>JAOEGL010000010.1:19960776-20560776 GCA_034509955.1 Urosaurus nigricauda
TACTCTCCTCAGGGGTTGCGTCGCCATTAAACGACATGTACTTCTTGTTGTGGGGCGGCCCTTTATTTTGTGCCAGTCTGTGTGTGTGTAATATATATATATATAAGGTGTGTGAGAGATTTTCACCTCAGGGTCCTCTCCACACAAAGACTGCAAACTTGAGGAGTGGTCTTATCATATAATAATATTTTTTTAAAACTGAGGGGGAAAACGTGTGTGTGTGTATGATATATAATTTTCAAGGTTCTATATATGAGGGGAGACTGAGGTGTGTGTATATATATATACTGTATACACACACACACACTTGCCCCTCTTTGGGCCTCAAAGCCCCCCCTACACATATTGTCCCTATATTGTTGTTTGCCTTTATTTTGTGTATATGTTAGTGTTATACACACACACACACCCCTCTGGCCCTCAAAACCCGCACACATAGTGTCCCATATATTGTTGTTTTGTGTATAGGTTAGTTTTTTGTTTGTTTGTGTGTATGTATACACACACACACGACCCTTTTTGGGTCTCAAAACCCCACACATATTGTCCATATATAGTTATTGTTTACCTTAATTTTGTGTGTATGTTACTGATTTTGTTTGTGTGTATGTATGTGTGTGTATATCAACACAAACGAAAACAGTAACATATACACAAATTAAAGGTAAACAGTAACTATACACACACACACACACATATATACATACACACATTCTTGCCCTTTTTTTGTGCCTGTGTCTTTGTATGTATGCGTATATGTTTATTTATGTATACACAAACACTTGCTCCTCTTTGGGCCTCAAAACCCTCACATATTGTCCCCATATATATATATATATATATTATTTTGTCTATGTGTGAGTGATGTATATATATACACACACACACTTGCCCCTCTTTTGTGTATATACATATATATGTGTGTGTGTGTCTTTGTGTGAGAATGTGTATACACACACACCTTTTTGGCTCTCAAAACCCCCACACATATTGTCCCTAACTATCTATCTATGTTGTTGGTTGCCACTATTTTGTGTGTTTACACACACAGACACACACACACATATATACACACATAAATAAAGACATACACTCTTGCTCCTCTTTTCTGTATATGTTAGTGTGTGTGTCTATCTATCTATCCGTCTAATTATAAGATTGTATGTACAGCACTGTGTAAATTTACAGAGCTATATAAATGAAAATAATAATAATAACTATATATATATATATATACACGTGCGCACACACACACTGTTTCCCTCTTTTGTATATGTGCCCCCTACTTATATGTTGATATATGTATGTTTATATATATAATATATATATGTTTATTATTAATATTGTTATTATTATTATTATTATATATAC
Organism: Urosaurus nigricauda; assembly: GCA_034509955.1. Taxonomy (NCBI): domain Eukaryota; kingdom Metazoa; phylum Chordata; class Lepidosauria; order Squamata; family Phrynosomatidae; genus Urosaurus; species Urosaurus nigricauda. Next base: position 19,962,148 of record JAOEGL010000010.1, read on the forward strand.
ACAAACACACACATATCATACACGCACGCCCTTCAGCTGAAAGAGTGCTGTTAAAACCATTGAAGATACGTAAAACATGTCATTTTTGTTCTCTCCGCAGATATGGACTTATATTTCCCAAGAAAGCGCAGCAGAAAACCTTCGTCAAGCACGCGGTGTTTATGGACGACTCTGACGAGGAGGTCAGTTTCCTTGGGGAATTTGCACTCATTAGTCTAATTAAAAATAATAATTGTAAGCCGCTCCGATAGCTTTTAAGGCTGAAGGGTGGGGGTATAAATATTCTGATAAATAAATTAAAAAATCAGTCACATTGGTAACTTACCAGACTCAATAGGCAGCCTCAGTGCAGTTCACAAAAACTGTCGTCCGAGGACTGGTTTTATCCCAGAGTTGGAAGAGCTCCCTAAAGACCATCCATTTGCCATTTAGGAAGACACAGTCCAGGTCCTGCCGGCAGAAATGCAAAACCGCTCCAGCAGGAGAGCTGTAGGTTAACAGGTTAATGGAGAATAATTAAGAAGGGACAAAATCAACAGCCTCCCAAGTTGGGCCTGAAAAAGGAAGACAGTGTAGCTCTCTTTCTCAGGTTGCAGCTCCACAGGGAAAAGTCATCTCTTTGGAGTTTATCAGACGTCGGAAATTGGAAGTATAATCCAGGAGCAATCCGAACGCAATCATGGGGTTTCGCGTTATTGCGAATTAAAGCATCATATGCAATTTTGAGCAAAAGGGAAGTCATTCCAAATGCAATAATGGGTTTTACTTTATTTCGTATGAAAGCATCTCACACAATTTCAGGCAATGGGGGTCATTTTTGGGTAATGGGAAGTCATTCTGAACGCATTCCAAACACAATTGGAATTCACGTAAGTTCGCTAAACCAGCGAATTTACGTGAATTCGAATTGGCTCCAATTGGCTCCATTTGAAATAAAGAGAAATTCCTCCCGTCTGATAAACTCCTTTGTTTCCACAACATTAGGATCTGCAGAAAAGGGTCCATAGTCTAGAGCAGTGGTTCCCAAACAGTGGTCCTCCAGATGTTTTGGACTTCAGCTCCCAGAATTCCTGGCAGTTGGCCAAGCTGGCTGGGGCTTCTGGGAGTTGAAGTCCAAAATATACCTGGAGAACCAAAGTTTGGGAATCCCTGGTCGAGAGCCTTGCGAATAAGCAGCAGCACTTTAGTCAGAAACACAGAAAGATACTCTTGGACCCTCCACTCTCAGACGTCACAATAATAAGGCTATCACCTTTTGGGTCACCTATTTTATTTATGTATTTATCTATTTATTTAACTTACTTTCTTTAAGGGATTTATATCCCATCTTTCTCCCAAAATGGGATTCAAGGCAGTTACAGTTCTTCACAACATTAAAAACAAAAAAGCTACAGTTTTTAATAGTAAAAGTACACAAATCTGGGGCTTCCCAAAAACATGTTTGCGCTTGTTCCTTGTGTCCACCTTTGTAACCCTATGTATATATGTTCCCATTTCCAGGTTTTGTTACATTAATAATGTTTGGCTGGTAATTTGTTATTTTGCTATGGAAAGAAACATTATAGTCTTGTGCTACAGCACAAATGTAAACTTCCATCTCTTTCCATGAAAAGCAGCTTACAAGGAAAAAAAACAACAACCCTAGTATCACTCATGAAGGGCAGCAGATGTGTTTTACTTACTTTCAGTTGTGTGAAGACTATTATAATACTGAATATTTTTGCAGTTTTAAGAATTAAAATTTTTCTAAATTAGTGTCGCTCTTCTAAGTATGAACATACGCAGGCCAAAAGCCTCTTTTGTCCTCAAAAGATTACAAAGAAGGATAAAAAGGCTGTTTTCTAAGCTTTAGGGAAGGAAGGCTCATGAGTTGTTACTTGGCTTATTTTATGATTATAATTTTTAAAAGTCCACATGCAGTATAGATATCTTTCCCCAGCAGGGGATGCTGTGTACCATGGAAACTTCCTTTATAGTTGTGTGTATCTGTTTCTCTAACTCGTTGTAAGCGAGAAAACAGTTTTCAAATAGGGTAGCAGAGAGAGGTTTAAGTGTTGGACTAGGTCTCCGGAGACCAGGGTTCGATTCCCCGCTCAGCCATGGAAAGCCACTGGGTGGCCTTTGGCAAGTCATGCTCTCAGCCATGGCAAACCTCCTCTAAACGAACCTTGCCAAGAAAACCTCCATGATGGGTTGGCCTTAGGGTTGCCATATGTGGGAAACGACTTGAAGGCATTCGACAACAACAAAAGCCATTATTACAAACTTTTCACACAAAGGTCTTGGGTTCGATCCCTGGCAGCTTCTCCAGGCGTGGCTGGGAAAGAATCCTCTCTGAAACCCTATAGAGACGCTGCCAGTCAGTGCTGCCAGCCATCTGACTTCTTATGTTCCTAACTCTATTTCCCAGGTTTCCTTTGGGGCTGCAAGAGCAGTGTGAGTCTGTGATTGTATTGCTTGGACTGTACTTCGTTCAGAGGGGCAGGTTATAAATAAAAAAAATATTATATTATTTATTATTATTATTACTTTAAGAGATACTGAGGGGCAGGGTCATATTTCAGTGGCAAGGAATATATTTTGCATGGAAAGAGTCTCTGATTCAGCCTCTTTCATCTCCAAGTGAGACTGTCTTACTCTAAAACTCTAGAGAGCCACTGCCAGTAAAAGCAAATATTACCTGGTTAGAAGAGCCAATGAAAAAACTAGGAACGATCCTAAAGAGTAGAGACACATAACTGAACACTAAAATCAGGATTATCTGAACCATTGTATTCCCCATCACCATGTACGGATGCGAGAGCTGGACAGTGAAGAAAGCGGATAGGAAGAAAAATCAACTCATTTGAAATGTGGTGCTGGAGGAGAGTGCTGAGGGTACTGAGGACAGCCAAAAGGACAAACAGTTGGGTCCTAGAACAGATCAAGCCTGAAATCTCCCTGGAAGCCAAGATGCTTAAATTGAGGCTGTCGTCCTTTGGCCACATCATGAGAAGGCAGGAATCATTAGAAAAGACAATAATGCTAAGAAAGGTAGAAGAGGCAATAGAAAGAGGGAAGACCACATGCCAGATGGATGGACTTTTATCAGGGAGGTCACAGACATGAATTTGCAGGACCTAAGCAAAGCAGTGGAGGACAGGTTTGAAGATGTCTCATCCACAAGGTCACCATGAGAGGATAGTTTACAACAAATAATGATAATTTTTTTGGCCATTTTGCATTGACTTCCACAACCCCTCCCAGCATGCCCTTAGATTCTTCTCTCCCCGACTCCCAAATTTTCTGGCTGTCATCCTGGCCCGACTGTTTCTTGCCCAGCGAAAAGCAAGAGGTGATGTACTCGTCCGTAATCCTATACGCCGATAACGGAGAAGGAGAAGAAAGAGAAATTGGCTGCACTGTTAGCGATTAGGTAACAGGTGAGGTGGTTGGCCATTTGAACAAAATTAGAACTTGACAGTGATGGCTTGAACAGGCTCTCTTGTACGGAAAGAGAGCATAACTCAGGAGGCTGACAGCCTCTTCTCGCCCTTTGGTCAGGGACACACTCTTTGTGTGCAAAGTGCAGGGGCGAGAGAGGGAGCATCCTACAGAACTTCCCATATTATTTCACAGCCCACAAACTAGTAATAATTCTCCCAACAGCCTTTATCATCAACCAAAGGAGGTGGAAGGGGGAGAGACAGAGAGATCATTTTTTAAAAAACAAAATTACTTTATTAGTTCAGTAATAATTTTAGGCCCTTTCCAAGATAAGGAGCTGCGTTTGGGAGGGGTTTCATTTCCTGGCTGCTCCCTTATCAGCAGAAACTACTCAGTGCATGTCTGAAGATGGTATATTTATAACTTAACTCTAATAAAGTCCCTGCCGGTGAACCTGCACACCTGATTTGGCCGTGGAGATTGTACACCAGATAGGAAACTTTTGTTCCTTTTTTTTTAAAAAAAATGTTAACTATGCATATTTCATTAAGATTGTCCATTCAGCCTGCTTGCATTGAGAAGCAGTTGTTCTCGTCATTTGCGGGTTCTGTAACAAAGCTTATGCATTGGAGTTCATTTCGGGAGAAGGCAAGTTTATGTGTTGATGCACTTTGGCTGCATCAGTTGCAGTATTAGACCCAGAGCATGTGAAATAATACGGATATTGAAGGTATGGGGGTATACGGGTGGAACGTCAGGAGTGAGAAACTGGTGCCCTTCCAGATAGTTGGACCGCAGCTTCCATGTCCCCTCACTTCTGAATGTGCTGGTTAGGGCTGTGGGCCATTACAGTCCCCACAAAATTGGACGGATCAACAGGAGCATAATATCCACATCACAGAATCATACATTTGGAAAAGACCACAAAGGCCATCCAGTCCAACCCTATAATTGTCTCGCTCTGTTCTGCTTTGGTCAGACCTCACCTGGAGCAGGGCTTTGCCCAGTTCTGGACACCACTCTTCAAGGAAGAGACTAAGAAGCTGGAACCCGTCCAGGGAAAAGCAGCCAAGATGGTCCATTGTCTGGAATGCAAGCTTTATGAAGAATGATGGGGTGTGTTCAGCCTGGAGAAGAGAAGGCTGATAGGTGACACCGTTTGTTGTTAGGTGCCTCCAAGTCATTTCTGACTTAGGATGACCCTCAGGGGGTTTCTTGGCATGTTTCTTCAGAAGAAGTTTGCCTTTGCCCTCCTCTGAGACTAAGTGAGTCTGACCTGTCCAGAATCATGGCTGAGCAGGGATTCGAACCCTGTTTTCCAGTCATAGTGCATAGCTCAAACCACTACACCGCAACACAATAGGTGTCTTTAAATCTCTGATGTCGTGTAAAAGATGGAGTGAGCTCTGCTGCTCCGGAAACTCAAGCACAAACCGATGAACTCAAATGATCAAAAAATAAGAAGAAATATATTTTTTAAAAAATCCACCAAAAATTAGGACACACTTCTTTACTCAGCGGGATAGACTGCCTCAGGGAAGGGCAGACTGTTCTTAGGAGGTCTTTAAGGCATCTTTTAGGAGGGATTTATCTGTGGATTTCTCCATTTCAGGGTGTTGGAGTGCATGGTTTTTGGTAGTCCCTTCCAACTCTTAACATCCAAGGGTGAAGTACTTTGGGGACCAACAAATTTCCTGGTGTTAAGAAAGTATTCTCTCCTCTGGGAGATATTAGGACTCTAAGCTGTGTGCCTCCAAAGAATACTGCAGCGGTGGGCAAATAGAAATTCTGCACCAGATTGCTGACTTGGTTGGCTTCTTTAATAAACGACCTGATGATAAGTCGAAATAATAGAAAAGAACAGGAAGTTCCCATCCATCAATCCTCACAGCACAACAGGAAATTGTCACCCATAAAGCATGGAAGAGGTGTTTGCTTTGGCGTTGTTTTCCTTAAACTTCCTGGCGCACAAGCCAAATAAACGGCAGGTGGACCTCTTTAGACATTTTATGTACCAAAATTGGGGCCTCTATATTACTTTTATTGTTTGTGTAATCTCCAGACACCAGCACACTTACAGTTTACAGGCGGGCCTGGGGAAAGCTATTGTGCGTTTTAAATATTTTGATGTAGGAGAAAGATTTATGCACGCATCGTGTTTTTCTCTTCTTGCCTATCTTCTCTTCAACTTTCCGCTGGGCCTTTTTGGAGTCCTGCCCTCTTGGTGAGCCTTGCCGTCGCAACTCCTCTGGATAGATGGAGCGTCTCTTTTCAGACCCCGTGAGGAGGGTTTCTTAATCTGTCATAGGAAGAGCAAGTTCTGTCCACCACAAATCAGCTGGTACAGGTTTCATGTGCAGTGTTCCTAATACGCTATCAGGCTTAACTAGTGCTGAATTTCAACATATAACCATGTTAGTCTATAAAATCAGTATGTAAAGAGATGTCGTGGCCCCTTTGAGACTAACTGAAAGAAAGAAGTTGGCGGCAGGAGCTTTCCTAGGCTAAAGTCTACTTCCTCATCCCAATGCATCAGAGGAAGTAGACTTAAGTCTAGGAAAGCTCCTGCTGCCAACTCTTTTCTTTTAGTTAGTTTCAAAGATGCTAAGAGACCTCTTTATACAGTTCTAATGTTGGTTTTTTTCATAATGGCAGAACCTTGTCTGGGCTGATTGTGGTTGGATTTATTCATGCAACAGGAGCAGGCCCATAGGTCAGCAGTCAGAGCACCTGCTGCGCGTGCAAAAGGACCAGGGTTCAAGCCACCCAGAATCTCCAGTTTAAAAAGGAAGGCTAGTAGCAAAGAATGGGAAAGCCGAGGCCCCTGACTCCAAAGGTTAGGGGGCATTTAGAAGGGGAGGGTGGATGGATGTGGGCAGAGACACCAGATTGCATCCAGTACTTTGTTCCACAGAATGCAGTAATACCCCTTAAAAAAAAAAAACAAGCCCCCTTGTTCGCTTCTTGGTCATAATACTGTGTGACAGAATATAGGGAATTGTGCTTCAGGAAACAATCATATCCATCAGCTTGTTTGAGGTGTCCGTCTCTATTATGCAAAATCTCTTTTCTATGCTGTGGAACAGGGTTTCCAGGTATAGATGCATTTAGGTATACGGAAGAGGGCAGGGGATTGATTAGAGATGGAGAGCAGTGTGTCTTGGTGAAACATATTGCTGCTCAGACTTTTTCTTTCTGAAGACGTTTGCAGCTGTCAGTGATTAGTTCATAAAAAGGAGAGGGGTGAACTGTGGAGTGGAGTCCAAAACCTTGAAACCCTTTGCTGACAGTTGAGCTCATTGCCATCGGCAGGAGAATCAAGGCAAAAGTGGATTGATAGCCGAAGGTGCGTCTCTTGGCAGGTCAATTTAAATTCTTAATGTGTCATGGTGAGTCAGCTTTCCTCGGCCTCTTTGGACAGGAGTGCAGGCTCCAAATTACCTGCTGCTAGTTTTCCATTTAGTTTTTAAAGCATTATGAAGTGCTGGTGACACACGCTCGCTCACTTGCATGAAAAACCGCTCCTCGGGATGAGTCATGGAAGGACTGGAAAACCACGCTAGCTGCCAAAATGATTAAAAAAAGATATTTTTCATGTTGCTCTGTCATTTGGATGGGAGGAAAAGCATATTGATTGCTAATGTTCTGTAAACAAGTTCCGCGGTCTTCTTTGTAATTGCATCTGTTTGGCAAACACAGGAATTTGCAGACCCATCCGTAGAGAGGAAGGGGACAGAAAGTGAAGGAAGGATTGGATGTACTTGAAAAGCGGCGGCTGTGTTCTGTATGTGGTTTGCAGGGCTGCTCCATTGCTCTTTCTAAGTGCGATTCCTGCACCAGTTGGGGCTCCACACGGCAGGGATGGGGAATGTGAGTTGGATTTGGGTTGTCACCTTAAGATGGCTAGACGTTCTCCAACCTTGATCTGCAAGAAGGCTCTGACCTGCTGCCTCCCGACTCTTCCTTAGCTTCAGGAGCAGAGCATCCCCCACCCACCCCCCAGCTCTTTCAGAGTCAGTCCCCATCCCAAAACAACAGATGCGGTTGGGCGGTAGGCCATTCCATATTATAGAGAACATAAAATTGTAGAGTGGGAAGAGAGACTACAAGGGCCACCCATTCCAACCCCATTTTGCCTTGCATCAATATACAATCAAAGCAGCCCTGACAGATGCCCATCCAATGCAGCTTCTGTTTAAAAACCTCCATAGAAGGAGACTCTGCCACAGTCCAAGTATTCCCACATCATCTTTCACGTCAGAGGAAGAAAAGGCTGCAGGTAGAGGGCAAGACCTTAAACTCTGGGTTGCAGAAGAAGAAGAAAGATGAATTGGGGCAGCAAGGATGAGGGGTCAGTATTGGTTAAGTCAGTAAGGAGGCAGATGTCAAAGTATCTGGAAAAGCGGTTGGCGGTTACTCTTACATTCCACCACTTGCTTTTGAGCTTCACGTGTAATAAGTGTAATGAGGTTTACAGGGAGAGGTGAGTTGCTCTTCCAGTATTTTATTGGCAAAAAGGGTTTGATATTGGTTCATTTCTTTGTCCAGCTAATGCTCCCCTTTTCAGTTGTTGTTGGTTGTGTGTGTGTGTGTGTGTGTGTGTGTGTTTAAACTGATGGTATTTCTTTGGTGATTTTTCATTTATTGTCCTTTCATTGTTTTGAAAATAAACACATAACAGCCTGCAGTGGGGACTTGTGCATGTCAAAAGTGTTATCCCTTGAGTTTTATTTGCAGGAAAGCAAGCATCGGATTGCCTCCTTATACGTTCTCTCCTGGGCTATATTAAAACAAGGATGTCATTTCTGTTAGGAATTAAAAAATTTTTGTCTTTTTTTTCCTGACAGTCTTCAGTGAGTGAGAGCCTTCAGCGAGAAGCCTTGAAAAAGCAAGCAATGAAACAAGTAAGTTCTCCTCATGTCTGTTTGTGTATAAGTGCACCTTGCCCTCTGATCTCTTTGAAACTGAGCCAGTATATTTGTATGCTCATTATCATTATTGTATTTTCATGTATGTGGCAATTTGCCTTGAAAAAGAAACAGCAGTAGCAACTGCCACAAAACAAGGACCCTGCCATCCAAATTAGAAGAGGGCAGAACCTACTCATCCACTGAATACACTCTAGTTGTGCTAATTTATTGCAAATGTTTAGAAACACAGAACCAATAAACACATTTTTGACAAAGAAGTTACTATTAAGGTCTGTGAGAGTGCAGGGTTTGTAATGGCTCTACTTTTTGGCAGCAAAGATTAAATTTATGAGAAGGGCATTGTAGATATTTTTAATGTCCTTTATCGGGATATCAGTGTAATGTTTTGGGATGAACAAGCTTATGTCTCAATATATTATTATTGGATCATTTAGTTTGATTTGTGCTACATCTTTACAATCCAGTTCTGTTTTCTTGGCTTTCCATTTGGAGTTCACTGTCTTCCGTAGTAAAAATGGCATAACCTGTATTAGAGTTTGCACTTTTGAGTTTCCATGATTTTATATTTGCGTAATAGATTGTTCCACTTTCAGAGAAGTCTGTTTTTCTTGGGCTTCTTTTAGCTGTACTTTGTAAAAAAAAAAAAAAAAGAACAACAGCCTACAGCAAGCTGTGTAGTGGGTTGCCATAGATCTGCTTATAGTTTACAAAACGTCATAAAACGTGGAGACCAATTTAGCATCCACACTGTAAAAACCTCTCAGGGAGAAGCAGACTCCTTCTCTGACATCAGCTGCAGGGGAATATTCGCTGAATGAATTCTGTTACACAACTTTTGTTTTGGATTTGTAGTGTAAGATTGTGAGAAAGCAAAACCTGTCAGACTCCTGGCAAAACCTGCCCAGTATTTACCATTGCCCCATACATGATTAAACTGGAGTTGAAGGAAAACAGATGTGGAATAAAGAAACTGGCTGTCAGAGGAAAAAAATTGCCTTTGGGTTACAAATGCCAAAGATGGCCTGGAGAAAAGGGGGCTGATGCCTATCCAGTCCCCCTCCAAAACTGTCCAAAGCTTCAGAGCAGAGAGTTAGAATTAACTTGAGTTCGACTTAGGTGTTGCTTTTGAAAAAAGAGAGATGCTACAGATTTTGTCTGTGCATGCATGGAAAATAAAGTCTTCAGGGTCCCAATAGTGCTGGTTGAGTTTCTTTGACTGTTGTATCACTTCAGTAAATTTCTGTCCCAGCTGTTTGCTCACCTAAACTTAGAGAAAAATGACCCCTTTACAATTATGGTGTGGTGTTTTTTGAGTCGGTAAACACAGTGCAACATTACAGGGTCTGCCATTTTGGCACTGAAACACTATTGTGACCCTCCAGAGTAGAAGCATGGAGGAATGAGAAGGTAGAGAGATAGTTCCTATCAGAGAGACCAGGTGACTGGCGGTCAAGAGGAGAAGGCTTTTCTTCTCTAAAGACAGTACTAGCTCCCTCAGCATTTTTCATAATAAAATGCTCTTGTTTGTAGCTTCTGTCTTGTCTTGAGAAAATTATAGATGGGACTAGCTTCCTGGAAAACTCTAATGAAAATGTCACAATGTTGTTGTTTTTTCTTTTTTCTTTTCTCCTCTCACACATTCCTTTACAGACCAAGCTTGAGATCCAGAGGGCACTAGCGGAGGACTCCACGGTGTACGAATATGACAACATTTATGACGACATACAGCAAAAGAAGGCAGAAAGTCAGGCCAGCACCCTGGCAGGAAAAGGGGAAAAAAAGGTCCATACCTGGAAACAAGCACGATGTCTGTCTTTGCATCTCTAGCTCCCAATGACGGTCGGGCCTTGAAAACCTGCAGCTGTGGGTGGTGGGAGGCGCAAGGTGGGAGGAGGGATTTGGGGCCACCGAAGGGAGGCCTTATCCAGAGTGAATCTAAGGTCAGCTGTCGCTACTCATAATACATCATGGAAAATTTAGGTGGGAGAGTTCTGCTGCTATTTGTCACTCAAATGACAGCTTTATTCTTACCAGTTGTATAATCTTTGTTGAGCTTTACCCTCACAACAACCCTGTGGGATGTGTCCCTGTTCCCATTTCAACAATATGGAGCTGAGAGATGGGAGGTGAGATAGGTTGCTAAAGACCAAACATTGCACCCATGGCAGAGTTGGGGTTTGAACCTCGGTCTCACAGATCTATATGTAAATTCAGAGAGTTGCAATGGCCTCTTCTGCAGCTTCCAGTTCCACTTCTTGCATACACTGGAAAAGCTGGCTTCTCAGCCTTTTGGAGAATAACAGGGAATCTCCCTGACCTGATGTTGAATCTTGGAGGGACACTCACTCTGACAGGGATGAGACCCTGGTGTGGAGGTCACAGTTTGGTCCTGCAGCTGTGCTGGTTCTCTGGGGTGCTCCATAAGCACCTCCATAAGGATTTGTTTGTAGCATCATAGTCAAGCGAGAGCCAGTGTAGTGTAGTGATTTGGGCATTGGCTGACTTGAGACCAGGATTCAAGTCCCTGCTCAGCCTTGGAAACTCAGTGGGTGACCTTAGGCAAGTCACACTCATTCAGCCTTCGAGGCAAATGAAGGCAAACACCCCTCTGAACAAATCTTGCCAGGAAAACCCGTGACAGATTTGCCTTAGAGTCAAAATGAGTTGGAAGGGACTTGAAGACACAATAACAATAATCATAGTTAAGCCACCTGTGGTGGCTAGTACAGCTTTTGGCTGGCTGTTGAGACTGGATAGAATTTGTAAGTGCCTGCTCAAGATCCTTGGTGGAGGGATACTAGGAGCTACTTCCAAATTATCTCACAACATTCTTAGTGGCGCCTATCACAATCAGTCTTGATCCCTTTCTCTTACTTCATTCCTCTCTGTGTAGCCCAAATACATCCAAAATATACTCAAGGCAGCGGAGCTCAGGAAGAAGGAGCAGGAGAAGAGAATGGAAAAGAAGATTCAAAAGGAACGTGAAATGGAAGGCGATGCCTTTGATGACAAAGAAGCCTTTGTAACATCAGCCTATAAGAAGAAGCTGCAGGAGAGAGCAGAAGAGGAAGAAAGGGAGAAGAAAGAGGCAGCCATTGAAGGTGAGATGAATCTGGGGGCAGAACCTTCTTCTTCTCTTCTTGAGGGTGTGAAAGGCTGGATTGTCAGGCTGCAAAGCTCCATGAGCCAAAATGTGGGAGTTCTCTGGAAGATAGTTGTACTCCTTTTTCTCCTGTAAAAGGTGATGACAAGACGGAAAGTGTTTTTGATTTGTTTCTCGCCTTACTCCGTTGGTTCGGGACAAGTTCTTATGCCACCTGTCAGGTGGGCTAAGCAGAGAGGGAGATCTTTGACCAAAGCAGATTTGGAAACAGGTTCCAAGATTTTCCATTTCAAAGTAACCAGAGTAGTTATTTCACAGCACCCCTCTTGCACAGTAAGTTATACAGATGGTATTGGTAACAAAATAGCTATGAAAGCCATATTTATTTATTAAAAATAATAATTGTAAGCTGCTCTGATAGCCTTTAGGGCTGAAGCGGGGGCATAAATACCATAAAATAAATATTCCCTCTCTCTGCCTCCCCTACCCGAATAATTTTCTAAAAACAATGGCCAAGGAGACTGCCTTCTAGCAATTTAAACTATGGGTGCACTTCCTGTGTCTGTATTATTGTTTTTACTACAATTTCTTCCAAGAAATTTGGGCCTAGGAATGTAATGACTGCAAGTATGCAGGGGCACATAGAAATAGTAGGAGCCATGCAGGATATAGTCTGTGGGTTGTATTTAGGCACCCAGTTTTTAGTGAGTAACATGCACTGAATAGTGTAGCATTTTGAAACAGGTGTTAGGCTATGAATTCTGGCTTAAATTGCATCCTGAACCAGATAGTTTTGCTTGTTAACAGTTTGTTCCTCCGCTCCCGCCTTTTCTTTTAGCATGCCTTGATGTGACCAAACAGAAGGATCTGAGTGGTTTTTACAGACACCTACTGAACCAGACAGTGGGAGAAGAGGAAATGCCGAAATGCAGCCTTCGTGAGGCCAGGTAAACCTGGAATGTGTGGAGGAGATGGGAGGAGGACACACCTTTGTCTGGGGTTGTATTTCTAGGATCTCCTGGTTTATAGTAGACTGAATAGAACCAGAGAATTACCTACATCACCAGATCCTAACAAAGAACTGGAAAAATATCAAGTGGTAGATAGCCATAAAAATCAGGGTTTTGTACCACACTGCAGTGGGATGGCACTCTTAAGATCAAGCAAATAGCCATGGTCTCTGCTTGAACAAGGATGGACCTAAATGCTGATTTTGCAATGTGTGTACCTAGTGCGTTTGGTGAAGAGCAAACTAGTTTACCTGTGGGTTGTGACGTGATTCCTAAAAAGGATTATCATAGCAGCAGTACAAATAAAGTTGACACAGCGTAACTATCTCAGTTCTGGAATCCCAGAGTTTTGGAAGGTTTCCAAGCCAAAACATCTCCTTCCTGTTTTCTCAGACTTGTTAATTGGACAGAACTGTGCTCCTCTTCATCTGTTTTTCATTAGTCATTAGCTACTTACTCTCGCTCTTTACTCTAGCTCTTTGGAAAGGTTGAGTTTTTGAATGATCTATCACTTTTTTAAAAAAAAAGAAAAGAAAATTAAAACAAAGGAGTAGATTTCCCCCCAATAAATTTCATCCATTTATAGGGCCTTTTAGAGGAAAGCTAGCTTTAAGATTTTGTCATCATTTGCTTTGTGTATCCCCTGGTGAAGAATGTGTGCATTTGTTTCCAGAGGTACTTTTCTAAAATAAAAATCAGAAAGCCGATGACCAACTACACGATGACAACATCACCACCAGTTGACTTTCAGGTCTGAAGCTGAGTTTGTGTTTCTCTAGCCAAAACCAATTCTTAATTAGTAAGTTGGTTTTGATCAACTGGAAGAGCAGTGATGGAAATAACATTTACGAAATACTGCAATGAAATCATTTCTCCCCCGTTGAGTCATTGCAGCATCAGGCTCCTTTGACACATCACTAATTCCTGAGAATAGTCTGGGCTCTGTGCAGGCTACTATGTCTTTGCAAAATGTAATAGTACCTGTATTCTGAGATCTGAGTTTTTTTAAATTCACAGCACATGCATGCACACTTCCACTGACAACACCGGAGAAGGCAAAAGCACAACATCTGATGCTGTTTTAGTAAACCTGCTTCATTTTTATGTTACTTTTATGAGATCCACGTTCTACGTCAAAACTGTGCTGTTCAGTTTTTAATATGATGAAAGTGCTACTGTGAGTTAAAAACTATTCGTGAGATTATATTGAAAGGCAAAAATACTGCAGCCTTCCCCAACCAGGTGTTCTCCAGTTGTTAGACTGCATTTACCATCATCCCCAGCCAGCATGAAAGTGACAACCATCTCTGTTGTTTGTCTTTAAAAACTGATATGCAGTGATGAATTCCACTTAGCTGTTAAGATTAATGAAGTCATGGGCATCAAATAAATACGATAAAAACATGGTTTTCTGCCCATTGCAGCCCTGTGAGAAAATGCAATATTTTTACACATGGCAGGAGAGCAGGGGGAAAGCTTTGGAAATCAGGACAGGATTCAAGATGATTCTGAATTTGTAGCTGATTTATTTCATTAAAAATGAACATCATCATCCAGGTTAAAGGAAGACAAACCCAGCGAACATCCCAGTGACTCCAGAAATACAAGCGAAAGCCAAAATGGGAAGACAAGAACAGTGAAGGGAGAAGATAACCCAGACGCAGACAGCGACTTGGAAATCGATACCAGCGACGATGAAAACAGGGCTAAAGTAGACAGACACAGCAGAGCGAGCGATAAAAAGGAGACCAGGCAAGGCCAGTCGGATCACAGCGGGGACAGATCCAAACATCGCAAGAGCCGAAGGGACTCAGGGTCATCCAGCGAAGAGAGGAGCCATCGCTCAAAGGCGCCTGTGAGTCACCAAGAGAGAGAGGAGGGAGCCAGAAGGGAAAAAGGTGGGCAAAGAGATCGTGAGAGAAGGCACAGAGACCGTGGAAAAGAGGAGCTGCCAAGGCCAGATGAGCATCAGAGGAGGCAGGAGGAAAGAGAGGACAAGCAGAGGAGGAAAGACAGGAAGGAGAGAGATGATTATGACAGACAGATGAAGAAAGAGAGAGACAGAGAGGACAAATACTCTGAGTGGGAGCAGCAAGTGAAAGAAAGGCACACTGGCAACAAAGACCAACAGGAGAATAGGGAAGGAAACAAAGGGGCAAAGGAGGGCCGGGAAGAGAAACAGCAACAAGAGAGGAATAGTAGCAGCCCGGGGTCTTTGATAAGAGATGACCGTCAGGGTCAGGAACACAATGAAAGGAGAGGGAAGGATCATTCAACAGAGTCAGAAAGATCACCAGCATTGAAAGGCAAGACCTCAGGGGAGGAGGGAGCAGGGCAGACGGAGAAGTCTCCAGAACCGAAGAGCAAGTTTGCCAAGCGTAGCAATGAGGAGACGGTCATGTCAGCCAGGGACCGCTACCTGGCTCGTCAGATGGCACGGGTAGGCACCAAAGCTTACGTAGAGAAAGAGGAGGATTAAGGGTCTTTTCAGGGAGAGAACACCTCAGGAGGTGATCCATGTTCCCTGGCGAGAGCAGAAGGGCATGAGGGAATTGCACTTTGGAGCAAAAGAGGCCCTTTATTTCTAGACAGCCTTGAAAAGGAGCCCTTGTGAAAAACAGGTAGAGAGATGTGACCTTGGCACGCAGGGTAGTTATGCCAACTTGCTCCTCTTCACCCTGCCCTCCTGCACATAGGTGGGTTTGTACTCTGTTTCAGAGTATAAGAGAGCGCAGTAAGCCTCCTTTGATCGATGACATCTTGAGCCCCACAGCCTATGCATAATAACCTCTGTGGATGTTTCCTCAAGATCCAACCAAGAAAAGAAAGACAAACAGAAAGACAGACTGTGGCGAGGAATATAACTAAGACAGGCGATAGAAATACTTCCTTTCCTTTTTTTAAGAACACAGTTTAGTTCCACAATGAACTTTAAAAACTGGGAGGCTCTGTTTGTGCTTTTGTTATTTCTTCTGTACAGAAATGGTGAAATAAAAAGAAAGTGATGAATTTTAAGTCACACTTGGCTTTGTTTTCTCTCCATGCTAAATCTTAGCTCGGCTGCGTTATATCTGCCCATTAAATAGAGCAAATGAAGTCAACATGGACATAGGGAGAGCATCAACAGTATCAGTCATCTGCTGGACGGGGTCAGTTCCACCCACACAGCCCTTTTGCGGAAAGGAACTCTGGATCAGGCCACATGAGTTAGAAGTGCCAGGGGATTATCGAGCTGCCATAAAAGACACTACTCCTGCCTCTAAGCTTGGCAAATGAGGAATCTGGCAAAGAGAATGTTTTCATAATACACTTTCAACAGAATGCTTGGAAGTGCTGCTCCTTCCTATCTCACCTCCCCATAACCTTCTTCTCTAATGGGTTGCATCAGCACCAAAATCGTTTGGGAAATTTAAAGTTTCTAAATAGAAAAGAAACAAACAGATCACCATTGGTTGCCCCTTTAGTTGCACTATTTTTAAGTAAGACGCCGGTGTTTGAGACAAATACTCTCTGGTGTTCGACAGACCTACCATTGCAAGCTGTTGGCTTTTCAGGTGTCCATTGGATATGATAAAAGTATTGTCGAGGTACATTCCTGTGAATTAAGCTTCATTTCTTTAGAAAACTCTTGTCTTGGAGCATCTCATGCTTTCATCCTGTGTCCCGGCAAACCATCAGGAAGGAGGTTTGTGTCTTGTTGTAGCCATAGAGACAAGGGTGGTGTATTTGCCAGCTCCAGAAATAGACATGTGCTTTTCTAATGTTTTGTAGACCTGTCTCTGTTTTTTCCTAGTCGATGATTTTAAAAGCGTTGTGATGGAGTGGGCTTCAGATTTTAAGGAGGGTGACAACCCGGGTTATGTTACTGGTGATGTAAGAGGATGGGTTTCCTGTTTAGTTTTATTTGGAGCAATTGCCACTCATTTATTTCTGACGTGTCTTAAATACTACTCAGCCTTACTCCTTTGTCTTTAGCTTTTCTCTTAAAAACAAGGCAGACTGTCTTGCAAATGGTGACCTTGTTAAAGGCAGTTGAGTTCTCCTGGCCTCTTCTTAGTACATTGGGCCAAAATAGGTGTGGTAAGTATTTTTCCCAAAATAGGTGTGGGCACATGCTCAGTTTAGAAGAGTGCTGGGGTTGAGTTTGGGAGGCTATCAGCGTCTACATTTGCCTGCTCAGAGAACCAAAAAGAAACCCTGACAAGTATTTGGTAACAGGTCAGGAAGCATTCCAACATTACAGTAACTCGCAGTAATAATCAAATAGAAAAAGAAACTGCAGTATGGAGAAGTACATTTGCATCTGAAAAGGAGATTTCTACCAAAGTTTTAAGTCAATGTCTTGTAGATCTCACCTATCTTGTGTACATCTGGCTGCTGCATTAGGATACTGCGCATATGCAGTAAGTTGTGCAGACATCATAAAGAATCATTGAATGATGTCTTGTTTGCTGCTAATGCTGACACAACAGTGCTTCTGTGAGGCTGGATCAACAGGTGTGAGTTTCCATCCTTCCCGATGGGAGAAGAGGCTGACCAGGTGACTTGATGTGGTCCTGTGGAAACCCACAAGCCAGACGTACGCTTTCCCACACCCTTGCTCATACCTGATCCAAACTATGGCATTGAGGTAGGAATTATGGCTGAGGGTCTGGTGTGAGCGTTTGGTGAATGTGGTTGGCTTGTGTAAACCAGGAGAGAAGCAGACAGAAGGCTCACTGAGTGCAGGAGAATATGTAGTCTTCCTCTTCCTTTTTCACAATCAATAGAGTCTTAGATAAATGCCCTTGGAAATTACAATTTATCTCTGTTGCAGTAATCACCTTGAGGGATTAAATTAAATTATTTGCTCCAGCAAGTGATCTATTCAATCAGAACGAACATAGTAAACCAGCATTTATGCATTGACTTAAGTGGGTCTACACTGGTTGGGATTAACAGTTGGCTTTGGCCTTAGGTTCTTAATTGAGTATTTATCTGAATTTGTTTTAACTCTTACAAGATGCCTTAAATCTTGAACTGGGGAAAGGGCAAGAGATGTGTGTGTGGTGTAAAATACTCAGACCCACTCAGTAGGGAAGCAATGACCGCCTACAGTGGCTCTTGTGGCGCCAGAGCTGTTGGCCGTGACCTTCTGGCTACAGCCCTGGCGCAGTATCCTAAGGAAGCAGGCTGGTCGCCCTGGATCCACAGGAAGTGACTGAGCAATACAAAGCAGCCGAGAAATGAGGGGAGATGCTACAGATTCAAGAAGAGGGTCAGCGTTTCCCTGACCATTATAATTGTCCTGTTTTTTCAAGGCGTGGTATTTTAGTGGGGAAAGGGTTGCTCTCCCTGAGTTCATTTGGGAAGAAATGACAGGCGTTTATACTGTTTTCAGTACAGTACTTGGGATGCCATGCAATTTGAAAGAGAGAGAGACTTTTTTTAAAAAATGCGTGTGGTTTTTCGCAGCATGCTCCCCGTCGGCCTTTGCTGACAGCTGCCCTGCATGTGCTCCCAAGGAGAAGCGCATTTCTCCTGGGACTGGAAGGAATCTCTCTCCTTCCTGACTAGTTACCACTGATAGCCTAATCCTCTGCAAGTTTGTCTCATTTTTAAAACCATCGAAGTTCATTATGTGGTAGCGAATTCCACAGTTTAACTGTACTGCAGTTGAAGAGGTCTTTCCTTGCGTCTGTCTTGAATCTCATTTACTTCTTGTAACCTGTTTAGGCTAAGTACTGTATTTCTTTATACCCATTGGCTACTTGGCTACAACTTTCTCTCCTAGAAACGTGCTGTGGACTGTCAAACAGTGCCTCATGGACTAGCACCAGTCAATGGATCACTATTCTGTTCTATGTTATTGTTCGTAGCCAGGTTTAGATCACACTTTCCTAGCATTCTGGATGGCCGTGGCAGGTGGCCTTGTTTTCCTTGACTAACAAATGCACAGTTCAATGTTTATCTGGATATTTGGAAGCCACAATCCCAACAAGCACACCTTAAAAAATCAGAAAGATCTAGGCCAGTCAGTCAAGGTGTTATCTTCTGGGGTATCAGTTAACCTTATTAAATTATTTCCCACCAGACAGCTAGGGGGATACAGCTGCTCTTTTATTATAATATTAAATTTAATTACAACAATAGCTTACGTCGCAAGGCACAAACTGATCACTTACAACCCAGCTTGGGACATTCCATAACAAAAGCAGCAACATAAATTAATATAGGTGCCTTATGTACACATTAAAGGAATATTTCAGTTTTGTAAAATAAAACTCCAGTTGTAATTTCTCTATACAAAAAACAAACAAGGTAACCATGGTCCCAGTTCAGAGAGGAAGCGGAGCAGTTGCCCTGGTAAGTTCTCAAACTAACCCTTTGCAAAAGCCTCCGTTAACTTTGGTGGATCCTGTACAGGAAAAATTCTCAGAGGGTCATGCTCCTAGGGCAGAAATGGTTTAACTTCTGCTTTCTTTGGCACACGTATAGCTCTGTGGATAAGCGTGTTCAGAACAGCGGCGTCTGTCAAAGGGCCTAATAAATTCTGTTTTGAGCATTTTTTGCACTAGGTAGGTTTAGTGTGGCCCCGTTGACTGGGTAGTTATATAACTTGTTTCTCAGCAGGAGTAGAGACATGCATGTATGCACACATACACGGTGCCCTAACGGCTCCCACAAGCTTGTGCTTTCAAAATGTAAAGCTTATAAAAAACGTGATGGAGCTTTGGCACTGCTATCCTTGTGGCAGGCACACTTCATCTCTGGGTTATCACTCCCAGATCATCCATGAACAAACGATCACAGTGAACACACAAACCTGTGTGTTTGTGTGCCAATGATAGATCGGCACAGGAATGGAAGTACTTGATCCTCCAGGAATCACTTTCCCAACTTACTAAGAGGTGGGCAGCCTGCATGTTCAAAATGGTACCAGGAATGGGAAAAGCACTAATAGCAAACAGAAACATATGTGAGCTTTCTACTGTTTCCGTCTTCAGTGCAGTGGCAAGAGGTGACCCTTTGCAAACCAATCTGTTGGCACTGTGGGACTCAACTGGGACAACACAGCAGTCTGACTGTGGGTCTTCTCGAAAACGGTGGCAGTGGAGTATGGTTATGACTTGCATCTTTCCACAAGATTTAAGTTAACAGGGAGGAAAAAAGAAGCATACACAACAACCCGCCCAAGGGAAAAGCATCGGTTCAAGACATTTTGAGAATTATTCCTCGGAGTGTGGCTAACACGGCCATGTGGGAGCGGCTCAGAGAATGAAGCTACATCATAGGAGACTGCAAGTTTCTTGGCTCCTGAAACTTCTTGTAACCTGGAGTAAGGAAGGAGGTGTTCAAGAAGTATTTTGACCCTATACCTGCCACACGTTTCCCCACTAGGTGGCTTCACTGTCTTAGCTAGATTTGAGCCCACTCTTAGAAGTGATGTACATGAAGGATTCTTGGCTAGAGTTTACGACTGCAGACTGTGGACAAAGTGACGGATAAAGAAAAATCCTGGCCAGAGATGACTTGTCCAAGAGAGGACTATTTTCCCTTTTCTCACAAGCTAGATTTCTACAACTATCAAGACTCTTATGGGGTATCCAGAGACTCAAATTTCCTTCCCTCTTTTAGCAGCCTCCGATGGCATCGCAGTATATGAACCTTAAGATCAAGTACATCCAACCCTTACAGGCTGAGCTTTTTTTGGCATCTTTGCTCTTGCAAGATTTAGGGTGGCCATTCAAAGCAGCGAAACTTCCTATTAATTGGGTGAGGCACAGCTAGCGAGACTGGTTAGGTTGTTCCTGCGTTACTTCAGCTTACTTGAATATTGTGAGATCTTTAGAAGCAAAATACAACAGGGTTCTATTACAGAGGGTCACACGGCGAGAGGATTAAAACAGGGAAGTTGGCACAGAGAGATGGTTTTAAATACATTTCTAACTTGCAGCAGTTGCCTGAATAAGGCCTGAATAAACCATGCATGGATTCAGGTGGCCCCGGGCCCATGGTATATAGTTCCGAGTACTAGTTTGCACTCGCGTGTCTTAACATCTTCATGCTTCCGAAAATAAAACCAGTGCAGTAATATGAACTCAAAAAAGAGTCTCTAGTGCCTAGGAGCATGGCCCCTCTTGTGGAAATCCGTGGAGGCCTAAAACCTTGGCTGGCACATTTCTGCCTCCCATCGCAAACGAACACGCTTCTGGGTGGAAACTCTCAGTTCTTTGGAATAAAAAGCCACGAGAGTCGAGGAGCCAGCGCTGCCTCCTTCCCCCGCTTCTCCCCACATCTACCGAAATCAAAATGGCTACTTAAACAGCATTCATACGGATGTCGCCAAAGGGAATCTCCGTGGCTGTTTCTGGTGTGATGCTTTTTAGAATACGCTGAGGAGGAGAAAAAGGACATGTGTTAGTGGCACGGCAGACCATCTATTTCTCCAAGGATACTCAATTATTTACTGAATTTATACCCCACATTTCTCCCAGGATGGGCTCCAGCACAGTCATTTGAAACAAGACTAAGTGAAAGTCTTATTTAACCAGTGTCATAACCAGTGTCACCAGTGGGGCTTATGACTTCATAAAGTGGATCTGCCTCTATGGGAATTAGAACTGGGCACATCAGGAATCAACTATTTTTTTAGGATGGTCTCCTTACTTGCTCACCCACGCCTAGTTTTTACCATGTGTCAGCTGTTCAGAGACATTGGCCAGTATCCTGTATGCACATTTTCCAGAGTTGCATCTCTCTCTCACACACACACATACATACAGACCTTTTTACTGGAAGCCAACCATTACAGAGGAGGAGAACCATAGAATAGGGCAGAGCACCAACAGTGGACCGGGAAGGACTCAGAATTATTTTTAGCTCTCGAGCCTGAGAACACTTTTCAAACCTGCTCAGACTGTTCCTCAACCAACAATAAAATTGTTGGGACGGGTTAGAAGTCAGCGTTTAAGGGGGACTTTAAAGAGGAGAGCTAATCGCTCAATTAAATAAGACCACTTCTGAGCAATTAGTTCAGGGATTAGGAAGAGCCTGATTAGGAAGATAGTGCATGAGCTGTGAAGATTAAGATGGAAACTGACCTTAACCTTAATAGACCTTAAGCAAGTAGCCAAATATATGAGATCATTGCTTACAGACTATCCCAACACTTTCATCCAAGATGGGGCAGGATAAGGAAGACATGCTGGTCCACTAAGTGAGAAACGTCTGTTCAAAATCTACCTCAGAGAACCCTGTTACTCCCACCGAAAGGTTCATGGGTGTAACTCTGCCACTAATAGTGGTCTCTCCATGGATGAATAGCAGTAAGCCCAGAGACAAGGCAATGCAGGAATGGCTGTGGATCTATAAACCTTCTGTTTTCCTTCAGGCCTCAGGTGTGGACCTTTTACCTATGCCACCCTCAAACCCACACAGGCATTTCACTTCTCGTTCATTTAAGGTGTCAAAAACAAAAAAACCTTGCTTCCTCTTAGCACCTCTTGATCCGTTTGCAGGTTGGCAGATCTCTCTTGTATTTTGCTGTATGGCCGACACTGCTATCCCTGAATATGTTTCCTCTTTCAGTTGAGGCTCCTCCACTGAGTAGGAAGCTTTGCCACTGGATCATGCCAGTACCCAAATGTTACAGCAACCCATCCGCCCATTCAGCAAGCATGAGAAGAAGGTGCCGAGTTTTGGACTCCCTCAGCCCAGAGCAAGTTTCCTCAGACCAAGAACACTTGTGGGATGATCTACCTCTTTAACTGTTCCCGGCGTAGTTGCCAGCCGATAAACCATGTAGGCAGGGACGCAGATAAAAGACGATATCCCGATGCAGTAACCCAACACCATGGTCCAGAAGGGATAAACGTAATCAAAGAGGCGAAGCTCTGGAGCGCTGGACATGAAGCTGCAGATGATAAACTGGAGAAAAACCGAAATGGGAATTGACAGGGATTGGGGCTTTGGTGAAGAAGCGGTAGCCTGAGAGCAAGGAAGCCAGCTTGGGACAGCCAATCTCACAAGCAGAAGCCTACCAGAGCACAAGGAAAAGGTGTCTTTTTGGACTGGCACTTCCAGAATCCTGGTAGTCAAAATCCAAAAAGAAGACAATTCCCCAAGTCCAGAAGAGACCGCCAATGAATCCCAGGTGCGATAGGCAATATTTTAGAAGAAGAAACTGGCCAAACCACCTCTGAGGATTCCTGGCGTAAAGAAAACTCTACAAATGGGTCACCATAGCACGACAGGTGACTTCGAAGGAACATATCTCCTTAGCTAAATATGCTTTTGTACTGGCTTAATGAAAAGCTAACACAACGAATGTGAAGTGTAAAAAAAAGAATGACATAGAAGACAGCTTTATCAGCGCGTGGTTGATTCATTTGTCATGTGTCAACAAAGGCTCGTTTGGTGCCAGACCTTTATAAGTCTAGGTAAAATTTGGGCACGAAGGATGAGCCAGCAAACGGATACTCTGCCACCTCCTGGACATGGACCTGTGGGGGAAAAACCTTTAAAACTGACATAAAATCCACATCAAGACTGAACTGAGAACGCATATATAACCCATTGGCCAGAATTCTCTTAGGGACATGCACCTGTGTAAGTCACACTGCACGTGCAGGGCCAGGAAGTAACTGTTGTGCAACAGACATATTCTGCAGGGAGGAGGAAGCGGAGTTGTACAGACAGCACGTTCCTCTGTGCCTTGTCGTTGCAAGTTGAACACTGTGCATCCTCAGGGCCTGACCCTAATTGCCAGTTTTCATGGGGTCATCTCTAGGCAGCAGAAGTAGATAGAAATGGGCTCAACTCCAGGCAAGAGGAAAGCAATGTATGCAGATCTCCCACTTAGCTCGTAGAACAACCAGCTTGCTACAGTTTGGAAGGCTTCACTGATTTCTTGCTGAAACCTCAAAAGATTAGCCAGGGAGATAAGACTGTCTTTGGATTTACTTATTTAGCTTCTTCCTTTTTTTTCTGGCCGCTGTGGTCCCAGGACTCACCCTCCACTCTGCTCTACATCTGCCTTCTAGCTAGAATAATTGTTGCTTATCCCATCTCTCTATGTAGGCTGGAAGGAATAATCCCTTCATTTCTTCTTGATCTGGGAACAGACCCTCCAGGTCAGATTTCTCTCTTAATTTCCAACCAGAAAAAACAGATACTCCCCTCTCTGTGTTCTGATAGCAAGTTATGAGCAAATGTGGTTGGGACTTAATGCCTAATGCTTAATGATATCACCAGGGACACTAAATCTCAGGTTTTGACTGGGACGATCCTGAAGGGGCAGTCCTGTTGGGGATTCTACCAATATCCATTTCCCACAAACTGTTATGCCAAGATGACCCCTAGCAGCCCCACAAAATGCTGGCCCTGACCCTCCTCTTGTTTCTCTCAGCTCCCCACACCTGCCTAGCAAGTATAGTATCTGGGCATATTTGCTTTCCATTTCGTTTCATTGCCTCAGGCTCATAAAGTCCGGCTGCATCTACGTATATGAGTGATTGATGCTGTTACACATTATTTCTATCTCCCCCTTCCCCACCCCCTGGTAATAAAATGGAAATTTGCTAAACACACATTCATCATCTTAGCAAGAGTCTTTCAGCATCATCAGGTGGGCCTTCATTTCCAAGTCCTTCCTTCCTCAGTGTGCTGAGTGTTAACTACACTATCAAAAGCAGACAGAGCTAATTTAAGGTCTGGGAGCTGTGGCTTTTGTTTAGTTATTCTAGAAATGGTTTTGGCATATTGGCTTCAGCTTCTGCTGTTCTTCCATCTAGTTTTGCAAAACTTTGACTGGGTATTTACTGAAACCTGGTACCTTTCTTCCTGCTTCTTTCCCGTCCATCCTCCTGCTCCCTACCTTTCTTTTTATTAGAGTTTACACTGGAGAATAAAATATCTCAGCAAAAATAAAGAGGAGGGGAAAGTGCCAAAACAGGTTTGCCCAACCTGGCTGTGCTGGTGGTGGATGAGGGGAATTGTAGTCCAGCACGTCTGGAGGATGCCAATTTGGGAAAAGCTAATTTAAAAACATACCGTAGCATACCATTTCCTCTGTGCCAAGAAGGAGGCATCTCCATGTTCAGTCACGGTAAGTTTATGAATCTTACTACAGTAGTTCCAACTAGAGCAAGCCATAGGATGGAGCTACCGCCCTTAAAGTGTGTCAAACTGCATTGTTTCTACAGTGTAGAGGTGCCCAACGTGAGAGTTTTATTCCTCTTAAAAGCTACCCCATTAACAGGGTTTATTTACAGCTGTCCTAACACTCTGAGACACCTGACTCTCTAGTGTTTTCTCACATGTTGTGTCTGATGGAAGGGCATGTCGACTTTCAAATTAAAAGACTGTGCCAAAAGACTGGAAAGGAGATTCTCCCTGGTTTTATGCTGTGGCTAGAGATTGAGAAGGGCACTCACCAGGAGGAAAATTGGGCTGATGGCAACCCAGCAGATTCTCCAGTACCATCCAGGACTGAATCCAAGCATCTCTTTCACATCCCTGGAAAACTGAGCCACACCTGTAAAGACAACACGGGGTTGGGTCCAAGGCAATATCTTCTCATTGGGTATTTTTCTACAGTTCTGTGATTCTGTGCTTTCACACAGGTAGTCTCAAGGGTTTTTCAAGATCCCTTTGCATGCTGATATTCAAGAGTAACATGGCTATGTTTCTAAATTCTACCCCTGTGAACGAGAGACCTCCAAGCTAACGATACAGCTTTCAGTCTCATAACTGCTGAACAGGATGCCAGCGACAGGGTTAAACTCACCGTAGAACCAAGCCACTGCAATGGATTCCAGAAACACGACGGCTATCAGCGCCGGGCCTGTGGCGTACTCCTCAAACAGCTTCACCACATACGCACCACCCTGCAGGCGTGGAAAAAGACAGGTTTGCTTCCAGTCCCCAAAAGGAGAATGTAAAGAAGCCGGAGACATCCTGCAACGTCAACACCCCATGACCTGAAGTGTCCTTAGTGGTGCTACCGACCCATATCTTTAACTTCCCTTTGCCTGCATTACACAGTGATGCAAAGGGAAGGCTTTGAATGCAATAACCTCAGAGGACTGGTGCCTCTCTATTCCTTTCCTTGGTGGGAAAGTCCTGGAGGTGTGTCCCCATGACTGAGAGAAAAGGCAAAGGGAAAACCTCATTTTAAAATCTTGTTCAGACTGGTCCAGAGGGAAGGGAGTTGGACCGCTAGCTGGAGCTGGGCGCCTCATGGACAGGAAGCTTCCCAGGGCGAGGAAAAATTACTGATAAAAAACAATCCAGAATATGTTGTTTTCCAGAGAATTCTCATTGCTGGTTTCCGTACAATGTCTCCCTATCAGATATTTGTCCCCCTGCTTCCAAGCCTGGCGTCTCTTGGTATCACAGGAACAGCGAGTGAAGCACAGAACACTTACAGATTTTGTCTGCCTTGAGGAAATAAAATGGCCACCCTCAAGAAAATTTTCAAAGTTGGGGACCTTTTTATTTTACAAAAGCTTCATTTGTGCCAAAAAAACCCCACAAAAAACCCCAAGTTGTGCAGGTAAGAATGCTTTTGTTCAAAATCAAGTTTTTTGACAGAAAGGGGCTTCAACTAAGTCCAAAAACCCAGAGGCTAAGAATAAATAGGGCAGAGCTTGGAAAGGATTCTGGAGGCCAGATCTCAGACTGCAGATCTCTGACTATTCCTCCTGCCCATTTCTTTG
Source organism: Urosaurus nigricauda (assembly GCA_034509955.1). Taxonomy (NCBI): domain Eukaryota; kingdom Metazoa; phylum Chordata; class Lepidosauria; order Squamata; family Phrynosomatidae; genus Urosaurus; species Urosaurus nigricauda. The sequence continues at coordinate 19,988,318 of JAOEGL010000010.1, forward strand.
GACTTTTTGGCCCTGAAACGCTGAGCTACTCACAAATGTCAGCGTGGAGAGTGCACCCATGAAGCAGATCATAATGAAACCCAGGACCAGCAGTTCCCGGCGCTTGCTCCAGACGTGTGGGAATTCATCCAAGATGGCAGTGATCACCCCCTCCAGGCCTGCAAACTGTAAAAAGCACAGTGAGGAGTCAACAGAGGACGGGTGGCTATCCGCTGGCCCCAAATGTAGAATCTGCGAAAGGACCTGAACTGATCTGAGGGATGGTTTTGAGTTGTCATTATGTGCCTTTGAGTCATTTCCCGCTTAACAGCAACCCTCAGGAGAACCAATTGCAGGGTTTCATGGCAAGATTTGTTCAGAAAGGGGTTGTCTTTTCCTTTCTCTGAGGCTAAAACAGTGTGGCTTGGGTTTCTGTGGCTGAGTGGGGATCTGAACCCTGATCTCCAGAGTCACAGCCCAACACTCAAACCACTACACCCTGCTGCTTTTCTTTGCTTTAATTAGTTAATGTTCCATTCTGGGGAAAATGTCAGATAGTAATTAATTAATTAATCATCCTGCATTAATTTTGCACAAATGGAGTTCTGCATGCGTGGAGGATGCCAATGCATCTGTGAATTCAGTTGCATAATGTCGCCATTCAACACAAAGGTTGTCTAGTCCATCAGTGCTTAACTGTGCATGTGGCAATCTACACTAAGGGAAACCCTACGGAAAGATCTAGGCCAGCATTTCCGTTTTTCTGCTTCAGTTGGGTGGCACCCGGAATGAAAATGGGATTTTGCCACTTCCCCTGGGTTTCCCTGCCAGTGTGGCCTTGTGGTGTTGCTCACCGTACTGTCCAGCCCCAGAGTGATCAGCATCAGGAAGAAGATAATGGCAAAGAAAGTGGAGGCTGGCATGTTCGCAATGGCCTCGGCATACGTGATGAAGAGGAGGCTGGGTCCTGTGGAGGCAAGGAGATTGTGAAGTCAGGACATTTTGTCTCTACTTGGTTAATGGACACTCGTCCAAGAAGCCCTGGGAAGGATTTGTTCAAAGGGGGTCGCCATGGCCTTCCTGTGAAGCTGAGAGAGTGTGCCTTGCGCCCAAGGTCCCCCAGTGGGTTTCCATGGCTGAGCGAGTATTCAAACCCTGGTCTCTTTGAGTCCTAGTCCAACCATTGCACCATGCTGGTGACCCTGTCCTCTGGTTTTCTTGGTAAGATTTGTTCAGAAGCGGTTTGTCACCACTGCCTCCCACCCAAGAAATACATTAATAACAAACTAGTTAGACTGACCATAACCACAATGTAAAAGCAAAGCTTGCAGAAACTCTAATCATTCCCTGACAAGTAATTGTGGCTGTCCTAGCTACCACCACCATTAGGTATGCTGTCCAGAGCAGATGAGCATTGCTGTTGAATAACATTTGGAAATATGTATGTTTCCAAGCCATGATCTAAAACTTAATAGGCGAAGAGCTGAGCCAATCTCCCAGGGCATGGAGTTCTACAACCTTTGCATCATACCCAAAAAGTTTTTCCAACTGTGCCTCTAATGGCAATGGGACGGATTGCTTAACTTCTTCCAAAGATCTGAACGAACAGACAAGATGATGTGAGATAGGGCAGGTCTTCAAGGAACCTGGTTCAAGTCTAATCATAACCAGGACTTTCAGTCATCCTCAGAAATGAACTGGGAGCTGGCACAGCGATCCTCATAATGGAATTGCACACTATTTTTTTAAAAAAAATAGTTTTCAGTCTATTTTTGGCATTTGTACCCCACCCTTGAATATATTCCCAGGGTAACTTGCCTCATCAAAACACAATAAACAATTGAGGTACAATAAATTGCAAACTCGGACTGACGCATTTTGGACTGACGGCAGGTTTTCCGAAGACTGTTCAAAGGGAGCTCCGCTCAAGAGCGCGTTACGGTGATCAAAACCTTTACGTAACTCAGTTTGGGTCCAGGAGTAATCGCTTTGCCAATGTAAGCATTGCCCAGAGCCAACGCTGAAGGGTGGACGCCTGAAGGAAGCTGATTTAGCAACCATACTGGGCACCTTGTGTGAAGCTATCTCAGTATATCCCTATTTTAGTACATCCCTATCTCGGTATGGCTCTGGGTGGGATTGGGCAAACAGCACAGCATTTAATCTTGACAAATCTTCAGTCCTCCATCAATCACACCCCCTACTATTACCTTGTTGGCTTAACAACTTAAGCCCAAAAGGTGAGTGGTCCAAGACCCTGCTATGTTACTGGCAAACACCAACCATAAGCGGTAAATGATTCTCCTGCTGTAGGCTACAGCTATCTGGCTGCCTTTGTCACTCAACAAACATCATTTAAATTGCCCTTGCCAAAGCATCTCCCTATTCATAGGTTTTGAATTTCTCATCCACAGATGACTCCTATAGGTCTTTCTCTGGATTCCCACTCCAAAAACAGCCTGTGAAGAAGTTGGCTGAAGTCCACGAAAGCTCATGATACCAACTTGTTTCTTTCTGCTAGTCTCAAAGGTGCTGCAAGATCTCTTTGCATACTGATTTTCAAGGTAGAATTCAGGTCTGAGGAACGTTCATTGGTCCTGTTATCTTCAGGCAGCAAAGATGGCTCATGTCATCTCTTGGCCTTTTCTTCTTCAAGCTCAGCATAGCCAAGCTGCATCAGTTGTTCCATGTGCCTTAGTCAATGGGCAGAAATATGTTTCTGGTTCCTGGCCAAAAAAAGCCTTGCCAATTCTCCACATCAGATCGGTTAGGAAGCACTGATGTAGACCAAAAGTGGGCAAATGTTGGACAGCAGCTCCCAGCATTCCTTACTCTTGGCTTTGCTGGCCAGGGCTGTTGGGAATTGTTGGTGGGACTTTTGCCCACCTGGATAAGGAGCAACAGACATACAGGCACCAGAACATCACAGGAAATGCAGAATAAAAACAAAGGCGTTTACCGGTATCTTTGGCGACTTCTGAGACTTCTTCGTTCCTCATCTCAGCCATGTAGCCGAGGACAGTGAAGATGACAAACCCAGAGACGAAACTTGTCATGCAGTTGACGGCGCTGGTGACCAGAGCATCCCTGGGAGGAAGAGCCATGTGAGAATCAAGATGAACTCTGAGCATGTTCCCAGCCACAGCCATCCTGTACATCCTCCTTGCCCAGTCTGGGGGTATCCTATTGCCCCTGGTCTGGAACAAAGAAGAAGAAAAAGGGCCAAGCAGATCCCAGAAAGGCGGCCGAGGACAAATAGAATCAACCCTGCTTTGGAGAAAGAACAGTCTGCTTGGTCTTTTCCTTCTTTTCTGTCATCTGAGGGAAGCTTCTTGCCTGTCTTTCAGGTTGGGGTTGTGGGGAGCCCATGAAGAGAATGCACACATACAAACGTTGCTGTTTTATGTGCCTTCAAGTCATTTCTGATTTATGGCAACCCTAAGACCCTCCTATCACAGGGTTTTCTTGGCAAGTTTTTTTTCACAGGGGGTTTGCCTTTGCTTCCCTCAGAGGCTGAGAGAGTGTGGCTTGCCCAGGGTGCTTCTGTGGGTGTCCATGGCCGAGCGGAGGTTCACACCATGCTGGCTCCCTGATACATGTGCATACTGCAGTATAAACAAACAGACCTCAATGCCCCCCTACAAAATATAAAACAAAAGGAAAACATGCCCCTGAATTTATCTTCACAAAGTGAGAGGAGAATGTCATATTGTGCCATCTGGATCATAGGCACGCCATGACCTGCAGCCCAACATAGTTTCTGCTCTCCTGTCAGCATGTGGCTCAGAGTTTGAATCCCGGCCAGAGTGTTTTGCTCGGCTGGGGCTTGGCCCTTCTCAATGTTGCTTACTGGTAGCAGTTGTTGTGAAACTTGTTGTAGCTCGCAAAAGCGAGGAGCACCCCAAAGCCAGGACCAAGGGAAAAGAAAATCTGGGCAGCGGCATCCACCCATACCTAAAACGACACAACAAACATGAGGACAACAGCAACAACCATTTTTGCAAGACAGTAAAATAAATAATAGACAAAAGTAAAAAAGATAGGTAGTTGTCACTATAGGAAGCACTGCTCCAACTTTGGGAAGAAGCTTATGCCATTTGGAGCCCCTTTCCTAATAATCTGTGATGTAAAATTTGACTACCTTTACTCCACAGTCTGGGTCAAGAGTTTTGTATTTTCCTGGGAACATGCTGGTTTCTTTTTCCACCACTCTCTCTGGATTCAGACAGGACCAACCTGGTGTGTCTTTCTCTTCACAGCAGCCGACATGCGGCAGCGAGACAACGCCACAGCGATTGCGATCTGCCCTCTCCTCTCTTCAGATACACGTAATACAATACCAGCACCCTTTATTACTTTTAGGGAGGCAAAACAGGGCCTGATTGGAAAAAGCGGCTTTATCAGGGAACGGAGTGTCTTCATTTCCTCTTCATTGAACTCTCTCCTATCAGCGGCTAGGCTGCCGGCTCGCCGATATTAGAAGCCATAATCTCAGTATTTGCTGCATTTATTACTTAAAAGTGCCAAGATCTTTCCCCCTTTGCATCTGAGTCTTTCATAAGCAATGCTGGAGGGAGGGGGGCACCGAAGGGACGGTTGAATGTTTCCTGTGGTTAAGGCTCAATTGAACTGGATCTCAACACCTGCCGCATTTCCATAGAAGAATAATTTGGAAACACTCAAAAAAGATGGAGAGAGGAGCGGTTTTTGAAAAGGGAACTTGGCGACTGGGACAGATTGCCAGCGGGTGCAAATATAGCATGTTTGTGGGGACAGTCTAAGAGTCCCTCTAGACTGGAAATAATGCAGTTTGACAACACTTTTAAGTGCTCTAGCACCATCCTATTGAATTCTGGGATGTGTAGTTTTACAAGGTCTTTTAGCCTTCTCTGCCAAAAGAGTGCTGGTGCTTCCCAAAACTACACATCCTAGGATTCTGCAGGAGGGAGCCCTGGTACTTAAAGTAGTGTCTGGATTAGTCCTACAATGTAGTGCATCCTACAGCTGTACTGAACAAAAAAACTGGTGGTCTCCGGCAATTATTTCCTGGAAAGACAGAACCGACTAGCCAATGGGCACATATTTAGTGCCAGTCTTGGGCACTGTTATTGGAAAACAATAATTGCCAGTCCCTCACTTCAGAAGCACTGGTCTCAATGGCCTTGCTCTGACCACCCTGTTTATCTGTCTCCCCATTATTGCCATGGCTCTTTACAAAAGCCGACACTCATGACTCACCTTCTGCTTCCCATTTCTTTTTTCTTACCTCTGTGGCTAGAAGTTTCTGCCAGTCAGGCTTCAGGTAGTAGAGTACCCCCCTCCAGGCTCCAGGCAAGGTTGCGCCTCGTATTAGGAGGATGAAAAGGATGATGTAAGGGAACGTGGCGGTCACCCACACAACCTGTTTGGAGAAGGAATTAAGATGGCATTGGCTGAGGATTTGACGGAGGAGAAATCCCTGGTACGACTGAGAAAACCGGCACTCCTTGAATCCGCAACGATGTTTGACAACATCAAACGATGAGTCTTCAGGCTTATATGGCTTCTGAGAACTCTGCTTTCGCAGAGCCAATACCGTTCATTGGGTGATCTTTGTTTCTTGGCTCTTTATGGGCTCGCTTCATCCATGTAGGCGTGTGGCCTTGCGTGGTGAAGCATTGCAGGATGATTCACAGTTGTGAATCTTCACAAATCTTCAGAGATTTGTCACCAACTCCTTTTCCACCAGGTGGAAGGGAGGCAGAGCTGTAGAGTCACCCAGGGCCAGTCAACCAAGAGAGGACAAACTGGACAGTAATTTTGGCAGGAAGCCACACCTAGCCCACAGCTTGGAAAATGTAACTTTGAGGGACTAGACCTCCCTTTGCCAGCCTCGGCGGTGGTCAGGGGCTTCCGTGTCAGGAGTGGAGTCCATAAAGGAATTCTCCATGGTGCTGAACATCCTTTGGGGAGACACTTCGGCACCTTGAACAACTAATATCTGAAGTGAAGAACAACTGAGGGAGCTGGGGATGTTTAGCCTGGAGAAGACTGAGAAGTGGCAAGGTCATCATTAAATATTGGAAGATTGATCATGTAGAAGATGGAGCAAACTTGTTTTCTACAGCTCCGGAGACGAAAATGTGAACCACTACAAGAAAAGAGATCCCACCTAAACATTAGGAGGAACTTCCTGAGTGTTAAGAGCCATTGTGATCTGCCCTTGACGGTGGAACAGGCTGATTCTTTGGAGATATCTAAAAAGAGTGTCTGTATCTCAAGAGTGCATGGAAGGATGTTGAATGAGATGGCCCTTGCAGTCCCTTCCCACTCTGAGATTCTACAATTCCTTTAAAAATACTCCAGAAAAACTTAGATTCACCACATCCCTGACATGGAAGACACCAGCTGTCACTGGCCCAGGATGGTTCATAGTCATGCTGGCTGGGGGATTCTTGTAGTTGTAGTCCCTAAAGATTAACTTTTCCAAGTTCTAGGTGGAGGCCAAGCTTCCTCAGAACTGCTTCAGTTCCAGTATCAGGCCCATATTAAAACTGGAGATGGCACAGCTTCCGTGAGTTCTGTGCATCCTTTCCTGCCGTGTCCTTTGGAGGACATGGACCCTGGGTGACAGGTAGGCAGTTGCCTTCTGTTTATCTTGATAAAGCCCATAATTCTCAGGCGTGCTGAATCAAACCCATTCAACACTGCAAAATGCCTCATTGCTGGTGCATCCCAGAAGGGCAGATATTTACAGGCATGCAGCTACTAAAAGGGGCATTAAGAATTCTTCACCCCATTGGAATTTTTTTCCTTCGGCCCCAAATTTCTAGCCTTGCTAGAAAGAAAAGGGGCACTCAAAGAGACCCAGGGAAGACAAACACAGAGTTCTAGGTATGAGCGATGTTTGAAGTCTCACTCTCTGCAATGCTGGAAATTTGAGAACAGGGGCAATACCCTCATTTTGAGTCCCATAGCTAAACCTTTAGTTGACAACCATTGCTGGTGACATGATTTAGCCACGATTGTGAGAGACTGGGACCTTGGGTGATTTTGGAGCAGACACAAGCAATGGGCTCCTTAAAAAAAAAATGTCCTCCTGACCAGCTATGCCAACAATGGATCTTGGAAATATCCCTTAATAAAAATGTCCAAGAGTCCTATGGCACCTGATGGCATTCAAAACGTTTGTTGCAGCAGACCAGAATGGCTAATCCCTCCCCCTCTTTTTGATTTCTAAAAATCAAGATGGCCTCAAAAGCTGAGATATAGCATCAAATCCTGCGGCCCCCTCTGCTCCAGCTGCTGACCCTGCTCTTTACCTTTCCAGATGTTTTGACCCCTTTCCAGATGCTGAAATACACAATGGTGAAGATGAAGAGCAAGCAGAGGGTGAGTTGCCAGCTGATGCCGCCCAGATTGTCCAACCCTTTGGCTCGGTGCACTTGAAGAACGTGTCGGCTGAAATGGAAAGAAAATGGACTTCATGGCCTCGTTTGAGGTGACAGGCAGTGCCAAGGGGATGGCAGCGGGGAAAAGAGCTTAAGACCTCAGGAGTCCCAAGTGTGGTATAGTGGTCTGAGTGCTGGACTATGACTCTGGAGACCAGGGTTTGAGTCTCTTCTCCTTGTTGGAAACCCAACAAGCTGAGAACCAAAACAATTAAAGGAGGAGTGTGCGACAAGTGACCTCTGCCTGTTTCAGTTTAAACAGTATGGATAATAAATATAATGCAAAGGCCTCAGAAATATTCATGGAAAACCGGGGTTTTATTTGGGTGCCTGAACAAGCTGCAGTATTGGTGCCAGTCAGGACTCCAAAGGGATTGTGTTCCTGAGTTGATAATAATCATTGCCACCAGAAGAAATGAACCAGCAAGGCTCTTTTAAAAACTACACCACACTTAACAAAAGAAGGAAAGGGGCTCAAGGTTACCTCCCCTCCTCTTTTCATTCTCCCTCCCTCCCATTCTTTTCCAGCATGGCCGTCTCTCCACTTACATGCACTTACGTGTAAAATTCTTCTGCCGGGGAGATGGAGCTGGCGGTCCAGGCGATGCTCCGGTTGGAGAAATAGTTGGTGCAGTTGTTGGTGTTCCAAGGGTTGGTGCAGCTGGTCCAGGGCAGCTCGTCCGTGAAGGAGGAGATGAGGTAGTACAAGGCCCAGGCCATGATGGTGTTGTAGTATGAGGCGACATAGACGGCAATGATGCAGATGGCGTAGCCGATTCCTGGGGAAGGAGAATCAGAGGATCTTACCACAAGGGCCGACTAACCCCCCTACCAGGCAGGAATCCACAACTGAAGCACTCCTGAAGACCTCCAAGGAAGGAGAGTCATCTCTCACTCCTCAAAGCATCCAATTCCATTGCCAAACAGCTCTAACAGCAAAAAGGCTCTTTCACATGTTTGGGTGGAATCTCTTTTTTTGCCATTCAAACTCATTGGTTCGTATTCTAGTCTCTGGAGCAGCAGAAAACAAGATGGCCCTCTCTTCTACCTGACAGTCCTTCAGATATTTAAAGATGGCTCTACTACATCGCTTCTCATCCTTCTCTTCTCCAAGCTAAACATATCCAGCTCTCTCTTTTGTTCCCCACAAGGCTTAGCTTCCAGACCTTGGACCATCTTGGTCCCCTCCTCTGGTAAATCTCTGCTTGGCCATGGAAACCCCCAGGATGAAGTGCCACTCTCTCAGCCACAGAGGAAGGCAAAGGCAACCTCTCTTTGAACAAATCTTGCCAAGCAAATCCTGTGATAGGTTTGCCTTAGGAAACAGACTTGAAGGCATACGACGACAACAATCTGTTTGGGTGCTGAGCGTCTCTTTGGCCTTTTGTGTCCGTGTGGTTTAACTGGCTGTTTTTTCCCATTACTTTGTCACTGAAATTTGTTTTTTGAACTATGTGGCATTCTTGTTACCTGTCCTGAAGGTCATTTTTAAAAATTTTAATACACGTACGAATCAAACCAGTGGTTATGCCAAGACTCCTTGGCACACGTGAAGTTCCAGCACAAGATGGAGAGGAGAGGAACTAAGTAAAAAAACAGGATAGGCAGAGGCATATCATATGGTGATCTTATCAGTTTAGTATGCTGATGGATATTTTGGAAATCCATGTCCTTAAGAAACAGATAATTTACTACACATAAAGTTTATCAATTTGGAGGAAGAGGAGAACTGCTCACTTTAAAAGTCTAAGCTTCATTTGCTTCATATTTTCAAGCTCTGCCATCAACCAGAGAGAGTAACTACCAGAGGAAGTACCAGGAGTGCTTCAATGAGCCCCATGAGCCCAACTACCTTGCAAAAGAGCTAGTCATTCTTAAGAATTACCTTTGAAAATAGGGCAGATTTTCCTCCATATTGAGATGCATCCGTTCTGGTGATACTGTCCCAGCGCCAGCTCCATATAGAAGAGTGGGATGCCTCCGAAAATGGCCATGATTGTGTACGGGAGGAGGAAAGCCCCTGAGCCAAAAGGAGTAACGTTAAACATGGTTCCAAGTAACAGACGGGAATGGCAAAACCAGGAAGGAAGAAATGAACCCTCAGGAATGAGAAGTTAGTCGAAAGACCTATCCATTACCATCAGTTGTTTTCATGCTACACCACGCCTGTGAGGCATTGCTTTTCTCCCAATGAGTTGGAAGGGGAATTAAAAGGGAGCTCTCCCATTAGGTGGACCAGAGATGCTAGATAATCTGATAATATTTACAGTACTCACAAGCAGATCTTGTTCGGCAAGGCCCTTTGAGATGATGAATTAAAAGAGTCCTGTTTGCCTCTCGTCCAGGGAAGCTGGGGGATTAGTTATACATTTTGCAGGTCAGTTGTTTCATACTTCTTGTGGAGGGCAAGGTAATTACCTCTTTCCTTAAATTATTGTGTTGGGGAAAAATAGCAGAACTGTTGCAGAAGGAGTGAGTGGCAAAATGAGGAAATTTCACCAACTAGAATTCTTGAACAATTTTTGGAAAGGCAAAAAAGCAATGCAGTTACAAACTAAAGGATTACTTATCAAACTCTAGGAACAGGGAAGCAATTATTTTGTTTCAGTAACTTCTCATGCTTTGCCATAAGTAGTGCGTCTCGGTGGGTAGGAATTGTGGTCTTCCAGATGTTGCTGGACTGCAACTCCCAGCATTCCTCAATTTTGCCTATGCTGGTTAGGTTTGCTTGGAGTTGTAGTCCAGCCACATCTGGCAGGCCACTTAGCGTAAATGCACTAAGGCCCTAACACGGTCCAAGATGGATTTAAATCCCTCCTAGATGAGTAAGAACCCTGTGGTTGGTAGCCTCAAACAGGGGTGGGAATGCCCTCCAGATGTTAGGGGGAACTGCAAATCCCAAGATCCCTTGCCAATAGCTGGGGAATATGGGAACTGAAATCCAACATAATCTGGGAAGCCATGCCTGGCCTACCTCTGACTCTAGAGCAGGAGAGGGAATTGTGTAACCTTCCAGACACTGCTGTGACTCCCAGCATCTCTCAACCATTGGATATGCTGGCTGGGAGGCTACTGGGACTTGCAGTCCAACATCATCTGGAAGGCTGCCCCTGGAAGGATGGGGAGAGGAGGAGGAAGAAGCGATAGTTGTACTCTCGTGACACCTTTGAGACTAACTGAGAAGAAGACATTTCTAGCGTAAGCTTTTGTGGACTCATCAGATGCATCTGATGAAGCGGCTTAGGATCCACCAAAATGTATGCTTTAAATTCCCTTTTCTCACTTAGCCTCAAAGGTGGCACAGGATTCCTCTGTAACTTTTTATGCTGTCACAGACTAAGCTGGACTATGTCCCTGAGTTAGCATTGGGAATGGCTGATGATTCCCTTGTACGGAAGAGAAGTCCCTTCCTTTCGAATCCCCGTCCTGATACGCAGGAGGTCTCCTCACCTCCTCCATTTTGGTAACAGATGTAAGGGAAGCGCCAGACGTTGCCCAGGTCCACAGCGTAGCCGATGACGGAGAGGAGAAAGTCCACTTTCTTGCTCCAGGTCTCCCTCTCGCCCATCTCCACCAGCTGCTGCTGAGCATCTGCCACGCACAGGATGGAGGTGGTGGTGTTGCTGTTGGTGGTCAAGGTGGTCATGGCCACCAGGGTGGCCGAAGGGGTCCTCTCATTGCCTCCGGCCATGTTGAAGGAGCTTGGGCTCTGAGCACCCGAAAACCCATTGGAGATGGGGCTCGTCGCCCCTTTGCTCTCCTGGCCAAAGTGGGCTCTGTCTGTCCCCTCTGCCAGCGGCAGTCCCTGCTGGGCATCCTTGCCTAGGAGTCCGTTGCCCGCACAGTCTCCCTCTTCCGTGCAGTCCGAGGACTCCTTCGGAGAAGAAGTCAGGGGCTGGCTCTCGTGGCTCAGGGCTGGCTTCTCCATCCCGGCGGTGGTTAGAAGGCAATGATGGTGGCAGCACCCCTTTCCATTGGCAAGTGGTCTCTGTCCAACCGCAGAGTCCTTGGCGCGATTCCAAGCCTCAACGGCTCACGAGCACATCAGACTTTGAGTCCGATCCCTGTTGAGGAGGGAAATGGGGGGTAAATGACAATTATTATTGATTATATAGCAGTCTCAATGCATACAGGTGCTTTGCAGAGAAACTGAGAGGGATCTGAATCATTCATGGTCCAAAATTCCAAACGGTAACCGCCAGAAGACTGCAAAATGGTGAATGTAACAGTAATAGAAAGAAGAAAGTAACAAACTCTCCGTTGAGTAAGGTCCAAATTACAAATACAGAGCTGGTGTAGGACTCCAGGAGACTAGGGTTCAGATTCTTGCTTGGCCATGGAAACTGAGGCACCCTAGGATGTCAGACATTTTCCACCTCTAAGGCCAACCTTCTTGGAAGAAATCTGGTCAAGAAAACTCTAGGAGCGGGTTGTCATACTGGAGAGAACGTGGTGCATTGCTTTGAGTGTTGGATTAGGTTTCTGTGAGACCAGGGTTTGAATCCCTTTCCAGCCATGGAAAAAACCGTTTCCTCACTCAGCTTCACAGAAAGGCAAACGCTGTCCCTGAATAAACCTAAGAAAACTCTAGGACAGGGCTGCCGTAAGCCAGATCCACATGGCATAAGGCACATAATCCAATGCATCTGTGGGTTTCCATTGCCACCTAGGTAAGAAGTGTTCCTCTGACACCACAGTCCTAAATGTCTCTAATCCGGAGTAAGTCCTATCAGTTTGAATGGGACCTAATTCTTAGGCTCAGCTTTGCATTGTGAACGTTCACAACCATTTCCTCAACCATCCACATTTCCATTCTGGGGAGTGCAACGCTAATGCCTCCCCCCAACCATCCCAGTTCCTTCTAATAATGACAAAACTCTCTCTCTGGAACAGATTTTCCCTCCCGTTTTCCAGCCGTTTCCAATTACAAGTTTAGCAGCTGTTAGGAAAGACCCAAGTTTGTCCTCTTGTTTCTGCAACAGTCAAAGGTACCATCATTCTTCGTCTCCAAAAAAAGATAATCTAAATGGGTGTAGAATGTCTGTTCTTACTAGATTACCACGGTACACACTTATAGCAATGCTATTCCACTTTTAACTGCTCTGGCTTTCTCCTGGGACTTGCAATTGAAGGAGAGGCATTTAGAATGATCAGCCAGAGAGAGTTCTTAGGCCTCATTGAACTACAAACCCCAGAATGCAACAGGAAGGTGCCCGAGAAGTAAAAGTGGAATAGCAGCACTGTAAAAGTGTAGTGCAGGAATGTGGTTATATCATTTGTTTTAAAAAATCTCCTCATACTTGTTTCATCCCTTGTGTCTACCCATTGGCTTAGAGAGTTTTAGTCCAAAGGGACGGCCTTGTTTTGCAAATTCTGTAGGTGTGCTGCTGTGTAACCAGATTTCAAACTGGACCAGAGGCCAAACCGGACGTAACCTACCTTAACTGGGCCTAACTCGCCGTTCAGCATTTTATTTGACATGAAGCTAAGTCAATAGAAAACACTCGTAAAAATAAACAGAGATTCGGAAATGCTCACGAGAATATTTCTTTTACTCTGCTTGGTAACATCCACAGTTTGTGGACATCCACGCCAGGGAGGTAGTGAATATGTTTCGGATTTAATTCTGCAGAAAAGACAGCTCAGTTACTTTGCAGGCTTTCCTTCTCTTCCTGCAATCATGAGGACTAGTAGCTTGCTCTTTTCTTTTAATGTTACCCATCTGCATACAAACAGCAAAGCAAAATCTATTGATTTGCAGGACACAATGATTTACGTGATGGAAGGAGATAAAGGATTCTTATGATACCAATAATAGATCATAGAGCAAGTACAGTGTTGGGCTGTGACTTTGGGAAACCAGGGTTCGAATCTTTGCCCTGCCATGGAAACCCACTGGGAGACCTTGGGCAAGTTACACTCTCTCAGCCTCAGAAAACCTCCTCTCGATACTGTAAGGTGAACCAGTTATGGGGTTTTCCTGACAACCCCGTAACTGGTTCCCCTTATGGTCACTATAAGATGGAAAAAACTTGATAACCATATTTGTTTTCTTATTTTGATTCTAAAACTGTCATTTTAAATTGTTTCTAGAAAGCCTTTTGGGGCCTGTGTGTGCCACAGAGCCTAACATCAGCCTTTCAGTGCCTTCTAGACTGGCTGGAACTACAACTCCCACTGACCCCAACCAGCATGCTCAATCATTGCTCCGACTGGCTGGCAGGGATGAGATTTGTAGTCCAGCACACCTGGAAGGTGCCAGGTTAGAGGAAGCCCGGCTAGAATGAATGCTAGACTTAAGACGTTGTGTGAATAAGGTAGGTCCCACAATCTCTCCTGTCTAAGGCTGACCTACCTTGTAGGGTTGTTGTGAACAGTAAGATCCACCTCGTGCAACCCAGAAGATCCTTTATTGCATTAAGCATTCCCTATTCCTGGTTGTTTGTGTGGTATTTCTAAGAGGCAAGGGAAGGGAGACGCTCGGATCTGTCGAATCCCGAAATCCCTAGCTACTTGGGACTAGGCGTCTCCACCATGCCAGCCGCGGGGGGAAAACCTTTCACACCCCTGGCATGTTGCAATTGTCAAACCTCTGTTAATCATCAACCCGGCCTGTGCCATCCTCTGAGACGGGCAATGGGCACTAGGGGACCGCTTTCATTTTCACCTGGGGAAAAACAACACACCTGGGCATCTTTGGAAGCTCACTGGAACTCGAAACCAGGCCAGATTTCACAACTTGGCCAGAAAGCGGGTAGGTAGGTAGGTGTGTGGGTGTTTGTTGCGGGAGTGGGATTCGGTGCCAGGTGAGTATCCAAAGTGATGCAGCTCACATGGACTTTATACCCCCTGAATCTGATGCAAGAAGGTGGTAGAAATTGACCCGTCGCCACTGATCCCCGTGACAAGGCTTTCCATAGCTGCCGCTCTGGAGAGATGAAATATGAAATAGGTAACCTATTCTTTCTGCCAAGATCATTAAATCCCCCAAGGGAAATCGTAAAACTCAAACAGCCCCAGCTGTAAAATCACGTGGGCTGGACGTTGTTTTTTAACTCGTTCTCTTGCTTCATTGTCCTGTTTTTAACTCGTCGAATCCTTTCGCATGCTCCTGAATTAGTTTTCTTACTGTTGCATTTTTAAATTGGTTTTATTGCAGGCTGGCCTGCCGAGACTGTTATGAGTCTAGGGATGGATATAAACATTTTAGTCAAAGAAAGAAATAATCTACGTTTGGCCTGGGGGTGTTTTTGCATGCTTTCTTGCATTTGGAGGGCTTTCTGTGTGGTTTGGCCCCAAATTAGGTCTTAATAATTATTTTCAAAAAATGGGAGCAGGGTTGGAGGGCTTTGGGGGGTCTTCAGTGTGGTCACGATGGCAAAAGTTATTCACAAGAAAGACCCCACAAGCTAGAAGGGGATGCAGCAATTTGCTTTTGCCAGAGTCTACTGGAAGGGTGACAGTCTGCCCCTTCCTTTTCCCACTGCTGCATTAAATGCATACAAACTACAGTTGCACTTTTAACTCGGTTTTGCAGCAACTGAAGCAAGCTGAAGACAAAGGGAAAAGGCAGAAGGAGAAATGGGCTGAAGAAGTCGGAAGGTTGGCTGTGCCTGCCAAATTGGGACAGATGGAGAATACATAACTCCCACCAACCCGAGCTGGTGCAGCCAATGGTGAGGAATGCTGGGAGTTACAGTCCAGCAGTACGCAGAAGGAAATCTGCATCAATCTTGGCCAATGGAAGATGTGGTCAAAAAATGCTGTCTGGATACAGCCAACGATGAGGAATGCTGGGAGTTGCAATCCAGCAATATGCAGAAGGCAACCTGCAGATTATGAGAGATGTAGTCAAAAAAAGGAAGCTCCTAGGTCTGGGTCCATTTAATAGTCTAACACTCCAGGAACCTGGCAGACTTTCTGAAACAATCTTAGCTAAAATCTATCATCCCCTTGCATGGAAAGGGATTCTGCTGAGGATTCTGAGAAGGATTTTGCAAGATCTTCATTGCTTTATAACCGGACCTGCCTTTCTTCAGGTGCTAAATCAGACCGGTTAACCAATTCCATGCCTCTCTTTCTGCTGCTGATGGCAAGACTGGCTTATTTGTCCAGTCGGTCCCTTTTCCAGAGGCCCTTCTGCTTCAAGGTTAGAAGCCAACCCTGCAAGCAGTTTGCTCTTTCAACACCATCGGGGTCCATCTTTCGCTCCCCAGCCAGAAGTAAAACAGCCAAGGGCATTTTTAAAGTTCTTCTCGGCTTAGACAAGAGGTTGTGTGAGCCAACGGTTGTACGGCACAAGCCTTCCATTCCTTCTCCTCCTTCCAAGGAGGCTTCCTATCCATCCCTGTTTATTGTTATTGGTTATTATTTATTGTCCTCCGCATTCTTGGCCACTATTTATTACCGGCTGCATTCTTGGAAATCCCAGACAGACCCGGGCAAAGGAATTTTTTCGGGCAATTTCCCATATTCAAACTGTGCCCGGTGGGATGGAGGAGACGGGCTCTTGATGGGGGTCCGAAGTCCCTCCATCGCAAACACAAACAAACAGATTTGGTCATGTTCTGAGCAAGCCTTAGAAACTGGTTATTTTGCAAAAAGCAAGAACTTTTTAGACTGGGCGAAGAAGTTGCGCTGAATAATTCAGAACAGATTATCCTCCACAAAGGTCGGCAACCTGTGGCCCCCAAAGGACGCTCCTGTGGCCCCCAGACTGCCTTGGACAGACCATTTTCTCCGGGTTTGAGTCCTAGAATGCTTCTATTTCATAGAATCAGAGAGTTGGAAGAGACCACTTATGCAGGGCTGACTTGGGTCTTTCATTTCACATATATGTATTGTGAAATTTTAAGGAAAGGTTTGATGAAGCATATTGAATTGATTTTTATTTATTTATTTATTGTTGTGCAAGAACTTTTCTCTAGTTTTTCCATGTTATTTCTACCTCTGGTACCAGATTTTCTGATAAAAATTCAATGCCCGGGAATCTATTGACTTCATTCTCAATACTCACACGCACACGTGATGCGAGCTACCTTGAGTGTCAGTTTCGGAAGGCAAACAGGACATAAAACAAATGAATGGCTATATATACATGTATATAAAATAAAATTACATTTTCTCCCAGGGAGAATATATACTTCACTATCTTTAGCAGTCCTAGGAATCAAACTTCTACAGATACAGCCCATATCTTTAGAGGCAACGCGGCGTCATGGTTTGACTGGCAGACCAGGGTTCCAGGAGACCTGGGTTCGAATCCCTGCTTAGACGCGGAAACGTACTTTGGCAAGTCACACTCTTTCAGCCTTAAAGGGAAAAAATGGCCAACCTCCTCTCTGAATAAACCTTGCCAAGAAAAACCTATTTTTAAAGCCATCTTGGTGCAGTGGTTTGAATGTTGCACCAGGGTTCCGGAAGGCTAGGGTTCGAATCCCTGCTCAGCTATGGAAATCTACTGGGGGACCTTGGACAACTCACACACAGGACGGCAATGGCAAACCCCGTCTGGATAAATCTGGGAAAGGGTCGCTGTAAGTCAGAGTTGTCTTGAAGACACACAACAACAACAACAACAACAACAACAACGATGACAGAAGGCAAAGAAAGTTCAAAACAATTACATGCATCTCTATTTCTCAATCATAATCTTTCCAAAGTGAAGATCATGACAGAAAACTATAGAGTCATTCTCTTGTCCTCTGCTCTCTCCCTATCTGAAACTTTAGAAACCCCCCTGAGACTGGTGGGAATCCTTTGCCTAGATCTGAAATCCATTGATGGCTCAGGGAAAAAAAGAAAGAATAACCATCCAGAAGTATTACTTTCCATTTGAAGACATGTCTAGATACCGGCACGTCTCACCGTTCAGTTCCAAAACCTTTCTCCCCCGTTTTCAGCAGTTATGCTCCTGGTAATTCCCAATTTCACTGCATGTTTCACAACTTTCAGCATTTTAAGTTTCACTCCTTTCTCATCTCTCCAAATCCCAGCTCATTCATTCAAGTTCAAACCTGTAAACCAGAATATCTGCCTGGATAGAAAGTTGCCTCCCGTTTGCTTTAAAGAAAGAAAGAATTGTTCTCACCTTCTCAGGTGAGAGAACCCCTGCAAATGCAAAACAAATGTACAACAGTTAAGTTTGGACAGTATTGCATCCGTCCCCAGCATATAACCACCACCCAAAAGGGAAAAAAAAAGATCTGGATAAAACAGACATAAGAACCTTTTGTCTCTGTTTGTCTCTCTCCCCGCTCTTTAAGTACACTGTTTTTCACTCCTTTAAACAATGTGCTTTCAGCTCACCGGGCAAGCTAAGCAAAATCGCCACAGCGTCTCGCTGAATATTGTTGAAACACGCACCGTTCCCCGTCTCTCGTCACCAAGACATATAACTCAGGCGGCAAACAAGAAGCATGTATAGACAGAAAAAATAAAGTAAAATCAGCAAAAAGGAGCAAAGGAAGGCACACTTCCTTATCTATTCAAAGGAAAACTTTCCCCCGAAAAAACCCTACATGAAATTCCAAAACCCTCTCCTCTTCAGCACTGATGGGATGGAAAGAAGAGTAATTGAAGAAAGCCTTTTAAAAGCGTCTTGTTGAATTGTGTGCATAAATACATGCACGCACAGAGTGAGATTTGGGCACGACTCTTGCCGTCCTTTGGATTTTGTAATCCAGGTTGCAAGAGGAGAGGGGAGAGGTGTCGGTGCTTTGTCTGGAAAGGACAAACTCTCCTCTTTGTCATCATATAAGAGAGCTTTTGCAGCATCTGATTAAAAGATGTTTTATGATTAAAACATCTGATTAAAAGAAAAGAGTACAAAAAAGACATTTAAAGCAAGTACCTGGGCTTGTGATGCTTTCCCTTGTGGTCCTCTGACCCAGCTCCGCATCCGCGCTTGCCTCTCTCTGACCTGGACCCTACCTTGACTTTGGAGACTCTGGGCCACCAGCCACAGCAAGGAAGGCTTTTTGTTGGCCGGTTCTCACATGGTCCGATTTCCCAGATAATCTACTGCCAAAGAGCTCTTTAAGAAGTTTTTACGTCACATTCTTTCTTCTTTTTTCCCCCCACCTCTGTTGGGTTTTTTTTAAAAAATAAAGTCAAATAAACTTTCCGCAGTGCCAGGACTACTGCTGTCGCTGCAGCAGCTCTGAGGCTTTGCTCCCTCCTCCTAGATGGGGGTGTCTACATTGAAACAGAAGTCTGGACCATAACCGCGCTAGAAGAAGAAGAGGAGGAGGAGGAGGAAGGCTCCAGCAAACAGGGATGAGACTTTGAAGGGTGTGTATGTGTGTGTGTATGATTTAGCAGCCGCCCCAGGGGCCTCTCTCTGAGATCAGACCGGCTGAGGTTGCAATAGCAGCTATAAATGGAAGGAAGGATTGGGAAACTGGGCTGGAAGAGAGAGACTCAGGCAGGGACAGGTGTCCTGACATGGCCCAAGGTAGCACTGAAGGGTGCAAAAAGCCCCTTAGCAAGAAGGGGGCAAATAGCTGGCTGCTTTCCGCCTCTTCTTTGATCACTTGCTTTAAGGAGGGAAAAACACAGAAGCGGTGGAAGGAGTTAGGTTTTGTTATCGAGGCCTTGCAATAACTGACATTTGCCACAAGACTTCCTCTAGTTTTCCATCAGAAAGAAAACACCAGTTGTATTTAAACACACCAGAAGGATCGGCTGCATGGACTAGTAGCACAGCGTGTGGCGTCAGGATAAAGGAGCTGGCCAGTTAAATCCCGCAGCCATCTCCAGTGGGAAATAGAAAAGGTGAGGCACAAGTGATGGGAAGGTCTTGCACCTTTGGAGACCCGAAAGCACCTGCCTGACAGAGCTGGGAACAGTGAGCTATGTAGAAGGACTGAAGAGTCTGAGCTGTTGGGAGATAGCCCGGGTTGAAACTCGACAGAGTTTTAAAGATGCTTTAGAAGAAAGAACGGCCTGGATCTGGACATCTTAGCACCACTGCAGGAGGCAGGCGCATGCCTAAATGCACACTTCGGCAGAAAATAAAAAGATAAGATGTACAATGAAACAGTCCAGTCCTTGCAACAGGGTAAAGAAAGTTTATTAAGGATAATGTGGGGGTTATCCACCTGTCCCACCTCAGTCGCCTGTGTGAGGACCTCCACCTGTCCCATAGTGATGGCATCAAATGAGTGTACCTTTTACATGCCCTCGTGGTTCCTCATAGTCTCATCCTACTAATGGGTTCCACCAGCCTTGAATAACTGTGCCACCATGGACCCCAGGCATCTAAACTCATTTTAGAGGCACAAAAATAATTGGCTAAATAGAATGCAAAGGGATCTTGCAGCCCTTTTGAGACTGAGAAAAAGAAGTTGGTAGCATGAGCCTTCGTAGACTAAGCCTCCTTCATCAGATGCAAGTCGCTTGATGAAGTAGATTAATACCACCTTATTAAACAGAAGTTTGTTGTGCAGCTAAAGATCACTCACTGTACAGTTAAAGAACATTTAACGTATCCAAATCCTGACTTCTAACTCACCTCTCTCATTCCTATTCCTAAATCCTATCTCTCACCCATAAAGAAAAAGAACAGGGTAAAACCTCAGACTGGGGATGATGAGACTTGTAGTCTCACAAGCTTCACCAAAGGCTTACCCTGCTCTCACAATCACCAGGCTCCTTTCTAATCATCCAAGATGAGGGAGGAAAGAGCCCCAAAGAAGAGAATTTTTTTTAAAAAAGGAACAACTTGGAAAAGTGAGCATTCCAAGTCAGGCCAAATAAAGAGCGAGAGATATATAAGAAAATTAGAAATAGCAATGGGAGGAAAGGAAAAAGGCATTCCCTCTGCCCAAAATGCCCACCCGTCCATGGGGGGAACAGGCCAGGAGGAAGGACAATTTCTGCTGGGATGGACAGCAAAAGACCTAAGAAAATGCTGTCTCCCTGCCAACCCATCACCCTGATTCTTCCCTATATTGCCCTTTCTTCGAAAGAGAGAGGCTGCTGCCACCTCGGGTTCTGTTTTGGGACTGCATTCCTTGTTAGACGTATAGTCCACCTTCCCTCTGTTTGGGAGAGGGTGAGCATTGTGCGTTAGTTTTATTTCATATTTATAGACTTGAAGGGAGTTAAGAACAAGAAAGCAAAGCAAAGAATTAAATCACTCCAGGTGCCTCAAGGGGAGAGGAGGAGACTGAGAGAAGAAAGGCCAGTGTTGCTTCAATACCTCCCCTCCTCTCTTCCAGATATTCTTCTAATGTGCTGCTGGACAAATTAGGTGCAGTACAAAAATTACATGTATAGTGGGAAATAGATTTTTGCACAGTTGACAACATTGGCTTGGAACAAGAACAAAGCTATTTCTTGAAACAGATGAGAAAAAGAGAAAATGCAACAACTACGTTTGCCTCTCAGTGTTCATAACCTTAAAAATTAAGCGTGTGCTATTGAGGTCAAGTACTTGATGGTTCCATCAAGGAAGACGCCTTCATGAAAAGCTGCCTACCCGCTTTGGATGCAAATATGCTGGGTCACAACTGTATCCAGCATTTCTTTTGAACCACAGCTGCAAAATTGCACTAGAACCACATCCCATTTTTTGTCACCAGCTTTTGTAATGGCTTTCACCAGTGTAAATTTTGCCAAGGCTGGTTCAGCCTTCAGTGTCCTTCATACCTCAGAGACAGTGTCTCTTCAGTCAATCCATCTCAATGAGGCTGGCTCTGTCATTTTTTGCTCCACGGTCATGCAAAATGGTGCACTGGGGAAAGGAAATCTCTTTGGTATTGTTCCCCTGGCTTCTTGTGTAGTTGAAGTAGGGAAATGCTCATAATAAACCCTGCCTCTTCTTCATGTTGCATGGCAAATTAATTTTAGCACTGGGGCAATTCTTGCAAGGGGACATTTGAAAGCATTTAATGGGTTAAAGTACTTACATTTTAAAACCCTATAAAAACAAGCGGCAGGATCCAGAGAATGCTCAGGATAGGAACCGCAGTGTATCGGAAAGGACTTTAAATATAGACTTGAGTTATTTCATAGTTGTGGCACAGCCTTGTTTGGCTAGGCAGAATCACTGAGCAATTTTGAGTAAAAGCCACTCAGTCCCATCGTCTGACCTCACAATGACCGTCAAAGATTGCAGAACTAGGCCAAAACTAACAAATTGAATTCCATCAGGGATAAATGTAAGGTACTACTTTCAGGGCAGGAAAAAAAATCAAATACACAAACATAAAGCAGGTTAACAGCTGGCTTGACAGCGGTACGTGTGCAAAGGATCAAGGGTTTTTGGTAGACCACAAGGTAAACATGAGCCAACTGTGCAATGTGGCGGAAAAAATGGCCAATGCAATTTTGGGATGCATCAACAGGAGGATAGCATCCAGATCGAGGAAAGTAGTACTGCCTTTTTCTTCTGCTTTGGTCAAACCTCACCTGGAATCCTGTGTCCAATTCTGGGTTCAAGGAGGATGCAGACAAGCTGGAGTGTGTCCAGAGAAGGGAGACCTAGAAGGGAAACCAACCCTAAGAGGAACAGTTTAAGAATCTGGATATGTTTCGCTTGGAGAGGACTGAGTAGTGATGCAAGGTATTTTCATGTTTCTTCTGACTTATGGTGACCCTATCCCAGGGTTTTCTCAGCAACTTTTGTTCAGAGAGGTCTGCCATTGCCTTCCTTTGAGGGTGAGAGAGCGGGACTTGATCAAAGTCACTCGGTGGGCTTCCAGACCAAGCAAGGATTGCAATGCAGGTCTCTCATAGTCCTGGTCCAACACTCAAGCCACTGTGCCACATTGCTTCTCCTAGTATTCCTGGCAGAACTTCTACAGAAGAGACATTGCCTTATCCTGAAGGTCAGAGATTGTGTTTTTCCCAAGGCCACTCTGTCAGTTTCCATGACCAAGCAGGATTTGAACCCTTCTTTCAGAATCCAGTCCCCTATACTATGTTAGCTTCTGTGATTTGATGGCCAACTTTAAATATCTGAAGGGATGTTGTATGGAAGATGGAGCTGACTTGTTTTCCTCTCCTCCAGAGACTAAAACACAAACTGATGGATTCCGATTACAAAAATGGAGCTTCTTACTCAACACTTGGAAGGACTTCATGGCAAGGGCTGCTCAGCAGTATAATAGACTGGAAGGTGGTACAGACTCCTTAACTTTAGAATACCTGTCTGGGATGCTTTGCCTGTGGATTTCCTGTACAGACAGCAGCTTGAACTAGATGATTTTGGGGGTACCTTCCATTCAGCCATTCTCTCCCTTCTCCAGGAATATGAATTCCTCAGAACCCTGTAATTTTACGAGTTTTTCCTAAAAGTGTACTGACCTGGCACCGTACCCAGTTCCCAATGCCTAGGTATCACAATGAGTTTCACAGGAAATCTGTTCGATACCAGGTCCAGGTCTGGGCACCACAGCTGAAGGAGGATACTGGCAAGCTGGAACATATCCGTAAGATGGCAACCAAGATCATTCAGGAGTCTAGAAGCCAAATTATACAAAGAAGAGTTGAGGGAGACAAAGCACAGAGATTGGCAGGCAAACCAAAAGCAGCTTGGACTTCTCAGCTGAGAACATTCCCTCCACATTTGGCAGATTACAGGTCGAAAACAGACCACGACAGGACACAAAATCTCATTCAAGCCAGGTATATTTAATTCAAACGCTTCATTAGCACCATGTAAGTTGTCAACAGCATTCCAATAAAATGCAGTTATTGGGGGGGGGGGGGTTGTTGTTGTTTTTTTGTTGTTGTTTGCTTCTTAAAAAACGTTTCAGGAGGGAATTGGACATTCTTGAACTGAGCCTCAAAATCTATTTGGACATTGTTCTGCTAAGCCTCACTGAAGGGTGTGGGGGAGTGAATGAGTGAAAGAGAAAAAGAGAAAGAGGGAGAATGAAACAGAGTAGTGTGTTTCAAGGCAAAAGGCTGTGAATTCGAATCACTCTTCAGATGGGAACAAGCAAAGCAAGACGGACAGAAATTTGTGGATAAGAAACAGACAGCATCAGCCCTAGTATTATTCCTTATTTTGCAAGGAAAATGGGCCTAGAAAGCTCAAAATACACATCAAGCAATCCAGCCCAGAATTTTTAACAGAAAACAACCATCCCAAGAAACAGCTATTCATACCATTTTTATGCCCCCCCTTTTTTTTTCAAAGTTTGCTTGAAAGAATTAACTTGGAAGGAGTTTAAAAAACAAGTGGTCTAATAAAAGCATTTAAAACCAGGGTCTCTTTTTAGAAAAAAAAAAAGAACGATGGATCATACTACAAAGCATACACGAATCAGTTGCTCCACCTCTGTAGAAGCACCGTCCCTTCCAAAGAGCCACGAACTCCCACTCTTCCATCCTGGCACCCAAAGCGTGGGCATCGTGGCCACGGGATTTTGGCTCCCGGTTTCTCTGGCTCTCCCGCTTCACATACACACATACTACGCTTGCTTCAAGGTTGACCAGAAGGAGCCAGAGGGGTGGGCGAACCCCCAATCCCTTTTCCCACAGAGTTCACTTGGCCAGAGCGCCCATGGGGTCCCAGGCTGGCAGGACGATAGGCTCCTGGTGCATGACTGCCAGGACCTCCTCCGGCACATGCTTCCGGTCCACCACCACTTCATAGACGTACTCTGAGAACCACTCGTCCGTCATGATGAGATAACCTGGGAATGAGGGAATCGGTTAGAGCAGCCTGGGAATGAGGGAAACAGTGGGCAACCATCGGAGTTTGAGGGACCATACTTTTGTGCACAGCAAAAACTAAAAGCAAAAGAAAAATTGACAAGAAGAAGAGGGCAAAGCTCAATCACGGTAGCTTGGGTGTGTGTGGAAATAAAACTGGAGAGCAACCTAAAATAACATCTTGATAACCCCAGAATATTTTGTGTGTGTGCAATTTCCTCAGCATTGGAGCATCTCAGGATCCGGTCCCAAGTCTCCAGTCTTCATGGGCCATCCCCATGTGGGAGATGCGGTGCAAATCCACCATTTTGTGTGTGTGTGTGTATGCGCGTGCGTTCAGTTCCAGGAAAGACGAAAGGAAGGTGTCTCCAGGTTTGGAGTGCGTGTGTGCGTGTGTGTGTGGTGTGTGCCTTCAAACTGCTTCCAATTTACAGCAGTCCTAAAATGAACCTATCATGCGGTTTTCTTGGCAATATTTGTTCAGAGGAGGTTTGCCATTGCATTCCCCTGAGGCTGAGAGCATGTGACTTGCCCAAGGCCACCAGTGGGTTTTATGGCTGAGTGGGAATCAAACCCTGCAGCCTGCTGGATAAATCTGGAAAGGATAAAGGTTAAAGGAAGCAATCCTGGTCAAGGCTCCAGCCTTTGCTTTCAGGACAGGAGTCGCAGTGCTGAGTGGTGAAATCTGTGATGGGGCTGAGAAGCTGGACCTCCCAGTGCCAAAAGGGTGCAGCGTTTCCTCCGCAACTTGTCGCCCTCCCAAGCCTAATCTTGCCTTTGTTGTTTCAGGCGGCCCTCTCGACCCTCTCCGAGGGCTGACGTTGGGCTTGTTATTTCAAACTCTCCACCCCGGGCCTCCATTCCAAATCTAACATCCTCATTCTTCACCTCTTCCTTAAACAAAAGGGTTGCCAAACCACTGCTCCACTTTCCCAGCGGTGCTCCAAAAGGGTGCATGGAAGCAAAGCCGCCCTGAAATCTTATCCTGGAAGCAAGGACTCTGGGATGGAGATATCCCTCCCGCAGGACGCTGGGTCACAGCTCCCGGATAACACCCGTTGCTCTATTGCTCTCTGTCTGCTTTCCTTATACCCTGCCTCTTCCCCAATGCTGGGACTCAAGGGGGCTAAGGAGATAAAAAGAAATACAAGTACAAACACAAAAGATTAAAGTAGTACATTGTGTTTAGGATTTTGTTGTTGCTGTGTGACTTCAAGTCATTTCCAACTTATGGCAATTGTAAAGCGAACCCGTCATTGGGTTTTTGTGGGACAATTTGTTCAGATGGGATTTGCCCTTGCGTCCCTCTGAGGCTGAGAGTGTGCAATGGCAGTTAAAGGGGTGCCAAACTGTGTTATTTCTACAGTATGGATGCACCCCTAGTCTAACACTCATTCTTAACCTCTTGTTTAAACAAAAGGTTTGCCAGGCCACTGCTCCACTTTCCCAGCAGCACTCCATAAAAGTGTATGGAAGCAAAGCCACCCTGACCAGGGTTCAAATCCTTGCTCAGCCACGAAATTCTCCACCTGTTCAGTAGCAGAGTCGCAGCACTAAAAGGAAAAACACCTCCAGGTCCCATCCATGACAGAAGCACCTCTCAGTCTCTAGATGTTATAAATATAAAAACGGCAAGCACTAAGTAAAGCGCTCAAGGAATCGACTTTAGCTTTGGCAGGCTGGGCAAGGTAAACTTTGAGGAATGCCTGTAATCCGGTGAGCCTTTTGCCCGGCTATTTTTAAACTCCCAAAGCCTGATGTGGTTCAGGCTTGTCTTTTGTGGTTAACAGCAGGGGTGCTGTGTGGGTTTTATTTTTTGTGTTAGCGTGTGAGTGTGTTTTCGCTGCCAAAGCAACTCAGGATTTTTAGCACTCCAATAAAACATACGGATAAACCAAGAACTAAAAATAGTGGCGTACTGGCCCAGAGGCAGCCTTTTCCATGCGTGGCAGGAAGAGCGGGGGGGAGACCTACCTGTACCTCTGCCCCATTTCTGCCCCGTTTTTTTTTTTTTTTTTTTTGGCCCCCCTTCTGGATAAAGCTGGTGTTACACAAAATCTCAAGCCTTGGAGATGCGGGTGATGCATAGGAGCAAACGTGGGTTGAATTGGTTTTAACTGCATTTGCCTTTTCTGCTGTTGTGAGTTGGTGATCTGTTTAATGTCCCTTTAACCCAGTTAAATTACTGCACTGTTTTTTAATCTGGAATTGTTTTACATTGTCTATCTTGTTTATGCTGCCCTGAGATTTTGTGACAGAGGGTGGGACAAAACATTTTAACAACATTTTTCTTCACACGGTGGGAATGGAAAACCATGAGGATATTTCCACAGTACTTGTGTGGTGTAGTGTTGGACTGTGACTCTGGGAGACCAGGGTTCAAATCCTTGCTCAGCCACAGAAGCCCACTGGGTTTCCTTTGGGCAAGCCAGACGCGCTCAGTCTCAGAGGCAAGCAATAGCAAACCTCCTCGGAATAAATCTTGCAAAGAAAACCATAACATACAGTTACCGTAACTGAGAGTCAACTGAAAGGCATAAAATAGTTGAGAGACAGTGTGGTATAGCATTCAAATGTTGGACTGGACACAGAGATGAAAGTTATTTGGTCATGGAGACCTCCGAGTGACTTTGCGCAGATCACAGCCTTGGAAAAAAGCCATTACAAACCTCTTCTGGATAAACCTGGAGAGTTAGTATAGTGCTGTGGTTTGCGTATTGGACTGGAACTTCAGGAGACCAGGGTTCAAATCCTCGTTTGGCCACAGAAACCCACCGGAAGACTTGGAGCAAGTCAAAGCCACAGAGGAAGGGAAGGGCAAACCGCCTCAGAACCAATCTTGCCAAGGAAACCCTGTGATAGGGTCACCGTAAGTCGGAAATGATTTGAAGGCACACAACAACAAAGAACACCAGACCAGAAGCTGAAATTGGGGACACTATCAAATAGCACAAAACATCCAAGCTACTGCTTGGAAAATGGGAAAAAATTGATACTAAAAAAATAAGTAAATGTGACCATCAAACCACAGAATGTGAGCTCTGCCTTGAACATCCGCTGACTCTCCAGCCTAGAGCAAACAAACTATCTCAGCTGAGTCCCATAAGAAACTCAAGAGTGAAGGAAAAAAGGCAATTTCCAGCATTACCCAGAATTGAGGTCCCTGAAAGGTGCTGTGTGTGTGCTGGGATTCAACCTTTTATGCCCCAAACGATCCATGGATGGAAGTCTGTTGTTTGCAAAATGCAAACCCAATTTACTAGCAGCTCCAGAGGAACGAACTGCTTATGCAAGTTCAAGGCATTTCATGACTTGTCACAGCAAAAGTGCTGCTTTTTAAAAATATACGAAGTGAAGTATCTGGTCTTTCTCGCTCAACACTGTCCATATTGCCAGGACCGGAATTTCCAGCTGTTGGGAATTTAACTCCCTCCAGCCCAGCTAAGATGGCCAACAACATCTGGAAGGTTACTGCTTTTTCAGTGTACGGCAGAGGTGGGAATCATGCACCCTCTGGGTGTCGGTGGACTGTAACAGCCAACCCTTGGCTGGTTACTCTCTGCTCTGGCTTTGAGAGGAGCAATAACAAGCATTTTGCCCTCTGTTTTGCAGAAAGGCTAATGAACTTTTCTCACACAAAATGAGATTACATCAGGATCATGAGGAATGCAAGGCAATAAGTGAGTACCCAGTGTGAGAAAGCGTATGTGTGTGTACTTTCTCTCCTCCTTCCTTGGCTCTGCAATAAAACCCCATCCAGGAATTTTCTAATCTCTGCCTTATGACCCCGGAGTAATTAAAAGGGACACAGACACATAACTCAGCTCCGTGTCAATGGCCAACCGTTTGGCTGCAAGGGCACACAGAGAGCTTTGTTCGCTATGAACCCCAAATGTTGGATCCACTCCAAACCAGTGTCCGTGTTTTGCAAGCATTTTGCCACACACAAAAAACTCATTTTGAAGCAGGCGCTGCAAACACAGGTTTTGCTCCCTGCCCAAGCAGCTGCGTATCTTACCTTTATTCCCGCGGTCTTCGCCCCAGGAATTCTCCACGCGCCATTTTTCAAAGCAACCCTCTTTGTCTTCCTAGAAAGGGAAAATGTGGAAGGGGGGTTGCGTACAGTGAGGAAAATCCCACCCAAGGAATGTAGACTTACACTTGGGCTGTGCATTTCCAGGGGAAAAATGAAAAAGTACTTCAAACAGAGATCACAGAATTGTAGACTTGGAATGGACCCCAAGGGCCATACAGTCTAACCCTAACACATGGCTATAGCAGTCCTGAGAGGTCCTCTTCAACCTCCATTTAAAGATCTCCAAAGAAGGAGAGTCCACCATCCTCTGGAGCATGTTTTGACCTCAGTACCAATTCCTTTCAAGAGCAATGGTAGCACATGAAAGAGAAACAGCTAAGGTTCGTTTATCCTAAGCTTCCACACCATTAAACTACCAATTCTGCAACCAGGGCTACCACTTTTTTGTGGGGTTTTGGGGGATGTGTGGAGGTGGAGCAGGCTCTGGCATCTTAATACAACACAAGAGGTGATCACAAGAGCCCAGCAGGTTTCAGGTGTCCCAATATAGAAAGGCACTCCTTAGGATAGCAGCTGGCATGATGTTGGACAAAGACTGTAGGAGATGAACAAGGATTCCCCATTCAGTCCCTGGAACCACTAGGTGACTTTGAGCAAGCCACATTCCCTCTGTGCCAAGAAGCCAGAAAAATCAAATTTTAAGTCAACACTTTACATGAGGATGTTACAAATTCAGCTGCTTAAATAGCCTAGAAGCATTCCCTGGACTATTTCAATGGCAGCCATTGACAGCATTTTTAGTTTAGCCAAAGTTTCACTCGGGTCCAAACCCAGGCAAGCTGGCCTGAGTAGGCAGGTGGGTGGGAATCTGCATGGAATTATTTTCAAGCTCTTAAACTGGATCAAACAACCTTCATGTTTATTTCAGTGCTGCCAAGGATTAAAATGTCTCTTTCGGGGAGAGAAAATTAAACTGCAGTTGTAGCAAAGAATGGAAATCTTTTTGAATTACAGGTATTTAGAGAAGAACAATCACAATTTAATACTGGCCTCTAATGGATGTTGTGGATCGGCTGACTGTTGTTTTTTTTTAAAAAATCAGTCCTGGCGCATTGCGCTTTCAAATCTTTCCATGTTTAATTTGAGGATGAAGAACCTCCAGATGTTTCGACAACCCACTTCTCAGTGGATTAGAGATGACTCTGTCACACCCAGGTTAGAGACAGCAGCTTCAAATGACATTAAATTTTGTGACTGGTGGGTTTAGCTGGGGTTCCTTTTCACTGTCTGTCTATCTATCTTTAACTCAAAACAGCTAAACATAACTTTCAGCCAAGATATTATTTTGTAAATGTAAACCACTTTTGTCTATTTAAGAATTCTTATATACACACAAAACAGAAAATTACCGGTTAAGTATTGCTAGGAGGGCAAAATGAGGGCAGTGGTGGAAGGGATGGATAGATGCCTATCCTGTTAAGTATCATTTTCTTTTCACAACTTCCAGCATCTCCTAGCCAGCAAGGCTGGTTGTGAGGTTATGGAACTTTAAGTCCAGAAAAATTTAACTTTTTCCACAGTCTCTGGATGTATGACAACTGAAGGAAGTGCATTATAGGGACGGTTGGTGACATTAACTAAATAAAGCGCATTCATGAAGGAGTAGGCTTGGGATGTTTTCCCATTGACAGAATATTCTTATAGAAACAGTGTGAAAATCCTGAAGCCCTCAGAATTTTAATTTCAGAGGACAGAAAGTGAGCTCTGTTCAGTTAGCATCAGAACAGACTCCTAACCTCACAGAATCATAAAATCTTAGAGCTGGAAGGGACCCCAAGGGCCACCTAGTCCAACCTTCTGCCATGCAAAATGCTTTCACTCTAAATGCCTGTTTTTTTTTTCCCCTCCATTTGGCTGTGGTTTATGGATCTCAGGTCTCATTTTGTCAGATGGAGCTCTTCCCATACCAATTATTTACAGGGCAGAGAAAGACATGGCAGAAGCGTACCTCCTCACTGAAGGCTGTTAGGACCATGGCGTGGGTCATCATGGAATCGCCAAAGATGAGGCGCTCGTCTTTCTTCAGTGTCTTGACTGACACCCCAAAGACCAGCTCATGATTAAATCTAATGGAGAGCACACAAATGAAACAGTGAGCACAGAGACTGGTGACAGCTGCCCTTCTTAAATTATTGGATAAAAAGTTTATTACATTGTGCATGGAGGAGAGTAACTCAGGCTTCCACAGGAGGAAGAAGAGAAGCAACTATGGAGAGAAACTACAAAAGAAAAGCAAAGGAACCCTTAGATTGCTATCCGCATAATACCATCATCTGGAGATTTCTCAGCTTTTGTATGGGACTTTCTCAAGCTCTCCCCACAACTTACATGTTGACATCGTTGATTCCCAGCTTGCTGTTGAAATGTTTCCCGACATCGCAGCCAAACCAAACTGCCTAAGAAGAGAGAAATTGAGACCAGACGTTAAGACTCTTTCTGATGTCAAGTAGAGGCAGTTTTGAGGAAAAGTGGGGATGGAAAAGAGGAGCAGGGAAAAGGCTGTACCTCTCCATCACGAATGGACGCTGCTGCCACTTTCTTTAGGAGTTCGATGGGTTGGTTGTTGTAAAGGGTCTTCCTCCCGCCAACCATGTTCCCCAGGTACTCCACTGTGTACAATCTGTTGTATTCGTTCTTGGGCCGAGGATCATTCACCAGACAAACCTGCGAATCAAAAAGGAGAACACAGGCTAAATTTGACAGGGTAATTTCCTCCATCTTTCTGCCACATCACCATCCCTAACGTTAACAGTAGCAGCTTGCCAAAATGACCTTAGGAGGGTTATGAGTGGGGTATGGATTGGAGAAGGTGGCCATTTCCTATTTGTCCCCAGCATCCGGAGATAGATTGCTCCTGAATGTTGTTTTCTCAAGAAATCCTTGCTCCCCCCATAAGGACCGAGAAGCTGCCAAGTTTGAGGAATATCAAGTGTTAATTGTATTGCAGTTTTGGACCACACTAAACGGAGAGCAGCCCCAGTGAGGAGAAGGTCATAAAAGATAAGTTTGACAAGAACAGGATGAAGAAACTGGAGAGGTTTTGCCTTGGGGAGAAAGGAGCATTTGGGGCTGCCTTAGCTCACTGCAGTGCCCAACCTTGCTTTCCATGTCAAAGACGGGCTTGACGTGTTCCCTGTAGAAGTCCAGCGGTGAGATGGGCCCAATTTTGTGGTAGGTCTTCTCTTTGTCGTAATACTCCCAGGTGAAGGTCTTTGGAGGGCTCCCCAGGCAGATGGTGACCACTCTGAACACCTGCCATGAGACAACAACCGAAAGACACAAGGATGAACCTGGTCAGTCCCCACTCCTCCCTTTGACCTGGCCACAGAAGTCAGCTCTGGTAACTTCGGGCAAAAGCTTGTGAGCCTGAAAGGACTGCCTCACTGTGCTTGTGTAGTGCAAGTGAGCAAAGAACCACAATCTGATCTCTAGGTTAAAAAAGTATGGCCTTTCAGGGAGAGTGATGCAATACAAAAGGATGTAAAGGAGTCCAGTAGCACTTTTGAGACTAAGCAGAAAGGAAATGAAACTTCTAATAGGTGCTCCTGCATTGATCTTTGCTGCCCTCTAGCGTGGAAATTTCGCTCCGAGACCTTGGCTGGATCCACACGGCAAAAATAATCCGGTTTGACATCACTTTAACTGCCACGCTTAATGCTATGGAAGTCTGAGATTTTTAGCTTTGTGAGATGTTTAGCCTTCTCTGTCAGAGAGCTCTGGTGCTATAGTGAACTACAAATCGTAAGATGGTGCCATGATGGATAAAAGCAGTGCCAAACTGCATTAAATTATTCAATGTGGCAGCAGCCTATGTTTTAAAAGATGTTTAATTCACTTTAAATTCTGACTTTTAACGGTAACCTTTTTGATGTCTAAGCTGCCTTGAGTCCCAGTTTTGGGGGGAAAGCCAGGGCACAATAAAGTTAATTAAACCACCACAACAAAAACACCCCTTTCAATCTCTTTACCAAATCTGCAGCTCACCTCTTCTATCATGGCATCCTTGGCTGCACAGAGCTCATCCTCATTGCATTCGGTCTCTACCATGTTTCGTAGCCGGTGGCAATACTCCCGCATCTATTCAGAAAAACAGAGAGGTCACCAGTTAGAAGCAACATGTTGTTCTAAAGAACACTGGAATGGTTACACACAAGCGATACACATCTGCTCATCTGTTCGCTGTGGTGTTTACCTATGGGGAGTGTGGCTCGCTTATAGAGATGGAAAGAATATCTAGACCTATTCCTTTCCAGGTCTGAAAACAGGATTCCCAAAGATCAGGAAACCCTCCTGGAAGGAATATGAGAGCAGTAAGACTTTTGTGCAGTTTCCCACGGAATTTGAACATCCTGAAGTATTGGGGAGCAATTGTTCGTGGTGAAATACACGTGGCTTTTTTCCTGTGCCAAAACCAAGCTTTCTGAGATGAAAATGGGGGAGTATTTCTGAACAGGAAACACATCTTCTGTTTAGAATATTTCTTTTTCTGCAAAAATACCCCATACATTTTCTCTCTGCAGAGTAATTCCTCCACAACACTTCGGGATGTTTGAATAATGAGAAAACCACAGAGAAAATTTAACTTTCTCTTACAGCAGGAAGAAAACTACGATAATTATTCATCCTTGCATGCACTGATGAAAATAATCAATATCCCTATTCAGGGATACTTAGGAGCAA
This sequence comes from Urosaurus nigricauda, assembly GCA_034509955.1. Lineage (NCBI taxonomy): Eukaryota > Metazoa > Chordata > Lepidosauria > Squamata > Phrynosomatidae > Urosaurus > Urosaurus nigricauda. Next base: position 20,021,171 of record JAOEGL010000010.1, read on the forward strand.
ACCCCACTGATTCCCAAGTTTCCCCATAAGCCCGCAGACCTCAGATTACCTTGTAGTTGAGAATCTCATTCATCCGTCTGGAAGCCTCAGTGGTGAAGGATTCTGGGAAAAGCTTCTTGGGAATAACGCCGTACTTCTCTGCCAAGAAACATGTGTTTGTTACTGTCTGGAATCAGCGATTAAAGGAAAGAGCGTTCTGCCCTCTGCACACCCAGAGTTGATTTAAGATTAAGGACATGTTGTACAAGATCACCCTGGAGCGCCTTGGCAAGACAAAATATTCTCAGTGCCACTTTATTCAGACAAAAGAAGAAAGGCCTGGGTTCAATCCTTGGCAGCATCTCCTCTTATGAGTTGGCCAAAACCCCTGCCTTAAACCTTGAAGCATCTTTGCCAATCCATGCTGACAGCGCTGAGCTAGATGGATGGCAGTGCTCTCTCTGATATGTCAAGCCTGCATTCCTAATATTGCCCCACAGGCCACAAACTCTACAGCTTAACCATGATTCTACCTCATCTGATGACCCTCAAGAGTTTTGGAAGTATCCTTTTGAACATTATTTGTTCCCATTTCTCATTTCTTGCCATTACATGTTATAACATTAAGTCACTTACTCTTCTGTTACTTTGGGGAGGGGGGCTTTATCATCCAACCTGAGAAGTTCTTCCTTAATATCTTTCACAAGCAGATAAAAAGCTTTCGATTCCAACAGGCCTTTGAGAATTGAATTTTTCAGGGGAAACAGGCCTGTGTTGGAAGCGCAACTCCGTCATGCCGTCGTTAGTGGAGAAAAGGAACTTTAGTCACAGGTAACTACACTACTTGCAATGCTTTAGTTCCAAACGGTCCTCAGAAGCAATTTGGAATTGCTTAAGCTTTATGAGTTCGAACCCTCGCTCCCCTTCTTCCACCCCAACCAAATGCAAACCAACACAAAAGGAACTTTTCTTTGCCTTTTGTCTTCTTACCAATCAGGTTGACCAGCATGTCCCACTGTCCACCATCATTGGAAGGATTGGCTAACAGGAACTGGACTAGCCGGCCTTCCACAGGCTCATCCTTCGCCGTCTTCACAAAGGCGTCCAAGAAATAGTAACAGCGCTCCACCTGGGAGGAAAAGTAGGTGAGTCACAAGCTAAAAAGCATCATCATCATCGTCATAATTAAAAATAGCTTTTTGCACCCAAATTCCCTCTAGGGGGCATTTTTACCTTGGCATTGCCGGGGCCATTTTAGCCCTCTTTGCAACAGAAAGTGACCTTGCGACATTTCCTGTTCACTTCCTTCTTCAAAAAGAAGACATTTCCTAGGCTTAAATTGGCTTGACGGGGCCCTAAAACATTATAAAAATGGATACAAGAGGCATTTGGGGCTATTCCCCCTGTCCAAGAAAAGATCTTTTGAGCCCAGGGGATTTCCTTCAGCCTGTGCCAAAGAGATACTACTGACACCTTGTCCTGGGTGGGTTTGGATTCATGGTAGCTTATTCATTAGAACATTTTGGGATGACATTGGTTCATAGGCAAGCTGCCTCCAGACATCTGTGTATGTTTCAATCTGGCTACAGCTGTTGAATGGCATGACTAACCCTATTTTCAAGCCAACTTTAGCTACCAAACTTCACCACTAAACTTAAGAGTCACAGAATCGTTTGGAAGAGACCACAAGTCCATCCAGTCCAACCCCATTCTGCTGGGCAGGAAGACACAATCCAAGCACCCATGAGTCAGACGGATATCTGATGGAAAACCTCCAAATAAAGAGACGCCAACACACTCTGAGGATGTAGTGTCTTCCACCAATGAACAAGTCTTTCTGTCAAGAAGTTCTTCCTAGCAATCTCCTTTCCTATAACTTGAATCCACTGCTATTCTCTGGAATAGCAGAAAGCAAGCTTTCTCTACCTTCAGAATCCTTTCTGATATTTAAACATGGCTCTCATATCCCTTCTTAGCCTTCTCTTCTCCAGGCTAAACATACCCAGCTCCCTAAGCCTCTCCTCCCAGGGCTTGGTTTTACCATTTTGGTCGCCCTTGTGGCAGCAAATTCCAAAGATTAATTACAGCCTGCACAAGGAAGTCATTTTCTTCTGCTACACGTATCACTCCATCAGCAAATTCTGTTATTACGAGAGAAGGAGGATTGCACACACACCCTGCAATCCCTCAGCCGCTCACATCCTCTTTCCACACCATTCGTAGCAGGACAATTCTGAGAACGGTGATTTGCATTGTAATTTTGTGCAAATGATAAACAGCAGAGAAACATGTCTAACAATACATACGTACAGATATATATATTACAACTGGACACGGAGTCTGGAAAACACAGTGACTGTAACTACTGGCCCAGTCTCTCCTCATATTTAGGCACTGTCTGGATGTGCTGGACTGCTAGAGGATTCTGGGAGTTGTAACCCAATACATCTGGAGAGTGCCTGATCAATTGAAGGTGGATTTAATGTTAAAACCAGTAGTGTAGGCTTAGAAAAGCATGCTGGGTAGTAGTGTATGTTTGCACAAACATGGGTTTCGTGGTAGCTTAAGCCAGCTACTTCACTTGTACCTTTACGTAGAAGGAAAAGAAAAATGGCTGTCTGGTTTTCATCCACCACCAAACATTAGGAAGAACTTCTTGACTGTAAGAGCTGCTCAACAGTGGAATTGGTTGGACTCTCCTCCTTTGGAGGCCTTTAAACAGGTTTGGTGGGCATCTTTCTGGAGTGCTTTAGTTGTGTCTTCCTACATGGAAGAGAGTTTCACTAGATGGTTCTTGCAGGTCCGATCCAGCTCTAAGATGATATGATTCTATCAAACAAAATACCAGTACCACCACCAATAATAGTAATAATAGCCTCTCCCTGTTGGAAGGAAGGATTCCACACACAAACCTTATCCCAGAAGAAGAGGTAAGACTGGCTGAACTCAAACTCCTCAATGTTGAATTTCTTCATGAAGGGAAGACGCATCGCGTTCAGGCAGGAGAAGATCCAGCAGCGTCCTGAAGCGGCAGAGTACCATGGAAGAGATGGAAACATGTTAAAAGACCTCAGCCATGAAACCCACTGGGTGATCTTGGGCAAGTCACACGCTCTCAGCCTCAGGGGAAGGCCATGGCAAACCTCCCCTGAACAAATCTTGCCAAGAAAACCCTTAGGGTCACCATAAGTCACAAACGACATAAAGGCACACAACAACAAACGCTGCCTTGCTGGGAGAACAAGAGGATACAAATTAAATTCAGGGCAATTCAAGAATAGTGCAAAACTGAGAAAGAACAGGATTCAAAGATATAGCCGTGTTAGTCTGTACAATCAGTACATAGAGAGATCTTGTAGCACCTTTGAGACTGACGGAGCGAAATAAGTTGGCAGCAGGAGCTTCCTAGACTTAGCTCTACTCCTGCTGATACATTTGGAGAGAATATGTAATACATATTCCAAGATACAGCTGTGTTAGTCTGTAGAGTCAGTACACAGAGAGAGCCAGTAGCACCTTTGAGACTAAGTGAAAGAAAGAAATTGGCAACATGAGCTTTCGCAGACTTCAGACTTCGCAGACTTTCGCAGATGCATTTGCATGGAATGCAGATACGTTCCTCAAATGCATCTGAGGAAGTAGACTTTAGCCTACAAAAGCTGATGCTGCCAACTCCTTTCTTTCAGTCAGTCTCAAAAGTGCTACAAGATCTCTCTCTGTACTGAGAAAGAACAGCTTTGCTTGTGCCCTATTCTTTCTGAATCTCTTGGTAATTCAGAAGAGCTGTGATTAAATTTCACACAGGTAGCGCTTTCGTACTGGAACGGATGCTCCCTTTTACCTGAGTTCTTTTGGTTGGTGATGGGCTTCCCCTCGGCAGGGATGGCGTGCTGGAACACCTGGAGGGTGTCCTGCACCACGCTCCGCTCCAGACACAGCTCCAGCGGGTCGGCACACGTCGCGACATTCTGCGCCAAGCGGTACCGCGGCTCCCCTTTCAGGGTCTGGCAGAAAGCTTCGATCTTCTTCAGGCTCAACCCTGTAAAAAGCAAAGGCAAAGAGGGGAGAAAGATAAGTGACGCTGGAGACGGAGAACTCGGGTCCACAGCACACGCTGCGGAAATAATCCAGTTTGAGGATGCATCCACACTGGAGAAAAATAACCCGGTTTGGCACCGCTTTAAGTGCCCTGGCTCAAGGCTATGGGATTCTGGGAGTTGGGAGTTTGTTGTGGGGCCCAGAGCAGAGCCTGGCCTACATCCTAATTTTACATACAGTACTTCTTTGGCTGCAGCCTCAAGTTGTCCATTTTATGACTATCTGTACCGCTTTCTGTTGTTCGCATTTTTAAAAACATTTCTCCTTACACCCTTTCTTTTCTTTTCTTTTTAAAACAGAGAAACAGGGGAGAGGTTCGCCTTTATCCACAGAGGAGAGGCAGGTAAAAATTCATTATTATTATTATTACGGTATCATCATCATCATTGTCGTTATTATTAGATTTTATAGAATAAAATTCAGCATTTAGAACAGGCTCTGAGGTTTGTTTCTTAGAGCACTGTTTCCATGTTGGAGTAGGACTAAACAAGGGTTCGAAATCCCCGCTCAGACATGTAAACCCACTGGGTGATGCTGGGCAAGTCACACACTCTCAGCCTCAAGAGGATGGCAATGGCAAAGCTGCTCTGAAGTAACCTACCAAGGAAACACAATGGGAGGTCTGCTTTAGCGTCACCGTAAGTCAGGAACACAATAACAAATGTGTGCGTATAGCATATCATAGTATCATAGAGTTGGAAGAGGCCCCAAAAAGGGCCATGCAGTCCAGCCCCATTCTGCCATGCAGGAACTCCCAATCAAAGCATCCCCGACAGATGTCCATCCAGCCTCTGCTTAAAGGCCTCCAATAAAGGAGACTGAAAGGCAGATTATTCCACTGTCGAACAGCTTTTACTGTCAGGAAGTTCCTCCTAATGTTGAGGTGGAATCTCTTTTCCTGCAATTTGCATCCATTGTTCCTGGTCCTGTTCTCTGGAGCAGCAGAAAACAAGCTTGCTCCCTCCTCAATGTGACATTATCCCTTCAAATATATAAACAGGGCTCTCATATCATCTTTTAACCTTCTCTTCTCCAGGCTAAACATCCCCAGTTCCCTAAGTAGTTCCTCATAGGGCTTCATGGTTTCCAGACCCTTCAACATTTCGGTCGCCTTCCTTTGGACACATGGCTCCAGTTTCTCCGCATCCTTTTTGAATTGTGGTGCCCAGAACTGGACACAGCATTATTCCAGGTGGGGCCTGACCAAAGCAGAATAGAGTGGCACTATAACTTCCCTTGATCTAGAAACTATACTTCTATTGATGCAGCCTAGGATCGCATTGGCCTTTTTAGCTGCCGCATCGCACTGTTGGCCCACGTTCATCTTATGCTCTACTTGGACTCCTGGATCCCTTTCAGACCTATATAAGTAAGCTTTCTCATCTATTAAGACCTTCTTGGATTCTGGATCCTTACTGTGCTCTTTTGGACAGAGGAGGCTCCATTTTCCCTTCCCCCCCTCAAAAAAACTACAGTTCCCAGAATTCCCTACAGCAGCAAAAGCAGACTCGGGCTGGAGAGTGTTTTGGGACCCAGTTTCTGTCCTAGATCTGGGGAAATCTGCACATGCCCAGGGGCCTCAAAAGGCAGCAGGGGCCCTTAAAACCCCCTCCGTTTCCATGGCAACGCAAGGACAGGCTCCGGTCCCCGGGGTAGGCCTCGGGGTTGCCATGGCAACGCAAGGGTAGGCTTCGGTCCGTGGGGTAGGCCTCGCCGTCGCCATGGCAACGCGCCCTTCTCTCACCTGGGACGCTCATTTTCCGGCCTTTTCAGCGGCGCCCGCAGCAAAACTCAGAAGAAGAGCCGGGCTGCCAGCACCGGAAGCGGCTTTTATACGGCGCCGGAAGCAGGAAGTCGCCTCCCCGACGGCGGCGGGGAAGGGACAAAAAAAAAAAAAAAAAGAGGGCCGCGTCCTTTTAGTTGTGGCTCCGCCCAACTCTTAAAGGAGCCGCTACCATTTTTTTTTTTAAAGGTGTATCCAGACAGCAGAACTGAAGCAGTTCGATCCCGCTTTCAGCTGCCATGGCTCCAGTCTATGGAAGCCTATAATTGTAATCATGGGGTGGATTGGGTGTTTGTTTTTATATATATTTATATACACACACACACACATTAAAACCATCATATATATATATATATATATGTGTGTAGAACAAAGCCATTAAATATATAATCTAATAATAAATATAAAATTATAGACATTAAAACCATCATATATATATGATGGTTTTAATGTCTATAATTTTATATTTATTTTTAGATTATATTTTTAATGGCTTTGTTCTATATATATATATTATATATATTTTATATATATATATATATATATGATGGTTTTAATGCCTGTAATTTTATATTTATTTTTAGATCATATTTTTAATGGCTAATGGTTTTCATGTCTATAATTTTGAATTTATTTTTAGATTATATTTTTAATGGCTTTGTTCCATATATATATATATATATATATACACACAAACACTATATATATATATATATATAGTGGTTTTAATGTCTAATTTTATATTTTTAGATTATATTTTTAATGGCTTATATATACACACACACACTATATATATATATCTATATATGTGTGTGTATATATATATATATATATGTGTGTATCTAATGAATGTCTAATTTTATATTTATTTTTAGATTATATTTTTAATGGCTTTGTTCTATATATATATATATATATATATACACACACACTATATATATATATGTGTGTATGTGTGTGTGTGTATATATATATAAAATGGTTTTAATGTCTAATTTTATATTTATTTTTAGATTATATTTTTAATGGCTTTCTTTTATACACACACACACACATATATATATATCATGTTTTTAATGTCTATAATTTTGTATTCATTTTTAGATTATATTTAGATTTTCGGTTATCCAACTATCAGCCGGCCCGGTTTACGTCGGATAATCGAGACTCTGCTGTAGTATAATCAGGAAAATGGAGGAGTGGAGACAGGAGGAAGCCAAGCCTATGTGGCAATGGAAAAGATGCCACGCGTGTAGGTGGGCCAACCTGTTTAACCAGGACAGGCTCCGCGAGCCAAATTCCTTTGGGAAAAAGGCGCGCTGTTCTTTTGGTGTCAAGCGGTCAGGACCCGCCAACTCAGCTCCAGCGCACGAGGTTTCCTGGCGCTCGGAAGAGGAGGAGGCATTACCCAAAGGCCGCCGCAGAATGGAGCCGGGCTAGGCTCTCCTTGTTTTTGACAACCGGTTTACGCGCGTGAGTAGGTTTAGTGGCAGGTGGGTCTCCGCGTAAGCCAGGAGGCGGCGGCTGCGAAAAAGGAGCGTGGCTGGAAAAATTGGCCAACTCTTGTCCCTCCTGCTGGCTCCACTGCTGTCTTTAACACCAGCAGGCTGGCCCACAGCAGAAGAAACCTTTCTGGGAGCACCAGAAAATAAGGTTGCTGTCTGTGTGTTAGAATCATGGAGTTGGAAGAAATCCCAAAAAGGGCCATCCAGTCCTACTCCCCTGCCGTGCAGGAACTCTCCATCAAAGCATCCCTGAGAGATGGCCATCCAGCCTCTGCTTAAAGACCTCCAAGGAAGGAGACTCAAAGTCTTTACCTTCCACTGTCGAACAGCCCTTACTGTCAGGATGTTCCTCCTAATGTTGAGTTGGAATCTCTTTTCCTCTAGTTTGCATCCATTGTTCCGGTTCCTGTTCTCTGGAGCAGCAGAAAACAAGCTTGCTCCCTCCTCAATATGACATCCCTTCAGATATTTAAACAGGGCTGTCGCGTGCCTTCAAGTCATTTCCAGCTAACGGCAACCCTAAGAGGGGTGTCTTTGGCAAGATTTGTTCAGAGAAGGTTTGCCATCGCCGTCTGAGAGCATGCAACACGCCCAAGGTCCCTCGGTGGGTCTCACGGCTGAGCGAGATTCGAACCTTGGTCTCTGGAATCACAGTCCAACACTCAAACTGCTATGTCACACTGGTTCTCGCAGCAGAAATAATGCGGTTTGACCGCCCTTTAACTGTCATGCCTCTGTCTTGTAGAATCACAGAGTGGGAAGAGACCCCGAGGGCTTTTGCAGTTTTAGGAGGCACCAGGACTCTAACGCTCACGAAACTACGAATCCCAGGATTCCACAGGATGGGGCTACAGCACTGTCATCCTGGTACCAAATTGCAATGGTTTCTACGGTGTAGATGCACCCTTGTTCACCCGTGCAGCCATTTGTCCTAAAAGGCTCCTTAAAAACAAGCTCAGGGCAGGGCCTAGTAAATACCCTTCCACCTCCACCAGATAACTAGTTGGTAAGCATCTAAATGTAGGTGGAATGATGCTCTCCTGGTTTGGTTTTAAACCGTCGGAGCAGGTGACTCAATAGGATAAACCGAGAGCCAAGGCTGCATGTGAGCCAATAGCTTAATGAGTAAATCAAATTATTCAGAGGAGCTTCCTTAAGCATTTTCTGAGGCCTGATTAAAAATGGAAATGCCAGTGGCCTGATGCCAAGGAGGAGAAAGAAATGCCTCCCAAGCCCTTGTTCCCACAGGCGTCGGTCGCCAAACAGACCGAGCGGCATATTTACAGCTTGGGTTGAATGGCAACACCCGAGTTAATCTTTTACTCGGCGGTTGGGAAAGCGACTAGATGGGATCAAGACTCCAAGAATCCCCTCAGGTGCCCTCCCAAAAAGTAAAATTTCTGAGCTCGCCTTTTCTTTTATTAGTACAGTTGAGCCTCGGTTTCCCGAACGAGAGGGCCAGCTACAGAGGTAAGCCACACAAAACAGGAGCGGCAGCCCCGTAATAGACAGGGGATCAACGTTGAAGAATAAACCAAAGTATGTTGTCCGTGTGAGGAGAATCTCCTTGCTCACAGGAAAGCTCTGCGATCCATGGCAATGTCTGTGGACGGCTCTTCCCTGGCTCCTGGATAAGAATTCCTTCAGCTGAAAAGAAGAAGACAAAAAGATGAAAAACGGAAGACGGAATAACTGATGCTGAAATCCCAAGCTCTTATACCAAGCCCCCTTAGGGAAAGGAAAGGGAGAGATTTTGCACAGCCGTTCAAGGGTGATTTAAAGCAAGAGGCAAACAGATCAGTCCCAGAGGATGCTGCCTAGGAAAACTGGAATTATTTAATTCAGTCAATACCGGAAAGCTTGCTGTATAAGGAAAGTTTCTGCTTGCCGACGGAAGGAGAGCAAGGAGGGAGCCAGGCTGGCCTCCTTAGGGAAAGCGTTCAAGAGTCGTAACAACCACCGAGAAGAGATCTTTAAGAGACCAATAGGACTCATCGTCTCCTGTTTTCCCACTAAAGGTGACTGGGAAGGACTGAGAGAAAGGCATTTCCCTAAGATTTTAAGGCTCAGTCAGGCTCATCTAGGGAGACACGTCCTTCAGGTAACCTGGATGTGAGTCGTATTGGTCTCCTAAAAGTCTCCTGCACAAGCCCTATAATATTTGTGAAGTCAAAGGCTTTCGCCCATAGTTTTTTGTAGGTTTTTCGGGCTCTGTGGCCATGTTCTAGAAGAGTCCGTTCCTGACGTTTCGCAGCATCCGTGGCTGCTCTGAAGATACCAGCCACGGATGCTGGCAAAATGTCAGACGTAAACTCTTCTAGAACATGGCCACAGAGCCCGAAAAACCCACAAAAAAAAAAAAATCCTATAATATTTGTTGTGCAAATGGAAGCCGTGGGATTTTATCCCTTAAGGTTGTTCCCCCCTCCCCCTTCCGACGTTAGCTGAGGCTAAATCGAGTTTAGACCAAGGGTACAAAAAGACATTGAACCTTCAGTGACGGAAACACACACTCACAGTGCTGTGTTGCTGGGCGAGTTGCTTGTCTTCTTGAAGCACTTTAAAAAAGAGAGATGGGAGAGGAAAGACACATAAATACGGAGAGTTTAATCATGCTTTCTTTCTTCCCCCTGCCCCCCATCCCCGGCAACCTGATCTAAAATAGATTGCTCACCACTAAATCTTTTAAACACATTTCCCACAATTGCCATCTATACCGGGAGTGACGGTGGGCGGATTTGCTCAGCTCTGGCAGGTTAAAGTCTTATAGGCACCCGTTACCCGATGCTTTGGGCTGCTGCTTAAGCTAAGCACCCAGCTTTTGCCCCGAAGATCATCTCTCCCCTTGCAGAAAATACTGCCAGGACTTTGTACCATCCTTCGCCATTGGCTATTCTGGCTAGAGCCCCCGGGAGTCGCCATCCAACAGAATATACATATACATATACATCACAATTGTGCCTGGCCCGTTCTCCTAGAAGTGCTGCCCAGGCAAGTGTGTCATTTGGCAGATCCAAGGCAACAACACACACTCTTCCTTCTTGGGCAGTTTGGTAAAAGAACAGCACCTTCTGCTGGCCAGGCCAACGCTTCTTACCTTTAAAATCCTTTCCCGTCGAGCCGTGATAGCGAAGAGGATCGTCAGCAAAACCACAACGGCTGCAGCGATGACCGCCTCCGTTGGGAAAGGGACTGTTTTGTCTGTCCGGGGAAGAAAAGCCTCCGTTAGATGCTGGACTCGCCGGACACGTTTTTATTAAATGTATTCACCCGACAACAAACGCCGCCTTGACGGAGCAGAGTATTTGTACATCTAGCCCTTGTTTTGCCTGCTGTGACTGGCAGCAATGGCAAAAAGAAGGCTCTTTTCGTGTGCCTTCAAGTCATTTCTGACTTACGGCAAGCCTAAGGGGTTTTCCTGACAGTATATGTTCAGAAGAAGTCTGCCTTTGCCTCCTCTTGAGGATGAGAAAATGCGACTTGCCCAAGTGGGTCTGATGGCCGAATGGGGAATCAGACCCTGGTCTCCAGAGTCTTAGTCCAAACCTTAAGCTACAATTCTCTACTCAGTGTCTTTTATCTAACTGGAGATGGCCAGGCTGTGACCCAAGATTTCCACATCAGAGATCAATATTTGTGGGATCCCAAACCATCTAGCCACTCGAATTGATTCTCATTGCATAGGACTGCCTTCTATCAACCTATTGTTGGGGTTCAAATCCCAGCACAAGAAAGACAGCTGAACACAAGGTGAGTGTGAGCCCTAGCGGCACATTGGGAGCGTCATCAAAAAACTCCAAAGAGTGAGTGCCTTCATTGGCTATTCCTGTCGTTGTTCTTCTTTGGCTTTCAGGTGCCAGTGGGATTTTCTGCCTCGGGGCCCCCATACCTCTCCTGGGTTTGGGGACTGTGTAACTTGCCTTGGGTGGGGTGCTGTTTGCTGCTCTGACTCAGAGGAAAGAAACGCCTTGGGTTTGTTACGGAGGGAGGATGGCTAGACATATGGGCAAATATAAGGCCAGGGCTTAAGGAAAGCCCCTTGGTTGGACTACACCTCGGCCAGTGTTCTCTTGACAAGTCAATCAAAGCAGAGAAACAAATGGAGAGACCTGGCTCCTCTTTAATTCCCTTGTAAATAAAGTTTCCGAGGCTGAGCAGGGATTTGAATCCAGACCCTTCAGACCCATTCCTTGTACCATATACTGTAGTATGAATAGGCAAGATTCCTGTTCTATTTTCTTCTTTTCTTGTTTCTTATTGATACAGAGTGTCGAACTGTCCAGATTATAAATTAAAGTCTGCTTTCCCTTTCCTGATTGTATCTTCTTTTATTGATTTGTTGTTGTTTTTATGTGATATATATATATACACATGTCTAGGAGCTTTTCTAAGTTCTGCAACCAAGGCAACTTGAGCTGGAGAAACTGCTGGGAAGCCCTAAGATACACCGGAGGATTACCTTTGACAGCCAGCTGGAAGCTCCTCCTTTCCGTTCCGAGTGCGGATTCAGCCAGGCAGGTGTACACCCCGCTGTCAGATTTCTGGACGGTCTGAATCTTCAGCTGAAAGAGTTCGCTGGTCTGGAAAACCTGGTACCGGGATTTCTCCAGGGTCAGGGTGCCGTTGTCTTTCATCCAAGTCATCTGCGCAGGTGGGTTGGCCTTTGCGTGGCAGTCAAGAGTCACGTCTTTCTCTTCTTCCACCGAAGGAGGGTCTTCTCCGGTTAGGATCGGGGGGACTGTGGAAAAGAAGTAGCAGCAAAGAGGAATGGGAACCATTGCTCCCTTCCCTGGCTCCAGCAGAGTGTGGAAACATCAGCTATTAATATTAACATATTAAGGTTAAACCATCAAGCCGTATTGACTGATGGAAGTGTGAATCACTCGTTCGTCTTTTGGGTGCCACAAGATTCTTCTGTAGTATTAATTAGTTCAACTCTCAAATCATTAAATAATAACAATATTACAGGGGACCCTTGGTATCCACGGGGGTTTGGTTCGAGGACCGTCTGTGGATACCAACATCTGTAGATGCTCAAGTCCCACTAAATACAGTGGCATAATAAAATGGTATCTCTTATATAATGTGGCAAAATCCTTGTTTTTTGGTATATATATATGTGATATTTTCAAGCTGTGGATGGTTGACTCTGGATAAAGAATCTACGGATACTGTGGGCTGACTGTAATAATGATGAGGCTAGTCACTGCCATCATTGTCATCATCATCTTTATTTATACCCCACCTTTCTCCCAAACTGGGACTCAGTTATCGTTTAAAATGACTAAAAACAACCAAGAAGACTGAACTGTGTAACCAAAGTGGTTATGTTAACAAAGTCGGTGACAAAGAATAGCAACCTTAACAATTGTGATGACGATGACAGTGACAACATTATGAATTAACGCTGCAAAACAACAACAACAACAACCCACCACCAGTTAGATTTGAATTTCACGGAGGAAGTTAGAGGCGCACGTGTGGGCGCAAAGCAAACACTCCAAAGCGTTATTTTGCCGCAGATGGAAAACCGAAGTCTGCAGCCCTGCAGGACCCTCCCTTGCCCTTCCTCACAACCTGGGAAGAAGCCGGCCGGTCACTCACACATGACATCCAAGACCACCGAGACCTGGACGGACCCATCGCGGGCCAGCCTGCAGGTGAAGGACACGCCGTTATCGTCCACGGTGACCGGGGAGACGCAGAGGTTGCTGGCGTTGATTTTGTTCCCGTCTTTCAGGCCGACTGTCCCGTCCTCCCGGAGCCAGACCAGTTCCTCCTCTCGGCTGTGGTTTCGCACTGTGCACCAGAGGGACTGAGTTAAGCCTGGCATGGTCAGGAGCTTGTGGTCGACAAGGATGTCATTGATCGCCAGCTCTAGGCCTAGTGAGGGAAAATGGCCGGTGGAGAGAAACATTTGTGTATTAATTACCTTTTACATTAGTTGCTTTTAAATATATATATATATATATATATGGGTGAGAAAGAGAGAGACAGAGACAGAAAAGTGAATAGAAAGTTACATATATCTCTTCCACAAGACCTTCCCAGATTAACATCCTAGTCATTTTTCTATCAATTCCATCAAGCATCCGCTTCTGTCCGGAGCTGCCTCTGCCTTGTTTTCATAATTGTTTAATATGTAATTGTATTTTATTGTGGATGGGTGAGTTTGGGAGGGTTGGGATATAATGATGATGACTGTTTTATTGTGTTTTAAGGGTCTTTTATTATTCTTAGCCGCCTCAATCTGCTTGGAGAGGTGGAATACAAATAATATTATGATTAATAATAATAATAATAATTACTATTACTATTATTGTTATTATGCCTAGTTAGGGAAAATTGGTGATGGAGGGAAATATTTGTGTATTAATTACCTTATATATTAGTTACCCCTAAAGAGAAAGAGAGAGAGAGAGAGGTGAATAGGAAGCAAACCAACAGTACTTTTGATGTTTGTTCTGGATCCTAGAAGGATGCAGCAAATCTATATATATATATATATATAGGCAATTAACTAACGGAACTGAACAATACAACGCGAGCTAAATATTTCTCAAAATGGGTATATCCACAGCATAGAATCAAAGGAGCGTCACACCTCTTTAACTGCCATAGCAGCCCCCTTCTTTAAGGTTTCTCCCAACCAACGGGCCAAATTATAATTCCTAGGGGTTACGCAACGTTTTCAAGGAAAGCTGGGATCAAATGTAGTAAGATAATTAAAAATATATAATGAGACAAATTAATTGATAAAGTAACAGGTAATAGTAACCATCACCACTATCATAAAATCTACCCTCCATTAGGCAGATGGCTGGCAGCTCCGTCGAGCGAGATCCCTGGCGCCAACCCTGCATTTTTCACAGGCTGCCTACCTGTGACAACGCAAGGCAAAAACACCGACGTGAAGAATACTGTTCTGCAAAGAATGCCTGCAACTTCCCCGGATGCCATCTGGGACGCGTTCTGGTCAGGACCTGTGGCACAAAAGAGTTCAAAGAGGGTTTGTCTCCATGCGTCACAAAGATGGAAGAAGTCTCATTCAAGTCCACCCCATCCATGTTTCCCCCTTCAACCTGCAGCCGGGTCTGTCCGCGCAGCCACAAATCCGCACCTGTCAGACCTCACAAAGATGTGCCATAAGGGGAGATATCGACGCCAAGGCTTCTACAGTCCAGGTTTCTCCTTATAAAGTGAGTATGGCTAACCCACCCTCCTCTTCCTCCTCTCCCGAAGACAACTTACCCTGGGAACAGCCCCTGCCCAATGGGTTCTCATCCAAGGAAGGAGAGTAGCGGCGGACCTCCCTTTTATAGGAGCCCAGAATTATATGTCTTTATTGCAGCATGGAAGCCAAAGTGAGTCAGATGAGCTGAGTTCAAGGTCTCCCTCCTTTCAAGGACTTCCTGGGTAAACACCGGGCTCTTCTTCTTGTTCTCCTCGAATAAAAACTGGGCCAGGACCCGTTCCCCAGTTTATAACTCAGCCGAGGCAATGAGTAACAAGCAACCAACTGGCTCTCAGTAAATGGTAAGCCTTGGTTTTGACCTAAAGTGCAGCACCCAACCGCCTTAGTTAGCACAGAGAACTTTATTCTCGCACTTTGACACCAGCGGAAATGGCAAAGAGCAGGACCCAAAGGGGCATCCTTAGTGCGTGGCGGGCTGGATCGCTCTCAGATGTGACAGGTACATAGATGTAGCCATTTATTATGGTCACAGACCAGCATAAGAATAACAAAACACAGCATAAAAAAATACCAATATACAGTAAAAACGCACATTGAGGTCTTTAGGAGGACTTCTAAAAGCCTGGCATCTTGAGCTAGCCAGCCAGCCATCAGAGTTTCTGGGTTTTTATAAACTCTTCTGATGGAAAAGTCAAGGGACATACTGTACCTTGAAAAAGAAAACATAGTTCTTTTTCCAAACACACACAGCTGCCACCAAACTTAAGGTGGAATCATTGGGCATTGTCAAGGAGGAATTTTGATTTCTTGTCTACCTGTGTTGATCACCGAACTTCAATTTCATGGCCCAGGAATGGACACAAGAGGGAGCTGGATGACCAGATTGGAGGTGATTCTTTCTGCTGTATGGGAATCCTTGGGTTCTGTTCTGTAAAGAGAATGACCAAAACAGGTGACAGCAGCTCAGAGCTGGGAAGTTACTTTTGAGGACTACAAATCCCCCCAAAAAGAGAACCTCTCCAAACTCCGGCCTCGCTGGTGCGGCCATGTGCCCCATTTGGTTTTGTTGCGGTGTGACTGTGAATGAATTACACGGTTAACGTTTTCATTTGAGAATCAAAATCACGTCTATAATTAAAAAAAGGATTTGTCTATTTGGGCAAGCAGCACAAACTGCATCGAACTTTCGGCGCATGTGGATTAAACGTTATGCAGTTTGTGCAACTTTGTCAATTCCTGTGCCGACAATCCTCTGCGTGTGTCTTCTGTGTTGAGACTAGTATTTTGCGTGCGAATCAGTGTAATTCTGTACAGATTTCACATTTTTCAGCCCTGAAGTATGTAGCCTGTGCAGGAGAACCACAGGTATATTTTTCCTAACCACTTTCCCCCAGAGTGCAAAGATTTTCACTGGGGAAATCCTTCCTTCTTCAAGAATACCAATATTATCAAGTATTCCTCATGCCCGATATGAATTGACCCAACATACCAAAAACTGGGATGCACAAAGGATCCTGCGTGGCAGGAATTAGCCTGAAACCTCTCCAAGGAATATATTCTTGCCATCAGGAGGAGAGGAGCTGCTTACAACAGAGTTTTTGTCCCTGCATGGAAACCACTGTGGCTGAAAACGCAGCACTCTTCTCGCGAACACGTCCAAAGCGCCGCTAAAAAGGAAATCAATTAATCATTACCAGTTCGGGCCTGGCATGTAACCGAGAGCTTGGCACACCTGAGAAGTTGGGCGATCTGGAGCAAGATAAGCTGGAGAGAAGCTCACCTTCCGCCTTCCAAGCCTCCCAGGCTTAGACCTAGTTCGGGCTGGTTTTCAAACCGGGGTTAAAAGAGGGGAGACGGGAGACGCATGATCTCAAGCGGAGCACCGGGACACGACGGTTTCAGATACGAAGCGGGCAGGTCTCTCTCTGAAGCAGGTCTCTCTGAAGAATTCCTATGGCAAACAGTCTATATAGGTCCATTGCATCTCTGTAAAAAGGACAACGTGACAGCGTAAACTTAAGGAACATATTGGAGAGACATTGGGTACGATCCAGGGGAAATATCCCTTGTGCTCCTGGTTCCACGCTGTTGACCGTTTCTATGGCACATCTCCATTGAGTTCTCATGTTTCTCTGGGAGGGTTGAATTTTGGTGGTTTTGAGTTTCGTGCCCCAGTTCGCACTGGCCAAGGCTTGTGTCGAGACAGTGTGCCCAGCCTCAGAAATCGGCACATTTGCATTGGGTTTTGGAGAAATCAGATATCCAGTATGCAGCCTTCTTCTCTTTTCTGTATTCCTTCACCTTCCCTCGTATTAATTGTCTTTATTCTAGAGTCGTGTCTTCTCATGATGTGGCCAAAGTACAACAGCCTCAGTTTAGTCATCTTGGCTTCCCGGGAGATTTCGGGCTTGATCTGTTCCTGGACCCATTTGTTCGTCTTCTTGGCCATCCATGGTATATTTAGCACTCTTCTCAAACGAGTTGGGTTTCTTGTCCTCTTTCTTCACTGAAGAAGTAGAGTTATGCCTACAAAAGCTCCTGCTGCCAACTTCTTTCTTTCAGTGAGTCTCAAAGGTGCTACAAGAGCTCTCTACTACATACTTAATCTACAGACTATACCTTCGAAATAAAGAAGTTGGCGGCAAGAGCTTCCACAGACTTCAGTCTCCTTGGGGAAGCAGACTGAAGCCTAGGAAAGCTGTATGCTGCCAACTTCTTTCTTTTGGGGAGTCTCAAAGGTGCTACAAGATCTAAGTACTGACTACAGACTAACATGGCTATATCTTTGAATATGTATTACGTTCTCTGCAAATGCATCTGAGAGATTAGACTGAAGTCTAGGAAAGCCCCTGCTGCCAATGTCTTTCCTTTAGGAGTTTATCATACGACGGAATATAATGCAATGGCAATCCGAACGCAATCATGGGGTTTCACATTATTGCGTATGAAAGCATCTCACGTAATTTCGGGCAAGGGGAGGGGGTCATTTTCGGGTAATGGGAGGTAATTCTGGACGCCTTCCGAACGCAATTGGAATTCACGCAAATTCGCTAAACTAGCGAATTTACGTGAATTCGAATTGGCTCCATTCAAACTTGGGAGAAATTCCTCCCGTGTGATAAACTCTCAGGTCTCAAAGGCACCGCAAAATCTCTCTGCGCACTGATCCCACAGACTAACAGGGCTGTATTTTTCAATTTTGTCTCGCTCTTATCTTTGGGGATCCTGTTACGATAAAGCCTGAGAATAACGCAGGAGCAGAGAGGAGCTGGATCCGCTGAAGGCAGGAGTGGCGGCGGCGACGAAAAAGAGACGGTCTCTTGTGAATCATCCGTGGCCTTCGTCCCCTTCTGGGAAGCAGAGGAACCCAGGACGGGTCGACGCCTTCTTCTCGCTTCCTCCATCTCTCCGAGGCCCCTGACGTCAGCCGGACGCAAGGAAGCCTCCGCAAACAAACCTCAGAGAGAGAAGGAGCTTTGACTCGCAGGTGCTTGGCTTTCCCACCCGCTTCTCCGGACTATAAAAAGGCTTAGCAAGAAACCTCCATTCGAAGTCCAACGCGCTTCCGTTTTTCAGACCCAAAGGTCGGAGAGACGGCGCCTCCGCGACAACGGCAAGCAGACGACGGGTTTTTCCGGCTCTTTGTGCCCGCGCCGGGATGGTGTATATTGAGAGCTGGGAGACCCGGGTTCGAATCCTGGCTTGGTCCTGGAGGGGGCACAACCTTGCCCTTCCCAAGCAGACTTTCACGTTCTCTTTTGCAGCGTCTCCGAAGCTCTCATGTCGTTTGTTTTGTTCGCGCTCTTGATCACGCTCCGATGTTGCTCGGCCGCGTATTGGCCTGGTTTTCATTCCGTGGCTTGCTGGTGCAAGCGGAAGAGATCCGGGTTCGAATCCCGGCTCGGCCGTGCAAACCCACCGGGTGGCCTTGGGTTTTGGAAACCATGCCCTATGAGGAACGGCTTAGGGAGCTGGGGATGTTTAGCCTGGAGAAGAGAAGGTTAAGCGGTGATATGATAGCCTTGTTTAAATATCTGAAGGGATGTCATATTGAGGAGGGAGCAAGCTTGTTTTCTGCTGCTGCAGAGAACAGGACCCAGAACAATGGATGCAAACTGCAGGAAAAGAGATTCCTGCTCAACATTAGGAGGAACTTCCTGACAGTGAGGGCCGTTCGACAGTGGAATAATCTGCCTTTGAGCCTCCTTTATTGGAGGCCTTTAAGCAGAGGCCGGATCTGTCAAAATGGGGATGCCTTGATGGGGAGTTCCTGCACGGCAGAGAACGGGGCTGGTCCTCGGGGTCGCTTCCAATTCTGTGAAATCTCACTCTCTCAGTGTAGTTTGAATGTCAGACTACACTTGTCAAAACACATTCGCAGCTTTATCGGTGGATTCGATGAACGTGTTCTCTCTAGGAATATCCAGGTCCTCCAGCGCAACTCTATGGTCAAATTTAACCCAAAGTCGCACCCAGAGATTCCTAGAGAGGACCCTTTCCGGCTCCTCCGGCGCAACTCTATGGTCAGTGTCTGTCGGACGTCGACCATAGAGCTGCCCTGGAGGACCCAGAGATCCCTAGAGAGGCGTCCTCTGAGGTAAATTTGTGGGTTTCGTGTGTTATTTGTGGTTTTTCCAGACTCGCGGCGAATGTGGAGGGACGACGAGCGTTGAGTCCCGGGTTCGAATCCCGGCTCGGCCGCACAGCCCCGCCGAGTCACACTCTCTCGTCCTTCAGGACCTTCAGAGACAAACTTAGGAAAGAAAAAGTAACTCCTGCCATCAACTTCAGTAACTTTTTTTACTTATTTTAGTGAAAAAGTCTTCACAGACAACTGTTTTGTGTCTTAAATTTGATTAACTGTTACAAACAGTAAGTTTTTTTTTTTTTTTTGGAATTACAGTATAAACAAAAAAAGAAAACATCCGTGTTTGCCCCTTCAGACGTGACTCTACACGTGAAAAGCTGGGTCTCAACACTAAAACACCACCTACACCGTCAATCATCGCCTCCCCAGCCCCTGATTGGTCCGTTTCAAGCCTCGTCCCGCCCTTCTCTCAATCCCCGCCTCTTAATTGGTCCGTTTTCCCGCCCTTCCTAAAATCCTCTCCTCTAATTGGGCTCTTCTTCCCTTGTCCCAACCCTCGCCTCTGATTGGTCCATTTCTAACCTCGTCCCGCTTTTCCCCAAACCCTCTTCTCTTATTGGTCCCTTTCAAGCCTCGTCCCGCCCTTTCCCAACCCACCGTCAATCACCACCTCCCTGGCCTCTTATTGGTCCCTTTCAGGCCTTGTCCCTCCTAACCCTCTCCTCTGATTGGCCAACCCCTTTTCCTTATCCTCTCCTCTGATTGGCCCGCTTAACCCCTCCCTTTCACGCCACGGACGCTGCGATCCCTCTTCTAAGCCCCGCCTTCCGCCTTCATCCTCCCTTCCTATTGGTGCGCTGAGGCCTAAGCCCGCGCCTCCTATTGGCTGCGCGGAGGGGCGCTCGGTTCCGATTGGCTGTCGTCCTCCACCTCCGCGTCCGGACCAATCAGGTGTCGAGTTACCTCAGAGAGAGGTCTTTAAGCCCTCCCTCCTCAGCGGCGTCGCTGAATTGTTCTTCCTGTCAGCAGCAGCAGCAGCAGCGATGGAGGGAGCGTGGCTGGTCCTGCTCTTGTTCTCCGTCCGGAGCGTTTCCGAGGCGGAGGCGTCGATGCGGTACCTGGACGAGGCGGAGCTGGAGGCCTCTCTGCGTCGCCTGGCGGAGGAGGAGGCCCCCCGGGGCTTGGCGCGGCTCTTCTCCATCGGGCGCTCGGCGGAGGGGAGGGAGCTCTGGGTGCTGCGCCTCAGCGCCGGACTCCCTCCTTCCGAGGAGGACGGAGAGGAGGCTTTGCTCCCGGACGGGCGCCCTCAGGTGAAGCTGGTGGCCAACATGCACGGCGACGAGGCCTTGGGCCGGGCCCTGCTGCTCCGCCTCGGGAGGGAGCTGGTCCGGCGCTGGGCCCGAGGGGAGCCCCGAGCTCAGCGGCTCCTCAACGCCACCGACCTCTACCTCCTCCCCAGCCTCAACCCGGACGGCTTCGCCCGCGCCAAGGAAGGCGACTGCCAGGGAAGGGAGGAGGAGGACCCCGAAGGAGGAGGGAGGGAGAACGCCCGAGGGAAGGACCTCAACCGCAGCTTCCCGGACCAGTTCGGAGCCCCTCGCCCGGACCTCGCCGACGTCCCCGAAGTCAGCGCCCTCATCCGGTGGATGCGAAGGAACCGGTCAGGATCGCTGGGAGGGGCTTAGGAGGCGTGGTGGGCGGGGTTTGGGACTCATGGGCGTGGCTGAGGCCGGGTGGGCGGGGTTTGTGCTGCATGGGAGGTATGGGTGGGCGGGGTTTAGGACGGGTGGGCGTGGCTAAAGCTGGGTGGGCGGGGTTTGTGCTGCATGGGAGGTATGTGCTGCATGGGAGGTGGGCGGGGTTTGGGAGTTCTGGGCGTGGCTGAGGATGAGTGGGCGGGGTTTGGATTTAATGAAGGGCGTGGTTTGGGGCTGGGTGGGCGGGGTTTGCTCTATATGGAATTATTAGGTGGGCGTGGTTGAGGCAGGGTGGGTGGAGTTTGGGGCTTGTGAGCGGGGATTGGACCGTATTGAAGAGCAGAGTGGGCGTGGCTTGGCGCTTATGGGCGTGGCTGGGGCTGAGTGGGCGGGGTTTGGAGCTTGTGGGCGTGGCCGAGGCTGAGTGGGCGGGGATTGGAATGCATTGAAGAGCCGAATGGGCGGGGTTTGGGACTTGTGGGCGTGGCTCAGGGATTGGTCAGGATGGAAGGACTGAGGATGGATTGGTTTTTGAAGTTTTTGAACTTGTGGGAGTGGTTAAACACGTGTGGGCGGGGTTTGGGACGTGTGGGCGTGGCTTTTGAGTGGGGGATTAGTCTGTGTGGAAAGAGCTGAGGCTGGGTGGGCGGGGTTTGGAGCATGTGGGCGTGGCTAAGGCCAAGTGGGCGTGATTTGGGCCACATGGGCGTGGCTTGGGTGGGTGGGGCTTCGGCAGTGGGTCTACTCCAGTGAGGAGGGCCAAACGGGATTGAGTCCATGGGGGGCAACGAGGGCAGACGCCTGCATCGTTCAGAGGTTGAAATACGATTCAAGGCGCTCCTGGCTTTTTGCTTGTTCCTTATAACCATGACTACATATACTCTTGTATAAGTCTACAGATTCAGCCAGAAAAGGTGTTCGGCGTCATTTCCGTCGCTTCAGTCCTTCGCATCCTAAGCTTGACCCTCGACTTTTCCACAGGTCACAACGAAACCCACCGTTTTGGCCCCGAAACCTGCCCCTTACACTTGAATATATTCTATACGGTAATTGCTTTTCAGCCTCCTGGCTCAAGGCTAGGGAATTCTGGGAGTTGGAGTTCGTTGTGGGGCCCAGAGCGGAGCTCTGCTCCGCTCTGGGCCCCACAACGAACTCCAACTCCCAGAATTCCATAGCAAGCGAGTCAGACAACAAGTTAAAGCGGGGCCAAACTGGGTTATTTCTCCAGAGTGGATGCATCCGCAGCCTCAAGACGTAAACAGAGAAAGAAGAAACCAGAGAAGAACAAGCCACTACTTTGGTTACGGGAGCCTAGGATTAGTTACAGCAGAGAACGGGGAGTCGTCCAGCCCACACTTCTTGCTTCGAGAAAGCCCCCCGCGGCGGTTCGTACGTGAGATACGAAACAGGAGTTCCAGCTATATATAAGTGTTATTACCCCAGTCCCAATGGGAAACAGTTCAGTCAGAGACGTTGCTTGGCCCAGAAAGCGAATTTTGTATCATATCCAGAGGAGGAGTTTGTTTTTGGAGGAGAAGGAGGCCACGGAGTCAATACGACAGACCTTCAATCCCTTATGTTTCTCTGTCTTTGACGTTTTTGCTTTCCTTTTGAGGGCATTTTACTTAAAAGAATGGCTGGAATAGATAGGAGGGGGGGGGGAAGTCCTTGCCCCAAGGAAAGCAACGTTATTGAACCACTGTAATTTTCCCCTCTTCTCTCTCTCTCTCTCTCTGCCTTCCTGGGGTTTTACCTCCTGATTTCTGTTTGTTCTGTGTGTTCTTCCTCATCCAGGCGCTCATAGAGGGGGAAAAGTACAACAAGGCTATTGAAAAGAGGTAGAGAAAACACTGGAGGAGCCGAACCAGCCAACAAAAACGCCGGCGGCAAATGCAAAAGTTATCGGAACACTCCCAGGAAGTGGTGCTGCTGCTGCTGTGATGGCTTTGTCTTTATGCGCCTCAATAGAGGATACTTGGGTTTCATGGGAAGCCAAACCAACCAAGGTCCAAAACACACGGCAGAAATAACCCATCTTTGAGACCGATGTAACTGCCCTGGCTCAGTGCTAGGGAATCTTGGGAACTGTAGTACGCGAACTCTCTCTGGCAGAGAAGGATAAATGTCCCACGAAACTACCCTTCCCAGAAATCCCTAGCATTTAGCCGGGTGTCGAACTGGATCATTTCTACAGTGTGGCACCTTAAAGGTGGACTCAGCATTAACCTTTGTGGACTGTAGCCGTTTTATCGCATGCATCTAATGAAGTGGACTATATAGTCCATGGAAACACAATTTCTTTTTTATGTGCCACAGCGACACTTGCGTTCTTTTTGCGAAATAACCACCCTTAAAAACTTATTTTCAAACCAAGCAAGGAAATCGAAACATTGCTGGCGTGGCGGATCTCCACATTGTCCCAGTTCTAAACTGAACCTCTCAAATCCAGTTGCGCTCAAAATTGTTGGCGTTTAAAACAACTTATCGAAGAATACAAGGCAAGCCATTGTGGTTGCCTTTTGTTGGCTTCGGCGTTTCATGGAATGGCAGCTGTGACAGCAAGTCGCTGGTACGAAACCGGACAAACAAAGCCATGCAAGTTCCATCGGACATTTTCTTGTCTGTTCATGGCAGGTGTTTCATGGTGCCTCCAATATATTTTTATTGCCGGTTTTCCTAAGGTGACTCGATGGCTGCTTGTTCCAAAGTACGGTAGTTTGCTTATATAAGCGCATCGGTAGCTTTGCCTCCTTTTTCTGCTCATGTTGGGTCATCCGTGACTTGTTAAAGATCCAGGCTTCTGAGATCGGCTCACGTGAAACTGAACATGGCTAGAAACCAAATGCTTCTTGAACAGCTGAGGAAAGTGGGACTTAAGCTTGAATGCTTGTGTCCAGACTATCTGTGCAGGTTTTGCTGCATTTTAGCTTGCTTAACTAATCTTTATGCAAACATGCCATCGACCTTATCTAGGTTAGTGTCCATTAGATGATAGAAACTGCCTCTAACTACTCCACTTGCGGGTAACTTAGTAACTGCTACTTTAAATACGTTTCGTGGTCTGGCGTTTTTTATGTTAACTCTAGATATATTTTATCAAGAATAGTTTGTAATCACGAACCGATATTTAATAAACTTCTACCTCAATTACTGGTCTGCAATTCTTGTTGGGGTTTTCCCATTGAAAAGCTACCTTTTAAATAGCCTTCCAGCGTTTTTATCGCCGGTGTCGCACTTTCTCAAGGATGTTCCCATTTTGTGACATACAGTTTTGCAGCTTTTAGATGTTGAATATATTACTGAGTAAATGAAACACAAGGAATAAAACATGCCATCTGATGTGAGCGTTCCTTTGTTTGCCTCTCATGATCGTTGCACTTCTGTTTCTAAAACAGGTTTGTGCTTTCCGGGAACCTCCACGGGGGCTCCGTTGTGGCAAGCTATCCCTTCGATGATTCTGCTACGCACCAGATCTCTGGCGTGTATAGCAAGTCCGCGGACGACGAAGTGTTTAAATATTTGGCAAAAGCGTATGCGTCGAACCATCCCATCATGAAGACCGGGACCCCAAACTGCCCTGGAGAGGAGGAAGAGACATTCAAGGATGGCATTACCAACGGCGCCCAGTGGTACGACGTACAAGGTAAGCTGCTCGGGTCATTTGGATCTCAAGCCCCGCCTTCCGACAAAGCGGCAGCTCAAAACGTGTCTCCGTTGTGATGTTTGCCGCTGCCGGGACCATGCAGAGAAGCCTCAATATGGTGACGTGATGGGTGTTGATGGACTTGTTTGCATTTCATTGTGGTCCAATAAAACAATATGTAAAGAAACCGTCTGCCTCAATAGGTGTCGAACAGAGCTGTTAAATGTAAGCAAACATTTAAAAGCTTGGTACATTTCAGCTGACTGCCTGTTGACATTGTCGAAGTCAGATTTCCGGAGGGCCTCCTCCTAGAACTTAGAAGCGCTAAAGTTACTGGGCTTCACCTATTTATTATTCAATAGGGTCGATGGCAAAAAGATGTAGATTGATGAGCACAGCTACTTCTCTTCCATTCGCTGTGAAAATCTTGCTACTCAAGTGGTTGGCTTTTCTGACAGAATTTTGTCCTCTTAAACATGTCAAAGAGGTTGCTGTAACTGTGCCCAAATATACCTGTCTCTCTGTTATGTCTGCACCCCCTTTTAACCTCTTGGGTTTTGTGTTTCTTGGGCTGTAAACCTAGGAGAGTAATGTGCATAGCATTGCAGTCATGGTTCCAGGCTTTTTAAAATGGCTAAACGCCCGTCCAAGCAAAAGTTTTTCCCTTTTATTCTGCTTATCGCTGGCTTTTCCTTCCATGTCCCAGACTCTGCTGTAGGCGCACCCACATTGTGGTGGAAACGGTGGTTTTGCTGGATCAACAGAGATCACGATGTCTGGGGGATAAGGAAGGTGGACGAGAGGGCATTTTTGAAATCTCCTTTTTTGAACCAGGATATCCTGGAGCAGCTAAATTGCATCATTCTTTGTGGCGGCGAGTTTTGCTGAGCAGCTTTTGCCCAGAAATCAGGTTCTCCAACCTGAGGAGCCTCAGTCTGAGCGCTCTTTGCGGGAAGGCAGTGCAGTTTCAAAGTCTGAAAGCAACTCTGTATGGTCAAAAAGCTTTGAACCCAGCTTGAGCAGTTAAACGTCTTACTCTCAAGAACATACTGGCAATTCTTGAGTTGGTTTAACAGATCTTTCCAGTCTGGTTTTTATGGGTTGACAAGCTTTGTTCTCTGGAACGTCATTTCTCACGTTGTCGTGTGCCCAGGGGTTGTGTTTCCAACTTGTTGAACTTTTAGATAAGAACCTTGTGAAGGGCTTTTAAAAAACCCACACCTGCACATGTTTACTCGGGTGAACAGTTATTGGCTCCCAAGTGAACGCTTTTACAATTTGTATCTCGGTTTTTTCCCCACTAACATAATTGTGCTAGACCTGTTAGATCAGTGGAAGATATACGTTGAGAACTATATAGGGTTAAAACTACTAGGTATATATATATGGAGCCATTTTTACAAAAACCTCTTTTGTAATCTTCTTCCAGTTTGCTTTCTGTGGCCGAGTCGAATGTTTAGAGAAGCGGCTGAAGTAAGAGTCACAGTACTTCACTTGATAAGGGCTTTTCTCAGGCGAACAGCGCTGGCTTTTGAAGTCCTCGGCCACTGATAAGTTCCCTTGAAAAGTTGGCATGGGAGAAAGCACACCTGAGAGAGGTGAACTGGAGCAGGTTAACCCAGTAGTCACCCATGAAGTGTAAGGAGCAGAAGTAGGGATTTAAGATGCCATCCAGGTTTTCCCTCTCTTACGTGGCAGGAAGACACAAACTGACCTTTTTGCCGGTGGTTGAAACAAACTTGGTTTTGATAGTTCACTTGCCAGCATTTATTTATTTATGCATGCATCCCCTATGTGTTGCTTGCTTTACTTTATCATTTTTTAAAAATTAGTAGCTCCACAGCCCTGTGTTTCTGTTTGACTTTTAAGGTCCTCTTTTAAAAACCTTTCCGGTTGCTAATTTTAGTTGGTCAGTTGATGTCCAAGTTGTGGCCTCCTAACGCAAGTTGCAAGCTGACGTTTGCTATTCGCCGTGGCTAACGTTATTACTGACGCAGGTGTAACACTGAACCATATGGGACTCTGGCGCTGAAAAGGAGCATTGACCTTTTCCCCCTCCTTTCTTTCTCTAATTCCTAGGACCCTTGCAAAGTCCGCTAACAGGCTATAGCTGAAGGTGTTTCTTGAGGACTGAGTCTGAAAATTCACTTCCACTGTAAAACATAAGCTTCTTCCCTTGAAGAACCATTTTGCTCCATACAGGATCTTAGCATGGTCTGTTTGTATTGGAGCAGTAGATGCATATGCTAAAAATCTGCTGTAGGTTGCAATCCTACTATATACATCAAGCCCCTTTCAGTGGTCTTTAATTCCACTTAAGTATGCTTAAGATTGCATTGCTATTGTGGTTTTGAAACCCTTCAGCTTATGCTGAGCACTGGAAACTAGGCAAGACTTTTCAGCCAGAGGTCTTTGCCACGCGAGTCATGTAAAGGAAACCGGTGTGACTCAAAGTGAGCAAAATGTTGCGTGAGTTGCCAGACGGTGAGGCCAGATAACTCCCCCAAGGTATTTTCTCCCCTCAAACGTTGTATAATCTACTCCTTCGCATAGCTTAGCTAAAAAAGTTGAAGGGACTACAATCCTATCGAGAGGAATGGCTGTTTATAACCAGCCGTTTCCCGCTTCCTCCTCTTCTCCGTTGGCCTGTGATTAACCAGCTCTCTTACCGAAATGTTTTTGTTTTCTGGATATCCTGGCTCCGCTATAGCTCTGCAGCTTGAAGTGGGTAGGACTTTGTGTCTCTGTTTTGAAGGTATAGGAGATGAGGAGCAGTTCCCTGACTTTGGAGGGTGAGGTCAAGGTGTCCCTGCCTTCTTTCTCACTTTCCTTCAACCAGATGATCAGCTCTCTCTCTCTCCCTCCTTCCCTTCCCTTCCCTAGACTTTTTTGCATCAGGTCTAGATCTGTCGCAATACTCAATCCTTCAGACCCACTTGATGCTGCGGCTGGAAAGTGAGGCCTAGCCCTGAAGAGCCTTGAGTCACATCCCATTCAGCCATGAAGTGCACTCTGCAATCTTGGGCTGCTTGCCCTCTACTGAGAAGAAACACACTTTTGCTCTTTAGTCCAATAGTGTCTTCCTGCTGTTGTAACGCAAGGGGCTCGCAGAGTATTCAGCTGTGTGACAAACAATAAAAAGGTGGTGGTGGTTGAGCTGATGCACATTTATATAGACATTTGGAAGGGACTAAGACCAATACCTGTTTAGGAGCCGACCTCCTGTATCTGTTGGGATGAGGGCTAAGAAAAGGGGCTGAGAGTCTGTCAGATAACATTTTTCCACAATTGCAAAAACACCTTGCCTCACCTGGGGACAAAGAGATGGAGTGGTGGTATTTATTATTTATGATTATTATGATTATTGTGTGTAGGTCAGACGTTTGGAAAGACAGCGGTTCTCACGGATAGTTATTTTGGACTACCGTTTCCAGCATTCCTTATACTTCAGTGCTGTTTGGGGTGCTGGGAGTTGTAACCTCATTCCTCCCCATCTGTTTCTGCTTAGTAGTGATGCTGGGCTTTTCTGAAACAACAATAACAACAGCAACAACAATAATATTAATATCCTGCCCTTCTCCCAAGACTGGGACTCAGGGTGGCTTACAAACGTTAAAGAACACCATACAGTGAAAAACATGCAAAAACAATATGTTGAAGCAAGAGTAAATTAATACGATAATTAAAACGAATCCAATGCTAAAATATCAAATATGTTAAAAAGATAAACATGCTTAAGATACATTAAAACAATATCGTACCCCAGGCCATTCTTTTAAAGCCATTTTATTTTGAACGCTTGCCTGAAGAGGAAGGTTTTTGCCTGTCGGCAGAAGGCCATCGGAGAAGCTGCCACATACTCCAGTTTTTAAGTATTTTCCATAAAGAGGGCGTTCTAAAAAGTGCTTACCCTCAAAGCTGTTGCTGTTCACGGATCCTTTGTTTCCCTCAAA
This sequence comes from Urosaurus nigricauda, assembly GCA_034509955.1. Taxonomy (NCBI): domain Eukaryota; kingdom Metazoa; phylum Chordata; class Lepidosauria; order Squamata; family Phrynosomatidae; genus Urosaurus; species Urosaurus nigricauda. The sequence continues at coordinate 20,049,612 of JAOEGL010000010.1, forward strand.
GGGCCTAGCTGTGATCTCCAAGGCCCCTGCCTTGCTAGCTTACCTTCCTGCCTTTCCCCAGCCTACTGAGAACATCAAGTAAACTGACGCAGAGGCCTCCTCCGAATGATGTTATTCAGTGGAAGGTCTTGATCATTCCTCCCTTAGGTGGCATGCAGGACTACAACTATGTCTGGGCCAACTGCTTTGAGGTCACCTTTGAGCTTTCCTGCTGCAAATACCCGCCAGCTTCCCAGCTTGAGCAGGAGTGGGAGAATAACCAGGAATCTCTTCTCACCTTCATCGAAAAAGTAAGGCCTTCTTATGTTTTTTTGTAAATAATCCACTTTCCTGTTAGTCATATTGGTAAACACTTCCATATGTAACTTGGGTCAGCAGCTGTTTTGCTCATTGGTCTTTTGCCTCATATGTATTTTGAATGGGCCTCCCCTTTGCCAAAATACATATATGTTCCCTGGACTCTTTGGACTCCAAAACTGGAGCAAACATAAAATCTCCACATAATATTCTTAAGGTTTTTCAAGTGAATGAATTACAGCAGTTCAAAAGCTGGCAGTGGTTAATGAACGATAACAACCAGATAAACAGTTATGCTGAAAGAAACTTTGGACCACATTTAAAGGGAAGGAAATGTCACTGGTGCGTGTTTCGTGTTGTTTCTTTTTTTAAGGGAAGTATTTATTTTTCCTACTAGAAAAAGGGACAAATTGACACAAACAATTGTTGCCAGTTATAATAAATTTACAAGTTGTGTGAGGCCCTTTAAAGTGACTCTCCTCTGCCTTTTTTGCTCTTAGCAAGTGCAGTTCTCCCCTGGCACTCGCAGTATCGGTTCAGGCGACAGTGTTGTCTGCCGCTGTTGTAGGCGTGATGTTGTTCAAAACAGTTTCCTCTTTGCATCAGCCGTGTTTGCACTTTTGAAACTTGTTAAAACTCACCTAAAGAGAAGAGAGCTGGGCTGATAACCCACAAGCCACAGTTCAGCATCCATTTCGAAAGAGGCCTCTCCACCAAAGCATTACACAAAAAGTATCACAATTGCCCCTAAACTGATGACTGAGTATCTCCACTTACAGCTGCCTTTTTAAAAGCCCACTTTTAAAAATGCAGAGCTGTTTTCTGCTATTGGTTTCCAGGATTCTTTGTCTGAATGTCTTCTGCAATGGCATTGAATGGCAGCCTCTGTTCTGTTGTAGTTGACTAATCTGCAGCCGCTTCTCACATTTCAGACAAATCCAAAGGATGGTGCAGGTGTTTTTGCTTTTTCCCCCTGCCTATTCTATTTTTGTAACATGGATTATAAACGTAATTTAGAAACACACCAGTTTCACCATCAAGTCACGTACAAATAGATGACTCAGATACTGTGGATCCTTGGATTTGCCACTGATCATGATGGCTGGGAGATTCTGGGCCAAAAATAAACTTTCCCAAGCATGGAAGCCATGTTATATATGACATTACCTAACTTTCTTATTAAATTATTTTAAAATTAGGTTTTGGGCTTATGAGCTTTTTAGCACAATATCTGTCTTTCTCAAGGGTTAGGACAACTGGGGGATTGTAGAGAACGTCTTGCACGAAAGGAAGGACTCGGCTGTGTGGGTGAAACAAAAATATCCAGACCATTCTCTGCGACGTACCTATCTTTCTTATCTATTTTGTGTTTCATCTCTGCAGGTTCACATTGGAATCAAAGGATTTGTGCGGGATTCGGTCACCGGAGCTGGCTTGGAAAACGCCACCATTGTGGTTGCTGGGATTGCTCACAATGTCACTACTGGGCGGTTTGGAGACTATCACAGGCTGCTGGTGCCTGGGAGCTACAACATCACAGCTGCTGTCGTGGGGTAAAGTCTCTGGCGCTGGGATGGATGCGCCCTTTTATCTTAGCACTTGGCAAAGCGTCTCTCAGTCAGAAGCTGCCTGCCTGAAACAGTAGAAGCCATTCTTACCACCTTGTGTTGTTTTTTCCTTTCTTTTTTTTTTTTTTTTTGCTATGTAGTCAGATGGTGGTTTGCGCTCACATTACTTAGACAAGCCAAAGGCAAGAGAGAATGTTAACTTGTTCAGATCCATGGATATTAAGGCCCATTTATCCCATTAGAATGTCTTTGTTATGGAGACTGTTGGGAAGGTTTCAGAGTGACTCTTCTATAGACGCAATATTTTGAAATGAAGAAAGCAGGGTAGAGCATTGGCATAGAGAGCCTCTGGGCAGATTGTCACCTTTCAGCCTCCATTTTCTGACTGAGAAATGGGAATACTAAGATGAGAGAGAGAGAGAAAATGTCTTGCATTGTTCAGTATGTTTTTGGATTGTAAGTTTAAAATTCTTTCAGCATTATTTATTTAAAGTATTTATACCTTTCCCTTAAAGCCAAAAAGGGTCCCAGAGGGATGTTCATGACAGGTAATAAAAAGGTCTCTGTTCTCAGGCACATAGTGGGACAGGAATGGGAAGGGATTAAGTCCAGGGCTTACAGTGGACCAACTAGGTGGAGATCTTTTAAGCAGGTTGCTGAAATAGCTACTGATGGATCATAGCTGAGGTTTTGTCTTCTTTCATTACTTGCTTTCTTCCCACGGTTGCACTTCTTTGTGAAAGAGAGCTTAACTAACTTCCCAGTAATGTGGTAATTTAGGCAGGCATTATTTTACATTTTCCTGTGTCAGGCCAATCTGGGTTTCTCGCTGAAAGTGAACCATTGCTTCGTTTTTCCTAATCCTCCCCCAGTTACATGCCAGTCACTGTCGAGAACGTTGAAGTGAAGGAAGGGAACGCAACCACAGTGGACTTCTCCTTGCAACCGACAATAGCAGTGCCGGCTTCTAATCCCACCCAGATTGCACCCGTCGATGCCACAGAAGCCACTAGCAACACCACAAATACGACAGAGGCAGAGAGCCCAACCTCTCCCCACCAGTTGATCCAGCCAGAAGATTTCCGGCACCACCATTTCCCTGACATGGGGATCTTCCTGAGGAAATACGCCACTGAATATCCCAACATTGCTCGCCTCTACTCTGTGGGCAAGTCAGTTGAGCAGCGGGAGCTGTTTGCCATGGAGATATCGGACAACCCAGGCATCCACGAAGCAGGTAATTCTATCCCCTGTGACTCTTCTTCTGCTTCTGCACTTGGGCTGCAAAGGACAACTCCAGCGCTGAATAGGTGCTGATATCACAAGTGAAGCCTCTGGCCTCTGCAAGAAGCAGACCTTGAGCATGTTGTGAACACAGCTCCCAGAAATGGTGAATGGCTATAGTTGCTGTTGGATTCTGGTCATAGCAGCTCCAAAAAATAATGTTTCCACACTCTTGTCTGAAGGTGTAAAGATCTAGCTAGGTCAGGGTTAGGTGACGTTACAGGACGGGTTATCTGCATTCAGTTCTGAATTCTGGTATGCTGATTCTTTTTTCCCTTTTATTTCTATAGAACAGTACAGTACTGCATGTAATGCAAAACAATGTTCAGCACTGAACCAGTTTGACAAAAGACATGTACTTCCTGTAACCTTGATTTTAGATTTTTTGATGAGTGGTTGAACTAATGTGTTAATAAAGGAATTCTTTTAGTGGGGAACTAACCAAGGCTTCCTTATTGTGGCTTGTGCTCTGATATTCCTGACTCTGCCAGGCCTGACATTTCCTATCTGCTTCAGTTGCAGTGTCTTGTGTCCTTTTGGGCAAACTGTTAGAAAGGGAGGGCTCCGTTAAATCTGTTTGTTTTGTTTTCTTTCTCAAACTCAGGCGAACCAGAGTTCAAGTACATTGGGAACATGCACGGAAACGAAGTGGTAGGCAGAGAGCTGCTTCTCAATCTCATCGAGTATCTCTGCAGGAACTATGGAACTGATCCTGAAGTCACTGACTTGGTCCAAAAGACCCGGATCCACATCATGCCGTCCATGAATCCTGACGGCTACGAAAAAGCCCAAGAAGGTAGCAACGCCAACTGTCTTGGGCGCTTCTGTCAGGAGTGCAGTTTGTGTGTATCCCCAGGAGTACCTTTGCCTTTCTCTGAAACAGTCTGATGCAATCACAACAGGGTTTGTTTCTTTTCTCTCAGGAGACACATCGGGGGTTGTCGGCAGAAACAACAGCAACAACTATGATCTGAATCGCAACTTCCCTGATCAGTTTGTCAATGTCACGGACCCTCTGCAGCCTGAGACAATTGCTGTCATGGGCTGGCTGAAGACCTATCCCTTTGTGTTGTCTGCAAACTTGCATGGAGGTGAGAGGAAAATAGAGCTCTAAGAACTGGTGGCATTTTCATCCCAGATCTACAGTTTCCCTGTTCTGTGGCCTCAAAACTCAAGCAAGGAGCTGATGGATTAAATGGAATTGGACCCTCTCTGTGGAAGTTCCATTTCCTTGGGAATTGTTCCAGAAAAACAGCTAGAAAAGACTGGCATTAAAAACACACTATAGTGGTTAATCTTCCTGCAGATTTTTAAAAATGTGTTAGATTGCTAGCAGTTACCTTCCACCTGGTTCCATTGGCTGCTTGCCCGGTGTAATTACAGCGTGAGGGTAGAATTTTTGTCTAGGACAATTTTTAAAAGTCGAGCCTAGTGGCCAACAGTTTTCAAAGTCCAAGTTTGCCCTTGGATGGTGGACATACACCTTTTGGCGAGCTTTTAAGGCCAGGTTGCCTGTAGGCACCAACTCCTTTCCCATATACATTTCAGGATGTGAATTGACTGTTGCTAAATGTTCATTGTTGCTTTGTTTACCCGGCTTAGTCTCGCGGTTAATTCTTGAGCCTAGGAAAATAGCAGGCTTGTTCTCTAACATGTGAGCGAAACAGATGCCTTTCTGTGCTGGGATTAGTTGTCCCATGAGGATAAAACCTTGAGAAGTGTTTTCTTTTTCTCTTCACCCCTTTGCAGGCTCATTGGTTGTTAACTACCCCTTTGATGACGACCAACAAGGAGTTGCCACATACAGTCGATCGCCCGATGACTCTGTCTTTCAACAAATTGCTCTTTCCTATGCCAAGGTAATCCTCCAGTGATCCTAAAAAGAAATATATTTTGAGAACTAGCTCTTAATAAGGAACCCTGGCATTCCTAAGAAGGGTGTGCAGGGCTTGAATTTTGGAGATCTGGGTTCAAGAGCCAGAATTAGAAGATGGTGCATAGATAGATGTGTATTGAGTAATACCATCTTGTTTTGAGGAGTGTGTTGGTGTATGGACATGCCCCCACAAAAGCTGGGTACTAAATGTAAACACACCGACTTAAGTAGCACTGGGGAGTGCAGGTTTATTTCTTTCCAATCCTTTCTTTTCTCAGGAGAACATACAGATGTTCCAGGGCCACCCGTGTGAGGAGATGTATCCCGATGAGTACTTTCCCCATGGCATCACTAATGGAGCCCATTGGTATAATGTTCCAGGTAAGGCCGGCACGGTGTAGCGTTTTAAGTCTTCATCCTTTCCTGTTGTTCTACAAATCCAAAGCACTGCCTACTTAGAATTCTAGCTGCCTGGTCTGAGTAGTTAAGGCCCACCCTTTTCTGTATTTTGTTATAGCGATTGTTATTAAGTAAGGGCTCCTGATAGCTCTCTTCTGATGGCTTTATTTCAGGTGGCATGCAAGACTGGAATTACCTGAACACCAATTGCTATGAGGTGACCATTGAGCTGGGCTGTGTCAAGTATCCAAAGGCAAAGGAGTTACCAAAGTATTGGGAGCAGAACCGCAGATCCCTGCTTCAGTTCATCAAGCAGGTAAGACAATGGGTCAACCTCATGGGAGCCGGAAATGTCCAGTTTCTTCCCCCTGACATGTTACAGGTGTGGCATGTAGCCCTCCATTAACCTAACTGGTTTGGTTTGGTAAGTAAAACCGCACAGTTTCAGAATCTAGCAAGTCTCTCCTGCTTTGAAAGCACTCAAGCCCAAACTGAAGAAGACTTCTTTTGTGGTTGTGCCTGATGGGAAATGGGTTCTTTCTATACAAAGGCCCAGAACTAGGAAAAGGAACTTTGGACTTTTCCAAAAGTCCAAAAAGCAAAGTTGCCAAAGTTGAATTGAGTCTTAAAGTGACAAATAGATTCCAAAGTGGCTTGTTTTTATTTTTCATGCTGTTTGCGTGTGTTCGGTAAGTGGCTGCATGTACATGTACATTTGGGAATTTGAACACCATGATTTGGAAATGAATAATTCCGGCTGTCTTTGCCTAGGTTCACCGTGGTGTCAAAGGGTTTGTGTTGGATGCCACAGATGGACGGGGCATCTTTAACGCCACCATCAGTGTTGCCAGCATCGATCACCCGGTCTCTACCTATAAGAGCGGGGACTATTGGCGTCTCTTGACCCAGGGAACGTACAAAATTACAGCATCTGCCCGAGGGTGAGTTTTTGACTTGCATTTCTCCCATCTAGACAATTGTGTTCCCATCACACGAAAAACAAAGTGCACTGGTCCTCCCTGGTTAAGGTTCAGTGTCTTAGGCAAGTAAAACCTTTAAAGTGTGATGTAAGCGCTGCAGAGTTTGGCAAGTACTTTTGGAGTGTAGTCATGTTCCCATAAACATAACAGCAAGATGTTATGACTGGTTTGTTGATCATTTGGTTTATTACTAAATATTTTTTAAAAACAAAGTTAAAAAAAACAACCCTAATACTGAGCAGAATATTTATTCTCCGATTTGCAGTGTTAGAGGGAAAATAAACCCTCTGCAGAATTTGGAAAAATTACTTTGCACACTGTAGTCCAAAAGGTAGTTTCTCAAGGTCTGGTTTTCCGTGTATACTTTTCCAGAGGGATGATAATCGCCACAAGCACATCAGAACCATCCTTCGTTTCTCATGTTCTTATGTTTTCCCCCTTCTGTCTTTGAAAGGTATAATTCAGAAACGAAGACAGTGAAAGTTGGAGATAAATGTGCAGTGCAGGTGAATTTTACTTTAACACCCAAAGACTCCAAAGTGGAAGAGGGAAAGATGCCAGAGCTGAACATGGTAGACAGTGATGGCACCGTCACAAAGGAGTTTGAAACCTTGATCAAAGACCTCTCTGCTGAGAACGGCTTGGAGCGCCTCCTGCTGTCCTCCTCGGCCGACGTCCAGCCTTCCCGCTACCGCCTCTACGACGACCGCTCCATGTTTCTCCGAGGCCTGAACTTGAATTATCCACATATCACGAATCTCACCAGGTGGGCTTGGACACCTTGTTTCTCCGGCGGAAATTACAGCTGGGTTGTAGTAAGGAGCCACATATACCTGGAAGGCTTGGTCTGAGGCAGCACTGTTAGGACTGTAGAAGATTGCCTTATATTGTGTCGGACCATTGGTCTATCTAGCCTCATGTTGTCAACTCCGACTGGCAGCAGCATCTTTCCAGAGTTCAGTCTGGATTGTTTTCTGCCATAATCAGAAATCCCATCTTTTCTTTGGGACCCAATCCTGCTTGAAAATCAGACAAAATTGGATGTATTAGGGAATGGCGGTCCCTGTATTCCCAGGGTCAGGTGGAACACCTCTGTGTCTCCTATGCTCAGAAACATATAGGTCAAGCTTTGTGATTTCTTCTACTTTTCTGCATTCTTGCTTTTGCTGAGCCTGGAGAGGAGCTATAATCTATCTGAGGCTCCGACTCCCCAAAATTATTTGCAGCTTTTATAGCAGGTGGGGTACCGGTCACATATTTTCAGGCCCATCTGTGCAACCACAAGGGCTAGATATTGCCCTTAAAATAAGAACTGAGATTCTCAGAAAAACAACAATGTGTACCTGAACATTGCTCCAGCTTTCATGCGGGTAGAGAGGCAGGAGTTTAAAGATGCGACTGTGATATATAAAGCCGACCATCAGCAGAACCTTAAATCTTTTCTGACTTTTTTCATTTTTGTAGCTTGGGCCAAAGTCGTGAATATCGTTACGTTTCATCCCTGGAGATCTCTAACAAACCCAACCAATCTGAGCCAGAGGAGCCCAAAATCCGTTTTGTCGCAGGCATCCATGGCAACGCTCCAGTTGGCACAGAACTGCTCTTGGCTCTGGCAGAGTTCCTCTGCATGAACTACAAAAAGAACCCAGCCATCACAAAGGTAGGTTGCTCCTGCTCTCCAGATTGGTTCAAACATAGTTCCAGTCCTACTGCACTCCCAAGAACAGGGCTGTTTGGCAGAGCAATGCTAGTTGTGAAGTTGCCCCCATCCCCGGGATTAGAAAATATGTTCTGAAGCTTCATGGGATGTTCTTGCCTCTGATTATGTGTACATGTGTTGGTTTTCAGCTGATTGACAACACGCGAATTGTGATTGTGCCGTCCCTAAATCCCGACGGGCGTGAGATTGCTCGGGAAGGAGACTGCACCTCAAAGATGGGCCTTACCAATGCCAACGGCAAAGATTTGGACACCGATTTCACAAGTAAAGCAAGGCTAATCTTTTCTTCTCTGGGCCTTATCCTTTTGGGCCAAGGCTGGGAGGTTTCTTGATTCAAGCATAATAAGAAGAATAATTTAAGTGATTGCAATGTTGTTGTTAGAGTGATACTTTATATCTCAGCTTCTTGTATGTTTTTAACTGGTGTATTGTAACATTTATTTACCTGTTTAATCGATTCATCTTATCACTTCCCATACCTAATGGCATCACTTCTGTGCTGTAAATCCTTTCTCAATAACGTTGTGACTGTTCCATCAGGCAATTCCTCTGGAGCGAGAGAACCGGAAACCAAGGCCATCATGGAGAACTTGATTCTAAAGGAAGATTTCAGCCTCTCTGTTGCCTTGGATGGGGGATCTCTGCTTGTGACGTACCCTTACGACAAGCCGGTGCAGACAGGTAAGATAGTGCCACCCTTGGAAAATGATGCAAAACAACTTGTCAAGCTGATTTTTCTTTCACCAGCCCTCTGTTAGCTACTGGTTCTTTCGTCTGTATGGATGACAGCATGACATGAATTAAGCATGACAAACTGAGACAAGCTGGGCTCTCTCTTTGTTGTTGGCCGAGATGCACAAAAAACTGAGCAATGTAATCTGACCTGTATGCTCTCTCATTGACTGACTTCACCCCCCCCTTTTTTCTCTCTCTCTCTCTCTCTTTTTTAAACAGTGGAGTACAAAGAAACTTTGAGACATTTGGCATCAGTGTATGCAAACAATCATCCCACAATGCATTTGGGTCAGCCTGGTTGCCCAAATAAATCAGGTAAGAGCCTACAACATTTCTGTATCATTTGGGGCTGGCTTGCTTACTGGGAAAAACTTCTGATTTCTGTCTTCTTTTTGCAGATGAGAACATACCTGGTGGGGTATTGCTGGGGGCAGAGTGGCACAGTCACCTGGGCAGCATGAAGGTATTTCAGAGTTGCGACACTTTGAATCTTGTCTCCGGAGTTACCAGTGGTGTCCTTTTATATCTTGTGCCTCTCTTTTCACAACATAAACCTTACTCTCTTTTCTTTTGACTACTCAGGATTTCAGTCTTACATATGGCCACTGTCCAGAGATCACAGTGTACACTGGCTGCTGTTACTTTCCAAGTGCGGCCCAACTCCACACTTTGTGGTCAGAGAACAAGAAATCCCTACTCAGTATGCTTGTAGAGGTGAGTTTGCCGTAAATATATTTAGGCTTTGGTTAGCCGTGGCTTAGAAGTAAATGGAAAGGCAGATTAAATGTAAAAGTTGACTTTCATGTAGGTGCTTGCTGATGAGTAAGCACAATGAAAGAGCCCTGAGTGAGCCTAGATTTTTTGAATAAGGAAACTATGGTTGAAATTCATCTCATATTTAAAAATTTGCTGGTTGGCTTCAGGTAAGCTTGCTTTCTGATAGAAATGCTTCTTCTCTTTCCTCAAATCCCGTTTCTCCCCCAGGTCCACAAAGGCGTCTACGGTGTGGTCCAGGACACGCACGGTCAGCCAGTGTCGAAAGCTCAAATTGTGCTCAACGAAGGGGTGAAAGTTTCTACCAAGCAAGGCGGCTATTTCCATGTGCTGCTGGCTCCAGGATACCACAAGATCCATGCCGTGGCTGAAGGATATCGGCAGCAGCATGTCCAGGTAACGGCAGAGGGCTAGTTCACGGCTAAAGGGGTGTTTAAAATAGCTCACTTGGAAGAAAGACAGCGGGACAACCTCCTGGCAAGAGTGGCAGAATTACCCTTGTCAATTATTCTAAGGACCAGGAGCAATGTGTCACAAGCTTTCTGAGTAACTCTGGGTATAAAACAAATTCAGGATGGTGGTTTGTAATCATAGGAAGGTGGATAAGATGCAGTGTGTACAAGAGGGAGGGCAGGAGGCAAAGCAGAGCGTGGAAAAGGTTATTTTTGGGCTGTGATTCCCAAACACTACCTGCCATACAGACGCAAGCCATCCTTGTGTCCCTCTCCCTCAAAAAAAATCTTACTTTAGGATGCTTTCTTTCTCCTCCAATTGACTGTGGTATTTCATGCTGAATATCTTACCTGAGTAACCACATCTGATGTCTGTGTGTATATCTTCCAACCCCTTTGGCTTCTGCTTGCATTCATCCTTATTACTGAATTGCATGCTGTTCGTTTCCAGGTCTTGGTTCGTCACGACACGGCTAGCTTTCTACACATACAGTTTCCTGTAGATAACAAGATTTTTGGACTTCCAAGAGAGTTGGTGGTTACCGTAGCAGGTAAGAAAATTTGTCACATTTTTTCTTTTGGAGTGCTGATGACTTTGAATGATTTTCTAGCCATTAAGGAAGTAGAGATCATAGGCCAACCTTACCAGACCTGGGATATATACTCCCCAGACAGGAAAAATGTAAATAGAAGTGATTGGAAGTCTACTTCTGGATTTTCAAGCTCCCTTGTAGAGGACTGGAGAGCAAGGTGCTGTAGAGGTGCTTGGTTATTATACACCATCAAGTTAACCTGTGATAGGATTGTTTTGGGAAGACTTCTTCAGAAGGGGTTTGCCATTGCCTTCCTCTGGAGCTATGACTTGCCCAAGGTCCCCCGGAAGGTTTTCACGGCTGAACCGGAATTTGAACACTGGTCTCCTATAGTCCTAGTCCAATATGTGAACTATTACACCACGCTGGCTCTTAAGATTTCTTCGGAGAGGGTTTGCCACCATTGCCTTCCTATGAAGATAAGAGAGTGTGAATTGCCCAAAATGGTTCAGGGAGTTTCCAGGTTTCAGCCGGGATCTAAATCCTGGTCTCCCAGAGTCCAAGTAAAACACTGTGCTGGGTCACTGCGCCTTGCTATGATTTTCCTGAGTTAAGATGGACATCTGGGGAGTATCCATAAAAGGTGGAGGCCTTCGTGCAGCTTGTGGGTCACTGTTTGCCTACCCCAACATAACATCCATGAAGATAATATGCTTGATGCATTAGGGACCCGAGAGAGGCTTGCATGAGTGATCACTTCCAGCTCCAGGTCACGCAACCCTTTCTGAATCAAGAAAGCAAATGCCCCGTGCTTTTAGAGAAAAGCCTGGGAGATATAACTTGGATGTGTGTTTTTTTAAAAAAAATTCCTTCTCTCCTCTGTCCAGGTGCGACCATGACCGCCCTGATCCTCACCGCCTGCATCATCTGGTGCGTGTGCTCCATCAAGTCCAACCGGCACAAGGACGGCTTCCACCGGCTGCGGCAGCACCAGGACGACTACGAGGACGAGATCCGCATGATGTCCACGGGCTCCAAGAAGTCCCTCTTGAGCCACGAGTTCCAGGACGAGACGGACACGGAGGAGGAGACGCTGTATTCCAGCAAGCACTGACCTGCCGGGGGGCAGGGAGTTCCCCGCCCTGCAGAGACATTGGGAGACGGAGCGGACGCCTCGAGCGACGGACCCCGGGTGCCTGTGACCCCCTGAGCCCCAAACCGCTTTGGACTGGAAGGCCTTCCAGATAGGCGGCTTCAGCTCCGGGGCCGATGGCAGAGCTCTCCGGGGAAGGGCAACAAACCCGGCGGCTCTCCTACTTTTGGCAATGTTTGCTCGAACCTTTTCTGACAAAATTCACTTCGTGCAATTGTTGGGAGCAGGGGGAAAAAAAACACTACAAGTCCCATTTTTTCAATTTTCATTTTGGTCTAAGCTGCTGCTGCAGCTGTAACACTTGGGAGATTGGAGAAGCTCTTTTTATTTCTGCCTGGAGAGCAGAACGATTGCTTGCAAAGGTGCGAAGGAAGAGCAATTTTGCTTTCTGTGTTACAGGCTCAACTCTTCCTTCTGCTAAGAATGTGTTCGGTTATTTTGGGAGATGTTGGCTTTACCATTATTCTTTGTGCGTTTAAACTGGCAAGATTGTTGAGTTGAGAGGAGAGGATCTTCTTTTTCTTTTCTCCAATTTATGGGGGGGAAATGTCATTTCTTTGCAGTAACTCTCTTAACGCTTCTAAATTTCCATAATTTCAGTTTGAAAATGTAGCGTATCAAGAGATGCTCCTCTGTAGTTCAAAAAGAATAACCTCTGCCCTGTCTCTTAAGATACGTAGTTGGATACTGAATTCCTAGCGTGGTGCCAAAATGGTCCCTTTTCAGCTCGCTTTGCTGTGCTCAGACGGCTTCTTTGGGGGGGGGAACCATGCTTGCTTGGTTCCATAGCTATAATCTTAAAATATCTCATCCTGGGACAAGAAAACAAGTCTACAGCTTTGCAAGTTCATCATACCATTCGTTTCAGGAAGGCACCCCAAGCTTTTTTGGACTACATCTTCCGCAATCCGCAGGCACCATAATAACCTTTGGGGGATTCTGAGAGTTGCACCTCTCCTTCAAGCACCGGAAAACACCTTGCACCTTCCTTTCCAGGACCTTTCCTGTTACTTCCAGCCCTTTTTTCTTCTGTTGAGATTCGATTTCGTGGCGAATTCTTCTGCCTGACTCGCGTGTCCTCAGAGTCTTTCCTTTTGAACTGAGTCTGAGCCGTTTCTCCTGGGAAAGAGAGGCCAAGTACAGACTACCGTTCCTTTCATTTCGACGGGGCTGGCAAACCCACGATGTCGGACTCCATCTCCCATTAACCACTAGCCTCTTCCGAGGGGTACTTCATTGAGCGCAATGGAGCACTGCGTGTGTTATATATATTCCAGCTTTTGGTTCTTTAGACTGAAATTTTGAGGAAGGCAGCGTTCAGAAACGTTGGGATGCATCCCGCCTCGCCGCTCGAGCTTGCTTCCGGAACATATCGAACGCCCCCTTGCCGTGCTGGTTGAGGGATTCTGGGAGTTGTAGTCTGGAAAAGTAGCTCCGCTTCGAACCGCAGCGTGGAGGCAAGCCTTGCCTCGAGGATCGCGAGCAACTGGTACCAGTTATGCAAAGATGTAGATAATATATATATATATTTTTTTTTTGAAATTAATAAGGCAACAGCCACCCTACTCTTTGTGTTACATCTTGTGACGCCTCCGAGGCCTGGGGTTTGCTTCTCTGGCGTAAAAATCTTACCCGCGGCTGCCCGCCTTGCCCTGCCGCTGCGTCCTCCTCCTGTTTTCTTCTTTCCTTTTGGTCCGCGCACTGTGTGCCTTTTCGGAAGCAAACGTATGAAGCGAGGGAGCTTGGTCGAGAAGCGTCATTCGCGACTGGATACCTTTCTGCGCCAACCGAGTCTTCTGTGAGCGTGTTTAAACATGTACACTGAACTCTAATCTGTATAAAACTATTTTGCCAGGTCTCTGCTTTCCTGTGTCTTAGTGGCTCCCGTCGACAACGTTCTCCTTTACTGTGTGGCAGAACTACAAAACCAGTTGCCTTCTTGCCACCCCCCAAAAAATATCAAATTATATCAGCTTCTAAATTGTTTCTCTGGTTGGACTGCAGCTCCCAGCATTCGTCACCACTGTGCTGGGAGTTGTAGTCCAAGATTTGCCCATTGCTCTGTGCCTTCGAGTAGTTTCGGACTTACACTAAGGTGTCGCAGGGCTTTTGTATTGGAATATTGGGAATATTTAGCCTCTTTAACCGTAGCTCCGTTGTGGGCTTTTGTGGCCCCAGAGATCTGTGACAGAGAGAGCTAAAACAGCTCACAAAACTACAAATCCCAGGATTCCATGGAGCTGCGTTAATGCTGCAGTGCAGACGCAGCCCCAAAAGCTGGCCTTCTAAATAACACCTTTCTGGGAGTTAAGACCGCTTGAACTCAATGGGAATTCACCGCAGAGTTGTGCTATAAGTAATATGGGTAGATATACACATTCATAGACATATAAGGATTATTTTAAAAAATGGGTGATTCTGCAGAATGTATATAAAAATATGAATATATAGATAGGTGTATCTAGATGTCTCACATCCCTGGTATATAAAACACACAAGTTATATAAAAATGTACATATATTATCTCCGTACATATACCGAGTATAAATATATATATATGTGTGTGTCACACACAGTATATACACTTTTATATAACCTGTATATATCTTATCTATAATAAATATATACAGGTTATATAAAAGAATGTAAATCTACATGCACACATATACAAGGTATGTATAGTAAATAGATACATTTTAAAATAATCTGTATATATCTATAATGTATACAAGTTATATAAAAAATATAAATTTACATACAAACATAATAAGGATGTGTATACACAGTACATGTACTGTATACATTTTTATATAGCCTGTATATATAATATATACAGGTTATAGTAATATATATACAGTATATATATGTACATAAACACCTATGCAGGATATATAGTAAATATATACACTTCATATAAAAATATAAATGTACATATACAGGGTGTGTGTGTGTGTGTGTAGATAGATAGATAGATAGATATTTAAATATTTAATATATATATACTTTATTTATATACACACACAGTAAAAATATACACTTTTACATAAACTATATTTAAATATATACATTATATATACAGTAAAAATATACACTTTCACATAAACTATATATATTTGAATATATACATTTATTATATATACAATGAAATACACACCTTCACATAAACTATATGTATTTAAATACAGTATATACATTTATTATATATACAATAAAATACACACTTTCACATAATATATATTTAAATATATACATTTATTATATATACAATAAAATACACACTTTCACATAATATATATTTAAATATATACATTTATTATATATACAGTAAAAATATACACTTTCACATAAACTATATTTAAATATATACATTTATTATATATACAGTACAATGAAATATACAGTTTCACATAAACTATATATTTTTAAATATATACATTTATTATATATACAGTACAATGAAATATACAGTTTCACATAAACTATATATTTAAATATATACATTTATTATATATACAGTAAAAATATACACTTTCACATAAACTACATATATTTAAATATATACATTTATTATATATACAATAAAATACACACTTTCACATAAACTATATATATATATTTAAATATATAAATGTATTATATATACAGCAAAAATATACACTTTCACATAAACTATATTTAAAAACATAAAAGTGTCCTGTGTATGTATATAAACACAAACAGTCCTTTCAATATTGAAATAAATCTGGGAAGAAGAAGAAGAAGAGTGTTGACAGCCTCGAACCTCCAGGTGTCGCTGTGGCGCCAGCAGAGGTGCCTGGGCGCTGTTTGCCCTCTCTAGCCACCCCACGCTTCCTTAATCTCTATGACCTCCTCGATGGTTTTCCTAGATCCCCTAGCCTTCTCCTCTCTATGACCGGAAGGGAGGCGCTCTGGCCTCGTTCCGGTCCTCTATGGCGTCTGGGCGGTCTGAGGTCGAGCAACCAAGATGGCGTCGTCGTCGTCAGCGTCGTCGGGGAGCAACTACTGGGAAGGTGGATTCAGGGGCTTTTGGGGCACGAAAAGGGCGGGAAACTCTTCTGAGGGGACCGGCGCCATTTTGGGGGCCTCCTTGCGCGGCTTTTTCGACCTTTTTCGGCTCCTTCGGGCTGCCACCCGCCCTGAGACCCCGTTTTGTTGAAAATGTTGTGCCTTTGAGTCGTTTCTGGCTCAAAAATAGAAATAAAAATTATTCTTGTTATTATTATTATTATGAAAAGGGCCGAGTTAATCGTCTGGTTTCTGTGGCTTTCCCTCAGGAGGCTCTGTGGCTGAGAGAGTGTGACTCCTTCCCTCAGTCCTTTCCCATTATTATTTGTATATATATATACATATATATATATATATACACACACACACACACACACACACATATATAGACTCACATATATATGTGTGTGTGTGTGTATATATATATATATATACACATATATGCATGTGTGTGTATATATATATATGTATATATATGTGTGTTTATATATATATATATATATACACATATGTGTCTGTATATATGTATATATATGTGTGTTTATATACATACACATGTGTTTATATATATGTGTGTGTGTATATATATATACATATATGCATGTGTGTATATATATATGTGTATATATATGTGTGTTTATATATATATATATATATATACACATGTGTGTATATATATGTACACATATGTGTGTTTATATATACATATATGTGTCTGTGTATATATGTATATATATGTGTTTATATATATATACATATGTGTGTGTGTGTATATATGTATATATATGTGTGTTTATATATGCATATACGTGTCTGTGTATATATGTGTGTGTGTTTATATATATATATATATATATACATGTGTGTATATGTGTATATATATTTGTGTTTATATATATATATATATACACATATGTGTGTGTGTATATATGTATGTATATATATGTGTGTGTTTATATATATATATATACACATATGTATGCATATACATATATATATACATATCGACACATGTATATATATGTGTGTGTGTATACATATATGTGTACGTACATGTGTATATACACAGACACACACATATACATATATACACACACATATATGTACGCATACAGTATATATATATATATATATATATATATAATTTATATAACCTGTATTTAGGGCAGGGAACCGTCTAATTTAAAAATATTAATTGCAAGCTGCTGTGATAGCCTTTAGGGCTGAAGAGTGGGGTATAAATAAATATTTATTATTATTATTATTATCATCATCATCATCATCTATATATAAATATTGACAGGTTATATAAAAGTATACCTTTCTATATATATGTGTGTACACACTTTTATATAACCTATATATATATATATATATATATACACACACATATAGTATATTGCTGTCAAGTCATTTCCTATTATTTATTATTTTTCTATAAATATGTTTTTTAAAACATTAATTTAATAATGCAAAAGGAACACAAAACAGTTAACGGATACACGTAACTACAAAACAAATACATTTTGAATAGCTGCATCACAAAACATATGGACCACAGTACCCGACACTTACAAATATTTTCATATATACTTCCCGAACTTCCGTACGGACTTTATTATTATTTTTTTCTATTTGCGTTAATTGTTCGATGCTGTCTTTTAATAACCGTCTCATGGACTCGTTCTGCGGCGTATTTTGGGCCTTAGTTGACCGCAGTTGTGCGAAGGCTCCGAGTTCGGTTCTTGGCATCTCCGAGCGGATGTGTTTTGGACCCAAGAGTCCAGTCCTCGTGATACTGAATGAAAGTTTAATTTGAATAGGAACATGGGCTCCGAATCTTTGATGTGTACGGTCATACAGCTTCTGCGAAGAGTGAGCAGGTTGAATTAGTGGGGAAAACTTTAGCAGGAGTAGAAGAATAATGCCATATTATGCTTCTCATGTTGACATGCCTGTGTCTTCTTGATGCGCAGATCTGAGGAAGCAAGCCCGACAACTGGAGAACGAACTGGACCTCAAGCTGGTCTCCTTCAGCAAACTCTGCACCAGCTACAGCCACGGCAGCTCCCGGGACGGAAGACGCGACAGGTATAGGTACTACGAAACACGTTTTCTTCCCTTTGCTTTACGTCTCGGCTTTTGAAGCGGTTTCCAGCACCTCATGCTAGATCTCGGAAACCAATGCGGTGGTTAGGTTTGTTTTCTCCAAAATGTTTAAATTTAGTACGGTTAACCCTCCGTGTCCACGGAGTTCTTATCCACGGATTCAAGCTCGAAAATATTTACAAAAATATATAAATTCTGAAGAGCAAGCCTTCATTTTGCCGTTTGATATAAGGGACACCCATTTTACTCTCCGTTGTATTTAATGGCACTTGATCATCCACAGATGTTGGTATCCTGGAACCAAACCCTAGCAGATACTATGGGTCCATTTTGTGTGTGTGTGTATATATATATGTAATATATATGTATTATATATAATGTATATATATATATATATATTATATATAATGTATATATATAATATATATATATATATATATATATTATATATGTATATATATACACACACACACAAAATGGACCCATAGTATCTGCTAGAGTTTAAATAAATGTTTAAAATAAAAACAGTTTTCAAAGCAAATTACAGGACAAAAGCAGGTTGCCGCTGTTTGTTTGTTTTTTTGTTTTGAAGTTGCAAGAATGGCTGTAATTCCTCAATAACTGGCTTTGTGAAAGAAGCAATAAGTAATTTTAGCCATTTTTCTTCCCATAGTGACAAAATTTTAAAACAGTACAGTTTTCAAAGACTTTTTTTATTCTGTGCAAATTTTGTCTGCTCTTTGCAGTATTTTTGTGCTGTGTTTTTTTCTGGCAAAACCCAGCCATTTCTGCACGGCAAATAATACAGAAATATTATCTTCCGTATCTTCTGTGCAGAAAATATTCCTTCCTGTGCTAAAAATCCTGTTTGCTGCACAGAAAACCTGTGCGCGGATTTTGCAAAGATAAAGTCCCAAACCGCAGAGATTCTCATCAGTCCAGGATTCCCCTCATCATGGCTTCACAACACTTAAAAACCACATTTTCTGGACATTTTTCAAATATTCTTTCCTTTCCTAGTCGGCGGTGTTCAGAACGGCTTATGTATACCGCCAGTATATAGTTCTTAGCCCTTATGTTGGCAGGGCCTTGTTAATGCATCGTAAGAATTTGCAGACATTAAATGTGTTTTCTTGCAGCGCTGTAACGTTTACAAAAAGGTATGTGTGTGGTTTCTCTTTCTCCCTTTCATTTGTTACTCAGCTCTGACACAACTCCGCTCCTGAATGGATCAAGCCAAGACCGAATGTTTGAAACGATGGCCGTGGAAATTGAGCAGCTTCTGGGGAAGGTGAGTGGCTTGGCAGTCCTGGAAATCCCCCTTTTTAGCCTTGGTCAGGACCTTCTGAGATCCAAGGACCCCACATATATAACTTGAGGCTTGCAGAATTTCGATTTAACTTTGGGGACCATTAGCTAGTGGCCAGTTCACCGAGAACAGTATCAGTGGGTCAGAGAGCCAACATGGTTTAAGTATTAGACTAAGACTCTGGAGGCCAGGTTTGAAATTTCATCTTAGCCATTTCTGGGGGACCGTGGACAAGTCCTAGTCTTTCAGGCTTCGAGGACAGCAAAGGAAAACCTCTCTGAACAAATCTTCTGAGGAAAACCCCATGATAGGTTTGTCTTAGGCTCGCCATAAATCAGAAATGACTTGAAGGCATATAGTAATAGCTTCTAGTCTGGAAGCCTCACAGGATGGGAGTGCCACCAAACAGTCATCCATATATTAAATTCAGGTGGAACCTGCAGTTAAAGTAATAGCATCCAGGGCTCCTTGAGAATGCTGGCGGAATATGCATGGTCGAGAGTTATCTTCCCCAAATTAGAAGGGAGAACTCCATGGACTGTCAAGACGAATCGGAATAGAAAAGAAGTCTGAGCGTAGATGGATAGCAGAAAAATATTTAGCAGAAGCTGAGATAACAGTAAGGATAGTATCTAGGTTAGGACATGAGCAACTTCAAGAGGGCCACAGAAATAGGTTCCACTGTGCCTACTCTGTTGTCCATGATGCCCCTGAAAAGATTACCTGTCTTCCAAAAAGCCTGTGTTTTAAACATTGCTTTACTGTGGAGTTAATATGGCTTGTGCTGTCTCTTTCACAGCTCACAGGGATCAATGACAAGATGGCGGAATACACCAACAGCGCAGGGGTCCCTTCCCTCAACGCAGCACTGATGCACACCTTGCAGCGGCACAGAGACATCTTGCAGGTCAGACAGGCTTCGGTCTTATGCCTTTTATTTTCATGCTAAGGAATGAAGAGGCTCCCTTTCCCCAAGCCAGGCTAGGCTCTTGGTCTATCTCAGAGCGTGAAAACGTTAAACCAGGGAGATTAACACTCCTTAAAGATGGCTGGTGGGTTTTGATGGTCTAAAAAGTTAACCTTTCCAAACACTTCCTTCCCACACTTGTTATTTAATTGCTACTTTTTAAAACTCGTGGTGCTGGGGATTGGACCAGAATGCAGATCTGGTGTTCCAACCAATGAGCTACAGGTTTTTTTTTTACCTGAGTGGGTAGCTTAAAACAAGTTTAAATTACAGTGGTCTCTCCACATTCACTGGGGTTTCAGTTCCCATGAAAGTGGGGAAACCACAAATACAACACACTCAGCCTTTTGAGTAAGTATAACTCACTCAGCAACTCAGCTAGGCTTAACACAAAGATCTACAGTTTTCCATTGAGACCCCACAAAGACTGAACTATTATTGTTATTACAGGACTACACACATGAATTCCACAAAACCAAAACCAACTTCCTAGCTGTACGAGAAAGGGAGAATCTCCTTGGCTCCGTGCGGAAAGATATTGAGTAAGTAAACACTGCTTGCGGTTGTGATGGTGTGGGACTTTAAATGTCAACTTGATCAGTGTTACTTTGTTGTTGTTTGTTATGGTCAGTCCTAAAAATGAGAGGCCTCCAAAAGCCCCCGTCATCTGCTTCACATGCTCAGGTCTTCCAAACTCAGGACAACTGTGGCTTCCTTGGTTAGATCAATCCACATGCCCTTTGTTTTTGCTCTTGTCCTCCGACCTTCTAGTTTACCAACCATTATTGTCTTTTCCCATGAGTCGTGTTGTCTCACGATATGTCCAAAGTACAGCAGCCTGACTTTAGTCGTCTTGGCTTCTAGGGAGAGTTCAGACTTGATTTGCACTTGGACCCATTCAATCCTCATTTTAGCAGTCCATGTATCTGTAGAACTCTCCTTCAGCACCACATTTCAAATCAGTGGAATGGGAAGCCATTTGTTACTTGCTCATGTATCCAGGAATCAGTCCTGTGTGGAGAAGCTAGACTATCTACCCATCTGCATTTTCAGATCCTGCTATGAGGCCATAAAGGGTTTCTTCTAGGGTTAAATCATATTTGGGTATTTATTTAAAGTTCTTTTACCTCTCACCTCATCCAAAAAGTCTATCATGGGAGGTTGCTATTATAATCGGGGAGCCAGAATCTTAAAAAAGAAAGTTTTCTTATCTCTGAGAAGTTCTTGCTACCTTTTCTGGCCTGGGTATTTTTCCGCCCCTACAGATGGTAATCTTGGGTCCAATTTTTCAGGTCGTACAAAAGTGGGAGCGGAGTGAACAACCGGCGGACGGAGCTCTTCTTGAAGGAACACGAACATCTCCGAAAGTAAGTCTGTGCTTGTCACTCAGTTCTTTTTAAAGTGGGCTCATGTCCACCTTGAGGGTCTTCAGTCCCTGCCACTACTTTGGAATGATTTCTTGCATCGCTGTAGTAATAATTTGGAGTTACGAACAGGGGGATCTTCTAGTTTGAGCTGTATTCTGCAGTTGCCTAACGGCTTCCCTTGGTGTATCATCACTCTTGTCTTCGGGGGATAGCTGAACCACTAAAGAAATGGGCCAAAGTGTGGGTCTCCGGATGTTCTGCTGCGACTTCCGTCATCCCTTCCCATCAGCTATATTGGCTGGGCGTGATGGGAGTGAGGGATTCTGGAAGCAGCTGCTGCTTACCTTGTCTGTTGTAGGCAGGCACTCACGGCTACAGGAGGGCCAGGTAAAGCAAAATCCTGGTCTTTCCCACTGTAACTGCAGACATGCTGCTGCAACCTGGTGCCAAAAGTCTTGGCTTCTTCAGCTCTCCTTCACTATCCTCTCCAAGCTGATGCCATGGGGGGGGGGGGATCTCCAGCTGGTCAGGGGAGGAGGAGGAAAAGGAAAGGAGGTCTGGGCGGGCATAAAAAGACTTTGGGTGCATCCACACTGTAGAAATAATGCAGTTTTGACACCACTTTAACTGCCATGGCTCCACCCTTTAGAATCTTGGGATTTGTATTTTGGTGAGGCACCAGCACTCTTTGGCAGGGAAGGCTGAAGACTTTACAAAACTACGAATCCTATAGGATGGAGCTATAGCTCTTCAAGTGGTGTCAAACTGCATTATTTCTACAGTATGGATGCACCCTTAGTAAAAAGGAATTTCTTTCTCAGAAACAGAGGTAGGCTTGTTCTTCCTGTTGTTTTTTTTAAAGTGTCCCTTAGCCTAAAAAAATGCAAATCTGCCAGAATGCCATGGGAATAGTTCTATGCTACATGTTTTGTGAATAATATCATTTGTACCCACTTTGTGGAGCATGTGTATTGTCTGCGTTGCTGTGAGTAAGACTACTCTGTAAGAATTGGAAGTTTATTCTCTGGTAGTATTCCGCCAGCCTCACTTCGCTGGTTTGATTTATCTTCTGCGCTCATTCATTAACGGCTTCTAATTAATTTGATGAAATGATGCGTTTCCAGGATTGGGAGAATTTTTCTGTAGAAATTTTAGTAGAAGAACCAGTAGCCGCACGCCAGCTCAAGAGGGCACTGTTTCCCCACAAATGTCCATTTTTCTACGGGGCTAATTCACTTTCGGTCCCTGAAGGCTAGCCTTTGTAAGCAAGGGTGCCTGAAAAATTATATCCGGAAATTGCATTTGCTGTTGGCAGTGGTTGGGACAGAGCCACAATTTCCTCTTGAGCGCCTCACTAGCATTCAGACACTCAGATATGGGACGCCACTCCTTGGTTTTTCAGTGTTTTACAGCGAATGAACCGCGAGGATCAGATGTCATTAAAATTCTGCAAAAAGGAGCATATTAGGAGCTAAAGTGTTGATTTGGTAGGTCCAGTGTGGGTGTCACATAAAACCATAGGTTGGCATGATGAAAGTGAGATTTGGGGCCATACAACACCCTGTTATGGTTCACCAACCTTTGGTACAGCTGCGAATAGGAGTTCAGAAACTTCACGTTTGTTCCAGCTTTACTACACTTTGGAGGTGGAAGGATGCTCTTATTCCACAGGCGCGGCGAACCCACATCCAATTGTGGAATCCTAAACCACAAACTAAACATGAGCCAGCAATGTGACGCAGCAGCCCAAAAAGCCAGTGCAATTCTGAGCTGCGTCGATGGAAGCATAGCATCCAGACTGATGGAAGAATTAGTCCCACTCTCTTCTGCTTTGGTCAGACCTCACTTCGAGTGCTGTTCCTAGTTCTGGGTGCCACAGTTCAAGGATCTGGAGACCAAGACTTATGAAAAAAAACGTAAGGAGCTGAGGATGTGTAGCTCGGGGAAGAGAAGACCAAGAAGTGACATGATAGACCTGTCTTTAAATATCTGAAGGGATCTCATGCAGAAGATGGAGGTGGCTTGTTTTCTTCGGCTTTAGAGACTAGGGTCCAAAACACGCTGCAGAAATAATCCAGTTTGGTGCTAGCGAATTCTAGGAACTGCAGTTTTGTGAGACTTTTAACTTTCTCTGTCAGAGAGCTCTGGTGCCACAACAAACTACACTTCCCAGAATTCCCTAGCACTGAGCCAGGGCAGTTCAAAGTGGTCTCAAATGGGATTATTTCGGCAGTGCGTTTTGGCTCTTGGACACAGAGCAGAAACTACACGGAAAGAGATTCCACCCAGACGTTAGGGAAGGCTCCCTGTTTGACATGACATTCCTTTCAAATATTTGAAGATGGTTATGGCCCCTTTCGATCTTCTCTTCTCCAAGCGAAACCTACCCAGCTCCCCCAATTGTTCCTCATAAGGGCAGTTTGACAAAGGAATAGGCGGATTGGTGGATTCTCCTTCATCGGTCTTAAGGTTGGATGGGCATTTTGGAGAGATCTGTAGTTGTGTATTCCTCGTCCTGGGTTGGACTATAGGGCCCTTGGGATCCCTTCCGACTCCATGTTTTGAATGCAGTTTATCAGGAACTATTTCATTTTCTTGGGCCCCATTGGGATAAACAAGGAAGTCTACCCCACTCCTGTACCTCCTGTTTTATAACAGTGAGGGATATGGCCACCCGCTGGCACCACCCCAACCCACTCCCGCTTCTCGCCGGGCATCATTTCCCAAGAACAGCTGAGGCAGAGGGGCCTTAATTATTAAAAAGGAAAGAAGGAGTTTGATGGATACGCCATAAAGCCCAGGACTAAAAAAAAAAAAAAAAAGGTGGGTTATTCATCACGGCGTTTCTAATACGGTTTTTGTCCCGAAACTAATTGGGTCAGCCTCGCTCAATTCATCTCACGAAAGACAAGCCCTCGTTCCTTCTCAGGTTGATGGAAGACAGTTTGGTGAGAAGTCTGTAATGAACAGTAGCTGTCCCAAAGGCAGCAGCTCCCAGACTTTGGTTGTACCCCCCCCTTCCCCCTTTTAAGAGGATGTTGGACTTGAGCTTCCAAAAGCCCCAGCCAACTTTGCCAGAGGTGAGGCCTTCTGGGAGTTGTAGTCAACTCAGTGGGGTCATCTAAGATCAGGCATTCCCCCCCCCCTCAAAAAAAAAATCACTCTCAGGAGCTGAAGTTGGCAGCATGAGCTTTCCTAAACTACAGTCTACTTCCTCAGATGCATCAGATATCTCCAAACGCATTTGAGGGAGTAGACTTAGGTCTAGGAGCGCTCATGCTGCCAACTTCTTTCTTTCAGTGAGTTTCAAAGGTGCTACAAGATTTCTTTACATACTGTTTCTACAGACTAACACGGCTATATCTTTGAATTCTGCCACTCTCAGGAGCTATCACAAGTGTTGAACCAGACATTTCAAAGAGCCAAGGATTGCCCTGTAGTCAAATATTTAAATTCTGGGATGGATAGACTCATATAATCTTAGAGCCGGAAGGGACCACAAAGGCCATCTAATCTGACCCTCTGCCATAAAGAAATCCACATCTACTGCACTCCCGAAAGACGCCCATCCAACCTCCATTTAAAGACTTCCAAAGATGGAGAGTCCACCACTCTCTGACACAGCTCTTGTGTATATATATGTATATATGTATTTTATATGTATTTTATATATATGTATTTTGGCCGCCTGTTGACTTATGTTTAGCTTGTGATCTACTTAAAAGGATTCAAAGGGGATCTCTTGTGACTGCCTGTTTTAATAAGGTATGATCAGTAGCTCTGGTGAAAAATTAACTCAGCGACTTCAAACAGCCGATGGCAGTTTTACTGCGATATGGAATTGTTTTGTTGAATGTGTAGCGAGGGAAAGGGATCATCATACCATTGTCGGCATGGGAGGGGGTCAGGGATGACATTACTATATCAAGTCATTTTTTAAAAAAATTAGAGGAGGAATTGAAGGGCCAAAGGGTTAAGCATGAAAGACCAACTTGGAAACACCAAGAGGGTTATAAAACCAGAATGACCCTGTTTTGGCCAGACTGCAAAATTCACATTGCCTTCTGGAGCATCTAAGTTCCCTGAGCTGTTCTCTCCATTTGTCTTTAGGCTTTACGATGTTTTGGCTTAAGATACCTCTGAGAAAATGTATGTTCTCCATACAGACACACACACACACCGGTCCTGTATATTGTGATGATAGAAGCTTGTTGGTTTCCGACCTGCTCCACTGAACCCCATCCAATCCGGGGATGCGCCTCTGGCCCACTTTTCCTGTTAATACCCTTTTAGGCGAGCGGAGTAAATAATTCATCGGCTGGTGCGGCACACTCTCCTCCTTTCCTTCTCCTGCCTCCTTCCCTCGCTCTCCCCTGTAGTGATGAGGCTCTCCATCAAAAGGAGGCACAGGACTGCTGTGATGAATGGACGGCCTTCTTCGGAAAGCTTGTCAGGCGAAGTGCTGGGCTAAGAGGAAGGGGAGGGAAAACAAGTTGTTCAGCTCAGCGCTCTTGCTGGAGTGTGTTTTTGGAAAACAGCAGCCCTGGAAGATTCTAAAGCTTAATGGCTTCCACGCATTGTGGAGGGAAGAATCAGTAGCAGCTCCCTGAAAGAGCAGGAAGGGAATTCATTTATTCATATAAAATACGAAGGCGGAGGAACAATGGTATCGGTTCGCGGATTGCTTATCCACTGATTCAAGCATCCACGGCTTGAAAATACAGTCGGACCTCTGTACCCACAGATTCAATCCTCCACGGCTTGAAAACATTCAAAAGAAAGAATTATACGTTCCAAAAAGGAAACCTTGATTTCACCATTCTGTATACCATGAGACTTGACCGTCCGTGGGTTTTGATATTCACAGTGGTCCTTGAACCAAACCCCACTGTATTTAAAAACATACATAAAGTCTCTCTTATTACTACTCTTACTCCTAGTATTACTGCTAGTAATGCAGTCTAGAAAAGCCAGGCAAACCGTTTCAGTAAGTTGGGAGCAAACCAGCTTGCAGCATCCTTAGCTCGCCTTTTATGTCCGTGCACTTGGCCGGTTTTTCTCATCTGCTTTCAACACACAAAAAAAGCTAACCAGCGTTTTATTTTAAAAGCAGAACACATGCATTTAGAGCAGCAGTCCTTCTGAGACCTGGGACGCCCCCTCACCTGCTGCTTTCGCCACAAATTTGGGAAACTCAGCTTCTGAAATGTATGTATTTTTAAAGAGTAAGAGACTCCTTGCTAGAGCTTGGAAATGTTACTTTGTAAGACTGTAGTTCCCAGAATCCCCCCCCTTCCCAGCCATTACAAAAGAGAATCTCATTCATTCAAAAAGAAAAAGAATAATGCCAGATCAGATCAAACATTTATCTGGTAATCTATCTTGGATGATCTCTCAGCTTTCCGTGTGCCACGTTTACATTTAACAGAGAAAGACAAATCTGTCCCGGGGGAAGTTTTGCATCCTCCACAACAGCGGTTCCCAAACTTTGGTCCTCCGGGTTTTTTGGACTTCAGCTCCAAAAAGCTCCAGCCGGTCAGGAATTCTGGGAGCTAAAGTCCAAAACATTTGGAGGACCAAAGTTTGGGAATCTCTGCTCTCGTTTTTATAATACCTTTATGGTCATGAGGTCTAGAAGCTTGGTTTTGGAAGTGGGGCGAAGGAGACAGACGTGACCAAGAGCGATTTCTACCCGAACGCCACATTTTCTATACATCTCTGTGGTTAACTGTTGTGGCACCAACTCCACCCTGAACACAATCTTTTGTGCAAACCAGTGCTGCTCAGTTGTCCCTGGTTGGCTTCTTTCTCTTGCCAATTTTATATGTTTCCGATTGCTTATAAGATCGAAGGATGCCTAGCCAGTGCATTATAGGGGCGATGGAGCATTATTAGATTTCCCCCACAGTATTTTTGTATATTTTAGCCATTAAGAATGGGCAGCAGGGAAAGGACAGGAAGCAATGGGGGAGGAACACCCTCAAATCTGGTTATGGGTTACATTTTTGTTCCAGTTTTGGGGGGGGGGGGATGATGGCTTTGCAGAAAGAAGGTGGAGAAATATGGAGAGAGTGAGGTATACAGGAGGCAGAGGATTCTGGAAGGGAGTTCCAGGCAAGCTGCTCTCAAATGCCCATAAATCTTTATTATCGGGGCTGTAAAACCATAGGAAATGCATCCTTTCAACCAGGCGTGGAAGGCTGCAGGCTTATGGGGTCTTGACAGGTTTCTCCCTCTAGTTTCCTGGGGGTTATTTGGGGCCTAAAACAGGACCCAAGGGGGTGAGAAACCCCTTTCAGGTGCCCTTTTTGGGGTGCAGTGGGCCAATGTTTTGCTTTTGAAGACCTGCACAGTTTTCAGAGACAACCTGCAATTCAGGCTGCATCTGCAGAAACAATGTGGCTTGTCACCCCTTTAAATTGTGGGATTTGTAGTTTGTGGTGGCACCAGAGCCTCCCTGAAGGGGAAGGCTCAATATCTTTCCAAACTACAAACCCCAGAATTCCATAGCATTGAGTCGTAGTGGTTAAAGTGGTGTCAAACTGTATTATTTCTGCAGTGCAGATACAGACTGTGGATTGATAATCTCATTGCATTTTGCCTAGGGATCCTTGACCTTGAGGTGTTTTTCTATTCCCTCTCTGCCCAGTTTTCCAAGCGCAGCCTGCAAAAAGGGCTGCCCTGCATTCAGGTTCTAGCCAGCGGTAGAAATCGCACTCGCCACATTGCAAGTGCATGCCATTAAGAGCTCAGACAAAACCAAGGCTGGCACTTAATACCATGTCAGTGAGTTGGATTGCTAATAAAGCCCATCCCTTAATGTGGCTGAGTGGTTCTCTGGGAACTTTTAGCAAAGTGGCGTGTTGCTCTCCAGAAGGCTGAGGGAACCATGACCTTCCAGTTAGATGTTGGACTCCAGTTCCCATCAGCCTCTGCCATCCTGGTTAATAGATGGGGATGATGGAAGGGGTGGTTCACCAACTCCTGAAGGGCTGAAGAGTCCGCTGTTGTCAGTCAGGGGAGAAAGTACCAGACTGAGTTGCAATGGGGCAGTCAAATCCCACCCGATTGGACACCTCCGTTGAAGTTCAGACTAAAACTAGAAACGGATCCCTCCCCCAACAGTCAAGGTGTTGTTGTTGTTGTTGTGTGCCTTCAAGTCAAGTCAAACTACCATTCTCAGTTATGGCGACCCTAAGGCAGAGACCTATCATGGGGTTTTCTTGGCACGATTTGTCCGGAGGAGGTTTGCTCTGGCATTCCTCTGAGGCCGAGAGTGTGTGACTTGCTTAGTGGGTTTCGTGGCCGAGGAAAGGAATCGAATCCTGGTCTCTAGAGTCATAGTTTAACTCTCAAACCATTACGCAATGCTGGCTCAGGAGCCTTTTTTAGTGCACTGGCTTCTCTGTGATGTTTGTGAGTTCATCCCAGGAAGAGTCTTGATGCTCCTTTGGCTTTTGGCTTCCTCTTAATCTCCCCTTGTGTGTGTGTTCCTCTTAATTTCCCCTTGCGTGTGTGTGTGTGTGTGTAATTGTGTATGACACACGCTCCCCGTGACTTCTCCTCAACCAAGCCAGGCAGTGAGAAAGTTGAAGGGAGAGGAAAAGCTTGAGAGCCCTCGCTCGGCTCTTTGTCGGGTCCATTAGCACGTTCCCGGAATCCGTTCCGACGGATGCGTTCGGTGGTAATGACTTACATTAATCCCCGCCAGCTTTAACTTCATTTAGCCCCCTTGCCTTGCAAGAGCGCAAGGGAGGAATCCTGCTGTAAGGACGAGAGAGGTCCATCTCTCTCCAGAAACCTGCATTCCTGCAAGGGAGGAAGGATCCTAACTTGAGGTGCATCTGCATTGCAGAAATAAAGCAGTTCGACACCACTTTAAACTACTGTGGCTCCATCCTACGGAATCCTGGAGTTTGTAGTTTGGCTTTGGTAGCGAAGGCTTAAAGACCTGGCAAAACTACAAATGAATTTTACTTGTGCTGAAAACACATTTTACAGTTGTTTGCTGGTTTTAACTATGTGTTTTAACATACTGTATTATATTATAGTAATAATGTTTAATTATATATTTTTTAACTTTCATAATTAACATTTTTACTTCTGTCTTTTTAAAATTATTCTGGTGCCACGACAAACGACCATTCCCAGAATCCCCAAGCATTGAGCAGTGGCAGTTAAAGTGGGGTCAGCCTGGATTACTTCTGCAGTGTGGATGCAGTCTTGGTCGACGGCAACATCTCATTCTCCTCTCCTTTTCCTTCTCATTCCTCATCCACCGCTTGTCTCAGTACCTGCAATAACCGCGCCTGTTTCCTTCACCAGAAACTTTTCAGCAGGTTTGCGTTTGAGGAAAGGATTCAGTCTCCCACATTCCCATGACACCCAGCCCACCCCGGTGTATTTCGGGGCCTGCCTCTGAGCGGTTGCACACCCCCGGTTTCTGCAAGCTGTTCCTTCACTTGGATGTAGGGAGACAGCTGTCTTCCCAGAATTGCTTGGGAAAAACAAAGTTTTTTTTCACTGCACAAAGCAAAATCACCTCACCGGTTGGGTGCTTTGATTGGAGAACTGCGTTTCCCTCCATCTGCTCTCCTAAACACTAGCTGCTCAGCCTTGGGAAAAATAGCACCTCTTGCATCTCGCGTCGTTAACTTTTTCCTTTAAATATATATATATATATATACACACATACACACACACATATACATATATTCTCCTTTCTGTATTCTTTCCCTGCATTGATAGGTCCTGCTTCCATCCACATGGGAGGCAATAAATAAATACGATTTTTTAAAATCTTTCCGTAAAGTGAAAGCCAGCATTGAGTGGTTGGATTAGGACTCTGAGAGACCTGGGTTCAAATCCTTGCTCAGCCATGGAAACCCCCTAAGTGACCTTTAGGCAAGTGTTAGGCAACTCACACTCTCTCAGCCTCAGAGGAAGGCAGTGACAAACCCCCCTCTGCACAAAATGTGCCAAGAAAAGCCTGTGAAAGTGTTGCCTTCAGGCTGAAGGCAGCCTGATGACTTCATAATAATTCTGGACATGGATCCAGGCCACAGGCTCATCTCATCCGTCTTTTCCACTCTTCCTTTTGAAGAGGCGTTAAAACAAAAAATAACCCTTTTGTCAGGTCTCCATCTTTCTTGCCATATGGGGGGAAATGTTGCGGCAGGTTTGGGAGCTGGGGATGAATCACGTTCTTACCTGAGAGTTCCCACTCGCTTAGAAATCTCTTGCTTGGTTTGCAATTTTCCTCTTCTGCCAAAAAGTCAGGTGCAAGCAACAAACTCTCTTGCAAGTTTGGAGGAAAACAGCCTGGCTCCTCGTAAATTTAAATTTCAGCTTTCCCCGATGCTGCCGCCGTTAATTGCTCCATTTAATGCATGCGGGGCTAATTTATTTCTCTTGATCTTAAACAATACCGCTGTTAACTTGGGCTCCTCTCTGAAGCTCTCCTCCCTTGCGCCCCGTTCCTCCAGCTTCAAATAATTGTAACATATTTCTGATCCAGATCAAACAAACCCAACGGTGGGTCCTCCCCATGGACTCTGGAAATCTAGGTCGGTTCTAAGATGTATTTATGTTTAGCAGCCCTTTAAAAGTGCCGCCTTTCTGCCGTCCACAGCATTCGCCTTCAGTGGAGAGCTTTAATTGTTGGGGGAAAATGGATTGATTGCGATGGATCCAGAGCCCAAAGGTCTTGCATGTTCTCTCCTCCTTTGTTTTGAGCTGGAACTGCAGTTTTTGGCCTTCCTGAGACTTTATTTTGTCCCAAAAACCGACCCGTGTCACAGCTATAAAATATATTTTATGGCTGGTAAACGAATAAGCTGGTGACCTTCAGCAGAGGAGAACATCAGAGCCCTTTAGCCGATGGGTTGCAGCATCCTCTCACAGCAAATGATAGAATCAAGCCTCTTTTCATTGTTTAATACTTGTTTAATATTTAATATTGTTTAATACTGACAATTGACATATTTTTGCAGCTGTAAGATAAGCTTTCTGGGTGGTAAATGAATGCGGCAGTGATCTAGAGTCTTGTGGCTGATGGGTCCCAGCATCCACTCATAGCAAGTGGTAGAATTGGGCCCTTAAACCATGTACAGTTGGCCCTCTGCATTTGTGGCTTTGACTTGTGTGGCTTTGATTATTCACAGATTTGATTAAAGTGTTCTCTCTAGGAATCTCTAGGTCCTCCAGGACGACTCTATGGCCAATATCTACCAGAAATCATGATGGAGGAGCTAGAGATGTTTTCCTCTCATTCCTTCCTTCCCTTTCCACAACATTAACCCAAGGCACAACATGCACCAAAATAGCCGTCTTATTTGCCTGTGATTTCTTCCCCTCCCTGCATATCCCTTCAGTTAGATTCATGTGGGCATATTTTCTTGGCATCTGTTCCTTGCAAAAGTGGATTGAGTATATTTTTGGAAAAAATGGGATGAAATGGGACAGGTGGGAGGAAAGCACTGTTTAAAGTTTTGTTGCCTGGAGCAGGTGAGATTGAGGGTGTTCTGTTAACATGGGAAGCTGTCCGGGGAAGGAAATCTTGATAAACTTTCAAATGAGCAGATTTTCTTTCTCCTGCTTTGCACACTGGAGGTGGTGTCATCTCGGGAGGCTTACAAGCTCATTTTGGAAGTCGACTGGTAAACTAAACTGGTGCCAAATTTACAAGTTCATTTTTGGAAGACTGGTAAGCTAAACTGGTGCCAAGTTTACAAGTTCATTTTTAGAAGACTGGTAAACTAAACCGATGCCAAATTTACAAGTTCATTTTTAGAAGACTGGTAAACTAAACTGGTGCCAAATTTCTGTTGAAAAGGTTATGCCTGGGAACACTTTGATTAATGAAGAAGAAGGTATGCCCTTATCTTTATATTAAGAGTTCTCTTCTTTTTCCCCCTCTCTTTTTCTTTTCAGTTCTGACCGTCTGATAGAAGAGACAATAAGGTAAGATCTCACATATTGCTTCTGGCTTTCCCTTTTTGGTCTTGTTTGCTGCTAGCTTTTCCGCGATCACGCCATTGTTGTGTCTTTGCAGCACACAAACACGGGCACCCAGACACGCTTTATTTTATTACATGAATCTCCAGCAGCAACAAAGCAACTGTGAGACGCTGGGTTTAATTGCTGTTACCTGGCTTCACCTATTGCCTCCTCAAAGTCCTGTTGTGAGCAAAAGCGTGGTGCCTTCCTTCTTTCTCCCAGTTGGCGTCTCCGGCACCCAAAGCACCCTCCTCTTTGCTGGCATTGCAAACGTTTGCCTGCATGATGAATTGGTGGGAGCAAACTGCTGCTTCAGGGGATTTCCCCCTCCAGGCGAGGAAATTGCCCATCTTTTAATTAACTCTTCCATCGTTCTCTCGTCAAGCGGTGACAGATTGCGCCGTTCGCTCAAACTGCACTGATAGGTGTTTTCCTTTTGGCTGACGGAGTTGGAGAGGCATTGCCCCCCACCCTGAAACCTGGGAGTTTGGAGATGTGATGGATTGGGGGGGGGGTGATGAAGGTGTTGTTGTCATTTGTGTGCTTCCACGTTACTATGGTGCCCTATCATTCTTGGCAAGATCTGTTCAGAATGGGGTCGGCCTTTGCCTTCCTCTGAGGCTGAGAGAGTATGACTTGCCCAAGGCCACCCAAATGGTTTCCATGGCCGAGCGGGGATTTGAACCTGGGTGTCTCAATCCAACACTCAAGCCACTGCGCAACGCTGCCTTTCATATAAGGGTGTTGTTGGCTCAAAATTCCCACCCCGTTAATTTTTCCAGAGGTCCCTAAATTTCTAGCTTTGGAGTCGATGAAGGTCATATAGAATGGTTAGACCAGCATAGGTGGGAGCCAGTTTTTACACACACACACCAAGATGAACCAGTAAACCTATGGATAATGGAGGAAGATCTTAGACTAGTGCCTTGACACAGAACCAATAAAGTGAAATGAAACAGGCATGAAGTTCCTGCATCATAGATGTGATGATGGCTGGTGTTTTCATATGGCTTGTGTGCCAAGAAATCATTGTCTCCATTGAAACCACTGCCAATGGAGTGGAGTTTTTGGATAGAGCCTAGCCATTTCCCTGCCTGGTCTCCCTTTGAAATTTTCTTGGTTGAGGACTGAAGCTTGGAGCTAGAATGTCCAAGGAAGTCAAAATGTTTTGCAGCTGTTTTTTGGGGTGTTTATTGTGGATTGTGTCCTTTTAGTCTCTGGTACAGAGATGGTCCTGTTGGCCTAATTTGGAGTGCCATGGATTTAAGACTTTCAGCACTTTCTCCTTCAATACCATGCACCTATTTCTTTCCTTTCTCTCTCTCTGTGTTTGTCTCATTATCTCTATCTTTCATGCACACACACACAAAGCCTGCCTTTGCTATATCAGCATCCCTTGAAGCGAAGCAAACAACCCATTATGTTTCCTGTGTTCGCTAAATGAAGCAAAGATTTTAGTCTCACTGCACCAAGAATTCAAACTTTTACAGTCAAGACAGAGCAGAAGTTGGGGGTTTTCTGCGTGTGTAGTGGGGGCCCATACCAGGAACTCAGCTTTTCATTTCTTTGAGCCTTTCCACTCCCTTTCATTTCATTTCACATTCCCATCCTGAAGAAAGACAGGCATCTCGAGTTGCTCTGCAAGGCGCATTAAACCCAAGAGCTCCCTGAAGCGAAAGAAGACAAAAAACTGTATGTGTGTGTCTGCGTTCATATTCTAGCCACAACTAGGAAACTGGGAGTCTCCTGCCCTCACTGTGGGCCACCTCACCAGCCGTTTCTCAACTTTGACAACCCTCCAGAGGTTTTGGGTTTCAGTTCCCAGAATCCTCAACCATTCAGCCATTCTGGCTAAAGACCTCTGGGAGTTGCAGGATCTGGAGGGTCAAAGGTTGAGGTCTCCCCTCTTCAGAGAAGATCGAACTGGAGTGGCAAAAAGCAGGGAACCAAGGAGTTGTTGCATTTATTCCATCCTCTTTCTGACCCTCCCGTTTCCAAGCCTAAAACAGTTTTTCTACCTTTGCTACTAGATAAATCCCAATCCCGACCCCAGACGTTCCCCACTTCAGAGATTGGGGGCAGGAGAACATAGGCAGGCGGTGAAATGGGAGCAACAAAACACAGGCCATCAATGAGTCCTTGCATTTAATCCACCCGCTTTCTCGCCCTCCCGTTTCCAGCCCATCCCTTCCTGCTCTGAAACCATTTTTCTGTCTTTGCTTCTAGAAAAGGATTTTTCTTCCCCACTCTACTCCCAGAAACTCACAGGGACGCTTTTAAGGAGCTGTCGGAAAAGCCTGCTTTCAAGCCCTCGTTCCTTAATGGTGTCTTCCTTCCTGTCTTTGCTTTCTTTTATTCCCCCCCACCCCCTTTTTCTCCCCTCCTCTTTTCTTTTAATGCAACAGAAAGCATCTGGCAGCGTGGTTTTCATTGAACCTAGCTGCTCAGGGAGCTGGGGCTTGAAATGTATTTAACATTAGTGCTTGGCTGGCTGGCTGCCTTCGGAGCAGCGCTTCTGGTATCATGATCAATCGATAAGAATTGTGCAGGGCAAAGAAGAGTCCTTAATCCCCAAGCTTTGGGAATAGTCCTTTTTTTCCAGCCATAGTGCCCAGAAAATCCAGAAAAGGAACTTTCTCCACGCTCTGATGACTACCTCTAGGATAAAGGGAAAGCACAAGAGACCAATCTTCGCAATGTTTCCTTATATCTGTGGGCCACATGCTGTCCTCCAACCTCCCAGGGGTCAAAGTTCCCATTTAGGAGCCATGTCTTGCCCCCTTCTTAGGCCATTTAGAAAGAGTCCTTTGAAAAACAAAAAAGCAAGGGAAGTGAACTTGGGCCACGTCTTCTTACAAACAGGGCCCACCTCGGCCTAAATAATAATACAATGTATTTCTTGCTCCCACCCAAAACTACAAATGCCAGGATTTGTAAAATCATTAAAGTGGGATCAAAATATTGGTTTTGTACGGTTTCGAGAGAGACCTAAACTGAAGTCGTACGGTATTTGCATGCCTCCTGAAAGCATACATTTGTTTTCCTCTACATTTCTCACTTTCTTCGTTTCACCATTTCAGCTTTAAGGATTCCTCCCTGCTTTTCTGACATATTCCTGCTCTCTTAAAAGGACGGCTGCCTCCTCGCATGGCTTCTTTCTCCCTCCTGCAATCCTGCACCTCAAGAGACAAAATCCCTCGAGGAGGAGATGAACCGGCCCCGTTTCCCTTGGGCTGGGTAGCCATAGAAGCACAGGTTTCCCAATTAAATTTTTTTTAAAATTCCCCTGGTTAGAGGCATACATCTGTCTCATCTTTAAAACAGTTCTTAATCCTATCTTGCAAAAACCTACGCAAACAAACATACGCACAATTTGGGTATAATGAGGCTTCGGTTCTCCGATCGCCTCCAATTAGTTTTCTCCATCCAAACTAAATCTCTTCCATCCTTCAAAAACCCCATTGAATGGCAATGCCCAGTGAAGAGGTGAGAAGATTAAAAGTAATCCAAGATCTTTTAGCGGCAAGATTTCTTCAGAGGGGCTTTGCCTTCACCTTCCTCTGAGGCTGAGAGTATGTGACTTGCCTAAGGCTGCATCTCCACTGCAGAATTAATGTGCTTTGACACCACTTTAACTGCCAGGGCTCCATGCCATGGATTTGTAGTTTGGTGAGATGTTTAGCCTTCTCTGTCAGAGAGGTCAGGTGCCACAGCAAACTACAAACTAGGGCAGAGGAGACCCACGTTTCGCCCCCTTGAGCTCACTGGTAGGAAGGCCGAATATAAAACCAAATAAAGTACCTGTAAATATATTTGGGATGCTAATGGCACAATTTCTCTCTTTCTCTCTCTCTCTCTCTCTCTGTTCCCCTCTTTTAGCATTGCCATGGCGACAAAGGAAAACATGACTTCCCAACGAGGGATGATGAAGTCCATACAGAGCAAGATGAACACCTTGGCCAGTATCCTTTCGGAAGTTGGTCTTCCCCCTTTCTCTCTAACATACACACATATATATATCCACATACACAGAGACCTCTTTCTAAAATCCAGGCATCATCCAGTGGAAATGGGCCCCAGAAGCCATTGAGTCCGACTCCTCGCTCATTGCAGGATCTCACAGCAATTCCCAAACTCTGGTCTTCCCGATGTTTTGGACTTCAGTTCCCAGCATTCCTGGCCTTTGATTAAGGTGGCTAGGGCTTCTGGGAGTTGAAGTCCAAAACCCCTGGGGAACCAAAGTTTGGGAACCACTTGATGGAGCACCCTTAGTAGGCTTAAAACGTAATAAAAATAGAAACACAGATCCCACCCCACCTATCTGCCGCAACATATTGAAAACCAAAGGCCTCTCTAAAGAAAAAGCCATTTACCTTCTGGTGGAACAGTAGCCAAGGTGAAGGAAAGGAGTTCCACAACTTGGGAGCAGCCACCAAGAAGGCCCTGTTTCATATGTCTCTACCAAAATGTGAAGGTGCCAGGATCGAATGAAACCCCTGCCATGCAGATCTTGGATCTCATGGAGTGAAACATGGATTTTTAGAAAGTCTGGACCCCACCTCTCTTGGGCTTAAAAGGTCATAACCAGCACTTTGACGTCTGCCCCCAAAAGTTAGGGTGTG
Source organism: Urosaurus nigricauda (assembly GCA_034509955.1). NCBI lineage: Eukaryota > Metazoa > Chordata > Lepidosauria > Squamata > Phrynosomatidae > Urosaurus > Urosaurus nigricauda. Next base: position 20,086,781 of record JAOEGL010000010.1, read on the forward strand.
TGCGTATGTCATGGTTTTGCACGCGGAGCTTTAAAATATGCCCAGGACACCACTTCTCTATCCATAGACAGTTGAGCCTGGTCTCTTGGTTTTCTGACAAAACATGGAGTGAGTTCTGAATCCTGTACATTCCCCCACCCCAAGCGTCCTTGTATGTCTCCAGGAACCCAAAGCGAAGGCATTAACCCTGATTCAATTAGGCAGATCGCGTCCCGCAGATAACGCAGGTTGATGAACCGAAAATTTCCTTTGGATTCTTACTACATTTTACTGTTCTCGGGTTTTGGGTTGGTTTTTTTTTTTAACCCCTCCCTCCCGGGCACTGGCAGGAACAAAGTGGTCCCCATAATAAGCATTAGCTTGGAAAGATATTCAGGAGGCAGAGAAGAGAGATACTTCCTTCCGTGCCTTTAGTCCGCTCTGCCAGACCTGAAAACCAAACTGAACAAGGATGGGTAGAAAGCAAAGGGCCACACTTCTGCAGTTTTGGGAGACTCCAGCAGCGAAATTTATGGTTGATTGGGGGAAGAGACAGTAGGAAAGGACACTATAAATTACACCCAATTCTCTGGAATTGGGTGTAATTTCAGGCCTCTCCAAGGTTTATTTAGGTGCTGGACACTGACCCATGTTAGCGTAAGCATTATTGGCAGTCAGTGATGTCGCAAGCGGGACACAAAGGAGAAGCCTTCCAACCTTACGATTTTGTGTGAAAGAAAGTAGGCTCTCCTTTGTTGGAGATGTTTTCCCATTAGGAGTCCTGCCTCGGAGGGATGGTTTAGTAGCCGATTCCTCTGTGGAAGAGGGTTGAGTTAGATGACCTTTTGGGCCCAGCCCTGTGATACTGTTCCTTTGGGATGAAGGTGAGGTCTTTCAGAAAGACCCTTTTTTGCCTGTAGACATGAGAGCCATTTCCATGTGCGTGTGTCTGTGTGTTCAGCATCTCTTTTTACTCATCTCCTGCCCTATACAGATGCTTTGCAAATGGACTTATCTCCCCACAACCACATTCAAAAAATAAAAAAGCCTCAACCCTGTGTGATGTGCGGTTCCAGAAACAATTATCAAAAGCAGCTCAGCTCCCCTCCGTGACATGCTAAACCTTTCATTTAAGGAGATTAAACATTAGGATTTCAGCATCAGTGCCTGGCTTAAAGCCACAACATCCTATTGTCTCCCCCCCCCTCCCAACCACTCCTCTCTTTCCCCCTAACATCATGTTGGCAAAACACAGCTGCAATGAAGTGGTTAGAACCACATCTGTCTGGCTTTATCTTCTTACCGCCCGAAAAACAAACATCTCTTTTCATAAAAGATGACATGAAGGGAGCATGTTCCTTCTTTTTGCAACTGTTTGTGATTGAGAAGAAAGCTCAGGAAGCAAACACATTCCCTCCCATGCCCCTGAATTTGAAGATCCCTGTCTAATTGGCGTGAGGAGTTTAGCATTTTCTTGCTTTAGTATTTTTGCCAAGATGCCTTCAGTCTCATGCCAGGAGAAAGTCAGGATACAAAATTATTATTTTTTAAAGGGTTTTTCCCCTGAAATCTCCCAGTGGCTTCTCAGAGATTCGAATCCTTGTCTCCCAGAGTCTTAGTCCACTGAAACTACCACAACACACTGGTTTGGTTTTCTTCATTTGCCTTTCTTTGTGGCTGAGAGAGTGTGTATGTGTGTGTGACTTGCCCAAGGTCCATCTGTAACTTTGTAGGGCCAAGCGAGGATTTGAAACCTGGTCTCCAAGAATCCTAGGCCCACTCTCAAGCCACTACACTGTTTCTCCTAGTGGTTTCTTGGCACGATTTGTTCTGAAGAGTTTTGCCAAGCCCTTCGTCTGAGGCTGAGAGGCTGTGACTCAACCAAGGTCTCGCAGTGGGTTCCCGACACCAAGTAGAATTTGAACCCTGGTCTTCAGAGTCAGCGCACTGCACTACACTATTCTAGGGCCTAGGGCAACACTCCCCACAGCGTTGCTGTCCTTAACTCCTCTTCCAAAAAGACCGTTTCCCGGCTGTGAACAACCTGATCCAACGGATCAACCTGCGCAAGCGACGGGACACCCTCATCCTGGGCGGCGTCATCGGGATCTGCACCATCCTCTTGCTCCTCTACGCATTCCATTGACGGACGCTTTGCACGGAGAGACATTTTGAGCCCCGAGTTCCTGTCTATTCCTCCTCTGTCCCAGGTCCTCGGAGGCACGGCCTTGCAAAGTCCGTGGAAAACTGGCCACGCTCTGGGGAAATCGAGGCAGAAGGTTTGTGCGGGATGGTCTCCCTCTCTCTATCTTCCAAAGATAGGGGCGTGGAGGCCCCACAGACCCTCCACAGGAGCCCATTTTCCTTTCCTCGCGTTGTTCTCATCCCAGTTTTGATTACAGTTTTCGCTCAAATGGATCGGATTCCCTTTCTTTGGCAAAATCTTTCTTTTCCAGCTGAGTAAATGTTGGCTTCACCTCTGAAACAGAGCTCGGGGGCAGAAATTCCTTTTTCGTGTCTTTTCTTTGATCACAAGTCCCAGAATCCCCCAGACTGGGGATTCTGGACGTTGTGGTCCAATAAAAAGGGACTCGTTTCTCCAAAGCTCTTTTCTGAGGAAGCTGGAAAGGCAAACAGCTACAGCTCTCCAATGGAAAAAAGCCCCCCGGGGGTGTTTTCCTCAACTCAGCCCCAAACTCAATATTATATCCAAGTTCTTTCGGAAGCTTTGCTTCCCCCAAAGTAAGATTTTACTAACTTTAACCCAGCCAATGTCGGTTCATTAGGAATACAACTTAGGATGACATTTTCTGCTTCATTTCTAACTTTATCCAGTTGGAGAGTGAAGAAACATTGGAGAGTGTATTTAAATTTTTGATCAAATGGGAGAGAACTTGTGGGGTGGAAGAGCTATATAGACTAACCCCCACACCTTGAAAAGAAAGGGATCGGGGCATCATATAGGTCCTCCTTTCTGCCCCACTGAGAAAGGACCAAAGCGAAACTTCTTGACTTTGGGTCTGTCCGCCGGTGGACAAAACAACATCCCATGAAAACGGTTTTGCATTTAAAAGATTCTCTTTTTAATTTACACCGCGAGCTAGTCAGAAATTTTATTTTTTACCATAAGCGTCTTGAAAGCGGGAAAATTAAACATAGGAAAGAAGCAAGGGTCAGAGAGGCGCCAAGATGGGAAAACACGTATATCTCAAATCCCTCCTGTTGAATGGATAAATGAAAGGCAAAAGCCGATTGTCGTATGAATGTTCAACTGGCCTCACATTTTAAGAAAGGGGTTTGCTTATGGATCTGTTCCTTGTGATTTTGGGGAATCCTTTTAATGTGCACCTCCTTCTTTGCCTTGTGGGTCTTTTAAGAATTCTCTTGGATGTCACTTGAACGCACAACTCCCCCCAAACCCCGAAACACGTGCCTCCCACTCCGAGTATCCGAATTTCACCATTCTGCTCCTGTTTTGACAAATACACTGGATTGCCCTTTTTGGGGGGGGAGGGAGAGAAAGAAAACCAAAAGGAAAAATAATGCAAAAAGGAAAAAAAAATCTCAAATCGCTGCAAAAATGTTATCGCCACACCATTTTGACTCGCAAAGAAGCAGAAACTTTTGGCATTTTAAAACTTTCTATGTGCACTTCATCTCTTTTCCTTTTTACCGAAATGTGAGAGGCTTCAGTGCTTTTCCTAGGATCTGTGAATAACTCCGCCTGGGATCCGGCAAAATCCCGTGTCACGTACTGTGCGGCACCAACGTCGAGCCTAAACCCATTAACTTTTTTCTTTAATTTTCCTCCGACGGATGCTGGAAACAGACACTGTACAGATTTAACCTCTTTGTCGCACCAAGTTTCTTTGCATTGATTTATTGTTGATCGATTCTCTTTGGGTTCCGAAGGTTCATTTCCCATTAGTGCTGATAAAAAGGAAACGGAAACGGAAACCTGAGCAGTTTCGTCCGTAAAGGAATGGAGGGATGGTTGATGCTTCCAGCTGGAAATGAAATGTTTATTAAGTCATTTGGAAATGAAGATAAAAGTACATTTCTTCTCTAAGCGGTGCGTTCAAGACCGACCCTGGCTTTTATCTTGGTGGTTGTACTCGACTGAAAGGGGGAAGGAAATGGTTGCTTTATGTAGCTGGCAAAAATAAAAAAGCACTACTAAATAAAATGCATTTATTTAATCTTAGAGCTGGCCTTCTGCTTTGCTTCTCCTTCGTAATCACCAGAGAAGACGGTACACCCAACTGTTTTTAAATTGTTAAAAGGGGAGACAACGAAATGTGAAGTACACCACTGTGGTCTAAAGCACAAACCTGTGTGTGTGTCTCTAAACACTAAATCTGCACTAAGAAACAAAAACCCACACAGGCTCTCTCTATGTAGAGAACCAAGCCCTCGGGGAATGACTTGAAGTACAAGCTGGTTTTCTAGGTGCAAAAAATGCTGCAAATATAGATGGTTGCATGAATGCATGTGTTTTCTGTGCAAGTTTGTCTCACTGAGGCTGCATCTGCACTGCAGGGTTAGTGCAGTTTGACAATGCTTTAACATTGGCTCAGCGCTATGGCATTATGGAATGTGTAGTTTTGCGAGACCTTTAGCCTTCTCTGTCGGGGAGCTCTGGGACCGCAACAAACTACAAATCCCCAGATTCCATAGAATGGAGCTATGGCTGTTAAAGCGGTGTTGAGCTGCATTAACTCTGCTTTCCTGTGGGTTGCCCTGTCTCCATATCCTCCAACTCTCACTTTCTCGGCTGCTTTTAAAAGTCTCGGTTTCTCCTGTTTCCTTCTGCTTTCCCACGTTGTGCCTCTGCTTCCTTCAATCGCTGCAAACGGAGCTCAAAGCGCTAAAGTCATTTGCACTCCATTAAATTGAGAACAAGAGGGAGCAGAATCATGCTTTTCTTCCCAGTCGGCTCAGGCAAAAGCAATCCCCTCCTAGCTTGTGTGTTCTTCCTTATTCATAATATTTGCTGTCTTGACCACGCTCCAATGTTGCTTGCCTGCCCGCCCGTGTCCCAGTTTTCGTCTGTGAAATGCTGGAAAATCCGCATCTCTCCTTCTCTTGCAGCTTTCCTGCCTGGATCTTTTCTTGATGGGAACTAATTACATTGGAGCCTTTATTAATAATAGAGGAGGCAGAAGCGCTCGCTGCTCCAGGCAAGTTGTCGGTTTCAATCTTCCACAACCCAGCACTCCACACCTGGCTGTTTCCTATCAGAGCGGCCAACGTTTCCATCCTTCCAGGCGGGATTTGCTCCTGGAGGTCTCCTCTTATCCGACGCTTATTCTTTGCTGGCACACTTTGGGTTTTCCTGTGAATTATTCCCCCCAGGCTGAGTTCAACCAGAGGCGAAATTCTCTCGAGGCTAAAAGGCAGGTTTGCGCACCTAGGAACAGAAATGGAATGAAAGCCAAACACCCTGCAGAAACCACCCTGCAGGGCCCTGGGATTTGTAGTTTTGGGCATGCTTTGGCAGAGAAGGCTCAATACCTTGTGTTGTTGTTGTTATGTACCTTCAAGTCATTTCCAACTTGACCCCCGATCATGGAGTTTTCTTGGCAAGTTTCTTAAGAGGAGGAGTTTTGCCATTGCCATTCTCTAAGGCTGAGAGAGTATGACTTGCCCAAGATCCCCCAGTGAGTTTACACAGCTGAGTGGGGATTCGAACCCTGGTCTCTAGAGTCCAATGCTCACTAAGCCACCCTGGATCAAAACTTTGCAAAATTCCAAATCTCAGTATTCTTTAGGCTGGAGCGACAGCACCTAAAGCAGCGTCAAACTGGATTATTTCGACACTGTAGATGCACCCAGAGAGAAACAGCCTGAGCGCATGGTGTGTTGGTGGTGTTCCTTTAAAACGGTGACCCTAAGGCCAGTCTATCACAGGCTCCTCCTGGCAAGATGTGTTCATTGGAAGTTTGCCTACATTGCCTTCCTCTCAAGCAATGAATGACTAATAAATTAAATTTTAAAATATCTTGAGGAGGAGGAAAGAAAACCTACAGAATCCATGGGTCGCTGTAAGGCAGCAGGTGACATGAACATAAGTAAAGATGATTTTCACTCTGCCTAGTTAAGCCTTCATGATCAACCTAGACAATCCAGGGATACGTACACCTGAAAATTGTAAGTGGGAATGCCAGGCGCATCCACTACGAGCCGTAGTCCGACATTCCCTGCTCCCCGCCCTGCCTTTTCCGGATCAATTTCGGCTGATGTGTTCCCTGGCTCCGGTCCAGCCTCGAAGAGCTGACGGACAAGGCCGGCCTTTCTGTGTTTTGTTTTGAAACACCGGTCCGGCGGTAATGCAAACCGGGCTGCTGTGGCAGCGAAATTTCTTTCCGTTTGACCCGCGGAGAGCCAAGCGGGCACGGCGCCAGGGCTTGTCCACTCTGCCTTATTCAGAAAAAGAAAAAGCAAAGCCTCTGTAATGGACCTATAATGGAGGAGCTGCTATAGGTTTAGGGTGCCCTCACTGCATCCTTTTGACGTTGGGAGTGGGACTCGCCCAAGGTCACGTTCTCAGGGCCGAGCCAGGATTCAAATCCTGGTCTCCGGATGTTACTCATCTCATATTTACACATATATTTGTTCGTCTTATGTTTGCCCTATCCTCCTTTCCTCCCGCTGCTTGGGATCTTGCATGGTGCTCTGAAAGGAAGGCCCTGCCCACCCAGTGGCACAGTGACCTCTGGAGGGTCCATTCAGGGTCTGGCCACCCTTTCTTGCTCACCCAGTAGTCACACTAGTCCCATTGGGTATACTGGACACCTTCTGGGGTGCCACTCCGATTTCACGGATTTAATTCCCCTTCTTCCCAGTTTGGGTGGAACTGCTTTTGACAAACCGAAGCACAGCCTTGTCTGGTTCACCATGCATGGTATTTTCTTTTTAATTATTTTTCCTCATGCCAAGAAATATAAAGGGGAGGGGGACAAAAAATAGAATACAAGTCCTTGCAAACAAACCAAAGAGTTGGAAGACCAAGCAAAAAAAAAAACAGTCACCCCGAACATGAGAATTTCTTCCCTCCTGGGTCATGCCAGGCCCTTGTGTGGTACCCACAAGAATAATAGGGACCGTACAGCAGGGACGGACAACCGTGGCAGGTCGAGAAGCCAGTTTTTTTGCCCCCGACAAGAACCAAACGGGTGCTTATTGAGAGCATCCTCACAGCCAGCCATTTCCCTGCTCTTCTTTCCTACAAGGACAGTCCCCCAAAAAACAGAGAACCCATTCGTACGCTGACTTTGGCTGTGTGGACAGCTCTCCAATACAAAATTTGGAAGTAGGACCAACTTGTTTGTGTCAAAGAGAAGATTACTATTATCGAGAAGGAGAGGAATGAACAGGTATCAGCTTCCATTACCAACATCCTTCATGCAAAACGATCCCAAGGATGGGTCTAAGCAGAACAACAGTGCTAAATTCAAACATCCCCGGTCTTTCTTCATCGCAAGCATGCATCTGGTCCGTGCAGAACTGGTGTTTGCATTTGTTGTCATCAAAAATACAAAAGTCTCCCCCAAATTCATCCCCCTCCCTCCCTCCATCCCACCCACCCCTTTTTGTCACCAATGTTGTTATATGGCAGGATCAGACTCCATCCTGCAAATAATAAGCATGCTTGGGATGGTCTTTGCGGCGTGTTCGTTGTTTCAGATCTTCATCCTTTGTCCCATTTTATCGGGGTACTCTCACCCCCCCATAACACGGGGGGCAAAGCATTCAGGAGGACGCCATGCCCAATAAATTGTGTGCCCAAGAAAGAGAAGTGGGAGAGGGAAGAGCCCTCTCGTTTTGGAAGAAACGAACCTCTCTTTCCTGCTAAAACTATCCTTATCTTTTGCGGGCGATGTGTGGGGAGGCAAAGAATCCCACACGAGGGAAGACTCGGCTCTGTTCCTTTTGTAGGACAATCAGTTCATTTTTTCATTCCGACTGGAAATACAAGTTGTGCTCCAAAACGGCTTGTGCAAGATGGCCACCTCTCTTCCGCTCACAGACAACATTTTGAGAAACGAGGGTCTCGTTCTCCCAAAAGCCACATGCCTTCGGCTGCTTCTGAGAAATCTCGGCAGGCCTTCTTCCATGTTAATCTGATTTGAAGACTCCTGGGGAGGGAAGAAACATGGAATAAGTCGGGTTTCTCAGGCCAGTTGGGGTGAGCCCTATAGGCAGGCAGCCAATTTTATCCCTCTTTTGTGGGCTGACATGTTGACGGTAGTGATTCCTTTCCCTTTTTTTGAAGAGCAACATTAATTGATTTTTCACTTTTGATGACAGCGTCTTATGGAAGCAATTTTTTTTCCCAATGAATAGCAGTGGTTCCCAAAGGCAGTCCTCCAGATGTTTTGGACTTGAGGTCCCAGAATTCCTGGCCATTGCTCAAACTGCCTAGTGCTTTGGAAGTTGAAGTCCAAAATACTTGGAGGACCAAAGTTTGGGAACCACTTGCCCTATGGTGAATATGTCATGGGGTTTCCTTGGTAAGATTTCATGGCCTTCCCCTGCGGCTGAGAAAGAGCGACTTGCCCAAGGTCCCCCAATGGGTTTCATGGCCCAGCGGGGAATCGAACCCTGGTCTCCAGTGTCATCATCCAACGCTCAAATTGCTATGCTATCCCTGTTAAAATGGCCAGGTTGGTTGGTTGGTTAGCTTCTGGCGGGATTGAGAACCTGTTTTGGATGATGATTCCCATGACCCCCAGCCTCCTCTTCCTGGGTCTGGGAAAGAAGTGAGCACTTACCTGCTAAGTTCATGGAGCAGAGGACAATGATGACAGAGCCCAGGACGATGGAAAGGATGCTCAGGAACCGAGCCACCCGCCCGAGGCGCCGTCCGCCGTCCATGTCTCCCTGCTGGCTGCTGTTCCTAGACTGGCAGGAAGGGAGACAAAGTAAGAGCCATCTTAGGCCTGCCTTGCGGGATTTCCTCTTTTCCTAAAATGTCGGTATCAGGCGGAGGGGTGTGCTCAGTTTTGACTCCCCATCCAAGCCAACACCTTGTCACTTATAAAGGTACACATATACATACAGAGCTTTGTCCATTGCACCCTACTGCCTCTATTCCTTCTCCAGACTGTGATTATAACATCAATATTCAATGAACCTCATTCTCCCTCATCTTTTTATACTTTTGTGACAGAGAACATAGGATCCCCCATCTTCCAGGTGTCGTGGGACTGCAAAACCTATCATTCCTCACTACTGCCACGCTGGCTTGAGGATGCTGGATGTTGGAGTCCAGCAACATCTGGAAGGCCTCATGTTCCCAGCCCCTCTTAATCTCTCCTGATGATGAGATCTCAAAAAGCATGTAGCATTTTTAATGGCCTTTTGCTCATCTTAAAGGCGTTGTGTTAATACGGATCCCGGAATGTCACTTTTAAGAGCCAAATCCTTTTTGTTTTTTAATTTTGGTGAGGTTTCGGGAATTTTTTAAAAAAGGATGCTTTAATGCGGCATTGTATAACTGCTTTTCTAATTTTTGTAATGGGCGTTTTAAGTTGCTTTTAAAATGTTCTTGAGAGTTTTATTAAGTTTTGCCGACAGTTATTTGGGTTTTTATCCACATTGTACTGTATCTGGTTTAATTTCTGAGTTTGCAAGACCAAAGCAAAGCAATGGATGAATGGGGATCTTGGAGTCTTTCGTTCAGAGAGTGGCCATAAATTGGTGACTTATGGATGGCAGTTTTGTTGTTGTTGTTGTCTGCCTTCAAGTCGTTTCTGACTTGAGTTGAACTGACCATCTGGGGCTGAGAGAGTGTGTCTTGCCCTTTTGGACATTTCTTTGGAAGCTTTAGGAGGCAGGAAAGTCATCAAATGGCTAATAATGAAAATAATTTGAATGTTGGTCTAGGCAGCTCAGCCCAGAAGTAAGTCCCTCTGAGTCCCAAAGGCCTTATTCTGATAAATTAGTATAGGACTGTATAGTCTTTAAAGTGACATTCTGTATGGGCCCTTGCTATGCTGGGATTTAGTTCCAGGAGCCCTACCAAAATCCAAGGATACTCAAGTCCTATTATATACAAAATGGTGTCCCTTATAAAATGGTGAAATCAAAATTTGCTTTTTGGAATATTTGCGGGGGGGGGGGATATTTTCAAAGCTGTGGATGCAGAATCCGTGGATACAGAGGGCCGAATATAGCCCCATAAAACTCAACAGGGCTTGTGCTGTAAAGGCATATGGGGTAGAGGTTGGCAGAATTAAGGACAGGGAACCCACTGGGTGACCTTAAAAGGCCATGCCCCCTGTAAAGAAACATGCCAAGAAAGCACTGTGATGGGTTCGCCTTAGGGTCGCCCTAAGTCAGAAAGGACTTGAAGGCACACAAGGCAAGAGAAGACAAGGAGAGAAAGAGAGGGAAGGAGGAAGGGAGAAAGAGAACTGCAGAGTCACCCAGTGAAAATAATCTGGAAGGAGATTCACGGGAAGCTTTGTGCACCGGACGCCATCAACGTTCCAAAATCCACACCCCGAAGGCTGTGTCAGTATGGCCACTTAGGGGTGGGCCACATTCATGGGAAGATTGGGGGGGGGGGGTTTAGTTATGAGAATTAAACCAAGCCTTTGTCTCCAACAACAGTCTACCTGTACAATTGCAAAGAGAAAGGGGAAAGAATGGACAGGACTCAAATGGTGGGCTTTCTGGAAGCCGTGTTGTGGGCGATGGCAAGGCTAGTCCCCTGTGGTTTGATCCGGGGTGGGCTCTTAAACACTAGGCTTAGCAGGGCTCTGTGTTTTGCTGCCAGAAGAGATTAGTCCCAGCTATTTAGCACTTAGTGTGATATAAAATGTTTTGAGTGCTGGACTCGGATTCAGGGTTCGAATCGCCACTCGGCCACTGGGTAACCTTGGGCAAGTCCTGCTCTCTCAGCCTCAGAGGAAGGCAAAGGCAAACACACACACACACCCCAAACAAATCTTGCCAAGAAGACCCTCTGGTAGGTTTATCCTAAGTTGGAAATGACTCGAAGGCACACTGCAATGACAACAGTTTAGCCAGGAAGGGTTAGCCAGATTGAAAGGCAATACTGATATTTGCCACATTGCTGTCTGGGGAAAGAAGCTGGAGAGCATAGGGATCCTTACGTCCCCAAATAAGCTGTGGATCTGCCCCGTGCCATGTGTCACCATGACCTTTCCAGATGCACCAGCTCTCCGCCTAGGCTGCCGGTCGGTCTCCTTTTGTACAAAGCCAACATCTCACAGTTTGCTGGAATGATCTCATCTACCTCCGACTTCCCGTCTGGCCTTGGCTGCCGTCTTCACAATTGCTGGGGCAAGATGGATTTTCCCAGCAGCACACTGTTCAGGTGAGCTATCCCGACTTGTAATGCAAAATACTGAGGAGTGGTTTGGTCTTTAATGAGGTATTAGGTGTACAAAAGGCAAACCCAAATAGGCCACGGAGAGCTTTACTAAACACCAGTTGGGCAGAGGTGAAACCTTTTAAAAAAATTTTAATGGTTTGATGTAATTGCCTGCATTCTTGGGCTCTCCCCTAAGAAAAGTCTCATGACGAAAGACCTCCATTTCAAAATGGACCCATACTTGTCCTGAGAGGGATGAAGGACACTGGAAGGGAGCAGATCCTTTTGCCAAAGTGCTTTTGCCATTTGTGAAGCTCTACCATAATCTTTGCTGTTCCCTTCCCAGTGCCACTACTGGGTATATCTTGACTGCTGTGTGTTACACTAAAATCCCCCTTTTAGAGAGGCCGGTGTTTTAAAGTCCAAAATCTGCCTGGTGCTCCATTTTGCCAAAGTTACAAGATCCCTGATCGGCATCTGTACTCAGATATGAATTAATTCCTATGTTCTGAGGACAGACCTGGTGACAAGAGCTGTGGATAACATGGACAGACATGTTTTAATGCTTTTCACATGTGCATTAAACACGTCAGCATAATCTAGGCTTGTCAAAATTTTGACTCTGGCAGTTTTTCGTCTCCATCTTTGGTATGTTGACACACCTTTACTTGTTGGTACGGAAGCCAACATGATTTGAGCATTGGACTCTGACTCTGGAGACCAGGTTTTCAAATCCCCGCTCAGCCATGGAAACCCACTTGGGCAAGTCACACTCTCTCAGCCTCAGAGGAAGGCAGTGGAGGCAAACCTGCTTCTAAACAAATCCTGCCACGAAAAGCCCATTATAGGTTTAGGATCTTTGTAAGGCATACAACAACAACAGGATTCCCCTCCATTCAATGGTTAAACATATAAACATTGAGCTTCATTCCTTCCTATCATCTGTTTTCTGACCTGAAATGCTCCAAATCTCCTTGGCTAGTAGAAGGTTTGGAGCATTTATTTGTGGTTTTTTTCGGGAGAGAGGTACTCTGTACATGCTCAAAGGTAGGTTTCTAATGTGTATGCTATATCTCCCAAAAAGGAAGAGGACAGTTTTCACCCTCTCTTTCTCCATTCCTTCAGGTCCTCTCTTCCTTGGGTAAATTCTCCAATAATATTATGCCACACCAAGAAAGCCACCTAACCTTCAGGTGCCAAACTTGTAATTGGAAAAGAGCAACCCAGAAGCACTCAGGCTTCTGGAGGGATGGAGAAGAGCCCAGCCAGGGTTTTTCTTGGCCGCTCCAAACACCTTTTAAGTGGGACCCAGTCTCCAGGCCAAAACCGAGCGGCGGCTGGGGAATGGCAGGCGGAGATGAAATGTAGGAAACATAATTGCTTATCAGGCAGAAAGGGAAGCATCGCTGCACCACTTCCAGTTGGGTTTGCTTCTTATTTATTTAAAAGACCCAGCCCTGTTTCCCCACAGCAAAAGGATTCTCTGAATCAAGTTAGGGAAACGACTCCACCATCTGTACAACTGGAAAAAGGTGACTAATTTGAGGGAGAGGAGTACACTAACATCCCAAGGCCACCAAACAAGGATCCTTTTATTGGGGTAACCCAAACGCCCAAAAGTCCATTGTGTGCATTTTGGTTTTCCCTATTTGGTGGATTGGGAGAAGTTACTGTAGCGTGGCGCAGTGGTTGGCGCATTGGAGGCCACCAATTTCCACCTGATTTGCAAGGGTGGCTGTTGTCTTTTTAAAGCCCTTCACCACAGAGGAGGAAAAAAGATTTCCCTGACTCTGGAGACCAGGATTCGATTCCCTGCTCAGCCATGGAAACCCACTGGCTGACCTTAGGGCAAGTCACACTCTCTCAGCCTCAGAGGATGGGAAGGGCAAACCCCTTCTGAAGAAATTTGGCAAGAAAACCCTGTGATAGGGTTGCCATGAATTGGAAATGACTTGAAGGCACACAACAACAGCAGCAGCAATACGGCCAACATGGCTACCCCTGGATATGGTCCCTTGGAGGAAAGGAGTGTTGAATTGATAACAGCCAATTGATACGTTGATACAACCAATTTGCAATTAGTTCAGATAATAATCCATTCAGGCCCTTCTCCAGTCTTTTCCTTTGGGAAGAAGCGGCTTCAGACATCCCCAAACACCATAGTCAGAGAATATTTTTATCCCTCTGTTGTGAAGGGCATTCAAAGACAACAACAACAACCTCTGTACATTCTTGCAGACTAAACTCTTCTAGAACATGGCCACAGAGCCTGAACAACCCACAAAAACCCTAACCATCCCTTCGTCCAGGCCCTGCTCCAGTCTTTTCCCTCTCTCTCCCCCAGGGCAAAACCCATCCCTTTGGGGATGAAGCAGCTCCAAACATCCCTCTTCTATGTATCCTCATCCTTTTGAGACTCTCACCATAGCCAGGGAGCTCTTTTTTCCCTCCTGCAAATCCCTTGCAAATGTGGTGGAATCCCTGCTGTTGGAACGCCTTTCCCTCCCTCTTTTGCCAACTTTCCCAGCCTCGCCTACTAAGCTGTGCGCTTTGGAGAAGTGGAGAAACGGAGCCCTCTTTTGGGACCCTTTCTTTCTCCTCTATTTAACCCTCCTCCCCAATGGGGCCAGTGGGCCTGGCAGGGGGTTCTTTGAGGATCCTATGGATGCCCCTCTGGTCCTTCTCCCATGCAGCCCGCCAGTTTGAGAAGGGCGAGAACTGGGTGCCCCCTTCCCTGTGCCAAGAGCGCACCGTGCGCTTTGGGGAGATGGAGAAACGGAGCCCTCTTTTGGGACCCTTTGTTTCTCCTCTGTTTAACCCTCCTCCCAGATGGGTCCAGTGGGACTGGTAGGGGGTTCTTTGGGGATCCTATGGATGCCCCCCTGGTCCTTCTCCCATGCAGCCCCCCAGTTTGGGAAGGGCGAGAACTGGGTGCCCCCCTCCCTCCCTGTGCCAAGCGGCTGTGCGCTTTTACGCGCGGCAGCAGCAACAGCAACATCAGGGTCCCCTTTTTGGCGAGGTCTCCTACCATGATGGAGAAGACCAGGGCCAGGACGTTGACCGGCCAGATGGGGCAGAAGCAGGAGAAGATGGCCAGGAGCAGGTAGTCCCGGGGGCGACCGGCTTCGTGGAGGCTGGAGGAGGTGCGCCCCAGGCTCAGCTTGGAGGGCGACAGGGAGGTGGTGGCCTCCAGATGCCCCTCGGAGAGGCTGGGAGGGTAGGAGAGGCTGGCATGGCCGTTCCTCTCCTCCTCTTCCTCCTCCTCGGTGCCCCTCTGTGGCCCAGAGGAAGGGGCCACAGAGCCCAAGGGGGGGCTGAGCAGCTTCTCCGTCTCCCCTTGGGGCAGGTTGGGGGATCCCTCCAGCGCCTTCTCCAGCTGGGCATCCGTGTTGATGGCCATGGCGACTGCAGGGAGGCGAGCCTTCTTAGAGGATGCTGCTGCCCATGGTGCCAAGGATGGGTCCCAGCCTCCTCCTCCTCCTCCTCCTCCTGGGCTGGAAGGAGCAGCTGCTCTCCTTCTTGGCCACGCCTGGCTCTGCCAAGCCCTACCTTCCCTTCCCTTCCCCTCTTGGCAACTTGGGGGCACTCCTGGCTGCTGCCCATCCAGACTGGCAGCAAAAGGAAAGGAAAGGAAAGGAGGAGCCCTGGATGGATGGACCCTGCCACTCACTCCAGGCAGAAAGATTCAAGGGAGCCACTTCTCCTTCCCTCCCAAATGAATACAAACACTAGATGCTTTATTTTTATTTTTATTTTTATTTGTGTCCTGGTTCTCCCCTTCCCCCGGCATAGCATTGCTTTGACTCCACCATATTCATCTGAGGAAGGAGACTTTAGTCTACGGAAGCTCACGCTGCCAACTTCTTCCTTTCTCTTTCTTTGTTTCTTTATTGTATGAACACAGGTATAGCCGTGTTAGTCAGTAGAATCAGTACACAGAGAGATCTTGTGGCACCTTTGAGACTGACTGAAAATAAAGTTGGCAGCATGAGTTTCCATAGGCTTCAGTCTACTTGAGGAAGTACACTATTGTCTAGGAAAGCTCCTGCTGCCAACTTCTTTATTTCTAAGGTATAGCCGTGTTAGTCTGTAGAATCAGTACATAGAGAGATCTTGTAGCACCTTTGAGACTAAAAAGAAAGAAAGAAGTTGGCAGCAGCAGGAGCTTTCCTAGGCTTCAACTTCCTTAAGGAGACTGGAGTCTATGGAAGCTCATGCTGCCAACTTCTTAAAAAGTATAGCTGTGTTAGTCTGTAACATCAGTATGTAGAGGGATCTTGTAGCACCTTTGAGACTCACTGAAAGGAAGAAATTGGCAGCAGGAGCTTTCTTAGGCTTAAGTCCACCTCTAATTCTATGGAAGCTCCTGCTGCCAACTTCTTCAGAGGTATAGCTGTGTTAGTCCGTAGAGTCAGTACTTAGAGAGATCTTGTAGCACCACCAAAAAAAAAAAAGAGAGAGAGAGAGAGAGAAGAAGTTGGCAGCAGGAGCTTTCCTAGACAAAAGTGTACTTCCTCAAGTAGACTGAAGTCTGTGGAAGCTCATGCTGCCAACTTATTTATTCCAGTGAGTCTCAAAGGCGCTACAAGATCCGTCTACACATTGGTTTGACCGCAGCTCTGGAGACCAGGGTTGGATTCCCAGCTTGGCTACGAAACCCACTGAGTGGCCAAGGAGTCCAGATGAGTTTTAAGATAAACTAAATGCTCCTGAATTGAGAAACTGAACCGTTTCTCCATCCCTAGGGCCCAAAGAGCAACCACGGGTAGCCCTCAACTCCCATCATTTGCCCTTTGCAAAATATCCAAAGTTGGTGGCTATTGATGCTGGCATTTCCCATTGCCAAACAAACAAATGGCTTTCTTTTTACACCCCTTGCTGGTCTTACTTTGCCAATTTGAGGCTAGGATTTTACAATTGGCATGGAGTGCCACCTTGTGGGTTCAGTTAGAAGATACTTTGGATCATCCTGAATCATTTGTGGTTCCCAAACTCTAGTCCTCCAGGGGTTTTGGACTTCAGCTCCCAGAATCGCAGGCCATTAGCGAAGAGGGCTGAGGCGTCTGGGAGTTGAAGTCCAAAGCACCTGGAGGACCAAAATTTGGGAACCACAGATTTAGATCTTCTGGATCATCCACTTTTAGCAAGGGTTGTCCATCTTTACACAGAGCTTGGGGAAATAGGACCAGAGGTCCTCCTTTTCCAGGACATGCCCTACATTTCCACCTCCTGTCCAGGAAGAGTTCCAATATGTCCTCCATTTTTTAGCACGACACAGGTCCAAAAAAATAAAATAAATCCAAATAACACAACGAGAAAATACTTTTATTAGGGTTTTGAGTTCCACAGACTCTCCATGCTTTTTACATATTTCATATGTTGGTTACATTCACAAGGTGGGAAACAAACTTTTAAGACACGGGGCCCATTTCGTAAACAAAAATAAACTTTCCCATTTGATTGGATAAAGCTTTTGTCACAATTTTGAGAAATTTGGAAAAGGAGAATAGTGTGACTCTAATAATAATCATAACAACAATAAAGGGGTGGCTTCTGAGGTAAAAATCTGAGGTATCATAAGAAATTACGCAGTCGATCCTGAGGTAAAAGTTTAAACTACAAAAAAGGCGGGAATCACCTCCTTAATTAAGAAGCCAATTAAAGTGAAAAGCAGTGACTCTAATCTCTCAACAAAGAGCATTTCCTGAGGTAAACGTTTGGGCAAACGTAAAGAAATGTTTGAAATTATAGCTCCCAGGCAAGGCCGCATCCGCACTGCCGAATTAATGCAGTTTGACACCGCTTTAACTGCCACATCCGAGGCTGCAATGTTGGCCGTTGTTTCTAATTTATTTATTAGCCGAAAACCAGCTTTGCGTTCTGAGGTGGCACATAGACTAGCATGGTTTTATGCGTTCAAAACGGCTGGACATGGCCAAAATCCGTGGCTATTCAAGTCCCATTAAATATAATGGCATAGTTAAAATATCCCTTCTATAAAGTGGCAAAAATCAAGGTTTGCTTTTTAAACTTTATACATATATATTTGGACTGTTTTCAAGCCGCGCATGCCGGGAATCCGTGGATATGGAGGGCCAAGTAAAATATCCCTTATATAAAATGGCAAAAATCAAAGTTTGTTTTTGAGAATTTAGATAGATAGATAGATAGATAGATAGATAGATAGAATATTTTCAAGTGGTCCATGCTTGACTCTGGATATTGAGGTCCGACGGTACTGTATACCTTTACCTTACAGAGGCTTCTGAGCAAAAATTTCCGAAAATCTGCAAAGATATTTATGGCTTCTAAGACACATACCCCCAAGAAGGTCCTGATCTGAGCTCCACCGAAGATGCAGTATCTCCGGGTCACGGGTTCCAGTTTCTCTCTCTGTCAAGACAAGGTGAGTCAGAAAAATGGGATGTGATGCCATCCATTCTTTTAGAAAAACCTGTATTCCCAAAGGTAAGATCCAGAGCGGTGGTTTTGGATGTTCTCTGTACACCTCTGTTGGCACACAGTGTGACCCTGGAGGAGACGGTTGTGACCACCGGGGTAAGAAATGGGTGCATAATTGCCTTCCATGGGGCATTCATAGAAGCGCTGCAGAGAAGGTTCTGGAAGGCACTTGCCGCAAGCCGGAGACGTGACGCCACGTTGGAATGGAGGTGTCATCTTTGGATAGGTGGGTTCCCCCAAAAGCTGGAAAGAGCTGGCATGGTTGCCTGGCGTTTCCCCTTCCCCAGAGGGTTTGTGGCACTCCGCATGGGCACAGGCCCCCTTGGCTGCCCCAGGGCCGGCGCGCAAGGACAGCGAGAGGGAAGCGATGCGGTGGATGGCCCGGCGCAAGGTGGCAATTTTGGAGAGACGCTTCCCACCCAGGTCGTGCTTCAGTGCCAACCTCAGGGCGTTGAAAGCTTGGTTATAATCCAGGATCCGCTTGCGCTCCCGGACGTTGGCCGCCATGCGCCGGGCCTTGGAGCGCGCAGGTCTGGCTTTGCGCTTCTGCTTGGCTTCCTCCTCTAGCGAGTCAGGGGTGGAGGCCACAGCCTTGGTTTTGCAACGCCGCTGGAAACCTGTCCCTTTGGAAACACCTTGGAGGTGGTCTCCTTCCTCCCGGTGGATCTGGGCAGCACTGGGCATGGTTCATCCGAGGCCCAAACATCCGACGCGTCTTCTTTGCAGAGTGCGACTACTGGACAGCTGTGTGCAACAGCTCCAGGTCTTCTCCTCTTCCTCCTCCTCCTCTTCCAAACTCCCCTTAGGCAGGGGTTTAATTGCACCATCCGGATTCCTGTCCCCGGTTCCCCCCTTTTATTACCTGCCTCCAGGTATCCTGGAGTTAAAGGCACCGCTTTGTACAGGAAGCAACCTCTGCATTTTCCCCCCTACAGACCAGAGTTGTATCTAAGATGTTTTAGCCATCATTCACAACCAACAGTTGACATGGCCAGCCGCACGGTGCTGCCATAGGATTGTTGTTGCTTGTTGCTGTTGTGTGCCTTCAAGTCATTTCTGTCTTATGCTGAATCTATTATGGGGTTTCGCCACGGCCATCTTCTCAGGCTGAGAGAGTGTGGCTTGCCCAAAGTCACCCAGTGGGGCGACATGGCTGCAAACGTCTTCTCTGCATAGTTCAAATAAGATTCTTTTGGACTGGCTGGGTGTTTGTTGTTGTTACTATGCGCCATCAAGTCAGCTCTGATTTATGGCAACGTCTTCCTACGATGTTTTCTTTTGGCAAGATTTGTTCAGAACGAGGTTGCTGCCGTTGCCTTCCTCTGAGGCTGAGAGACTGTGACCTGGCCAAGGTCACTAAGTGGATTTCCAAGGCTGAGCGAGGATTTGAACTTGGATCCAGCACTCAAGCTACTATACCCCCCTGCCTCTCCTGAGGAAGAGATTGCTCTCCCTGTCCCTTTGCTCTCATCTTTGGGGGAGAATTTTTACAGAGCCTCAGAAAGGAGTAGGAATTTACTTGAGGTTCCTGTCCCGCCTTCTGCCCAAGGAAAAGGAAGAAAGAGAGCTGGGAGGCCTATTGGGGCAGGTGATAAAAGAGGAGAGGAAAAGCAAAAATTGCTACCCACCGCGCAATGGCCTTCCTGTCTCTCCGCAGGAGAACCTGAGGGCAGACAGTTGTCTGGACTGGTTGCGGCCTTCATCTTGGGACCTCAGCCTTCCCAAATTTGGGGGGACATCTCCCCCATTCCCCCCCTTTTAGAAACATGAACTAGCAAAGGTTGCAGCTCTCTGTGCCTTCTTGCTAAAGAGTAGGGCTGCTGAGGTGACGTGCTCTTTTGGTGTAACATGTTGCTTCATTTAATGTGGTGGCGTGCAAGTTGTTTCTGACTTATGGCAAACTTAAGGCAACCCTATTGTGGGGTTTTCTTGCCAAGTTGCTTCGGGGGGGGGGGGGTTGCCATTGCCATCCTCTGGGGATGAGAGAGTAAACCCAGTGGGTTTGCATGGCCAAGCCTGGATTCAAACCCTGCGCTCCAGAGTCATAGTCCGTCCAACAACCAAACTACTACTGTACAGTATATTGGCTCAGTACATACATATACACACATCAATAGCATATTAAGATATAGAACACAGAGATATATAGCACATTCTGGACACCAGGGTTTGAATCCTCGCTTGGCCATGGAAACCTACTAGGTAACCTTGGGTAAGTTACATGCTCCCAGCCTTAGAGAATGGCAAACCTCCTCTGAACAAATCTTGCCAAGAACTTCCCATGACAGGGTCGCCATAAGTCGGGACCAACTTGAAGGCATACAACAGCAACCGCTGCATGGGAAAAGGAAGATTTTCAAAGGCAGGAGGAAGGACTGGTAGCTCTGTCTGCTTCCAGTATTCACCTGCCCGGCTGGAATTTCGCCTCCCTTCAGGGTCTGGTTTTTTTTTTTTTTTTGGAGAGGTTGGTGGTTGGGGAGGAATGAGGGCTAGAGATGCAAGTGAGATATAATGAATAGTTAGCCCAAGAAGAAAGACACCTGGGAGGAAGGAGAGGAGAGGTGCTTGTGATTTAAAAGCTGGGTGCCGGCTTTGGGGAAGCAAGGAGGCGGTGATTATTTTTGGAAGATTTGTGGCCTGGAAAGAGAGGGGGAGGAAAATCCCCTCCACCCCCAGATTTCTCTATCTTCAAACCCAAAGAGTCAACTCCGAGCTTGGAAATGAATTGATCGGGAATGATTCAGGTGCTCTGAGATTTCCAAGGAAAGTGACATTTAATTTGAACAAGGGTCATCCTATGGGATTGTTCATTTATGGCCACCCCATGGAGTTGCTTCAGTTATTGTCTTTTTTCCAACCTATGGCAACCCTAAGATGAACCTATATCATGGGGTCTTCTGGGGCGGAGAGTATGTGACTCACCCAAGTGGGTTTCCACGGCCGAGCACAGGTTCGAATCTGATCTCCAGAGTTGTAGTTCAGTGCGCAAACCACTACACCGTTAGTTATTAGTCATAAAGTTTCTGTCTTCCGCAGGGGGAAAAGAGAGACTCTTAGGATCTCAGGTTTGTAATAGACACATCACAAAGGGAAGAGAGGGAAGGAGGAGGGAAGAGAAAAATCAGAAAAAAGGAGATTCTTCAGCCTGGTAGAAACGAAAAGCAATGAGAAACAGTGGAAGAACCATAATGGGATACTGGCAGAAATGAAGCAAGTAAAGCTTTCCTCTGCCACTTTCATCTTTGCATTGCCAGGAAAAAACTGGGCTCACTCTTATTCCGCAATGTGCAGTATAGGAATAAAAAGACAGAAAGAGCAGGGCAGGTTTGAAAAGCTTGACCTCCTTGGACCTTTCTTCTTTTGGACCATCTATGGCAGATACTGACTCTTCCCTAGACGGCACCCTTTTCCTTTGTCTCTCTCTCACATGCACCGCAAACTTGAACAAAAAGGTCCAAAGAAAACAGGAAGGCTGTCTGAATAATGACCCATCTTCCTCCCATCCGTCTGATGCTGGCAGCAACCTGCCTTTTGGAGACAAAAGTGGGAAGGACTCAGATGGGGGACTCCCGCCCCACGTCCCTTTTTGATTTATCCCTTGTCACCTGGACATGTTTTATGAGCTGGCATAGACAGCCGCCAAAGTGCCTTATTATTGTGCTGTAAATCTCACGTTGTGGGTAAATGTCTCTGGAGCTTTCTTTCCGCCCTCTTGACTCTGGGGCAGCCAACCACATTCCTATGGAAAAGGGCCTGTGTTCATCCTCTTTGGGTAGACAGCTGCCAGCGAGAGGGGACAGGATATGAACCAAGGGTCTGATTCGAAATTAAGGCAGTCTAAAGTTGGAATTAAGGCAGTCTAAAGAGCCAGGGTGGGAGAGTGGTTTCAGCATTGGATTATGACTTCAGAGACCAGGGTTTGTTCCCAGCCAAGCCATGAAACCCATTGGGTGGCTTTGGGCAAGTCACGCTCTCTCAGCCCCAGAAAACCCCACTTGGCCATCAGTCAGAAACAACTTGAAGGCAACACAACACAAAAGACAAGGCGCAAGCGATAAATGAACATGGGGTGACCACAAGTTAACCATGGATAGGTTGAATATCACTCTTCAGAGCTCCTGAATCATTCTGGGTCAGTTGAATTCCAAGCTCCGAGGTGCTTCTTTGGGTCTGAAGGTGCAGGACCTCAGTCACACACTCTCAGCCTCAGATGGCAATGGTAAACCTCCTCGGGACAACTCTTTCCAAGTAAGCCTGAGGACAGGGAACCGTTTCATTAAAAATAATAATTGTAAGCCGCTCTGATAGCCTTTTAAGGCTGAAGAGTGGGGTATAACTACCATAAATAAATTAATTAATTAAAAATAAAACCCCATGATAGGTTCACCTTAGGGTTGCCATAAAGTAGGAAAGGTACACAACACACACACACTACCACGAAAGTTTTCCTTGTGTTCTGCCTCCCTCTGGTGGGGAAAGGCATAAGTACAAACCAATGTAGTGGTGGTGGTGGTGTAGTTGTGTGTCTTCAACTCATTACCAACTAATTGTGACCCTAAAAGGACCTGATCGATCGTGGGGGTTTCTTGGTTCAGGGGAAGGTTTGCTATCGTGTTATTTGGTACTTTAGTGTTGCTTTCTGTTGCAGTTTCCACAAACAAAACAAATGCACGCAGAATGATGAAAGGACGTGATAAAACTTGCGAGATCCTTGCCAACAAAGCCCTGACGGTGGCCTTTAAAATAATTTTCTGAAAGGAAGCAGAAAATCAGTGGCTGTGTAATAGTCTGGGACCTTTGTTTTCTGTGTGCAGGCGAAAGGTCAGGGCAAAAATGCTCAACGCGATGCCCGTGGGCTGCCTTTCCAGCCGCTGATGTGGCAAGCCATGTGGGCAACGGAGACATGCCACCCGCCCACAGACTAATTTTAACCCTCCTGTCCTGTTTCTTCTCCAGCTTTAGGGGTGACTCTCTGACCACCTCCTGCCTGACTTTATTACAGGCAGGAAAGTTGGAGTGTTGGATTGTCATTTCATTGCTGATCCTTCCATCCCTTAACAGGCAAAACCACCTTCCTTGCCTCTGGAAACCCTACAAAATTCACGAGGTCACCATAAAACGTCAGGTGAAGGCACATTGTTGTTGTGTGCCTTCGAGTCATTTCTGATTTATGGTGGCCCTGAGAGGTTTTGTGGGTTTTTTTTATAGGATTTGTTCAGGGGAGGGTTTGTCTTTGCCTTCCTCTGAGGCCGAGAGAGTGTGACCTTGCCTAAGAAAGCCTTGCGAGATTCACGAGAAAGGAAATGAAAGCCAACGGCACGTGGGAACAGCCATCTTCTGCGCAGGGGCTATTATTATTTTATTAACCACTCTTTTTTGCTCCTTCTCCACTCCTGGCTGGGTGGTTATCTATGGCAAGGCCATTTTTGGATCTGAGCGAAGAAGGCAAATCCCCCCGAGAGCATCGGGTTCTCTAATGCACCGCCGTCGCCCGAACGGGATTCTGCTTTCTCAGCACCGGGATGAGGTCCAAAAAAACACTTAGCCGTTGTCAGGGACGGCTTGTTTATGGCTCGCCCACCCGCCCCCTTCCTTTCCAGTGAGTAGCCGGCCATCTCCAATTCAAAGGAGAGCCGTTCCATTGGATCAAATGGGCTGGAGAGGGAAGGAGGCCAAAGGGGGTGTGTGCTTGTGGGTGTGAGTGTGAGTACACCTGCTGGGCCAGTGCAAATCGGGCACCGGCCTCCACCGACTGGGTATCTTTACCAATCCTCAAGTCATTTAACAAAACTGGACAGTTTTAGTTCTTTTCCCCGCTCTGCAAAACCTCCTGAGCACTGCAGCATAAGCCACAAGCATTTGGGCAAAGAGAAATCCAACGTGACAATTGCGGGATGCTTAGTGGAGGCATGCTTCCTTGCACCGGTTGAAGGCGGGTGACTTTGGGGTAAAAGGTCCCATCCCTGGCACCCGCTAGATTCAGGATCAGTTTGAAATGTGGTTTAATCCCTGCAGAAAAGAAGAAGCGGGACAGACACCAACCTGCGCCTGGAATTAAGGACTCTCCAAACCCAGCATCCTTCTTCAAACCTCTGAAGGTGGAAGAAGCTTATGGAAGGCTATCCAGAAAGCTGGAGGTGGCCTCACCAGGAGCCCAGGTAAAGTGATCAGGGTCAGAGAATAGATCTAACCCATGGGCAAGATTGGTGTCTTTTTAAAAATGGGTTGAAATAAGGGATGATACAAAGAGGGAGGAACCGTAATGTCTATTTTGGGAGTGGGAGGGGAAAAGGTTTTCTCTGAGTGTATTCATGATCCACATCTACTAGACCTTTTAACACAGAGACTTTTGAGTGTATCTGAGAGTAACCAAAATGTGACCCAGAATTGAGGCCAATCTTTTTCCTTCTTAAACCAATGTGCAAAAGTTTTTACATTTCTGAGTCTCTGCGTCTTCTGTACCGGCCTGGATGGAGAGCTGGGTGTGGAATCCAGGAGGTGCTGGGTTCAATTTCAGCTGTGGTTTTGGATCTCAGAGTCAAAGCTCTTTAGAGGAGGAACAAATCAAAATGTAGATAAAGGTAAACGATTTGTATAGGACTAGGCTTGATGTTGCAATGTTTTTATCTCCTCTCGTGCACCAAACTGGCAGAGAGTTATAGCCTAGCAAGACATTTGTTATGTTGTTGTGTGCCTTCAAGTTGTTTCTGATATATGGCGACCCTAAGGCCATGGGGTTTCCTTGGCAAGATTTGTTCAGAGGAGGTTTGCCAATGCCTTCCCCTGAAGCTGAGAGAGTGCGTCTTGCCGAAGTGAGTTTCATGGCTGAGCGGGGAATCCCACCCTGGTCCCCAGAGTCCGAGCCCAGTGTTCAAACCACTGTGTTAGGCTTATAAATCTCCTTATAGCTTATGGAACTGACTGCCAGAAGGTGTAGCCCCAGAATGTTACCTTGGGGGAAATCAAAGACAGGTTTAACAGATTAATGGCCCTCAATGGTGCCCCTAAAACTAGACCCAGATGCTTCAACAACTGTCGGAAGGACAAGGAGGGGTCTTGGAAGTCTCTCATCCATGGGGTCTCTATCCCTAAGCGATGGACCCAAAGAGGAGGCTCAGGGGCCAGAAATGAGAGGAGCTGGTCGGAGAGGGCAGGGGGTCTTGCAGAAGCCTTGTATCCAGAGGGTCACCGCAATTGGGGTCTCCTTGAAGGCATTTAATGAAGCTGGAAGAGAGGAAGCCCCCCATCCCAGGTTGGGGGGGTTCATCCACAGTTGGAGGGCCAACTAGAAGCACTTCCAAATCCCAGATGGAGGGGCTCAGCTGGGTTTGGGATCTTCAGGACAGAATGAGGATGTTTCTTGGAGGGGAGGCTCACCCTGAGGATGGCCATGAAGGAGAAGAATAAGAAGTGGGTCTGCCTTGGAGGGAGGGTGCCTTGGCTTTTGTGGTGGGTCCTGGCTGGGAAGGCAGGGCAGGGGCTGGCCTTTGTCCTCCGCCCCGCCTGGCTGCTTGGAGGAAGGCGGATCCAAGCAAGAGGAAGCTTTAGCCAAAGCCTGGCTGGTGCTCTGCTCTATGCTTTCTTTCAGAGAGAGGAGAGGAGGGTCCCTTTTGGGAAGAGGTCTTCTTCTTATTTTTCTTCCTCCAGGGCTGGATCCTTTTTCCTGGGAGCATGGAGGAGGCCGAGGAGGAGGCCGAGGCAGAGGCTGCTGCTGCTGCTTTGGAGTTTGAGAGGCACTGGAGGCAGGAGTTCCCCGGGGAAGGCGCCCCAACTTTGCGCTTGGCTCCCTGCTGGGCCCTGGAAGAGGAGCTGGAGAGCTGCAGGGAGAGGCTGCGGGGGCTGCAGAGGGCCCTGGCCCAGGAGAAGGCCAAGGAGGGCTACCTGGAGGCTGCCCTGGAGAGGAGCAGAGCAGGAGAAGGGGGTCTGCAAAGTCCCCAGGAGCCCCCATCCCCAGCAGGGACCCCCATCCCCAAAGGAGGAGGAGTGGACCTCCTCCCTCCTCCTCCTCCTTCAAGGGAGACCCCCAAAACAGAAGGGAGCAGCAGCTGCAACAGTTCAGACCCAGAAGATGCCTCCTCCTCTTTGGGTAAGTTGCCTCCTCAGTGGTCCATACTTTCTTTATCAAGGCAGCTCCAAAGGAAAGGAGTCCCCATAACCCTGACCCTTCCCAAAGGTTTGGTGCTCCAGGTGGTTTGGACTCCAGCTCCCACAGAACTCCTGACCCTTGGGGCTCCTGGGAGTTTGGGTCCCAAAGAGCTAGAAGACCAAAGTTTGGGAAAGGTTGGGTTAGGGACTCTCTTCCTGGAGTTGGACTCCACCTTGGGAGACTTAGTTTGAAAATTCAAAGACACAGCCGTGTTGGTCTGTAGGACCAGTCTCCAGACTCTTAAAAGACTCTCCATCCAGGTCTAAACCCACCAGAGAACCCTGTCTGCTGCTGTGTGTGCAATGGGAACAGAGAGCTGCCAGGTTTGCCTCTGACAGCAAAGTATCTTGGGGCCGATGTTGTTATAAGTCCTTCCATTTACCCTTTTACCGGTCTCAAAACTTTCACACCAATCCTCTTGCTTGTGCAGCTTGCAAACCTATTAGTAGTAGTAGTAGTATTAGTGGTAGAATTTAAAGATATAGCCGTGTTAGTCTGTAGAATCAGTATGTAAAGAGATCTTGTGGCACCTCTGAGACTCACTGAAAGAAAGAAGTTGGCACCATTAGACTAAAGTCTGCTTCCTCAGATGCCTTTGGAGATAATCTGATGCATCTGAGGAAGCAGACTGAAGTTAGGGAAGCCCATGCTGCCAATTTCTTTCACTTAGTCTCAAAGTTAGTCTCCAAGATCTCTCTGCGTATTAGTATTATTTTGCGTGGAGGGTTGGTTTCGTTCTTCTTCCTTAACTTCCTTGGCCTCTGTGGGCTTCTTGTCTCATGTTACCCAACAAGAGATGTGCCTTTCTCCTGATGAGATGCCGAGCGACTCAGGTTTCCTTTCCCTCTCCCTGTAAAGCACATTCTTATAACATGGAGGGGAGCGTTGCAGCCCCTAGGTTAAGAGCACTCTGCACATGCTCAAGGGCACGGTTAAAGGCCTGAGGCATTCCCGAATTTCGGGAGTGGGTTTGGACGGTCGGAGACAGCTTGTGACTCAAAGGACCCCACCGTCCCTGCTGTTGTGAGGTGCGTGTTACCCAAAGAAAAGGTAAACTGGGCTTTAGGTGTGTGTTGGGAGTAGATGACCCTTGGGCTTCCCTTCCAACTCAATAAGATTTTTCGCACTTCTTCTAGCATTTGTCCAACGGATTGCTCTTGCTCTTGCCCAATCCCAGAGGGGTTCATGGTGCGTTTGATAAGAAGGTGAGCTCTTGACCTGTGTCTCAAGCCTTGATGCTCCCTCACGGTCTCCTACATCCCTCCCTCCACCTCTCTTCTTTTTAATTAACTTAAAAGCCCTCTTGGCAGCTTGGCTTACAGCTGTATATTTCAAAGCCAGGGTAAGTTTCTTCTTCCCTGTCATCTCGGGAAACCTGGTCGGCACCGGCCCTCTGTATTTTAAATTTTTTAACCCGTGTGGATTCAACACGGCTTGAAAATATTCCAATATATATATAAATACACACACACACACACACACACACATAAATTCCGAAAAGCAAATCTTGATTTTTCCCATTTTATCTAAGGGACGGCAGTTTACTATGTCATTGTATATAATGGGACTTGAGCATCTACGGATTTTGGTATCCACAGGAGGTCCTGGAACCAAACCCCAAAAGGTAGAAAGGGCCTACTGTAATGATGATGATGATGATGATGATGATGATGATGATTATACCACACCATTTTATATAACGGGACTTGAGCATCCATGGATTTTGCTATCCATTAGGATCTGAAACCAAAGCTCAGTGAATACCAAGGGCCTACTGTAGTAATAGTAATAATGCCCAATTGTATATTATGGAACTTGAGCATCCATGGATTTTGGTATCCATTAGAGTCTGAAACCAAAGCTCGGCGAATACCAAAGGCCCACTGTAGTAATAGTAGTAGTAGTAGTAATAATAATAATACCCTATTGTATATAACAGGACTTGAGCATCTAGAGATTTTGGTATCCACAGGGAGTCCTGAAACAAAACTTAGCAGATACCAAGGGCCCACCGTATATTTTTCTTTCTCTATTTAAGTCTGTTTTATTTAACTGAGGTATAGCTCTGATGCAGAAACTCAAACTATAACAGTCTCTGCTTTTATGTGTCTGAGTGCTGTGTTTATTTCTTTATTCTTTCTCCTCTGCTGGTCTCCCTCCCTCCATCCCAACCTTGGTTTTTGGGAATCCAGCTGTAATTTCTTTTTTCCGCCTAGCCTTCCTTCTCAGTAATCCCAGGCTAGGACTCTGCTCTTGACAAAGATGGTGCTAACACTGGGTTGTCATACTGTGCAAATATTGTTTCAGTGTCTGCTGGTTGTTTGTGGTTTCTTTCTTTCTTTCTTTCCTTTTTTATCAGTTTGTACAATTTATTTTCCTCCCTCGTCTGTCCACCTTTTTGACAAATCTTGGCTAGACAGAAGGAGACCATGAACAGTGTTGCATTTTGCTACGTTTTTGGATAAAAATAGCTAGAACTGGCTACAGAAATCCCTCGACAGGTTGAGTCTCCTTTATCTGGAATTCCAAAATCTGAAAATATTCCAAAATTGTCCACAAGATAGACAGTGATACCTTTGCTTTCTGATGGCGCATGAGCTTTGTTTCGGGCACAAAACGATTTAAAATATTGTGTATAAAATCACATTCAGGCTATGTGTACAAAGGGTATATATAACATAAATGAACTTGGTGTTTAAAGTTGGGTCCCACCTCCAAGATATCCCATTACGCATATGCACATATTCACGAATCTGAAAAAACTCCTAAGTCCAAATCTGTTTCCAGGCATTTTGGATAAAACTCAACCAGTACTGAGAAACATGGCTTAATTTATTGATTTCCTTTCTTCTTCCAGTGAGCTCAAGGCAGAATATTTGACTCTTCCCCAACTTTTATGATCACAACAACCCTGCCAGGTAGGACAGGCCGGGAAAGAGAATAAACGGTCCAGGGTCACTCAATGAATTTGATGGTTCAGGGATGGATCTTCAACCTAGACCTCCTGAATCTTCATCCACTACTCTATCCACTATCCAACACCATCTGTTTTGTTTTTTAGAAGGAACCACGTTATCTTTCTTTCAAAGGAAAGCCATATCTAGCTACCCAACAATAATAATAATAAGAAAATAAAAATGAAATATGAGGGCTGGCTAGCGCCTGGCGGAATCTCAGAAGGAGGGAATTCTTGAAGATAATTATTTTAAAAGTTTTGACATGTTGGTATCTCCTGATCTGAAGAGAGTGCGCTGGAGTGGGAAATTACTTAGAAACTTGGCAGGAAAGCCTCGGGTCGCAATGGCTTTGGATGATCCATCAAAAGAACAGAGGAATAATTGCTTATCTGCATGAGCTGAACCCCTCCTTTGAATGCGGAAAAGAAATCGTTGTTGATCCGAAGAAATGTCGGAAAGTGGTTAGAGATGATGGGATTTATAGTCTGAGCCATCTGGAGGGTGAGAGGTTGGCTGAAGGCCTCCTTAGGTCCAGGGAGCAGCATCGCAAAGGCATCCGGCTCCTTAGTACCATTTGCTAGGACCCTGGGAGACCCGGATTTGAATCCCCGCTCAGCCATGCAAACCCATGGGAGACCTTGGGCAGATCACACTCTCTCAGCCTCAGAGGGAGGCTGAAGAAATCTGGTCAACCCCATTGGAGGCTGGCTTTAAGGTTGTAATGAATTGGAAACAACTTGGAGGCACACTGCAACAATAGCAGGAACGTGTGCCATCTGTTTATGCTCAGGGGCTGTGATCCTCCCTGCATTTACACTAGACTTAAATGAATTTACAGGGCCTTGTTTTGGAGCAGAAATATATCTATATCTATATAGACTCACACTGGTAAATGAGTCAACCAATACTTGCGTTTGCTGATCTGCAGGGGCCTGAGAGTTGAGGGCCAAGATGCTTATTTCAGAAAACTCGGGGGGTTTCTTGTTCGTTGAAGCCAACCTGGATTTGAGCCGAAAAGCGAACTCTTGCGGTCGATTCAAAGCAAGGGTAGGTATGGGCATGTGTGGGTGGCAGTTCTCTATCGGGCGAGGAAATGATGGTTTTGATGGCGTTGTCGATTTCGTTTCATCAGGAAAAGCTGCCCTGGCTGTTTCCTGAGTTTCACTGAAGGCGGTGCTATTTATTCCCCCAAAATCTGAACTTCTGTTTTAATGGACTTGCATTCTGAAGAGGCAAGAATTGCCCCCAAATGTATTTTTAGATCCTTATGTGTTGTCCCCTGTCAGAAGCAGGATACCGGGCTTTCTAATACAGTACTGAGCTTTTCTTGGCTGCGGAGAGCAGCACCATTAGACTCTTCCTACAGCGGCAATGGCTATCCAGGCTGGCAAAGCCAAGTTCAGTTCTGGGCTAGCTAGGGGACGGTGGGAGTTACAGTTTAGCCCAAATCTGGAGGCCTGCATGTGGCCCAGCACTGTCAGAGATCAATAATCAATCACTTTGATCGCCAGAGATGAAAGGATGAGTTGATCTGCCCTCTTTCAAAGAGTGAGATTCTTGAAGGGAGTAAGCTCCCCTTTATGGCCACAGCTGCCTCAACGTGGAAGAGTTCCTTTTTTAGATTATTAGATTCATCCGGGTGGGAAAACAGGGTTTTGGGACTGCAGTAACCAGAATCCTAATGCAGAATCTCTCCTTTAGGGACTACAGTTTTGGCGAATGTAGTCCCCCCAAAAATAACTTTGTCCACCCAGGTGAGTGTTGGCTCAGTCAATGCAAAAGATACCCCCACAAGCTGTCCATTGCTATTTTTCCAAGCAATGAGGAAACAGACACAAAAATATGGGTTGTGTCACTGTGTGGCCTTCCACACTTCTAAGTCGCATGCCCTCCAACCTTCTCCTTTTGTCAGGGACAGGTCCTGTTTAACCCTTTGCCATCCCACTTTACTAGCTGTATGTCACAGTTTCTCCCTCCTCCACTTCATTTGTCCTCAGCTTACTTCAAGCACTGCAAATTGAGTTCAAAATGCCAAAGACTTTTGCTCTCAGTTAACTCAGCCAGGAGGAAGGTAATAGAAGAAGTGGAATCCTTCCGTTCCCAATCGGCTCAGTCAAAAGCAAACTGCCTCTCCTAGCTTCTGCATTCTTCCTCATTCTTAAACTCGGCCATCCTGACCACACTTTGGTGTTTCTTGGCCATACGTATCTTGGTTTTTGTCTGTGAAATGTTGGAGGGTATGAAGCCAGCACTCTTTGGAGTGCCTTCCTCCAGGGATGGCGTTCAACCAGAGCCCGCGGGGAAGGGCTTGGCTGTCCCTTCCCTGCAAAAAGCAAACAACGGCTGCGTTTTTGGGTGTGTGTTTCTACGTTGTTGACTCAGGAGAGGGAGGAAGGAAGAGTAATGGGTCGGCCCAAGCAACCTGGGCTCAGTTCCAGGGCAACAAAACAACAGCCCTGCCCTGCGGGCATGAAGGTATCACGCTGTCTTGGGAACAAGTAACCGAGAGCAGAGGGCCTGAACCAAAAGGGAATGCTTACATCTCCCTTTTCCTTTGTTGCCACGTGCCTTCAAGTCTGTTCCAACCTTTGCCGACCCTAAGGGGTTTTCTTGGCCAGTTTCTTCAGCGGAGGCTTGCCATTGCCTTCCCCTGAGTCTGAGAGAGTGTGACTTGGAAAGAATTCATTGAGGAAGTATTGAGAAAAGAAGATGGAAGATTACCTCCACATTACCGCCGCCACCACATCTCAAACAAATTGATTCTCTTCCCACCAGCTTTCTTCACAATCCAGCTTTCACATCCATGCATAGAAATCGGAAATATGATTTTAGTATTCAGTGAGAGATCTTTGCATATCGGGACCTTGCCCAGTTCTGTCCAAGCTACCTTTCCAAGTCTGAATTTTCTGATTTCTTGACTCCAATCTCCACTCTGATTAATGACTGAGCCAAGGTATGAAAAAAGATTCTTGAACTGTTTCAATGTCTTCATCATATGGATCATCTAGGGTCCTTATTTTTGTGTTCTTCATGTTCATCTGCCTCTGTGCTTTCTTCCTTTCTTGAATAATCTTTCCCTTATCTTTGATATTTGTACTGCATGGATCTCTTTGGGCCACCGGATGGTGCTGGCGAGCTCCTGAAAAGTGCACTAAGAGGAGGAGAACCAACTCAAATATAAGCATTTTTCCACACCTGTTTTGGCCTTACTGTTTCCACGTCTTTTTTGATCTTGCCAGTAAATTGCCAAGGATGCTTTCAGAAACCCTGGCAGCGCAAAGCAAGGGGGCGGGAAGGCACAAGAGGACAGCCGGACCATACATTCCCACTGTGATTATTAGCGTTATTATAGGGTTTGTTTTCCCGTCGATTAGACATCTGTAGGTCACTTAAAGACATGGGAGCGCCACTGCATCTGGTAGTCCTGATGAGAAATCTGTACTTAGGACAAGAGGCTACTGTCTGAACAAAAGAGGGAGAAAGAAAATGGTTCCCAATCAGCAAAAGGGTCAGGCAAGGATGCATATTATTAATCTATTTCTTTAACTTGTATGCAGAAAATATCATACGAAGAGCAGGACTGGACACAGAAGAAGGAGGAGTGAAGGTAGGAGGAAGGAATAGCCACAACCAAGAAGCAGAAATCCTCACCGATCTGGAACGACTACTAGGCTGAACATAAAGAAAACCAAAATAATGACCAGGGACGATCTATGAGGACATAGAAGTAGTCAAAGGGTTCCTGTACCTTGGATCAATCATTGATCAGAAGGGAGACTGCAGCCAAGAAACCAGAAGAAGACTAGGAATGGAGAGGGCAGCTATGAAAGAACTAGACAAGATCCCAAAGAGTGAAAATATGCAACCGAGCAGTGAAGTTAGAATCGTCCAAAGCCATTGTATTCTCCATCACCACGTACAGATGTGAGAGCTGGACAGCGAAGAAAGCAGATACAAAGAAAATTAACTCATTTGAGATACGGCGCTGGAGAAAAGGGCTGAGAAGACTGCGGTCAGCCAAAAAGACGAACAAATGGGTCCTGCAACAGATCAAGCCTGAAATCTTCTTGGAAGCCAAGGTGACCAAATTGAGGCTGTTGTATTTTGGACGCATGATGAGAAAGCACAAGATTGGAAAAGACAACAATGCTAGGAAAGGTAGAGAGTGGTAGAAAGAGAGGAAGAGACCCCATGCTAGATGGATGGACTCTATTAAGGATTGTCCCTATTAAGCAAATCATTCGCTTGGAACCAAAATGCTTGCTAAAACCTTTTGGGAACCTGCTCACCTGTCCCTCTTCTTTCTACATTATTTTTACCCTGGGTACCGAATTTTCTGTTTAAAAAGGCCATGCCCTGGGACGCATTGACATGGTGAACTGAGCTCGACCTGCAGCCTCAAAATAACTCCTCTGAGCCTCCACTCTCTGTGTGTTGTGCATCTCTGTGTGAGCGTGATTTGCACCTTGAGCTTTCGTTTTTGGAGGGGTGCCCTTTGCTCTGTGAGTGTAGCATCAGGTGAGGGATGAGCTGTCAGAGAGAGGGACCTTGTGAGTGCCCTGAGTCACAGTGTGTTTCATCGCGTCCCCCGGTTCTTTCTCTTCCAACTCTTTCTTTGCTCCCTTGGAGACAGAGTTCTCTTTTGTTCCCCCGGCTTATGACTCAAGATCCTTTTCGCTGGCAAAACGAGAGGCTGAATCTAGGACCATCTGCCTGCCGAGCAAAAATGCTGTGGCAAAATGAGCTTCTAGTCCTCGTGATTGTAAATGAAGATCGGTTGGTTTTTATCCCTCCCTCTCCCAAAGAATCATAGAATATTAGGATTGGGAGGGACCCTAAAGGCCATATAGTCCAACCCCATTCTGCCAAGCAAGGATGCACAGTTAAAACACCCCCAATCTCTGTTTAAAGATCTCCCAGAGTTAAGAGAACACAGGTTTACTTCAGGTGCGTTGCTGGGTATTTCTTCTTTAGCAGAAAAAATGTGGTACCCGAGGCTGAAATAACCGGGGAAGAAGAGGGTTAGGTATATATATACCCTGCTCACTTCCATGCCAGCTACAGGTGTTGGCGAAACGTCAGGAACAAACTCTTCTAGAACATGGACACAAAACCCACAAAAAACTAGGGATAGGTTCACAAAAAACAGAAGAGCAGTCCAATGTGTTTCAGTGTATTAGTATATTATTCCAGTATTTTAGCATCTTATAGCATTCTGTTTTATAGTTTGTTTTGGATTATGTGTGTCTGATGTTCCACCCTTCGGTGAAAAGGGTGTTATACATGAAAATTATTCTTATTATTATTTCAGCAAACTTTTGATTCGAAACTAAAAACACACACATGGGCAATGAAACCAACAGGGTACATTGACCCTGTATAGATAATGTAGTTTGATACTACTTTAACTGCTGGTAGCTTTGACCGAGGGGTTAAGAGGGATTCTTTCTCAAATCTTGACCTTTCCAGTTAGATTTTTTTCCCAACCATACCTGGCGATGCTGGGATTTGAATCGAGCACGCTCTGTTTCCAAAACAGGGCCCCTCTCCATCGCTGAGCTGGTTATTATTATTTTGTAAAGGATGTTGACGTGCGTCTCCCTGTTGCCCCATTCATCCGTATCTCAGTGAGCATTGCTAAGAGATGGAGCGACGCAGATGTGAATCCTTCCATGAATACATACCCATTACGAAGTCTCTGGAAAGGTTTGCGTTGTTGTTATTGTCGCTGCCACCGTCCTGTGAGCATCCCTCCGGAGAGCCGAGAAGCTTTGCAAGGCCTAGAAGGGGCACTTTTCAGCCTCATTCATCGCTGCTAATTCTGGCGCGTTCTCTCCATTCCTCCTCCGTCACCACTTTGCCACCTTCTGCCAGTGACTCACTGCCACTCATCCCTCGTGATTCACTCGGCGGGTGGGCTGAAAGACGAGGAGGGTTGGCAATGCCACCAAGGTTGTGAGGAACAACCTGGCACTGAGAGATTGCGATGTGGTGGCCACCTTTGAGGCTGAGAGAGAGTGATTTGCCCAAGAGCCACCCAAATGCCACTTAATAGTCTGCCCTCTCTGATCCCAGCTGGCTTTCTCGATCTCCTTGTAAGGGGCACCCTTCCGTTCCGCTGATAAAGATATCACTGTTTTGTGGATTTGGGTGTTATATACTTTGCTGCATTTCCTGTATTTTATACATTTTGGGTTGGCCCGATAAAGATATCAATGTTTTGTGGATTTGGGGTGTTATATACTTTGGTGCCAACCTGTATTTTGTGCCTTTTGGGTTGTCCTGATAAAAGGTATGTCTGCTTTGTGGATTTGGATATGAACTCCCGAAGGAGTAATGCTTTCAGGTGTCCCAGCATGAGTGTACCAAAGGGTTGTGTGAATGATCCAACATTGGGACTTCTCACGAGAAAGGGATTGTTGTACACTCAAGGCCTGGAAGAGACGGTTTGTTCTCCACCAATTCTGAGAATTTCCTGCCCACTTGGAGGGAACCTGCGCTTGGCGGCTGGGCGATATTGCGTGAGCTTTCTGCCTGGGTGGTGTCGGGGACGATGGAGACAAGAGTTGAAGGCAGAGGGGGGGGAAAACCATCCTTTCCCTCCCTGGATGCCTCCGGGACGGACAGGCCGACAGCGCTCAGCAAGGGCAGCCTCTCTGTCTCAACGCTTGGCTGGCGTGTTGACATATTGGGGTTGACGGCTGCCGTGGCTCCTGTTTCCTTTGGCTAAATGTGGGGGGAAAAGAATAGATAAAAGGGGAAAGGAGAAAGGGTGAGAGGGGTGGGAGAGGAAGAGAGGGGTGGCAGTGCTTTATTTCTGCTCTCCTGGCTGCTTTGTTGGTTGCGGCCTCAGAGATCTAGGAAACTGAGATTATTTGTCTGTGGGATCCAGTGTCACCAGCTTTGACTGGCAGCTGTTCTCCAGCCCCTGAGCCAGAGATCTTGGTCTTTCCCATCACCTCTTAGCTGCTGCATTTAAGTAGAAGAAAGCCCAGGCTTTCTTTTGGGGCCAAGCTAAGTTCCTAGTCCTCATGGTTCTGTGCAAAATTTCAGCTCTTGTTTGGATGGGACAAGATGACGTTTCTCGCCTTGCAAGTGGGAAGCTTCGTCCTGCCTTTTTAGAGCCAGCGCACTCCCTTGATGCCTGCTCTGACTATTTTGTGATGGAGCTCAAGCCCAAAGGACTGTCTCTCCCATCCTCTGTGACAGGATGCCTTTTCAAACAGGGATGCTCCTATTTCTGCCTATCTCCTGGGCTCATGGTCAGTGGGCTTTAGCTTGCAACATGGCTTTGGTGCCTTTTGGTAGGCCCCGTAAAGGCATCACTGCTTTGGGGGATTTGGGGTGTTATTGTACTCCCTCCTCCATCTCTTTCTCTCTTTCTCTCTCTCTGAGACATACACAAACACATGCGTGAGACCGTTTTGTGTGGCACAGAGGCGGGGATGAGCGGCGGATGACAGCGCCACCCCCCCCCATGACGTTTGCCATTGGCGGTGGTGGGCATCTCCTGCAACACCCCTCCTTCCCTGAGCCCCCTTTGGAAGAAAGTTGCCCCCCTTCCCTAAACACACAGACACACACATCACACACAGACACACACACACAGACACACACAGCTGGTGCGCCGCCGCTGTCCCTCAGCACCACCCTTCCTCTTTGCTTTCATCTCATCCTCCTCTCCCTCCCTTCTCCTCCATCTCTTGCTGCTTCCTGGCTTTCCTTTCCCTAATCCCTCTTCCAAAGCTCCTCTCTTCTCCCTCCCTCCAATCCCTCTTTCTACCCTCCTTCCCCCCAATTTCCCCCTCTCTTTCCCCCACAGACCCCAATCCAGAGCCTCTTTGTTTTGCCATGCCCGCCTGGTGGAGACGTTGCCGCCGCCGTTGATCTCCTGGCAGAAGGATGGAGCCCCTGAGCCAACACGGTGGTGGCCTTCCTCGCCTCTCCTGGATCGACACCCTCTATAGCAGTAGGTGCTTTTGGGGAGGGCTGGGAGGGAGGCAAATTGGGGTCCAGTGCCCCCCAACATCACCAGCACCCTGCTTGAGCATCACCGTCTGACAGGGGTGGCGGTGATGGTGTTCACGGTAGGGTTAGGTTGGCATCACCCATTGGCATCTTCATTTTCTCCCCCTCCTTGGGTTCCCATCTTGGGGTGCAAAACCTCCTCCCCACCCCAGTTTTCCTTCATCATTTTTGGATTTTTCTCCCTTCTGTCTATCTCTCCAGGGAAAACTCTTACAGGAAGGAGAATTTAAGCCCTGTCAGTTTTCAGCTGGAGAGTCGAGGATGGGTTATATAAACCCAAATGTTGGCGAAATGGAAGATGGATAGGGATGTGGAGTTTCCATGATGAATTTATATTTTGGGGGGGGGGGGGTCAGCTCTAAAGAGGGAAAAAGGGAAGACTGTGTATTTTATCCCCTTTCCCCCAAACCTGGGTCAAACCATTGCAATCTTGTTGTCGTTGTGTGTTCCTTCCCAAACCACGGCTTCGAATGTCTAGATATATTGTCACTTGGGTTTCTTTGGCACCTTTTAGAATCTGGTTTGGGCCGTTCACCCATTCACCCATACACATAGGCACCCCAAAAACACACTCCAGCTTGTCCTTAGGGATAGGTGTGATATCAGACGGAGGTGTAAAGCGAGCGTTGGGTACAGCCGACAGGTGTGTTAAGCTTACACAACCAAGCGGAGCATCTCTTCCGTCTGCAGAGCCTCATTCTTCTCTTTCCATCTATCCAACACTCCTTTTCTTGGCTTTTCGGGGTTCTTGTTGAAACCCCCTTTCCTCCCCCTTTGCTTTCCAGCACCTTTTGGGGTGGATTTGTGGTTTTCTGGGGCTTGGACATATGGCAGCGTCATCATGATTTGGACAGAGAAGACAGGCTGGGTTTTTAACACCGTCTAGGATTTATTTTATGAGGGCCTAAATACCCTAAACATGCCAGATCCCATCTGATCTTGGGAGCTAAGCAGGGTCAGCCCTAGTTAGTCCTTGGAAGGGAGACCAATACCAGGCTTGATTCCAGAAGAAGGAACCATTGAGAACCTCTAAGAAAACCCTACAAAATTCATAGGATCACCGGCGATATGGAGGTGCATAACATGCATAGGATTTATTTGAGGGGCTCTCCATCTTCTGAGGCCCTCTTTAAACAGAGGTTTGGTGGGCATTTCTCAGGGGTGCTTTAGTCATCTATTCCTGGATGGCAGAGGGTTGGACTAAATGTCCCTTGAGCTCCCTTCCAAGTGTATGATTCTACGATTCTAGCAGCCCTTTCTCTGGCTCCAAGGAGAACGATTGCATGTCCCAGCATCCAGGCCTTCAGCAACCTGATTCTTTCCTGGAACAATTGACTAAAAATTCCAGCAACCAATTTGTTCCAAGACCAATTGGGACAGGATTTTTGTTGCTGTTGGAAAGAACTGAGGTGTGTGTGTGTGTGTGACAGGTTTTTTCCAAATAAATGCATTTTTCCTCCCACCCTTTAGGCCACAAATGAATGATGCATGTCTATTTTATTATTTGGCGTGGCGAGGATGGACTTTGGCATGGTTTGGGTCTGCAGTTTGTTTTCCTTTGGGCTCTCGATGGGTCTGTCAGTGCGTACCTGACCTCTGCTTTTTAAAAAAGATGATCCATGCCGTAGGATATTTGAATTTTTGTGTATAGTTGTGCAACCTGAACAAAGGAAAAGAGAGGGGTGTTTATTGGCATGAAAGGGTCTTGGGTTACAATCCCAGCCAAGGGGCAAGTTGATTTGGCTGGTGGTAGCCCACCTTTCCTTCCTTCAACCTCCTTGGTCCTTCCACCGGTTCCTCCTTTCCTTATTTAAAAGCAAAGAAACAGGTGGCTCCTAAAATTAAAATTAGGAACAGGTGGCTACTAAAATAAGACACAGTTCCTTGAAACAAGGGATGGGTGGCTACTAGATCGGGAACGGGGGCATTACTAAATAAGGGAACTGTTCTTGGAAATCAGATGCCAGGGGCTATTGATTTAGGAACAGGTGGCTACTAAATAAAGAACAAGTGGCAAGCTAGTCCTCTAACCCCAAACCATCTTTCTCCAGCTGCAAGGCCTGGGATAGTCTAGCAGCTAGAAAGTAAAAAGACCAAAGGTATTCAACTGGTTTCCATTTTATCACCTGGCCTGCTCCATAGGGTTGTCATAAGCATTACATTTGCAAAGTCCTTTGAATGCTCTGTAGTGCCTTCCAAAGACTAAGTATTAGGAGGATCCAGAGTGCATCTGCACTGTAGAAATAATGCAGTTGGGCCCCACTTTAAGTGCTGTAGCTCCATCCTATGGAATCCTAATATTGTAATAATGAAATAATTAAACCCTTTAATAATTAAATGGTCTGTTCGTGGGAATGTATGGCGAGGGAAGAAATGTCTTCTTAACCAGAGGAACGTTTGGCTCCCAAATGAAAATTTTGCTTGTGAATCTTTCCTAGTATTTCCGAGGCAGTTTGCAAGGGATATCAAATATCTGGGGGAGTATTCAGCAACTGTTGGGTGTTTTGGAAGCCTATATTTCTCTGTCTCACTCTCTTTTTTTCCATGGTCTACCTTACTGAGTTGTTGTGAAAAGAAGGAGAGGGAACAGGAGCTTAATGGAAGTAAAGTGGCTTGGAAAATAAGGATGATGATGATGATGATGATGATGATGATGATGATGTCACTAAATGTCTTGGTTTTGAGCTCCAGAGAAGCAGAATGATGGATGCGCGGATAGGATGCCATGAATGGCAAATCGTGCGGGATAATGTTTGACATTAATGAACCGTCACACTTTGTTTGAAGAGATGCCAAGGAAGTCAGTGTGCCATCTTTCATTGAAGGCATTTGCAGCAGATGGCTGCACAGCCGGGATGCCCCAATTTTGCGAGATTTCCAGGAACGATCGGTGCGGGTCAGACTACATGACCGTTGCCAAATCTGTTGTGATTGTCATCGTCATTTACGCACCCGCCATTTCCTCCAGGCGGGGAAACTGACTCCATAAACTTCTCTGCTTGCTCTTTTGGGGTTTTTTCAAGAGAGGAGCTGGTCTGACCGCTTGTGTAATCTGCTGCCCTGGTTTTAGTGCCTGACCCTCACTCTCACCCAGCAAATGCCCTTCAGACATTTGGGACTACAACTCCCATCTGCATCCTCCTGTTGGTTATACTGGTTGGAGATGTGCAGCCCAGAAAACATTGGTTGGGTGTCGGGGTTTCTGGCTCTCTCGACTCTATCCATGGTCACTTGGAAGCATCCACCCAAGGCTTATGGCTTTGAACAGTGTGCTGGGAAAAGCCTATGGAACTCCAGGCCACTTGTCCAAAGACTTGCCAACCCTCCCTATTGCGAAGCAATGCATCACACGTCAATTCATGAAGCGAACAGGCAAGTCCAAACTGGGGAAACTTTGGAATTACAGCACCCATCTTCCACTGCTGTTGGACTAGAGATTTGGCGGTCCACAGCGACTACTCCCTCCTTCCAGCAATATCCCTTGGAGGTTTCCTTCCCCATAACCTGGCCCAGTTTCTGTAGATCTTGGCCCCGAACCCCTGGGAAAGTCTTCCTCGCAAGGGGCTTACGTGCGCATGATGCGCTCGCCCTCGCCAATGTTCCTGTCCTCCTTTTTTTAAAACCGAAAATGGGGTTTTTGTTTGGCTCGGGCCATCCATCAGGGGAGGCTTGGCTCCCTTCCCAAGCTGGATGTTTGAAGAGAAAAAAAGGAGAGGAGGCAGGTTGGAGGAGTGTGTGCATTTGCGCGTGTGGTTGTGTGGTTGTGCGGTGAAGGGACACCCGATGTTCCCAGCTGGTTTCCTTGGCCACGTTGAGCACATCGTGCGTGGTGTAACCGCCTCTTGGGGAGAAACAAAAGCAACAACACAATTGGTATTCACTTCGCAGGCCTCAGCGGGAAGGATGCGAAGCCAGGAGGCGCATGAGGGCAGGTTCCTTGTGAGCTCGGACTGAGGACGGAGCGGACGGCAGGCTTGCGGGGCAGTGTGCGGACGCAGGGGTGGTAATATCATGGAGATGTCTCATCCACAGGGTCACCGTTCATTTGAGTTGGCTCAAAGGCAGTTAACAACCGCAAACATAGAGCCATTGGGTTGGAAGGGGGACCCAGAGGCCATAAAGTCTAACTCCCAGCTCAATGCAGGGACTCCAGTTAAAGTCCATCCCCAGCAACTTCTTTCTGAAGATGTCCAAATAGGTTTTGTTCCCCATACCTCTTGCCACCCTTGTTGCCCTTCTCTGAATTTGCCCCAGTTTGTCTCTGTCCTTCTTCAACCAAGGTTCCCAGAATTGGACACAGGAGAGGTTTGGCTAGCTTGGGCCTATGACTTCTTTGGACTTGGAAATTATGTTTCTGTTCATGCAGGCTAAAATAGCTTTTGCCTTCTTTGCTGCGGCATCGCACTGCCTGGCCATGGTCAAATGATGATCAACTTGACTTAGGGGGATTTGAATCCTGGTTGCCCAACAGCCAGACCACGACACCATGCTATTTACACTAGGTGTAAATTCATAAGTATTATACACACACACACAACCTGCAACTGCTGGACCATGGCTCTTTCAAACCCGTTGAAACGGACATTTCAAGATTTCTCACCCTGACCCTCAAGGCAGAGATGGAGCCAAGAATATCCAGGCCCCCAACAAAGCCTGACCAGCGAATAGCAAAAGTCAGAGAGTCAGTTTGGCAGTGGGCCCCAGAACCTCCGTCTCCGAAGTCCCTTCGGGTCTCTAAATGACTTTATTTCTCAGTCCTGAAGTCCCACTTCTCTAAATTCTCCATCCTCTTGGCTCCTTCTTGCAGGAAACTGAACCCAGCAGACACTCAGAGGGCAATGAGAACGGATGATAAATATTCTTACCGGGTTAAGTAATTGGCTTTGCTGTGTGAGTGTGGTGCCAGGCGGAGGCTGTGCCAAGAGAGTTTGGGATGCCCCAAAACCCAGATTTGTTGGCTAGAAGGGAGAAGTGGATGCAATGTCTGCATGCATATTTTGCAAAGGTCCAAGGGTTTAGCCAAGTTGTTCTTTTGCGCAACAACTCCCACAATCCACTGACTGCTGGCCAGTGGATATGGGGGATTTTTTCCTCCAAAAAGGAACTCTTTGACTTCTTCTCAACATCCTGACATCCCAAAAGTCTGGTTTGTAGGAGTATTTTTTTTTTTTAAAAAAAAGGGCTTTGGTGTGCAAGCTGCGAGGTTGAACCTCACCTTCCCTCTCTCTGCTGTTTTGAAGTCTCATTTTAAACCTGACTGCTCTCGAACTCGTTCCCTGCGCTGCATGTTAATGCGAAGAGGTGGATTTGTTTTGCCTGTCCTGGGTGGGTGCGAAATGTATTTCTGCCTGGATGCTGAGAACAAGCAGACAGAGCTGATAGATTTGGGTGTCATGAAAGGGCAGGAGGCAGATTTTGGGGTCAGGAAAGGCAGCCCACTGGGGCAAGGAGACTTTAAAGAGAAAAATGTTGAAAAATTCAGCAGAAGCAACACTAGACCGCAGTTTGTCAAGCCTTGACAGAAGGCATCACAAATTGGTGAGCAAACTAGTACTGCAGTTTACAGCCTATTACAGTCTGTGTTGTATAAATGTACCCATCCGAATCGGCAGTTAGTCTTAATATTATTATTGTTGCATTTTAAAATCAGTCTTCCTCCTAGACAGCAAGATTATTATTTGTTGTTGTCATGTGCCTTCAAGCCATTTCCGACACATGGCAACCCTGTCATGGGGTTGTTCTTGGTGGGACTTGCTCAGAGGAGGTTTGGCTTTGCTTTTCTCTGAGGCTAAGAGCTTGTGAAACTTGCCCAGGGTCATCCACGTCTGAGTAGGGTTTCGAACCCTGGAAAGTCAGAGAAAAAACTGGAGAGGGCTCCTGTGCCTTTCATGGTTGTGCAGAAGAGGGGATTTTAGTAACCAGGTAAGAAGCAACCTCTCTTCTGCACAACTATGAAAGGCACTGGAGCTTTCTCTAGGTTTGATTTTGGCAACCCTACTTTGCCATTCCCAGAGAAAGGTGGATTGCAAAGCTGGTGCCACTTTGGTGACCCTGTGGCCTGATAACCCACTAAGTGCTAGCAAAATGGGTCACTGAATGCATTAATTCGGTTCATAGTTTCACAGAGTTGGAAAGGGACCTCAAGGGCCAAACCCTTGCCATGCAGGAATATGCAACGAAAGTCCTCTTGGAAGACGACCATCCAACTTGTGCTTAAAAATCTCCAAAGGCGGAGAGTCCGCCACCCCATTTCACTACTATCAAGAAGGTCTTCTTAAT
Source organism: Urosaurus nigricauda (assembly GCA_034509955.1). Classification (NCBI taxonomy): domain Eukaryota; kingdom Metazoa; phylum Chordata; class Lepidosauria; order Squamata; family Phrynosomatidae; genus Urosaurus; species Urosaurus nigricauda. Next base: position 20,129,976 of record JAOEGL010000010.1, read on the forward strand.
ATTTAGGTGGCATCTCTTTCCTTGTAACTCGAATCCATCAATCTGTGTTATTTGCTTCCAACATACGGCTTTTGTAGGGTTTCTCGGCAAGATTGCGTAGAAACAGGAATTTCAGTAGGCGAACGGTCATTTTCAGAAGGTAGGATAGTCATCTTCCAGGAGTGCTTTCAAGGATCCTTACCTTCCTCTGAGGCTGAGAGAGCGTTCATCTTGGTTAACTATGAATCTGTCCATTGGCTTTCTTGACGGTCCAGCTTTCACAACCAGGCACCGAAAACGGGAAACCGACTCTCAACCCGGAGCTCTGTTGAACCCCAAAGTAGGCAGGATTTTTATCAAAGTTTGTTGTTGGTAGGGAGGAAAGGAGAAGGGAGGCGGATTTGGGGTTGGAGAATGTCATGCCTTCCTCACTAGTCACTTCCACCCCCACGGCTGCAAAAAAAAGAGCCAAAAAAAAGAGGGAGTATTTATTCCCACCCCTCTCTGAGTACTTGAGCATCTTCCCAGGGCTTCCAGCTGCAAAGGATGAGTGGGATGCAGGAGGAGGAAGAGGAGGCGGTTGCCGTGGCGACGGACCGGCCTCCAGCCACTTCGCAACGGGAACCAAGCGTGGGATGCGTAGGGGGTTGTTTTGTGCCTCTGTGCGTGTGTACCGTAGGGGGGATTTCGTGATGAAAACTAGGGGTGGTGGCGTCATATTGGCCTGAAAGGTGGCTCCCCTGGGGAGGAAAGGGACCCTAAGGAGATGCCATCTCTGCCCAAAGTTATGGAGGGAAGCACCAGGCCCCCCCGTATGGGCAAGTTTTGGATGTGATGTGCGTGGCATTCATTTAAAGCAAATTCTATTTACTTACTACAGGTTGACTTTCCCTTATCCGGAATTCTGACATCTGAAATATTCCCAAACGTAATCGTCCCGGTCAATGTTGCTTAATTCTTTCTAACTTTTGTAAAACTAAGGTTTGAATTGAATCTTGTTTTAAGCCTCTGGAAGCCGCCTTGGATTCCGTCCCAGGAGAAAAAGAGAAGGGCATAAATTCGATCAATTTGTCAATAAAACGCTCTCGAAAGATGTCCATCCAGCCTCTGTTTAAAGACCTCCGAAGGTGGAGAGTCTGCCATCCTCCGAGGCACGTTTCTTCCGCTGTCGACCGGCTCTTACAGTAGGAAAGTTCTTCCTAATGTTTAGGTGGGATCTCTTTTTTCGCAATTTGAATCCCTTGTTTCTGTCATTTGAATCCATGGCCCTGTTGAAACCCTCATTGTTTTACTTTGGGGGAGATAATTTGGAATAATGCAAAACACCTCACCTTTATTTCCCTGAAACAGAGGCAAAAGGCACACAGTTCGGCACCAAATTTTGCATTTTTCCTGTTATGTATTTGCATGGGTGGTTTTTTATGCCTCCCTTTTTCCAAAACAGTACATTAATTTTAAAAAAAAAACTATTAGGGAGTTTGAAAATGTACTGTAGCATCTTTGAATTCGAAATCCTCTTCTGGATGTCCGGTGCAGAGAAAGGCATCCAAAATGACCAAAGGAAATTCTCCCGTACTGAAAGATGGCAACATTTGGTGACAGAGGTAGCCTAGGAGGAAAAGATGAATTTAAGTGGAAGATATGATGGGACTGGTGTAACACGGTGTGAAGAAAGTGAATTTGGAATAACTTTTTCTCTCTGATAATATCAGAATCTGCGGAAGCTGGAATGTGCTGAAGAATTGCCTTCAACACAGAGACAAAAAATGGCATTTGGAGGAAACAATGATGGCAGTCCAACCTGTGTTCCTCGCGTTTAGGTCACCCTTCCACTTTTTAATTAATGGCAGAAGCCGGATAAATTATGCATGATGGCCATTATGCTCCGTTGCCCTGATTTGGAAAGGAGAGATTGCCTTTTTTCTCTCTCTCTTGCTGCCAGCTTTACAAATCTAGATGTGTGCCCTTCTCTGTGCCAGGATCTTGATCATTTTCTGGATTGAAAAAGGTATCCTGCCCTGTCTCTCTGTTTGTGTCACCATCTTCTGGTCATCGTTATGTGCATTACGTGCAACCCTGTCATAGAGTTTTCTTGGCCAGATTTCTTCAGAGGGGTTCAGCCTTTGCCATCCTCTGAGGCTGAGAGATTGTGACTTGCCCGTGGGCACCCAGTGGGTTTCCATGGCCGAGTGGGGATCATAGTCCAGAGTCATAGTCCAACGCTGAAACCGTTGCTCCAGGCCGTTTCCTTTTCCACAGCTCTGCAAGGTAGGTCAGGTCATGTATGTGTATGTGAGAGAGAAAAGGTCTCAAGACTCCTTGGCTTCATTGCCAATCTGGGTCCCGATGGTCTCCCATATCCTAACCATTCTACAATACTACCTATCATCCCCCAACTCTAATGGCAAAACCTCTTTTGGAAAATCCTCCGAGGGAGATGCACAGGCGCAGGCCAGGGCCAGTTGGCGCATGCAATGATCGAGGGATTTCAAGGCAAGGCGGTGCTCAAAGATGCGTGCTTAATTGTACAAATGTGGGGAAGTGTGTCAGGCCAAGGCTTGGGGGGTGTCAGAGGGGGGGATATAGAGTGAGAGAGTGTGACCGAGGGGCACACGCTTGACTGGGCCCAGACTGGATGTCTCGGGAGCTGGGGGAGGTAATGCATTTGCAGCGGGTGTCGTGGGCGCATGGCACGTGCCTTCTGGTTCCCCGGTCATGCCGACTTCAACAGGGTTGGTCTCTGTCTCAGCCTAGCCATGCGCTCTCTTTCCAGCTGTCTCTTCCTTCCAGTATCCTCTGGTGGCTTCACAGGTTACATCTGCACTGAAGAAATAAGGCACTTTGACACCACTTTAAGTGCTGTGCCTCCATCCTGGGGGATCCTGCGATTTGTAATTTGGCAAGGTCTTTCGCCTTCTCTGTCGGAAGCGTGCTGGATCCTCACCAAACTACAAAGTCCTGGATTCTGTAGGATGGAGCCATGGCAGTCTAAGCAGTGTCCAAAGTGCATTATTTCTACACCCAAAATCTCTCTCTCTTTCTGTCTGTGTCCACTCTGGGTTTTAGTCCAAACTGCAAAGGAGTCATACAGTGTGCACAACCGTATCCCATGCACGATAGCTTCAGTGCTCAGGATGGTTCCTTTCAAATTTCAGCCAAAAAATTGGGAGCAGACTGCAAATCCTGTCTGATGATGGAAGCTAGGCAGGATCAGCCCTGGTTAGTTCTTGGATGGGAGGCCACCAATGAAACCCAGAGGCTGTATTTCAGAGAAAGGAACTGGCAAAATGACCTCTGAGGATTCCTGGCTGAGAGTATGTGACTTGCTAAAGATCACCCAGGGGGTTTCCATAGCCAAGCAGGAATTCGAACCCTGTTCTTTAGTGCCATAGTCCAGCGCTCAAACAACTGCCCCATGCTGGTCTTTGAAGGAACATACATCTATTTAATGATGGTTTTTGGTTCGGTGTGTATTTGGAGATGGAGCAGGAGGTGTGTGTTGCGGAGGAGTGATGATCAATTCATCTCCTGCTCAATAACACCTCAGCTAAGAGGGATAATTTTTAAAAAGTAAAAGGCAAGGGAGTGATATCTTGTCCGGCATTAACTAGGTTTCTCCTCGATTGCTCTCGACAGATTTCAACTACGGGACGGAGGATTATGATGCCGAGGGGAACGAGGAGCCCAAAGTGCCTCCCGGTGGTTCGGAGACCATGCCATACATCGACGAGTCGCCCACCATGTCCCCCCAGCTCAGCGCCCGAGGCCAGGAAGGCGGAAATGGCAAGGATGAGCCAGAGAGTGTCTCACCTACGGCTACCGACGGACTGGGCACCGGGGTAAGTGTCTTTTCTTCCAATGAACTCAAAACCATCGATACAACGTCCTTGTGAGGTAGATTAGGCTGAGATTGAGAAGAAGGAGGGATTGCTCCAGGATCATCTGGTGAGGTTCATGGCTCAGGTAGGACTTGAATCCCGATCTCCTAAGCTCCAAATCCAGCACGGTTGCCGCTTTGACTTCTTCGTGTGAAAATTACAAACTTTACTCCCAAATTACAGATCTTCTAGACTGACTTTTTTTAGGAGGGAGACGCTTCTGGAGCGTTTGCTCAAGAATTTTACATTATGAAAAAGGAGAAAAATGGCCCATACGACTCTTGTTTACCTTTTGTTCTTTTTCTGGGTGGGGAAGAAGAGGAGGGCAATAAAGGTACTGTACATAATATGTTATTGTGGGCATATTAAAAAGATGAGGGTGGGTTATGCCATCTGGTGGCCATAACCGAGAATCACGTTGGTTCTTAAAAGGTTACTGGGAATCCCCCGGCTCCGGATGTACTCTGATGCTGTGTTTCTCCCCAAATCTGATGTAAAACAGGCATTTCATAGAGCCAGACAGTTGGAAGGGGTCCCCAGAGATCATCAAATCCAACCCACTGCTCAGTGCAGGAACTTCAGATACAAAATCCCCAGCCTCTTTTGGAAAGATATCCACAAAGAGAGACCCCACCACTTCCTTAGATCATTGGTTCCATTGCCAAACCGCTCTTACTGTCCCTCGGGTCATCCTTGTTGCTCTTCTTTGAACCCACCTCAATTTGTCTCTATGCTTCTTAAAACGAGGCTCCCAGGATTGAATGAATGCAGGACTCCGAATGAGGCCTAGGTAGCTCAGGACAGATCAGGGCTATGACTTCTCTCGGCTCGGAAATTGCGTTTGTATTAAGGGAAGCGAAAATAGTATTTGCTTTCTTTGCCGCAGTAAATCACACTTGCTAACCAAAAATCCCAGGTCCTGCTGCTGAGCCAAGTAAGCCTTGAGATAGTTAGAAAGGATAGCAGTGTCCCCCTTCATCTTCTCTTCACCAGGCTGAACGTGCACAACCTCCCCGCGTAGGTTTTGTTCTCCATGCCTTGTCGCCCTTCTCCGAACATTGCTCAAATGGCCTTTGTCTTTCTTAAAACAAGACACCCAGAACTTGAACGCAGGACTCTGGTTAGTGCAGAATATTGTGGGACTATTACTAATGTCCTTTTGGGGGGGGGGGGGGGCTGGGGATAGGGATTAAGCATACAGAAAGAGGACAGCAAAATGACCACTCTTCCCCCCGTCCTGTAAAATCCCCCCACCTTTGACCCCATACCGAAAGGGATTTGTAAAGCCTTAAAACTCTCCAAATCCTTCTTAGTTGCTCTTTGGACTTTTCAAGCCACCTGCCCTGTGCGTTTTTAACTCTTTGGCCTCCTCTCCTTCCTGTGCAGAAACGGTGGATTGTTTTAGATCCCTTTTGGATTGCACAAACTGCACAGCCCTCTCTCCGTCTCTCATTTTGTGTCAACCTCAAGGATTCAGCCCACAGTGTCTTTATTTTAAAAACAGTTCTTTGCTGCTTAGCACGGATGGTATTCCTTCTGTTTCTTCCTCGCATCTTTCACGTATCCTTTTCCTGCCCCTCTCTTAGTTTTGGAGAGTTGCATGTTACGTGAAGTTGTCTTTATTTTTGAGAATTTTTACTGAAAAGAGGCTTCCCTCAGCAGTTTCCAAAAAACTGCCATTCAAGACAGTTGTGTCGATTGTCATTTTGCAATCGTATATGGCTTTTTTTTTTAATGATTTGTGTCAGGATCATGATACAATTGGAGGGAGAAGTGTAACCTTGTGCTAAGATTGAGACGAAAATTGAAATTCCTCAGAACAATATAAAAGCACAGATCATAGTTTTAATTTTTTTTTAAAAAAAGCACAACAACCACAAGCAGCCCTTTCCGTTGCACAGATTTTAAACCAAAGGCCGGCCTGGATAAGAAGGTCTTAAGCCTGGCGGCGAAAGGAAAGGATTGTTGTAATGTTTTAGCGAGATGAACTTTGCAAAATGCTTCAGAGGATGCAAGAAAAAGGTTATGTAAATGCTAACGCTCTTCTTTTCTCCTTCTGCCGGCCTCCACTTTCTCTCTCTCAGATCCTACTTGCTTTGCAAAATCTTTTCCTAACCACTCTGGGCGTATCCACACTGCAGAAATAAAGCAGTTTGACACCACTTCAACCGCCATGTCGCTATCCTACAAAATCCTGGGATTGGTAGGTTGGTGAGCTTTTTGACAGACCAGGTTGAATATTGTCACCAAACTACCAATCCCAGGATTCCATAGAACGGAGCCATGACAGTTAAACTGGTGTCGAACCGCTTCCTTTCTGCAGTGTGGAAGACCAGCCCATCTTGCCTTAATTTCCCAAAATACTTCTGATGGATGGATTGATCAATCTGACCTTCCCTTTATGCTGCTTCTGGGCTTGTGCTAAATTAGAGTGATCTAATCTGGAAACCGTTTCCATTTAAAAAGAAAAACACCACCAAAGTTTCTAGTCCTTCTTGGCAGGGAATGCATCCTAGCAAAGTGTGGAGGGGGACTGTATGATGAAATACCAGCGGCATGTCTTCCAATGGTCAAAGCTTATTTGCTGGATCCTAAAAAAGGTGCAGGGCAGGCGATGCCAAATAAAATTATATTCTGAAGGATGCTTCAACCAGCTTTCCTTCATGCCAGATGTTGCTTAGTTTAAGCCTACCTTTTCTTATACAAATATATATATATCCATAGCTGCCCCATTAGACATTATGAGGATTAAGATTATCCAGAAAGGGTGGGTAGCAGTTTGAACCCATGTCTTTCCGGCCCTAATGGACCAGAGGTGGACCATTGCTTTTCCTCTCGAAGCTAACATTTGCTCTTTGCATGTCTGTGCGTGGTGTGCTGAAATGGCTTCATCTTATTTGTCAAACAGCACAATTTGTGTACAGCTGAAATCTCCCTTATTATCCGAAATGCTTCAGACCAGAAGTGTTTTGGGGTTTTGGAATATTTGCGTATATACCTAATGAGATCTCTCCAAGATGGGACCCAAATCTGAACATGAAATTCATATACAGTATAAACATAGCCTGAAGCTAATTTTATACGTAATATTTGTAATAATTCTGTGCAAGAAACAACGCTTGTGCACGCCGAACCAGCAGAAAGCAAAGGGGTCAACAATCTCATCCAACCAAACGGACAGTTTTGGATTTTGGAGCATTTCGGATTTTGGAATTCCAGATAAGGGCGACTCAACCTGCATCTCTGTTTTTTTCTGTGCCACCTTTCGCCTGAAGAGTGGAAAGTGCCTTTCTTCCTCTACATTTCAAGCCTCACAACAGCCTCGTATGGTAGGTCAGGTTGAAAGAAGAGGGACTGGCCCCGAGAGACTAGAACCCGGATCACCTAAGCTCCAGTCTGGTGCTCTAACCGCTACACTGCATTGTTGTTAAAAACAGAGCACCTCTCTCAGAGGAGGGTGGTTTTTCCAGCTCCCATCCAAGCAGATTTCTGGCTTCCCAACCCAGTCTTCTCTTTCTCCTCCTTCGTGCCAGAGAGAGATGAACGAATGAGCATCCTAGGCAAACCGTGTGGTTTTGTGGCTTTCTTCCTTCAGTTCTTTGCGTGTCTGTATAGCTGTATGCGCTCGCTTTGTTGTTGTTTTGCACCTTCAAGTCATTTCCGAATTATGAAGCGATCCCAGGCAAGATTCATCCAGAGAGGGTTTGCTGCCATTGCCTCCCTCTGAGGATTAGAGAGTATGGCTTGCCCAGGGCCAACCAGTGCGTTTTCATGGCCAATCGGGGATTCGAACCCTGGTCTCCAGAGTCATGGTCCAACGCTCAAACCACTGCACTAATAATAATAATGATGATAATAATAATCAGATTTATTGATATCCCGCATTACTCTCAGCTTTCTCTCAATTGCCCTTTTCAGTCCCACGAAGATGAGCTCTCTTTAGGCGTAACTCTTTCCATTTGCTTCTAGTGTTGTCGCAGAAAGTTGTGGCCGCTTTGGTTCTTGAGAGAAGCAGCTGATGCAATTGGTATGTTTCCTTTTAAAAAGGCTCTCTCCCCTTTATTTATTTGTCTTGCCTTCTTTGGGAAATGTTCGCGCGGCCTTCTGGGTTAGGCAGACGTCTTCCTCCGACCCTCCCGAGAAGAGTCCTGTGTTGCTCAGAAGCTCGACTGTCCTTCACGAACAGGTTTCTGTTTCTTGCTGCCTGGGCCCGCTTGGGCAGTATTGAAAGAAGGTTTAACATTCAACTGTGCAAGTTCTCCTTTGCCTTCACATCTTTGGGCGCTAGGCAGCGTTCTGCAATGCCCAGGACCCCAGCTCTTGCTGTAACCACTCAACCCTACCACCCTGATTGGTCTCACCTGTTTTTCCAAGGCTTCCAGGTGAGTTCCTCCTCTTCCAGGTGATGCCTCTCTCTTCCCAGGTTGGATTGGGCCCCTCCTTTTTCTTCCCCTTTTCTATGGGACTTGGGTGAACGAAGGCTTCCTTCTCTTCCTCTCTCCTCTTGCCTTTCTAGTCTCTTTTTTTCCTTTCCCCTCCTGCATCTGCCATCGCTTCCTCCTTCTCCTCTCCGCCTCCTCCTCCTTCTTCTTCTTCAACAGCCCACACTTCCTCAAAGGAGCAAGAGTAAACCTCTCTCTCCGAAAAGCCCTCCTCTTCCATCCATCCATCCCTCCCTCTTTCTTTCTCTTCCTTTCTCTTCTCTCCTGGCACCAACCGCCTTTGCCAACCCCACCTCTGCAGCCTGGCATTTCCTGCTCCAAAGCGTGCAAGGCGGCTCTGAAGTGGCAGTGGAATATATAGGTTTAAAAAGAAGCCCCCAAAAGATCTGCCACCAGGAAGGGGTTAAACTAAGCCAGCCTGGTCTTGGCAGGGCTTCCTTCCTTCTCTCTTTCTCACCGGAGTTTGGTTCTTCTCAGACTGGCATGGCTTTACGGGACCTGAACTGAGCAGCACCTCCTTTGACCCCCAAATTGGGGGCCCAGGGAGCAAAGGTTTGGTTGTTTTCACCTCTGGGCATGGCTTCTTTGCTCCGGCGAAGGAGGAGGAGGCATCAGTGCCCAGCGTTGGAGGTGGCAGTGCCAGGCCTGGCTGCCACCTTGCCCTAGAGGAGGGTGCCTTCTTGGTTGCCCAAAGCCACCCAGGAAGGGTGAGCGGGTGCAGCTCAGGGGCCATGCAGGAGGAAGAAGAAGTCATCGGCTTCTTGGATAAAATCCTAGAAGACGAGGAGGAGGAGGAAGGCGAGGAAGAGCGGCCGGGCACCCTCACCCCCCATGGATTGGGGCCTTGCAAGGTGGGAAGAAGGAAACTTCCAAGGCCAGAGTCGGGGGTTTTGGGGGAGAAGGGATTGGGGAGAGTCGCCTCTTGGCCCTTTTCTTCTTTTTTAGTAATAATAGCCCTGCCGCTGGTGGTGTTTTGTCGGTCTGTTTGGCATTTGCTGGTGCTGCCGGAACCATAGTTGCTTCCTTTTTCCCAGAGGGGCCGAACTTCTCTTTGTAGGTCTTGACATTTCATCATCTATTTCCCTCCTCTGGCTTCGATTTGGCTCTTCTCCTCTAGACAGCCATGGGTCAGATCCCAGTTTCAAAAAGAGACATGACTTGGAATAGGCTGCCTCCTCTGACAGGCTCTTATCGATTCCTAGGCTCTTGAGTAGAATCCAGATCTTCGAGGGGACCAAAACTCCAGTCATTATAACTCTGAAAGTAGTAGTAGTAATAATAATAATGCTTTACATTTAATAATAATAATAATAATAATAATAATAATAATGCTTTGCACTAAAATTCACTCCCTTTGGCTCAGCTAGTGTGCCAGAATAACAGTGGGGCCAAGAACAGTGTGAAGTTTCTAAGTAAACTCATCTCAATCTCATTTTATTATTATTGATAACAATAATTTGTGGTTGTTGTGGTGCCTTTCAAGTCCTTTCTGACTTACAGCAACCCTATCGTGGGGTTTCTTGGGGCTGAGAAAGTGTCACTCGCTCAAAGCCACCCAGCGGGTTTCCATGGCCAAGTGGGGAATGGCATCTTGATCTGCAGGTCCCCTTTTTAAGAGATTTTGGACTTCAGCTCCCAGAAGCCTCAGCCATGTTGGCCAATTGTCTGGGATTCTGGGAATTGGAGTCCAAAATCCCTTAAAGGGCACGGTTTGGGGACTACTGCAATACACCATGCTGGCTCCAATGATGATGATGATGATGGGTTTGGGGCTTGCAGCTACGTCCAGATGTAGATCTTTTCAAGCTGTGGATACTTGAATCTGCGGATAAGGAGGGCCGACTGTAGTTCTTTCCTAGGAGGGCTGAACAAGGTGCTAGACTCACCCTAAACTACCTTCTCATCTGTCCTCGGAAGTTTTCATCTCTATCCACAACTTGCCGAAGTGGAGAGCGAACATCACTCCGCACATGGGGCCGAATCAATTGAGAAGTGAAATCACTTTGCGCATGGGCAGAAAACATTGAGAAGTAAAACCACTCTGCACGAGGGCAGAGGCAGGCCCATCTCTTGGAAGTGGGGCTGAGATAACCTCAGGGCTCTTGCCTTCTTTTCTCTCCTCTTACTCCAGATCTTGCCATTTTGGGCGCACCTGCTGCAAAAGCAGGTGCCCGTTGCCGCACCTTTGGGATAAAAGGAAATCCATAGCTTACCATCTCTGGAGTTTAACGTTCAAAGAGGTGGAGGTGAAGGGTGCGATAAGACTCTTTGTTTGGGTAGGGAAGGACGGAGGCAGGGAGATTGCCGTGCCCCATTGCCTCTCCGTTTTCAGCCTTTAAATATGACAAACCTGCCCGGTTCAAGTTCCCGAAATCTTAGCCTTTCCTTCCGAATTCTTAGGATCCTAAACTTTTCGGGACCGAAATTTGAGCCCCGCATTCAGCCTCTACTAGAGGTTGGGAAAATGACCTTTTTTGGGGGGGTTACAACTCCCCGAATCCGCCAGCCAGCAATGCCCTCCCCAGGGTAGTCTTATGGGATGTCTTCTTGCCTAAACCGCAAGCAAAACTGGGGGTTAACATCTTTCCCTTTGAATTTTATTATTTTCCTCTCCAGTCTATGCCAGCATAAGGTTTGACTGTGGCACCCTGGTGCGGAGATCTGTGTTCGAATCCTGGCTCAGCCCTAGAAACCTCCTTGGTGACCTTAGGCAAGTCACACCCTCTCAGCCTCAGAAGAAGGCAAGGGCAAACCTCCTCCAAACCAATCTTGCCAAGAAAAACCCATGATAAGTTTGCCTTAGGGTCGCCATAAGCCAGAACCGAAGATACACAACAAAAACAAACTGCCAGCATGGTATCGTGGCTTAAGCGCTGGATGAGGACACTGGGAGACACGGGTTCGAATCTCCGCTTCGGTTACCTCCTTGGTGACCGCAGGCAAGTCACACTCTCTGAGCCTCGGAGGATGGCAATGGCAAACCCCCTTTTGCTAACCAAACGTGTGATAGGTTTTCTTTCAGATTGCCGTCAAACGCAACATGGGGGCACATAGCGACAAAACATAGCAAGGAAAGCCGCGCCGTGGGTCCTTTTTGGGCGGCTTTTGGATGCTTACGTGGGTTGCTTGTCTTCCCCGCCCCGGGAAGGAAGCCGTGCCAACAGCTGTGCCAGGCCTTTGGGCCGAACAGCCACAACCGTGGGCATGTTTTGGGCGTGTGTTTGGAAACAGTTGTCAGTTTGCATAGGGCCCTGTTTGGGGAACACGATGGGAAGGTTTGGACGGGACGCGGAAAAGGAGACAAGTCCCAGCAGCTCCCAAATTAGAGCACGTGGGAGGGACGAAAATGCACTTGGTTTCTTTTTTGGCAAACTGGAAGTCCCAGAATCCCCAGCCAGCTGGACACTTCTTCTCCTCCAAAGTAACTCTTCCAAGTTTGGTGGAAACCGGAGGCTGAATTACGGAGGGAAAAAAAAGGCGAAAGACCTCAGATCCCTGCCCTAAGACGCTTACAGTCTAAATTTAGAAAAGCGTCCAGGAGGAAAGGGAGGAGCGGAATGAGAACAGGCCGTTTTCATGCCTCCTCTGGCTCCGTGGTTTCTTGGGCGGGGGGTGCTGAGAAGGCCAGAAATGTTACGTACATCCCAAATTTATGCCTCAAGCTTTCTTCCTCTGGAGCTGAGGTTGCTGGGTGTCGGGTTTAAGCCCCTTTTAAACCCTCACGACAACCCTGCGAGGTAGGTCAGGGTGAAAGAGAGTGAGAGATGGCGCGAGTGAGGGAAGAATTGAACCCAGGTCCCTGGGCAGGAAACAGGTTGCCCATCTCAGCCCACAGAATTTTATATTTTGTCACTGCAAAAACTAATGCCGGACGACACCATTTTAATTGTCATGGCTCCATGCCATGGGGTCTTGGGATGTGTAGTTTGTCGTGGCACCAGAGCTCTCTGACAGCTAAAGGTCTCACAAAACTACAAGCCCCCATTGCATGGAGTTGTGGCCCTTAAAGTGATATCAAACTGAATTAATACTGAAGTGTAGATGCAGCCTGGGATACGTCGGCACAGTTTTTCGAGATTGTCCATCCCTCTAAAAACCGTGCTTGTATTTTTCCCTTTATATCATGAATGCACCCTCATTGACAATAAAACATTGAATTAAAACATAAAAACAAAACCTATGTTTGAATTTGGCTTGAGCCTTTGTTGTTCTTACTTTTCAAGCAGTCTCCATTTATTCTTTGAAAGGAAAACGGTTAGAAGTGATGTCTTACAGCAAACAAATTACACAAAATTAATTCCTGTTGTTTTTGTTTTTTGGAAACAGCCAAGACATAACAAAGTCGCCTCAAAATTATACTGTAATAAGAGATAATATAACTCCTTTTTGGATGGGAGAGAAATTCTAGCTGTTCCTTTTGCAGTTAACCACATTTTGTATCTCAGGCCGGTGACTTTGTTGCATTCTGGTTTTTAAAGAAAGCAATTAAGCAGTAACTATTTTAATTTCATTTGAACAGTAAGAAAGCAAGCAATGCCTTTTATCAAATGGTAATGGCAACTGGTTGCAAGGGGTTGTGGAGGCTTGTTACTAGTAATTGACTACAAATCAAATCAAAATCTTTCATATTAGTTAGCTTTGGTTTGGTTTGATTTAACTAACCACTTTGAAAAAGTGACTTCGAAAGGAACTGGATTCAAATTCAGCACAGACAAAGGTAACTTGAGCAAGCGTCCTTACGTTCTCTCTTTTCCACTTTGCAGAGCGAACAAGATGCTGGGAAAGGCGTGGATATGCGAAGAGTGGTCCTCAAGGATTTCTTAGCCAACGAAGAGATGTACATAAACCAACTGGAAGCGCTGTTGCTGGTGAGTTGGGACAAGAGAGGAAGCCATTTTGAGAGTTAGGGGGCAGCAAAAGGGTCTGATGGGAGGAAACCCTACAACTGGAGTTGGCAGATCTCTGGGTCCATCCCTGGGTTTGTGGCCCACCCTCCGGTGGGAGACGAGTACATATTCTCCAGTTTTGGGGAACCCAGTTCAAGAGGAAAGAGCTGGGTGCAAATCTAGGAGAGGACTGGCTTTGCCAACAGTTTGCTAGGTTACACTATAATCCTGTAAATAATAGAAAATAATATATAATAATCCTATAAATAACCCTTGCTTTGCATCCAGAGACTTTCTGGGAGAGATATATGTATTTACTGAGGTCCAAAACACAATGAAGAAATAATCCAGCTTGAGACTGCTTTAACTGCCGAATCCTGGGAGTTGTAGTTTATTGTAGCACCGGAGCCCTCTGACAGAGAAGGCTCAACGTCTCACAAAACTACAGTTCCCAGGATTCAATAGCACTAAGCCAAGGCAGTTAAAGGAGTGTCAAACGGGATTATCTCTGCAGTGTGTCTTGGACCTTAGAGAGCTTCTTCCTACCCTTGCAGTCATTGTGGGCTCTCTCTGCTCTGCTCTGATCTGCATCCATTTTATGGCTAGAATTGAGTAACGTTCCTTTTCAAAGTCTCCTTGATGGTGGATTCTCTTTCACTGGAGGTTTTTAGATGGAGGTTAGGTGGCCATTTTTTTGCTTTAACTGTGAAGCTTTGGCACTTGCAGGAGTTTCAGCTAGAGAGCCCCTCGGGTCCCTTCCAGATCTATAATTCTGTGATCCAGCAGGGTTTTTTCTGACTTCCTCCATCCTCTTGTTTCCCTTCCCTGCCACATCACCCGACTGTCGCATGGGATGTGTAGTTCCAGCACTTTGTCTCTTCTGAAGCTGGTCCTTGCAGGTAGACTACCTTTGAAGAGGGAGGCTCCATTTTTGCGGAGGCTTTCCCAACCGGGAGGTTGGCAGCCAGCCTTCTGTCGCCACGACAGCACCTCCTTTTAGGAATTACACTCAGTGGTACTTCCTTAGCTAAAAGTGACTTTGTAAAAAAGAAAAAAAAGGTTTTCAAAACCGCTCTGAGTTAGCGGCCATCGCTGTATCTTGCGGCCGCGAATTCCGATCACTGTCCCGTCCCGACAGCTGTAACGTCTTCCGCCGCGTCCTTTTCTCGTGGCCTCATTTGGTTTTGTATTTATAGCTTCTGCTTCCTTTTTTCCCCTCCGAGTCGGAGCTGGACTGCTTTTGCGCAAGGCCTGCGTGGGCGGAGGATGGGGTGTGTTTTGTTGGCCCTTCTTCCATATTTTGGAGCAGGGGGTGAAGCTTCTGAAACTTGAAGGCTGTTACGTGGGCGGTTGAAGGCGCTCATCGTGACACATCCGTTGTGCTACAACTCCCAAGGAGGAATCCCAAAACGCCAGCAGCCGTGGTGATCTCCGTTAGCAAACCTGTTGTAGTAGTCATTTTCATCTCCACCAGGAATGGGTCTTTTGTAAAGCCAATGGGTCTCAGTGGCCCTCTCAGGACCAAACCACCGTAACAGACTTTGCATTGAAACAAAGAAAGCGCACAATGAAATATTGATGGTGGGATGATATAACACACATAGCTAGCTCCTTTTGGGGATTGCAACCAAACTCAAAGGGAAGCGGAGGGGGGCACAGGTAATATCAAAAAATCCTGATACGTCAATGCTGGGAACTCTGGGTCCAGTACGTGACTGATCCTCTTCGGATCCTCTTGGGATCTATAGCTCCAAGCTATACGCACCAAAGTTGGGAATTATGTGGCTCTCCAGAGGTTGTCGGACTGGAGCTCCCAGCAGCCCTAGCCAGCTTAGCCAATGCGAAGGAAAGCTGGGAGTTGCAGTCCTACAACATCGGGGCTGTTTCCATCCCTACTATTCACAGTCACCTGCAAGTAGAGAACTACAGGGGCTTGGGGATTGTGGGGGTTGTAGTCCCAAAAAGTGACTTCTCCAAAGAAGATCTGGGTTTTTCTGAGAGGGTGCATCTTACAGGATTTGTGAGAGGTGCTCCGGGTTGTGTGTGTGTGTAAAACTGAGATACTGCAGTAACACTGGGGGAGAAGAGGAATGAGGTATGTGCAATGCAGTCCTTAGACTCTCTGCATTCTCTTTTACAATTTGAACCACGTTCCTAGACCTCATGGTGGCAAGGTGCACAGTCAAAGGTCAAGGGCCAGTTTGGACCTTACACTCCAGTCAAGCAAAGAAGATCTAGAAAGCAGGACCAAGGTCAAAATGTCATAACCGACCAGAGAGATTGTTAGTCTAAAATGACCTTAGATAGATGCAGCCAAAGCCCAAATGCAGACAGGAGAAAAATAGCCAAGGAAATCCGACAACAAAGACAAAACACAGAGCGAGGTGGGGCACCAGGTAAGTGGTGATGGCAAAGAGCCACGGACTGCAAAGTCTGAAGTTCAGGAGAGCTGTTGCTGTTAGCAGTCTTGCCGCCCTAAGACTTGAGGGTGCATCTACACTGGAGAAATATTGCAGTTTGACCCACTTTCTATAGCTGCATCCTATGGAATTCTGGGAGTGTTGGTTTTGCAAGGTCTCTAGCCTTCTCTGTCAAAAAGGGCCGGTGCCTCACCAAACTACAAGTCCCAGGATTCTCTGGGATGGATGGATTTGTGGCAGTTAAAGCGGTGCCAAACCGCATTGTTTCTACTTACAGAATTAGCATTAAAAGGGCACGCCATACAGTTGTCTCTGATTAAGTATGATTCTTACATTGAATTTAATTGCATCATGTTACATTTCTTCTTTGTTTGGTGGTTTCGTTAAGTTTGTTTTGTCGCCGTCGTTTATATACATTTGGTTTAGATATATTTGTAGAAAATAGGTTTCTGGTTTAAAAAAAAAAGAAAAAGAATCCCGGTTTGATGATTCCTCTTTTTCCCTCTTTGCCTTCCGTTCTCTGCAGCCGATGAAGCCCCTGAAGGCGACGGCGACCACCTCCCAACCTGTCCTCACCATCCAGCAGATCGAGACCATCTTCTACAAAATCCAGGACATTTACGAGATCCACAAGGAATTCTACGACAGCCTCTGGCCCCAAGTCCAGAACTGGGATAGCAGCGTTGTCCTGGGCCACCTTTTCCAAAAGCTGGTGGGTACCATTTGGCTCCATTCCATCCAGAGATGGTTTGGTCAATGGGCGTGTTACAATTGTTGTCGTTGTGGTCCTTCAAGTTGCTTCTGATTAATGAGGATCCTAACATGAACCTATCGTAGAGTTTTCTCAGCAAGCTTTGCTCCGAGGGAGGGTTGCTTTGCTTTCCTCGGTGCCTGAGAGAGTAGGATTTGCCCCAAGTGACCCTTTCCGTGGCTTTATATTCATGGAGAAGAAGGACAAAAACCTCGCCTGTTTCATTAATTGCCCCTCCACTGGTCAAGCGGACAAATTCTAGAAATTTGTCAGCCTCTTTTCATGTCCTCTGAGAGCTATGCGTCTTTGTGTTTGGAGCCTCTCCGGTCCACTTTTGCTGTTTTTTCCCTCGGTAAGAATTTGGACAGTAGGTTTCCTCCATTAAGCAAGATGCAGCCCTTCTTACAGATGGCACGTTTATTATTTTAACCAAATCAGGTCAAGCGCTTATCCAGGGATTGGGAGAAGATACCACACCCTGAGCCATGCTTTCTCTTTTGCAAGTTCTAAATGGATTATTTCATAATTTAGCCGGGGGGAAACAGGCCGCGGGACAGACAGATCCAAAGACCAAATTGCCTTTCAAGCTGTTTCGTAAAGTGAGGATTCCTGCCGGGGGTTGGACTTTTAAGGCCCTTTCTCCACCTAAAAATTGTGGGATGCTGAGATCACTTTGGGAAGGAGGAAAATTAAAACCGATGTTCTCTTGCAGCCTAGGTCCAAATCCAAACACAATTATTTGTCAGATTAATTCAAAGAGGCAGGTAGATCAGCAAGGCTTGGGGTGGAATCCAATGGCAAGCTGTATTTATAGTAGACCCCCCTGAAACCAATGGGATTTTGTCACATCAACCCTCAAGGAAGATCCCATTGATTTAACTTGTCAGCCCCTCATCTCACTGTCTGCCCCATCTTCTGCATTGAATGGTTTGGTTTCTTTGGGCCACTTTTCCTGGGGATGATGGGAGTTGTGGTGTGACATCCCAAAACAAGTTGCTTCCAGGGATTTTGGAGGCCACAATGACATCTGTAGGAGACACTTTTGTCTCAACTTATTGCTTATCTCCCAATTTCTTTCCTCCCCGCAATAGGCCAGCCAGTTGGGAGTGTACAAGGCCTTTGTGGACAACTACAAAATTGCACTGGAGACAGCTGAGAAGTGCAGCCAGAGCAACAACCAGTTCCAGAAAATCTCAGAGGTGAGAACTCATTAGAGGACAGTATCATCAATAATCTTGTTTCTTATGAACCATGGAGGAAAAAAGGAGAGAAAAAGTGACATGCATGGAGAGACTCTTGCTTATCACCCACAGCAACCCTGCAAGGTAGGTCAGGAGGATGAGAGAAATTAGCAGATCACATGGTGGAACAGAAATGCATTGCTTGGCTGTTAATCTATGGAGGATAGAAGCCAATTAGATTACTGTAAGATGCCTAGGATCCCATCTCAGAAGAAAGGTGGGGATCTAGATTCAATAAATAAATAAATGAGGTCTCTGCCCCATGGATGTTCCAGAATGGGACTGCTGTCCCCTTCGCTTTCCACACGCGTTGTGAAAGACGAAGTAGCCAGTGACCTTTACTATTTGTGAAACAGGAATGCACATTGCGCAACAAATGTGAGCCCTGTTGTGTTGGTGCGTATGTGTCTGGGTATTTGGATCCTATTCCTCACTGTGAGGGGAGAGTAGTATGTGCAGCGATCTAAAACTTTCATTTACATCTCTCTGTCTCTCTCTCTCCAGACTTTGGGGACGTTCTGCTCTGTTTCCTTCCCCATCTGTTGGCTTAATTGCTTTTATTTTGCTCCCGGGGCATTCAAAGAAGCTGGAAACTTTTTTTCCCATGGACCAGAGCAAGTGGAGAGAGCCTCAGGGAGGGGAGAAGTGTGTTTGGAGAGCAAAAATCGTGGAGGTTGGCATATGGAACCTCCATGTTCAAGAGCAGTCTCCCGCCTATAGAAGATTATTGGGCTGCAGGGAGAGTGTAAGAAAAGCCGGTGGACATTTTGGTCTGAGGCTGAAAGGGAAATTTTAGGGCTCTTCAGATCCTGGTGTCTGTTTCATCCCACTTTTTTCACCCAAAAGCTGCTCCGAGAATGTTGTGTATCTATGTGCAGCTAAAAGGCTGCACAGAATATTTTGTGTGGGTTTGTGTCCTCCACCTCTCTGCTTAGCATATATTATTTAAATGGTACATGGGAGCCTCATGTACACAACCAGAAACCCCCATCTTCCCATCTTTATCATGATCAGCTCCCTTCCTTGGTTAATTTTCCAGGGAAGGTTTTAAAACACTCTTCTTGTACTTGCTGTGTGCCTTCCAGTCATTTCCGAATCAGAAGACCCTATCACGGGGGTTGACAAGTTTCTTCAGAGAAGGTTTGCCATTGCCATCCTCTGAGGCTGAGAGAGTGTGACTTACCCTCCCATTATCGTCTGGGCTTGCACTGAGTTTGTTAAATCCTTGCGAATTAAGGAAGGAAGCAAAGAGACGGAAAGGAGAAAGAAAATTAGAATTTAGAAGCAGAAATGTTGCCCCCGTGTAGATTGCACTCGATGGGACTTAACCTCTGAGCGCATGAGGATTGCTATTTCCTTGCCCTTCTCTCTCAGAAAAGGCCTCTAATAGACATTGTTCCCTTTTGACAGGAGTTAAAAGTGAAGGGGCCAAAGGATTCAAAAGAAAGCCACACCTCGGTCACCATGGAAGGTATGGATCCTTATTTATTTATTTTTTTGTCTCTGGCGTGTGCTTTTCATGTGTGAGTGTGATCAAGTGTGCAAAATCATGTGTGCAAAATCCTTTGTATGCCTTCCCGCTAGCTTCTCCCATTCCTCTGGTGACCCGTGCCCATGAATTATGTATAATTACCTGCCCATATTGGAAAAAAACCCCGAACCCTTTGTGTCCGTAGGGGGAGAGAGGGAGGAAGGGGAGGGGGACGCATCTCTTTATAATGCCGGCTGCGTCCGACAGCCCCCTCGCATCCCCTCCTTTCCCTCCTCCTCTTCCTCCTCCTTTCCCTCCGCCGGCTGGCTTTGTCGTCCTGAGCACACCGATGGAGCCGGGCGCGATGGCCACAGCGAGGAAAGCGCGCCATGGAGATCCTACTCATCATCCGCTTTTGCTGTAACTGCACCTACGGTGGGCGTGACGCCGGTTCTCCTTGCCTGGTTTCTTAGGGCTGGTGGTAGGATCGGGGGCGCTTTGGGGACGTGGGGACTTCATGCCGTCACCTTGGGGGTCACTTCTGAGGGTCTTCATTTTGGATGCTTTCAGGGAACCCCCTTCCCATGGGGGGAGAACCAAAGCTTTGTCTCCGCGGGTTTGGCTTAAATGAGGTGTGGTGGTTTCTTAGAAGAACCAGCGGCTCTTTCTTTCTTTCTTTCTTTCTTTCTTTCTTTCTTTCTTTGTTCCAGAACTGCAACTTGGTAATTCCTTTGTTCTTGGGCTTTTCTGGCTGTCTTTTACTCTGAAGCACAATTCAAATGCCACCGAGGTTAGACTTAAAAGTGAAGGAGGCAGTTGAGGATTATTTGGGGGTTATTGCTGGGGCTGCGGGAGAAGGTTTACTGGTCCCAGTGCCCCCCAGTTATTTCCTCCTGCCTTCCACTGGGGTCTTGTCAGGGTGCAATTTTGCAGCTTCGCACCCAGAATAGCGCATGGTTTTGTGGACTCTTTCCCCCATATGTTTCTGAAGATACAAGCTCTTTTGGGTTCCTAAGCTCAGTAGGACAAAGTGGCACGCTTTGTCTCCATTCAGCCCCAACCCTCCGCCCCGAAACCTCATCCGATTGACTCAAAAAGGTGTTACTTGGACATGGTGGCGGCAATGCTCATCTCTCCACACCCCTCCGTTGTCACCTCCTGGTGTCTGGCTTTGTGGGACATCCTCTGGCCTTGTAGCCATGACAACCGGAGTCTGACTCTGTGGCCGCTGGACCACCTTCTTATCTTGTCTTTATCTGCCAGAGCCTTGCTCCCCAATTTGTACAGGGATTTGTGAGCCAGTCCTTGTCGCTTCTTGCTGGCCGCATCGCCTTCTGCTTTGCCTCTCCTTTCACGTGGCTGTTGGCACATACTTTGTGGCTCTGAGCCACTCTTTTCAAATAGGCCACTGAGGTGCCCTGCCTCAAAGCCAGAGATTTGGGGGCGCGTGCCGTAAACGGCCACTGAATGTCCAATCATTTAGTTTTCATTTTTACCACAATGGTAAAATCCATAGGGGGAGATGGCAAGGCTCCATTTTGTGCCACTTGGTGACGCCTCTGGCACCTGTACCTCCTTGAAAACTGGGTGGCTCCAGGCAGAAGTTTGTGCCGTCATAAATTCACCAGCCTTTCACAGACTCTTTGTTCTTCCTTGCTGCAACGGGTGACCACAGCTACCCTGCTGGAAAGATGATTTCATGCGCTGGCTCGCATTAGCGTGCCAGCGGTGTCGGAGGGGTGTGTGTAGCACGGATGGATTTCCTCATTTTAAAATCCGCTTCAGAACAAGACTCAAGATTGTTGTGTTGTCGTGTCTGTTTGCTTCAGCGTCAGCTTTTGGGGAAGTGGTTTCCAAAAAGGAGGAAATCCGGCACAAGTGTCTAGAGACCGGAGCGAGAATTGAGCAAATTTCCAAATATATATATTTATTAAAAGACCCAACAAAGAACCTCTCCACCTTCTGTCTTGTTCTTCCTTTCACATTTTGCTGTACCGGGTTGAATTTCCCTTATTACACTTGGGACCAGAAGTATTTTGCATTGCAGAGTTTTTCAGATTTTAGAGTATTTGTTCGTACGTCATGAGATTATCTTGGAGATGGGATCCCGGTCTAAACATGAAATTCATTTATGTTTCATATTCACCATGTACACATAGCCTGGAGGTGATTTTATAGACAGTATTTTTATGCGTGAAATGAACTATGTGTACATTGAAACTTGAAAAAGCAAAGGTGTCACTATCTCAGCCACTCAGGTGGACAATTTTGAAGGATTTTGGAATTCCAGATAAGCCTCAGCCTGTACTAGAGGACAGTTAAAATGTCAAGTTATATACTTCCCCATCATCCTCACTACCAATATGAGATGCAGAGGACAGTAAAATGTCAATTTATGCACTTTCCCCTTGAACATGAAATATGGAGATAGGGGCTGGTTTGCTTCAGTGCCTTTAAATGCCTTTGAAGCATTTTCACCTCGGCTGGTGAGGATATTAAAGTAATCCAACTTTTTAGGAGGGGAAAAAATTGACACCTTTTATTTTTGCATCCAGATGTGTACCGCACCCTTATGTGGTTAAAAAAAATAAATCTGTTTTAGCTGCCAGTGCTTCCTCCTTACACAACCCTGAGACTTGTAGTTTCCTGAGGTGCCAGCACTCTTTGGTAGAGAAGGCTAGAGACTTTGTAAAAGCGCAGATCCCACGATTCCATAGGATGGAGCTACAGCACTTAACATGGTATCAAACTGCCTTATTTCTACAGTGCAGATGCACCTTGTGACTATTTTCTGTATTACCAGCCAGTAGCGGCTCATAGCTTCCATGTCGGTGGGGCGGTGAATCCATTCCACATTTTGTCTATCGTATCTCTCCAAGGAGATGAAGAGGTCCAGCATCATGGCGTATTAATTTAAACTGAACGAAAACCCAGAATGGATTCACGGCTCTGCTAACATGGGAGGTACCAGCCACTGGGGTTTCCAGGTTATCCTCAGAATATTAGTAGGTAGACAGATGGTTCGAATGACTCTTATCAGTTATCTTTCTCTCTTTCCCCCGATTGCAGCGTTGCTGTACAAACCTATAAATCGTGTGACCCGCAGCACTCTTGTGTTACACGTGAGTATCTAATGGGGACGGGGAAATATCGTGCATGCTTCATGATTCTTGTGTTTAGCTCCCAGCTTTCCACAAGCAGCCGGGGATGTGTGTCTTGGGACGGATGGAAATGACCATCCCACTGGGTCTTTCTCCCTAATGTCTCGCCCGGTGCGATCCTCACACCCCACAGTCCTGTAGTGACACTCCTATTTCAGCTTTTCCAACCACGTTTTTTCAGGCACATTATGCCGACTCTGTTTGCAACCCGCTTTTTCCCAACCCAGCTCGGGACTCCAAGAGGCAGATCAAAGTTCCCAGCACTAAAGGATGCCAGAGTCAGCACATAAATTAAAATCTCAGTGGAATCAAATGCAGTTTTTAAAGAAAACAGACAATGCAGCATTCTCCCCAAAAAACACTAGAAATGGCCTTCCCACTATTTTTGGAACGTGAAATCCTGAAAGCAGAAAATGGGCTCTTAGACCCTCTGACATGGTGACCCACCGCAATCTCACGGCTGGTTCCTTTCCAGGATTTGTTGAAGCACACGCCCTCCGACCACCCTGACTACCCGCTGCTCCAGGATGCCCTCCGCATCTCCCAAAACTTCCTCTCCAGCATCAACGAGGACATCGACCCGCGCAGGACGGCCGTCACCACGCCCAAAGGAGAGGTACAGGACAAGGGGAAGAGGGCAGAGAGGGAGAGGGGGGCACGACTGTGAAAAATGGAGTGTTATGGGGAGCATCCGCACTGTAGGAACAATGCGGTTTGACACCCCTTTTAACTTCCATGGGCTCCATCCTACAGAATCCTGGAATTTGTCGTTTTGTCAGGCACCAGCCCTCTTGGGCAGAGAAGGCTAAGCGCTTTGGAGAACTCCAAATCCCGGGAGGAAGGCCAGGGCAAACCTTCTCCATATAATAAATCTAGCCAAGAAAACTCTGGAATAGGGTCACCATATTAGTGACAGTGTGGTATATTGATCTGAGTGTTGGCTTAAGATGGTGAGAGACCGGGGTTCAAATCCATGAAAACCCATTGGATAGCCTTGGGGTAGTCACACTCTCTCACAGCCTCAGAGGAAGGCAAGGGCAAACCTCTTTCGGATAAATCTGGTGATGGAAATGTCACCCATACTGGTAACAGTCGTGGTTCAAGTGTTGGGCTAGGATTCCAGGAGACGAGGGTTCAAATCCCAGTTTGGCCATGATAGCGCACCTGGGCAAGTCATACTCTCAGTCTCAGAGGAAAAGAATGGCAAATTTCTTTCCTAGTGGAGAAGAGAGGGACATTCTTTGGATGGGTTCCTCCTCTCACTTGCTCCAACATGCAAGAAAAGTAGACCTTTTCGGCATCCTACCTGAGGGAGCAAATGTCAGTCTTACTCCTACCTCTTGCTCCAATAGGATGCACATCCTGCCATGATGGTTTCACCATAGGGTTGCCATAAATTGGAAGTGACTCAGAGGCAAACAACAAAAAAACCCAATGAGCCCCATCCTATTTGATCCGGGGGATCCTGTCCATTTCCAGAGGAGCAAATGAAGATCTCTTTCTACCCTCTCCCTTAACGCTTTCCCTTTTTCTCTCCTCCTTGCTCCTCCCTGCAGACCCGGCAGCTGGTCAAAGATGGCTTCCTGGTGGAACTGGCGGAAGGATCCCGGAAGCTACGCCACGTTTTCCTCTTCACGGATGTCCTCCTTTGCGCCAAGCTGAAGAAGACTGGAGTGGGGTGAGGTTTGGGCAATATTCGGGATGGGTGGCGGGAAGAAGGTCGTGTCGGTACCTCCCTGCGGCTACAGTGAAGAACCTGGAGACTGTGAAGTTGCTGGGAAGAAAAGTCAAAGGCGGTGGGGAACAACAGAGAGGCTATGGTTCTGCCATCTTCAGATATCTGAAATGATGTCCTGTGGAGAAAACCCATTAGCTCCCAAAGCAGTACAGACTGGATCTCCCTTATCTACAATCCTGAAATCCAAAAATACTCTGACATCCAAAATCATCCATTTGGGTGGTTGAGATATTGACATCTTTGCTTTTTGGTGGTTCAGTGTACTCAAGCTTTGTTTCATGCACAAAATTATTTTAAAATGTTATGTACAGAATTGCCTTTGGGCAGTGTCTATTAGCTGCCTTGAGTCCCTATATTGGGAGAAAGGCAGGATATAAATAAATAAAACATCCTTTCTGAGCTGGCAGCTGAGAAAGGATGGAGTTCGCTTGAGATCCCCCTTAGGAAGGAATTCAACAATTTAGAGGCTACTACAAAAGGAGCCCCATCTGTGCACCTCTGGGTTGCATGGCTACCTATTATTGATGCTGTAAAAGTAGTAGGGGTTAAGCTAGGGGGAGTCTGTAAGGTCCTTTACGTCCTCATGGTTCCTTACGTATGGCTCAAAGGACCCCACACTCTAGTAGTGAAGAAAGTCCTTGACATCTGTGCCAAGGGCAGGGGAGGCCATTCCCTCGGCTAGTGGCTGCCATCTTGTTATCCTTGGCAACGTGTCCTGCGTCTCTTTGAAATGGACAGCCTCAACAGCAGTCTCTCTCTCAATGTGTGTGTGGCATGGGCTGCCCCAATTTGATGTCCCTGCCTTCCATCCTTTGCAGGAAACACCAGCAGTACGACTGCAAGTGGTACATGCCCCTGGCGGAGTTGGTCTTCCCCTCGTTGGAAGAGTCGGACTCTTGCCCGCATGTCCATGCCATGCCTGACCACGATCTGGAGGACATGAAGATGAAGATCTCCTCGATGAAGAGCGAGGTGCAGAAAGAGGTATGAACTTCCCTCCTCACCTAGTGTTCTCAGTAATTACTGAAAACATTGAGTCTCCCTCGTCTCAAATTTCAAGATATCCCCAGACTCTAAACTTTCTTTCTCGTGGGTCGTCCTTTATTCGTCTCCTTTTCCTTTTGCTCTGCAGAAGGCCAACAAAGGACAGAGTCGAGCCATGGAGCGGCTCAAGAAGAAGATGTTTGACAATGAGTTCTGGCTGCTGCTCAACTCACCCTCTATCCCCTTCCGGATCCATAACCGCAATGGAAAGGTAGAGAGAGATTGTGTCTGAGAGGGAGAAGGACGTTTTGAGGAAGGAGGTTTTGGATGTGGTATGGAGGGGGGATTTGGAAAGTTGGCTCAGCAAAAGAGGTGAACAGCCTCACTAGAAAAGACATGCTTGGTAAGGCAGAAGGCACCAGGAAAAGAGGAAGGCGGCATTTCAGATGGATAGACTCAAAGAAGCCCCAAAGGCTGGTGGGACTTTGCAAGACCTGAGCACGTTTATTCATAACAGGGTGACTTGGAGGTCTCTCATTCATAGGGTTGCCATAAGTTGACGTCAGCTTGATAGCAAATAACCACAAAGTGGTGGGTGCCATGTTGGTGGGGCAATGGATCAATTTTCCGTAACGTAGCTCTCCAAGGTACTGAATTCATTCACTAAGCGGGCTATTTGCCGTAAGAAATGGAAATGGAATGGAACTGGAACTCATTCAGAAATAGGTTTGGTACCTTTGGAGAGCTTGGATTAAAACCTGAAGCGGATTTGGTGCCCTTCTAACAGGGGATCTGCCAGCCGCCACTACTGTTGCCATACCCAGCCTGAGCGCCATCTTGTTTTCCTTCCAGAGCTACTTGTTCCTTCTGTCGTCTGACTATGAGCGGGCGGAGTGGAGGGAAGCCATCCAGAAACTCCAAAAGAAGGGTGAGGAACTAACTGTAGTGTTTCCCATGCTCTGCTGTAGTCACTGGTGTCCCCTGACCCCCCCCCCCCGTTCAAAAATGGTCTCCCCGTTTGAATTAGGCCAGCTCCCACCAATGAGTATTTCCACTGCCACTGTCTCTCAGCCCTCAGAGGACGGCAGTGCCAAACCCCTTCTGAAGAAACTAGCCAAGAAAACTCCATGATCGATTCACCCGAGGATCACCATAAGTTGGAGATGACTTGAAGGCACGCAGCAACAACAAATAAAAAATTACAGAGCTAGCACGGTGTAGTGGTTTGAGCCCCTCCATGGAGGAATCTGTCTCGCCAACACTTGATTTAAAAAAATAAACAGCACCTCTAGTTCTTTCCATCCTCGGTAGGAAGAACGATGGAAATGTTATTAAATTCTTATCAAAAATAAACGGAAATGAGAATCTTCCCTATCCTTGCCGAATATGGTTTCCCCTCCTGTGTTGACTCTCCATTGCCCTCTGCTGACCATTTGTCTTTACAAACTCCAAAGAGCTTTGCAAAGTTTCAGAGCCAGACGCCTCTTAATGCTCCATAATGCAATGCCCATCATCCCCAGGCAGTGTAGCTGTGGGTGGTGGGAATTGTAGTCCAACACACGAAGAGAATGCTAGGTTGGGAGAAGATCATCAGGAGAGGAGTTCTTTGGTACGTGTGTGGGAGATGCCCCATACTGGACCATCCCTGTTCCATTCCGGGTATCTTCTGCTAAACTTCCTTTCGTTCACTCTCTTTCCAAACAGATCTCCAAACCTTTGTGCTAAGCTCCGTTGAGCTTCAGGTGCTGACGGGTTCCTGCTTCAAGTTACGCACGGTGCATAATATTCCGGTCACCAGCAATAAGGATGGTGAGTAACTCCTTTGCCCATGTTCCTCTGGCTTTCCCCCCTTGACTTGCACCCTCATCTTGATATTCTCCATTAACTGTTAAGGGGAGGGATTCAGCTTTTCTGCATTATCCTTCAAGGGGTCTGTCTATGGGGATAGTCAGTAATCCCTTAAGACCCAAGTATTCATTTGCTTTCCTCGTTGTGCGGTGGAGAGAATCAAGAGGGCTGAATGGAGCTTCCATGTTGAGAAGAAATCTGCTGTATTTGGAGAAGCCTGACTTCTCCCTTGGAGACAAAACGACTAAACTGAAGCTATTATCATCAAATCAAATGACAAGACATGTTGGGAAAGAGGATAACACTGGGACCAAGAAGGCATCCCTTTCAGCGGTGACATTTCTGGGTCCTCACTTAAATGTGTATCTTGTAAAGCTTTGGGGCTACAAATCCCACACGCCATCCCTTCATCAGTGTTATCCTGGTTAACGGACAAAGGTTATCATACTTTGGATATGTCACAAGTTGACACAACTTGGTAGAAAAAGCAGTAATGTCAGGGAAAGCAGAAGACAGTGGGAAAAAAGGAAGGCATCATTAGATGTGGATGGGCTCCATCAAGGAAGCCACGGTTGCTCTAAATTTGCAAGACATGAGCAGAGCAGCTGATAAAAGGGTTTCTTGGAGGTTTTTTCCCCTCATAGGATCACCTTAAGTCAAAGCTGGGAGGGCAAATCCCACCAACAGTCTTCAAATAACCATTTGTTCTCGTCCGACAACAGAAAAGAGTACTGGCTTCAATGCCGTGCGTTGCTGGATTTCCCAAGCCACCTGTTTTTTTTCTCCACGGGAAGCAAGTTGTTGGACTCGATCCAGAGGATGCGTGCTCTTCTCCCGGAGGAATTTCTCATTGCGTTCGGATGAATTGCCTGGATTAATATGACAACGTGGTTTCGCTCAGCGTCTTGTTCTCCCCAGGGAACAAGCCATAAACCACTGACAGATCTGTCCACCACAAAGCCTAAGTCAGCCATAATTACTGGTGTCTTTAGGGACTGGAAAAATAAGCATCCAAGTGCCTTTTTAAAAAGCCAAATGACTTGTTGGGCGTCTTTAGAAATCACTTGTTGTTTTTGAAAGAGAGTTCAGTTAAATAGTGTAGCCCTGCCAAAAGAAATGAAATGCTATCTTGACCAACGTGAATCAGGAAAGCCCTGTTGCGGCTTTCTCCTGCTATTGGTACTTAAATGAATACTTTCCTGGCATTTCTCAGTCCCCCTTGTCCTTTTAGTTAACCGCTTCCTCTTTGCAGCCTGAGCAGATCCGTCCTCAGCTTAATTTTATTTTTGTTATTTTCTGTTGCTGCAATAAACAAATACAGCTGCAATAGTCTAACTGCCATTCCGCTTCTTCTTTCACAGACGATGAATCTCCAGGGATGTATGGCTTTTTGCACGTCATCGTCCATTCTGCCAAGGGCTTCAAACAATCTGCCAGTAAGTGCCAACTCTGGGCATTATTATTATTAATAATATTATTATTATTACAGAGGGGGTGTTTTATTTTATTTTTAACTTTTGTGTTTTTTAATAATAATTTTATATTGTTTCCATTGTAACTACTTTAACCTTTTTAAATAACTGCACTGTGCGTTTTGATTTAAGTCCTTCTGTAAGCCATTTTGGGCCCCGCTCTGGGAGGAAGGTGGCATATAAATAAAATAAAAATGAAATTTGTACCAGGCTTTTTAAGGGATAAGGTCTTGAAAACCTGGGCCTGGTTGGATAAATCCCTCCGTTTTCACTTATGGCTATATTAGATTGCTCCGGCATTCTGCATTCTTTCCATCCCAGAATTTGTAGATTTGGATAGATGTGTATGTATTTAGCAAGAAGAAAACCTGACCTAAAATGGAATTCTGATCCGAAATGAGGAGTAGCATCCCTTCCTGTCTTGAGACGCAAGGAGAGAGGCCTTCCCCACTCATGCCTCTCTTTCCCTTCTTATTCCTAGACCTTTATTGCACCCTGGAAGTGGACTCCTTCGGGTACTTTGTCAGCAAAGCCAAGACCCGGGTGTTCAGAGACACAACCGAGCCTCAGTGGAATGAGGTGAGCAAGACCAGGGGGCGGTTGGATGGCTTCTTGGTGGCCAAAATCACAAACAATGGACACTTCTAGTCACTCCTCAAAGGTTAGGAGCAACCTGTGGTGCCTCTGAACATGGGCAGAGTACATTTGCCCCAACACAGCACCCTTCCTTTCTGATTTCTGCAAAAGCACCTGTATTACAGTAATCTTATCGTTCATTTCATTTTAAAATAAAAAGTCGCTTCCAACTTGATTGAGCAGATGGATATGAAAGCCTGCTGCAGGGTCAGTCCGGGGCAGTTTATTTACACTGTACAGTCATATTTCTGACTTCATATAAGTTCATTGGGGTGGAATTCAGAGACGTAGCCATGTTAGTCTAGAATAGCAGGGACCTTGCAGGCTAACTGTGTGAAAAAGGTTGTAGCATATGCTTTCGTAGACTTAGGTTTACTTCCCCAGATGCACAAAGTGATCCAGTGCCCAGGAGAAGTTGCCGCTTCCTCACCGTAACCACAAGTTTTGCGTTTCTATGGCTATTCACACAGTCTGATGAAAAAGGTCCTCCTCGGGTACCCGTTCACTCCATGCGCCTGAGGAAGCGGACCAAGCTTGTGCTACAATTTCTTCCACCCACCTAGTCTCAAAGATGGTACAAGATCCCTTTGCATACCACTGTTAGTCATATTTCTTCTCCTGATGCCGCAGTGGTGCATCTCACACACACAAAAATTGACCAGATCCAACATTAGGAGCCGGAAAGGCTTCCTCCGAGGATGTGGTTTCGTATTGTTTTCTCCAGTGGGATCAATTTTTCTGTCTTCTTTTCTTTTTGCAATTTTTGCAGGAATTTGAGATTGAACTGGAGGGCTCTCAGACGCTGCGGATTCTCTGCTACGAGAAATGCTACGACAAGAGCAAAATGAACAAGGACAACAACGAAATTGTGGACAAGATTGTCGGCAAGGGACAAGTCCAGGTAGGACTTACGGGGTGAGGAGGAGGAAGAAAGGGGGAGCACAGCTTTTGAACAAGTTAAAAGTATTTGTTTCTGTTAATTTGCTCACCGAATTGAAAGAGCCCTTTCTTTGCTGTTTCCAGGTTGCAATATTCGAAACTGTTGAATCCCTCATTACATTACTTGTAGTTTTGATTTTAATTTGAAAAACAATAGGCGCGATAAAAGGAAGGACAGCACACTTTAAAATTTCAATCAAAAGTAATTGTACAAAACCTTGCTAGCCATGACACCGAGAAACCTGTTAGCCATGACGCCATTCCTACTCACTGTGTTGCTTTCAAAATGTAATGTCACCTCTTGCAAGAAAGTAACGTGACAGGTAGTAATGTCCTTTGTGCCTCATTACTACAAAGCTCTGCTAAAGGTCGAGGCAAAGGAGCTGAGTTACCTTCCAAGAAATCACGAGGCAGAGAGTCCTTCTGGTATGCATCACTTGAGGGATTTGGGGGACTCTTCGATACTGCAGCTCACCGTCTGTAGAAAGCTATCACATCACAGCGGAGATGGGGTTAGTAATGTGGCCCTTCCGTTTCAACACCTCTCTCTTTCGAGGATCAACCCCTTTATCTCTGTCTGGGATGCTGTGCTGCAGGATTTGAATTCAAAGCCCCATTCCTTCCTCTTACTGCCAAAGCTGTGGAGTCCAGCCTGTCTCCTGTGTGTCACCCAGTTGCTGGCAGTGCCCCTTCCTTTGCGCCACTCCGATAGGGCCTTTGTGGGTGTCTTTTCTTTTCCCTCCAGTCTAGCAGGCTGTAGTTTTGTCTGGATTTTTTTTCCCTTAATTTTTTCCCCTCCCTCTTCCAGTCCATCTGTACGTTCACAAAGCTCTCTGGAGTGGAGCCTGGAGATACCTGGTTTCTGATAAGAGAGACATAAATCTGGATCGCAAAATGGAATGTGTTTGCTTCAGAAATCTGGTATTTCTTTTTCCCTGAGATGTCTAACCCGTGGCTAGACACTTCAACTCGCAACACCCCAGCCTTTCATTTGGGATCGAGTTGCCATCTCTTTCAAGTATTTTGGACACAAGGGAGAATTTCGATATCCGCAGACTTATGACCTTAACACCTCCTGGTCTCAGCCTAGGAGATAATACTTTAACACCCATCATCCACTGGAGAATGTGGGCAAGAGTGTCCTCTAAGCTGCCCACCTTAGATGCAGCTCGCATTTTGTTTTAAGCAACTAAAGAAAGCAGAAGCTGAACCACTTTGAAACTAAGTTCTGTAGGTTATATGTACATTTAGGTTGAGTCTCTCCCTTATCTGGAATCCCAAAATCAGAAATATTCCAAAATCCAAAGGTTGGCTGAGATAGGGACACCTTTGCTTTCTGACAGTTCAGTGTACACACACTTTGTTTCATGCCCCAAATGATACGGGTATATAACATTACCTTCAGGCTATATGTATATGAAGTGTATGTGAAATATAAATGAATTTTGTGCGTAGACTTTTGTGCGTAGACTTCCGTCCCGTCTCCAAGGTATCTTTGCAGCTGGAGAAGCTGGACCAGTTGGATTTCTTCCTTTTAGACAACTGGTAACAAAATGGGAGGATGGCATCAGCCTCCCTGGGCTGCCTTTTTCCAGCATCTTTCCTCCCAATCGATTTTATCCCGCCGTTGCACTGGCAACGGTTGCTAAGGCGACGGCCGAGTCTCGTCCCGATTGGGCAAGGAGGATAATGAGATTGGGTACCAGGGTGAAAAGGATGTCTACCCGATGTTAGCGGAGAGAGATGATTTACAAATCTGTTTGCACAGTACAAAGCAGAAGGTGTCGGTTTGTGCCGTCTTTGTGGGTGGAAGGTCTGGCTTTCCTGTCGGCTCCTGGCACGGCGCTCTTTCCCCAGTTTGCAATTTTATTTCATAAATTATCATTGTATTTGATTGGTTTGATAAATGTCTATCCTCTTGTCCTGCCAGTGAGCTCTTCCTCTTCTTTTGTTGTCCTCTCAAATCTCCCTGCAGTGTTGTTCAGTCTGGATCTGGCCGAGTGAGTTTCATGCCTCAATGAGGACTAGAATCTAGATCTTCTCAGTTCCTTGCTTTGTTTCATTCTTTTACCTCCTGCCTTTCTCTCTCAGTTAAGGGAGCCAAGACCAGTTACGACACAAATTAAATCAGAATACGGCTCCATTAGGACATTAAATAATAATAATAATTAGGAACCACTGCATCCCAGTGATGCCAACATGGCCTCGTGGTTTGAATGTCGGACTAGGACTCTGGGAGACCAGGGTTCGAATCCTTATTCAGCCTTGGAATCCCAGTCATACACTCTCCGCCTCAGATGAAAATAAAGGTAAGCCGCCTCTGGAGAAGGCATCTTGCCCAGAAAACTCTATGAGATTGTGGCTATAAGTCTGAGAGCCAGAGCATTGGACTAGGACTACAGAAGACCAGGGTTCAAATCCCTGCTCAGTCTTGGAAACCTAGTAGGGGACCTTGGGGCAAGTCACACTCTCTCAGCCTCAGAGGAAGGCAGTGACACATCTTAATTTGTCTAAGGAAAACCTGAGGATAAGGTTGCAGTAAGGCAAAGGCAAAGGGGCATAACAACCTCACAGCGTCCTCTCTAAGTGAGACCATCATGTTCAGAGGCAGTCTCTGATGCTGCGTCTCTTAATGCATTTCCAGGGAGTAACTCCCATTGAACTCAGCCAGGTTTTCTTCAGAGGAAGCCCGTGGAGGATTGAACTCTCTGTGAGTCGAAACCCAGCCGGGCTTCGAGGGAAGAAAGGGAATACCTTGGATGGGGGTGTGTGCATTTATATATGTATGAGTGCAAATAACCGCTCAGCTTTTGACACGCCAAAGGCTTGGAAGCGATAACTTATTTATGATGATTTTGTTGCACAATCCTATTTAACAGTTGTCTCGGATGTGCTGCCGGCGTAAAATAGCCTACAAAACAGCAAACGCTGATTCTGACAGCTGCAACAGATATCAGGAAGCCTCTCTCCTTGTTCTGCTAAGCTCATTTGTAAAGAATGCCTCTCTTTACAGACGTATATTTTTGTCATTTGTTGTAAAGTCGGCTACGAGTTGCCTGAATGAGACTCTGTTATCAACAGCCCAGCTCAGGTCTTGCAAATTCAGGGCAGCCTTTGTGGCTTCCTTGATGGAGCCTATCCACCTCCAAAGCAGTCTTCCTCTTTTCCTCCTGTCTTACTAAGCATTCTCCTCTTTCCTAGTGAGCCGCTTCATCGCCTCGGTTCAGTCGTCTTGGCTTCTAGGGAGAGTTCAGGCTTGCTTTGCTCTAGCTTTACAGAGTGTGGCACCAGAGGACCCTGACAGAAGGCGAAACAGCTCACAAAACTTAAATCCCAGAACTCCACACTGCCTTGGAAGCTAAAGCAGTGTCAAACTGTATTAATTACACAATGTAGATGCAGCTCACGAAAGAGAAGAGCAGTCCCAACATGCAAATCCTGCTATATTGCCACTTGGATGTAGTAGGTGGGAGCAGCAGAAACGCTTCAAAGTGACTCCTCCATCGTCTCCTCCTCTTCCTCCTCCTCCTCCTTTCTCTCCTGCTCCATCCATCCATCCCTCTCCTCTTCCTTCTCTTTCCTCTCTTTTCCTTCCTCTTCCTCTCCTCCTTTTAATTTTCCTTCTTCCTTTCCTCCTCCATTCATTCCACCTCTTCCTCCTCCTTCCTCTCCCCTTCTTCTTTTCTTCTCCTTCCTCTCCTCCTCCATCCTTTCCTCCTCTTCCTCTCCCCTTCTTCCTCCTCATCCCTCTCCTTTTCTTCCTCTCCTCTTCCATCTGTTCCTCCTTTTCCTCCTCCTTCCTCTCACCTTCTTCTTCTTCCACTCCTCCTTCTCCTTCACCTTTTTCTCCCTTTCCTATGCCACCCCCTCCTCCGTTCTCCTTTTCCCTCTCCTCTTCCTCCCTTCCCAATATACCTCCTGCTTTTCCTCTCCCCAGTGATTCTCCCCAGCCCTCCATCCCCATCCTTTCAGTGACCTGGCTCCTCTCCCCAACAATTCCCCAGACCACCGGAGCCCCTGGAATGGGAACCAGATGTCTTGTGGGGGGGGACCCTCTCCTCCTGGCTTTCAAACCCAGTCAGGGGGGCTGATGGTGGATTGCTGGCTTGTAGAGAGGGGTCTAGTGAGTTAAGGGTTCAGCTAGGGCTGAGACGGCTGTTCTTCACCCCCCTTAAAGTCAGGGCCGGCCCTCGGCTCGGGGTTTTCTTTTTGTGGGGGGGAAGGCGGTCGGCTCCTTGGCCATTCGTTTCTCATTTGCACAGGAATGCCGTCCCAGTCAACAGAGAGAAAGTTTGGCCAATATACTGCGGTTAACTCTAAGGGACCAGGAGAGAAAGAGAGGGAGAGCCATTGATCAAAGCTTGGCCCCATTGTGGAAGACTGGTTTTGAAGGGGGAGTTTAAAAAAATAGGGTATATTATTTTGCATTCAGATGCTGCTTTCAGCGCTTGGAGGAGAGGGTGCCTCTGAGCATGCACAGAGGGTGGACCTATAACTCATACCCGCAGGTTCAGCCAGTTTCAGGTTTCACATCGCAACAAGAGCAATAAATCTGGTCTTCTCTCAGCTTGGCCTTCGTCTCAGGGTTGTTAGGTACATAAAATGTGGCCTGGCGTATGCTCTGCTCTTTGAAGGAAGGGAGGTGTGTTATATATCCAGAAAAGGATGAACTTCAAAATTGTCTATCTGTGTCTTTCACATCACAACAACCTGGGATGGTGAAAGGGATGGACAGATGGATGGAGAGGCTTTTTAAAAAAGTCTTCGCATGCCAATGCAAAATGTCCTTGTTGTACATTTTAAATATCTGTCTATCCATCTGTCTTTATTTCCTTATGTAACGCGCATGCATGCAATTTCAACCTCCCAGTGTGCTGGTTTTATATGTGTGTGTGTGTGAATGTATCTATCACTCTTTGTCTATCTCTGCAATTCCTTTGTGGGCCAGCATTGATCCTGATGTTCCTTGTCTTGAGCAGAGTTTGGGAAAGTTACTTTTTACCACTGCGTCTCCCAGAATCCTTCATCCAGCGTGTGACCCATGGCTAAGAAGTGCAGTCCAAAAAGACTGTTAACGCTTCCAAGCTGTGGAAAAAGGCAACTTGTACAGAACCTTTGGCTGCATCTGCACTGCAGAAACAACCCAGTATGACCACAGCTTTATCTACCACAGCGCCATACTATGAAATCCTGGGAACTGTAGCTTGTCATGGCACTAGAGCTCTCTGACAGAGAAAGCCAAACGTCTTGCCAAACCACCAAATTCCCATAACATGGAGCCATGGTAGTTCCAGTGGTGTCCAAGTGGATTCTTCCTGCAGTGCAGATGCACCCTTTGATTGCCATATTCTTGAAATCTGGATCTGTAGCTTGTTTTGCTTCCTTGTGACCTTCCCAAGGGGAAAGCTCTGTGTGTTGTGTGTCTTTGTGTAGAACCTGGGTGCCAGAATCTGGTGGAGACAGACAGATGTGGTTAATTTCAGGGCGTCCTCCCATTGCCCTTTTCCCCAAAGGCTGTGGAGCGAACAGCTGCTCATCCTCCTCTCGGGAAGCCTCTGCCAGGCCAGCCTGGCATGGGAGAGGTTAACCCAGTGGGGAGGCGTGGGGAAGGGAGGAGGAGAGACGCTGTCAAGCTTTGGGGCTGCTGCTTTCGGCACACTTCTTGCGCCTAACACCCCTCTGGGAGGATGCTGAGCCGCAACAAAGCGCCTTTCTGCCAGGGCCAGAGAGGGTCCCAAGTCTCGCACTGAGGAAGCTGGCAAACCCCTGAACCCTGGCCACGACCTGCTAGCTGGAAGAGGGGCGAAAGGTCCCTACCCCTTTCTCTGCCCTGCTTTCCTGCTGGCTTGGGTTGATTTGGCCAGCAAGATGACCCAGGTCCTGGGGCAGCCGGACTGCCAACTCAGCCCAGACCACTGCTCCTTGGACAGTTTGGAGGAAGCCCCCGAGGAGGGCAAGCGGGCTCCCAACACCGGCGCCAGGCTGTGGGGAAGAGTACGCAGCAAGCTGCTTCGTCAGAAGGTGTGCCCCCCCCCCTTTTCCTTGTGCGCTTCCTTTTTGGAGTGGGAGGGAGAGGAAGTATTGGCAAGGCAGGCACCCCCTTCACGTGGGGCAGCATTTAACTGGCTTTGGGGTAGTTTGGAGGAGGAATTGCTTCAGCAAAGACCTGCCAAAGAAGGAAACATTTGTCCAGTTACCAAAAGTCCGCATCAGTTTGTAGTTCTTTCTCGCTCTCCTATGGTGCTACCTTCCCTGTTGTTATGTCCTTTCCTTCTCTAGGCTTTCTTTCTTTCTTTCTTTCTTTCTTTCTTCTTCTTCTTCCTTCCTTCCTTCCTTTTCAATCCAATTACCCAAAGTCCATGTCAATCTGTAGTTCTTTCACGCTCTCCTATGATGCCACTTTCTCCATTATATGTTCTTTCCCTCTCTAGGTTTCCTTCCCTCCTTCCTTCCGTCCTTCCTTCCTTCCTTCCTTCCCCCGTTGTTCTTTTTCTGTCTTTCTTGCCTTGCCACCATCATTCCTTCCACTGGCACACAAAACAGTAATTGCCGACACACACTTTAATCCTCATTTGTTTCAGGGGGTCTCCTTTGGAGACCTAATGGGGTGGGGTGATCATGGTGAGATCTGGCTGCTTTGTACATTTTGCAGCCTTACAGGATCAGTGGGATTGTCAGTTGAATCATCCTTGGCCCGGGAGACAGCTTGGGTGCCCTCTGGGTGCCCCTGTGTCTGTAATCTTTCAGAGAGATGCCCAGTAGGGTTCTGCCTTTGAGATGCTTCATTCCCTTTCGTGTTGACATGGCCTATCCCCCTCTTTCTCTCCTCCTCTCTCATTCCCTTTCCCCCCTTCCTTTGCTCTCTCTGACTTTCTCTCCCTCCTTGGCCTGCTGACATGCAGGGAATGTGAGAAGAGGCTTTTTCTATGCAACTGGAGCTTGCTGGCTTTTCAAAGGTGACAATGGAGGGAGGTCAAAAAGCCTGCTTCAGGGATTCTGGAGGGCAGACAAGGACTGAGAGCACCAGGCCAGAGATGCCCATCATCCTTCCTTTCCATTCCTTTTGGCAGCCATTTGGGATGGTGTGCCTGGGAGTTCAAGTTTTCTGTGGGTCCCTAAACGCCTGCACTTCCATGCCCTTTGCTCGCCTGTGCTGCTCTTTAGTTATCAACCCTCTGTTGCTGTGGTTCAAAGAATCGCAGAGTTGGAAGGGACCTCAAGGGCCGTCTGGACGACCATCCGACGACCCCTTAAAACCCTCCACCACCCGCCGAAGCAGCCTCTTCCATAAACACCAAGAAGTCATTCCTAATATTTAGGTGATTTGAATCCATGTTGCTTCATGTTAAGTATCTCCAAGTTGGGCTTTGTGGTGCCCAGTTGGTCTGTGTGGCCTGTGAAGTGCAAACCGCACATTCTCCATGGAGACTCTCTGTGTGTCTGTGTTCCTTTGTGTCCTTCCACACTGGTTTTACCAAGACGAAGCGTGGTTCCTAACACATGAGGATACCCCGGCCCAGTGAACGTTTGTGTACCTGCCGCCTGGTCATGACGCAGCTGCCAAAGAGCATTAACCTGATTTTTGTGCGCTTGCTGTGCGCTTCGCTGCCCTCCAACCAAGGTCAGACTCCTGTGCTATTTTGCTGCGCTGGGCGGAAGTCTTCCCATTGCCCTTGGCATCTAGTTAGTCAGGGAGGCTGGAGTATTTTTCCCCCCCTTTGCTTTTTGATGGATTTTCCCTCCACTTAATTCAAAACAGCTGGACGGAGCAGATCCGTATCCCTCTCTCCTCTTCAGGATGTTCATGTCCTGTCCATTCGTTCCATGACATTCGCTAGTTCAGATGAAGCAAATGCCACCGGTCAGCATTCATCGAAGTGAGGCAATTGCCTCAGACAGCAAATCCTGGGAAGAAGCAGCATCATAGCCCAGGAATGGGAGCTTTGAGCCCAGGGCTCACATTACACCAGCTTGTTGGCTGCCTTCTGGTGCAGTGGAGAAAGTGCCATCTTCTCTGCCATGGGTAGCAAAATACGTTGGGCAAGCCCTGAGGACGGCATACCCTTCAATTGTTCCAAAATGGCATTAATCCTCGGCCCTCCCACTTTTTCCAAACGTCCCCAGCTTTTCAGATGTCTCATGCAGAAGCTCAAGACACCAACTCTTTTCTTTCTTTTAGTCTCAAAGGTGCTACAAAATCTCCTTACCTACTACTACTACAACTAATACAGTTGACCCTCCATATCCGCAGATTCTTTATTTTTTATGCATGGATTCAAGCAGCCCTGGCTTGAAAATATTCTATATGAATGATAAACAGCAAACCTTGATTTTACCATTTTATTTAAGGGACACCATTTTACAGTACTATCTATTGTATTTAACAGGACTTGGATGTCCACAGATTTTGGTATCCACAGGGGGACCTCGGACCAAACTCCAGTGGATACCAAGGGCCTACTGTAGTAGTAGTAGTAGTAGTAGCAGCAATAATATTAATATTAATAATATTAATATTAATATGCCCCAGCTCGCAGGAACTTGGAGACATTTCTGATGCCTCCCTGGTCCCCGTCTTGCTTTTTCCATGCCCAGAAAGTCAGTGGCTGAGCCACCAATTGGAAAAGAAATGGCAAATAGTTCTTTCATCCTCTCCAGGAGATACTTAGCTTGAATCCTGGTCATTTAACACCCGTGACCCGTCTCTCCTCCTGGCTGTGTTAGAAGCCATGATCATTCCCTTTTTCTTTCTGGAAAGGCATCCTTAGCTATGGGGGCTTTTCTGGTCCAGACCCAGTTGCCATGTTAGCCGCCAGGGCAAGGGGAACTAGAGCAAAGTGGCCGGTAGGGGATTGGCAGCAGACCGGGTGCCGCCAAAATGGATGGCGGCTTAATTGGAAGGCGTCTCTGTTTGCAATTAATCTGGGTCGCCCCACGGAGTGTGTTGGTGTGTTGAAATCCCTGGGGTTTGAAGGTGAGAGAAGGAGGAGGCATCCCTCTGAGGGTTGCCCATCTGGCGTGGGCATCAAGAGCAACGTGACTGAGGTTGGCACAGCCAGCATCTCCGGATCTAGCCAAAAATCTTTGCCGTATCCATCGTTTTTGCCTTGTACCGCCGGGGAATGCCAGGTGGCTGTCGTTGTCGTTGGGTCATTTTGGAAATGAAAGAAATGAGCTCATCATCATCAATAATCTTTAACTCTATCCCATCTTTTCCCCAAGGTGGCTTGTGGTTGTTGTGTGCCTTCAAGTCATTTTTGAAATGGGCTCATCCTATCATCATCATCATTTCTCTTTATTTATATCTCATCTTGTTCCTGTTGTGTGCCTTCAAGCCGTTTCCGACTTACGCTGACCCTAAGTCGAGCCTATCGCAGAGTTTTCTAGCCAAGATTTGCTCAGAGGCAATGCCAATGTCATCCTCTGAGGCTGAGCGTGCGGGACTCATCCAAAGTCTCCAATGGGTTTCCGTGGCTGAGCAGGGATTTGCACCCTGGTTTTCAGGGTTGTCGTCCAGCGCTCGAACCACTACACCACGCTGCATCTTCCGTACGTGGGTGAGATTCCCTTGGGCTTCTTCTCCGTGGGTGTTCGCTCCCTCTTCCCCCACAACTAAGCACCTCCTGCAAGGTGGCTCAGTTAGCAGCTCCACACTTTCATGGGGCTGTTGCTCCTCCTCTGTTTGTATCTGTGAGATTGTTCCCATATTACACAACCAAGCTGGATCTCTCAAGGACTCATCTGGCACCCGAAACCATTCCTGGGTTGCAACAGGGCGGCAGTGCCTTGTTGTTTTGTGCAATGTGTGTGTGTAAAATCTTCCAAACTCTCTGTGGGGGTGTGGGACATCATGCACCGCTCGAATGCCTCCCCAAGGACTGGTGCTCTGCGTCTCTCCAGCTGCAGATATATCCCACAGACTCCCAACAAGGGGAACAGCTGCCTTTTTGGATATCTTTCCTGGATCTGAGCGGGTGCAAGGCTTGTTTTCCTGTTTTCCAGGGTCAGTTGCTTAAGACCACAGCTCTCCATGCCCTTTGGGACGGAACAGGTTTTGCAATTTTCATTATTATTTCTTCCAAGACCTGTTAGAACTGAGGTGACGTTTCTGTGTAAGACTAGCTGCGCCCGCAACGCAGAAATAAGGCAGTCTGACACCGCTTTAACCGCCACAGCTCCATGCTAGGGAATCCTGGGATTTGTAGTTTTTCACAGCACCGGAGCTGTCTGGCAGAGAAGGCTTAAATGTCTTCCAGGGGGAAGGGGATTCTAGGGATTGTAGTCCACCCCAAATGTAACTTTTCCAAGCTCTGGAAAAACACCGATCATGCCTATCCCAAAGGTATCACACCTGGTGGCTGGGGGGGTGGATTATGGGAATTGCGGTCAACCCAAAATGTAAGTTTTCTCAACCCTGGATTTATCCTGGAGAAAACACATCACTCCGTCATTTATGGCCTTTCCTCCCTTTGCCTTCCCCTCGGCACCAAGGGACATATTCCCCTTTATATTCCCTTCCATGACCCCCAAAGAATCTGGGTGAGAGGGCCAGGAAGGGAAGGAAAGAGCTGGTTCCTGAAGGACAGGTTTATGGCACTAGCGGCAAGAACAACCTGGTTTTAATAAAGTCTTTCAGGGGGGAAAACTTAACAATTTTCCAGAACTCTGCTCCACTCCCTTCCATCTGGAAGCCAGGGGAACTTCCAAGGGGAAAGCATTGGGGTGGCTTCAGATGAAGTTCAGGGCAATGAGATTGTATTTGGGTGAGATCTGGGGATGGGGAGAGATGGAGACCAGAGGGGTTTCCCAAGCAAAAGAGGTCAAGATCTTCCTTCCCAGCAGAACTTAGGAAAGCCCCAAAATAACCTTAGGAAAGATCAGTGGATCATGCAGCAGCCAGTGCGTATTTGTTGTTCTTAGTTGTCTTCACGTTGGCTTTGAATCTCCAAGATCTCCAAGAAACCTTGTTATGAAAAACCCTGCTCAGGTCTTGCAAACTTGGGACCGCCACTGTGCCTTCTTTATCCATCCACCTGCCATTTTGGTTTCCCTCTTTTCCTTTTGCCTTATCTATATATTGAATTCTCCTGAGATGCGGTAACTTCCACTTCACTGGGCATTGTGCCCTTTTTACCGAGTCCTATGTCATCTCCTATGAACAAAATAGGATAGCCTGGGAATTGTAGTCCCAAATCCCTATAGGATACACATTTTTTTTCATCAGCCATGAAAAAAATGTTGACTTAATTGTTCCTTGTACTTTTAATTTATTTTATAGTTGTGAATTTGATGGTACTGGGTCTCTAGATGGTAAGAAAGGATCGATGATGCGGTGTAAAAATGATGGCATTGTCGTGGCCGCACAAACCTTAGACCGGAGAGCCTTCCTTAGGATCGATTAGACAAGGCTTGTAGCGCTGTCTCTTATTTCTTCCCTCGGTGTAACCGGAGTGACTCCGTTTCCTGCAAAAACATGCTGAAAGCCCCACGTGAGCCGAGTCGATCCACATTCAAGAGGAGACTCTGATCTTGAGAGCTTCCGGAAACGTCTCGGCCGGCTTTCCCAGGAGACCGCCGACGGTCCTTGGGGCCGTGTGGAAGTAGTGCCCTTTTTATTTCAGGCATCCGCCTCCAGAAATAGCCCTGGTTCATGGGAGCCTTGATCGGTGTGTTACAAAGCAGAGCTCTCTCCCATCTCGCTCAGCCTTTTCCCCCAAAACAGATTTAGGA
This sequence comes from Urosaurus nigricauda, assembly GCA_034509955.1. NCBI lineage: Eukaryota > Metazoa > Chordata > Lepidosauria > Squamata > Phrynosomatidae > Urosaurus > Urosaurus nigricauda. Next base: position 20,171,552 of record JAOEGL010000010.1, read on the forward strand.
TTTGGCTCCGCTTTCCCTGGAGTGTGAACAGCACCTGTTTAGGAAATCAGCCAGGTTTCCTGCAGCCCAGGTCTTGCTTAGGTTGGGAGACTCCCCAATGCAACCATAAAGCCAGCCCAAATATCAGTCCCAAAGAAAGCCTGGCTACTTCAGAACGTCTCGATTAGCCCCAGCGGCCAAAAGTCTGGGAGTTTTGCAACGTCTTGCTTGCCCAGCTCAGATTTGGGCTGGAGAAGACCCCAAGGAGACAGATCAGGCGGCCGTGAGAGATGGGACCCATTTCTCCTTGCCAAGGTAGTCATGAGCCTACAAGAGTTTTGGTTATACTCATAGCATTTATCTCCTTTTCTCTTATCTTTTCTTTTTGCAGCTCGACCCTCAGACCATCCAGACCAAGAACTGGCACATGGATGTGATCGAGATGAATGGGGTAAGGAGAAAACGGATGCCCCCACAATATCCCTTCCCATTTCCTTTCCTGGGTGTTTAGCCTTCAATCCTGGTTTTATTCTCTCCCCTTCAGATCAAAGTAGAGTTTTCCATGAAGTTCACAAGCCGGGACATGAGCCTTAAGAGGACCCCGTCGAAAAAGCAAACGGGGGTCTTTGGCGTCAAAATCAGCGTGGTCACAAAGTACGTTGGCTGTAGTATGGCATTCTGAGAGCTGAAGTCCAAAATCCTTAAAGAGCACAGTTTGGGGGCTTAAAGTAGTGGTCAAACTGCATTATTTTATCATTTTCACTGCCTTTAAAATTTGTTGTTGTGTGCCTGCAAGTCGTTTCTGACTTAAGGCAACCTTATCATGGGGTTTTCTGGGGCTGAAAGCGTGTGATGTGACTCACCCCAAAATCGCCCAGCAGGGCTTCATGGCCGAGCAGGGAATCAAACCCTGGTTTCCAAAGTCAAACGTTCAACCCACGAAGGCTGACTTATGTATTAGCCATGGTTTAAAATGTATTTTGTTTACACACATATGGTGGGCAACCTTGGATCCCACATTTCTAGAAAACAGGGATATAAATAAAAACAAAGCAAGCCTGAGATGGGAAGAGTCGGCGACTCTTACTTCCCAGCCGCTCTTCTCCTCCTCCTCCTTGTGGTTTGCTGAGCAGCTGGTCGTGCCCACGTTTTGTGGGGCAGATCGAACAGACTCGGTGTCTCTTCTTCCTCCGGAAAACAAGCACAAGGAAGAGGCGGGCAGCTTGCAAAAGGGCTTTGCTTCCTTGTGGCGCTTCTGGGCATGGTTTTCATAATTTTAAATTCCTCCTCGATCCATCTCTCAATCTCTCCTTCCAACTTGCCAGGCGCGAACGCTCCAAGGTGCCGTACATTGTTCGCCAGTGCGTCGAGGAGGTGGAAAAGCGAGGCATCGATGAAGTGGGCATCTACCGGATTTCTGGCGTGGCCACCGATATCCAGGCCCTGAAAGTCGCCTTTGACTCAAGTGAGAATTCCCTCTTTTTGTTTTGCTGCTGCTCTCAAAAATGAGGACTCGGGTGTTTGCTTGCTCCTGGAAAGAGAAGCTTACCTTCGAAAGATGTACCTCCAGTCATTAGCTGCACACCTGATTTCAGAAAACTTACCCTTGTTTGGCCATGCTTGCTGGTGGATTCTGGGAGTTGTAGTCCAGAAAAGTGACTTTCCCAAGCTCTACTAAGAACCTTTTCTCTGACAGAGGGTACCCAGCTGCTTCTGAGCAGTACTCCCTAATGGTTTGCCTCTGTCATAGTGAGAGAGACTCCCACTGAGCATAGAGGTTCCAGGTTTGGGTAAGCTGCTACAAGCCAGACTTTCCGGATTGATACACTCCCACATTTTCAATATTAACAACCACTTGGTCTCCACTTTCCCATAGACAGCAAAGACATCCTGATGATGCTGAGCGACATGGACATCAACGCCATTGCAGGGACGCTGAAGCTGTACTTTCGCGAACTCCCCGAGCCCCTCCTCACGGACCGGCTTTATCCTGCTTTCATGGAGGGCATTGGTAAGAGACATTGGCGCTGGGGTAGGGTTTCGCCTACCAAACCCTTGGTAGGGTTTCGCCTACCTACTTGGTAGGGTTCTTTGTGGTCCCTTCCAAGTCTAAGATTTGATTAAGAACAGAGAGAGAAGAGGATTGAGAATGAAGGAGAGTGTGGAGGCAGGATGGAGCAGAACTTAAAGAGGCCTTTTCTTCAGATTTCTGAATTGTCAGTTCCCTAGAGAGGTGATAGGGGTCTCCAAAAAGAGGCTGGAGAGCTTTCTGCTGGCGATGCTCTAGCTAGAGCTCCTGCGAGTAAAGAGATACCACCAAAATATTAGGAGGAACCTCTTGACTGCAAGAGCTGTTTCTAGAGGAACGGACTGCTTCAGAAAGTGGTGTACTCTCCTTCTTGGAAGGTCTGAAGAGAGAGGTTGGCTGGGCAGCTCTTGAAAGCACTTTGGTTGTGTATTGCTGCATGGCGGGGGTTTGGAATCGGTGGCCCTTGGGGTCCCTTCCAATTCTATGCCTCTGTGACTTTTTCTTTCTCTTCTCTTTCATCTCCAGCCGTCTCCGACCCTTCGGCCAAGGAGAACTGTATGATGCATCTTTTACGATCCCTACCGGACCCCAACCTCATCACATTCCTCTTTCTGTTAGAACACTTGAAACGGTAAGTAAACTGGAAGGGAGCTTTACAAACCCTCCGGTCGAGCCGTGCTCATTTGTTTTGTTTTATACATTCCTCCTCTCTTTACAACCCAGAAAGTTTCCAGAGCTCTGAGCAAATCGCTTCAGGGGAAAAACAATACGCATCAAAGAGCAAAGAAAAGTTTAACAAAACTTTAGAAGAGAGGAACAGCAAAAATAAATATTGATTATTCCAGTGTGGCGTAGCGATTTGAGAGTTAGATTAGGACTCTCTGGAGATCAGAGTTCGATTCCCCACCAAAATCCGTAGGTGCTCAAGTCCCGTTAAATACAGTGTCGTAGTAAAATGGTGTCCCTGACATAAAATAGCAAAATCAGTATGCTTTTTGGAAATTATACATTTTTCAAATATTTTCAAGCCGTGGATGCTTGAATCTGCGGATAACGAACCCATGGATATGGAGGGGTGACTTAAGACAGCTTTCATCAGGAGCCCCCAAAACAGCCAAGTTGGTGCCCATTTGGGGAAAGCGTTCCAGAAATATCCAAAATAGTTTCATAGAAGGGACTCTATAGATTGGGAAGGCAGGTCTTTGCAACTGTATGGGGAATCTCCTGGGTGCCCTGAACTCCTTCTAAGTTGGAGGAGAAGAAAAAGGGTTGGATTTATAGAATCAGAGAGTCTGAAGAGACCACAAGGAACTCACATAGCAGGGGTTCAGATGGATGGCCTTTGTGGTCTCTTCCAACTCCGTGATTCTTTGAATCCAGCCCCTTCATCTCCTCCATCTTGGAAGGAGTTCAGGGCACCTAGAAGAGAACATGTCTCCAACCCAATCTCTTCTGCTCCCCTTTTTCCGAGGTTGGGAGAGGAGGCAGCTTGGGTTAATGCAGCAAGAGTGTGCCTTGGCTGCGTTTCATGCCTGTCTAGGTGAGGATAGGAGGCCGAGAGAGAGGTTAAAGGTGGCCACGGTGTCCCTCAGCGTGCAGCCTCCGCCTTGGCCACGTACCCATTTGAGGTCGTGGTCTTTTGCTGAGGACACGGAACTGCTCCAGGAGCTGCGGCTTGGCAGGGCTCTGAGCTGGCCAGAAACGCACCGAGGGGAATTTTGGAATCGGGGACTGGAATCTTGCATTGCTGGCACGTTCTCCCCACATTCTCTCCCCGCCATTTCCTCCTTGCCTTGTTAGAAACCAAGCTGGAAATTGTTTTAAAAAGAACCAGCAACACGAGGGAAAAAAAAAAGGGGTGAGGGAGGGTTGGGAGAAGGAGAGGCAGGGCTGTGGCCTGAAGGAAAATCCATTTTGCTCAATCCAAGGAGGGCACGTCCAGTTCCCACATCTGTTCTGCTGGACAGCGCTCAAACTGTGCGCAAGTTTGTGTTTTTGGGTTGACGGTGGGGAATGGAGGGGGGGAGCGCAGCTGTCTCTCCTAACATGGCAATATTTGGATGCTGGTTTCCAAGGCAATGGTTGGCCACAGCCCAAGGCAAGCCAGCGGTAGTTTCCGGGAAAGGTGCGCTGGAGGGACTCTGCGGGTCCAGAAATGTAGACGGGGGGATTGAGGGAAAGGGACGGCAGGAACTGGGAGCTGCTCTTGTACAGGGGAGGGTTGTTGGTGAAAAAAGCCCCCTTCTTGTCCTTCCACTCTTATCCCAGTTGGTTTGGTTTGGCTTGGACGTCTGTCGGAGATTTTGCCAACTTCCCCTCTCTTTTCTTTGCCCAGGGTCGCCGAGAAGGAGCCCGTCAACAAAATGTCTCTCCACAATCTGGCCACCGTCTTTGGTCCGACGCTGCTGAGACCTTCCGAAGGGGAGAACAAAGGGCACCTAAGCCTGGCCTCAGATATCTGGTCCCATGACGTCATGGCGCAGGTACGGGAAGGGAGGGAGCCTTGCGTGGTTTCCTTGAGCAAATGCCCTCTGCTGGACCAACCTTGTAGATGTTGCCTTCGAACAAGACCCGACACAAAGCCGGAACCTGTATTTTAGGTCAGAGTCAGGCCCACCATGCCAGGCCAAGACAGCCAGATGTTCCCATTGAAAGAGGCAGGCTTGCCCTCTGAAACCTAAGTCCCAGCAGCTTGCGAGAGGGACATATAGACCATCAAATCAAAACACTGCCTGTGCTGTTGGCCTTATCATTAGTCGTTGCAGTTTCTACATTTTAAAATCTCAAGCGCCGACCCATTTTAAAAACGGCATTTGGATTTCGGGAAGAGTTTAATAACGGAGTTCCTGTCTGTGTGTGGTTTTCCCTAGGTCCAAGTGCTCCTGTACTACTTGCAGCACCCGCCCATCTCCTTCGCCGAGCTCAAACGCAACACGCTGTACTTCTCCACGGACGTGTAACCGCCCTCGGCCTTCCAACTCTGCAGCCGAACGGCGGTCTGCGTTTTCTAAGCAGAGGGATGCGCTGCGGCGACTCAGACCTTGGACGCTGCTCCCCACCAAGGAGGACATTGCGCCGCCCTGGGACTCACGCTGCCTGTGCCTCTTGGACGATTTTGTACAATCTCCCCTTTTCCCATAACAGCCCCTTTTGACTCTTCGTTGTCCCCTCCTGCACCGTAGTCAGAGTCTCTCGTATTTATCATGTTCAGGAATTGTTGGAAAGCGGGAAAGGGAGCAAGCGACGAATGAGGACGTGTGGCTTTGAAGGACCATCCATCTTTTTCAAAACTGTTGCCATCTTCTGGGTTCAGCAGAATGGTATTTCAGCCAAATCCACCCCGCCTCGGCCCCAGAAGCCCGGCCTTGCCTTCCAGCCCGCGACGACACCTGTTTTCCTTGCCCTCTGCCCCTTCGTGGCCTGCATGCGTGGCGCTCGCTCGGATCGTCCTACTTCGGTGGCTGAGAAGAAACCAAGGGCTCCCTTTTCCTCTCTTTCTTTCTAGCCCAGAGTCCCTGCTTGGCTGTGCAGACGGCGGATCCAGCGGCTGCACCAGCTGTCCTCTCTGGAAGAACTCCGAATGGCAGAAAGTGGCTTTTTAAAAAGGAAAAAAAAAATGCCAGTCTACTCCAGGTTCCTTTCTCTGGAGCTTTACTCCATGATTCTTGTCTGTTGGCTTTGTCGCTGTGTGTAACTGTGGGGTTGCAAAAAACTGTCCTTGGACCCCCGACTTCATACTGTAAAGAGGTTGTCAAGGTACCCTTGGTGGCAGCAAACATTGAAGCGGTCGTGACTTTTGTCTGCTAGGCATAGATGTGTCCGGATGCGGTGCAAGTGTGTATGTGTGTGTGCGAGACAGAAAGTTGTGTCTTCCCCCCCCCTCCCCTTGCAGTTTATTTATGGTTAACTTCTCTTGGAACTAGTGTCTAAATCTTTGTAAGAGAGGACAGGTCTTATGTCGGCAACGGAAAGTGTTCCCCAAGGGACACTTAGATGGGTAAGTCTGGGTGCCTTATGGGCGCTGTCCTGGCTCCACCGCTTTGCCTGGCATCCTCCTCGCAAGCCAAACACTGCCAGAGAGGCAGCGGGTGTTTCTCAGCCCCCTCTCCTTGACCCAGGGTCCCTTCTATTTTGGGGGGGGGGGGGGCTGGGTGGAAAAAGGCAGCCCCTCTGTGTCTCAACCAGGGTTCAAAGCTTACAGGGTTCAACTAGGAAAGGCTCAGGGAGAAGGCAAAAAAGAGCCATTTCGGCTCCAAGGGGGTCACACCCGGGTTTCCATTTTCCTCTCTGCGACAGGCTGGGGGTGGGACTCTTCCTAAACACTGTGGGAATACGAACTCCGTCTGCTTTGTGCGGGATGGATCAAAAGCCAATCTGGTGTCTTCGCAAACCTGCCTCCTGGCCTGCTCTGAATGAGCTCAAAAGGATGGATTGGCACAGAAGCGGATCCGTTTTGGGCACATCCAGTGTCTTTTTTTGTATTATTTAAAGAGAAAGTGGTTGACAGGGCCCAAGCTCTGCGCCTCGGCATGACTGCGAATGGCTAGCCGTTCTCAGATATCGGGTAATTCCTGCAAACGGTACTGCCTGCTTATTCTATGTTCTCAAACTCCTTTGCACCCAAACAGGGAGTTTAAGAGGCTTTGGTCACAGTCCCGTCCAGAAAACAGAGAGATGGTTCAGGGACCAGAACTATTTCACTTGCCCGGGCGCTGGATTTACGAGCCAGACAGAGTTGTTCACTTTTGTCCCCCTGCTGCACAGTCGCTCTTTGTGAGTCTGCCTCTGTCTGTGTGTTATCTGTTGCAGCTGGAGTCACTGCCACAGAGAATTATGTGTCAGCCGGACCTCCGATCCCAGTTCTGGGTGTCTGAAGCCCGACACCGACATAGACGGCCACCCTTCCGACAAAACAACTGCACTTGCCTTTTTAATCTTATTTTTCTGACAGTGGCGCAGGGGAGGTTGGGACTCCTGGATAAAGTAGGAACTGTTGATTGATAATTTGACTTGTTTAAGGATATATATTATATAAATACATACATATATATATATATATATTTTTGGTTGTGTTCCGTTGCAGGTTTCCTCCTCCCACCCTGTAGATGACAAACTTTAAATGGATGTAAACCATGTGAGCCGATCTTTAAAAAAAGAGAGAGAGAGAAAAAATGTTAATAAAAAGCAAAAGCCCAAACGTTTGCACAGATTACTTCCCAGGTGTCGTCTTTTTCCCAGGTGTCGTCTTTTGTACCCCGATCAGAAGCCCGAAGATATCTTTGGAGAAACTAGAAAGGCTCCGGGTTAGAGAGAGTGTCACGCTCCAGGAATAAAAGGTGGGCTGGAGGCCCTGGGTTCAACCCCCAACATGTCCAGGTAAAACGGGGGAGAAAGTCCTATCAGAAATCTCGAAGAGTCGCTCCCGGTGGCTGGTATTCTCTACAGGGCAACTTCTGTGTAACTAGAATTGAGCATCTTTACAATATGTGTATTCACTGCGGTGATGTTACTCTGTGGAGGAGCCAGCAAAGCGACTCCTCCGCATTGGGACAGTGTGCATTGAGTCACACTCTTGCCAACGTCGGGATACACATGTTTGCAATTCACGGAGAGGGCTGTGTATCGTCTCTACTACGTAGCTATTCATGTGCAAAGTTACGCAATGTTGACCGCAATCCAGAACCGAAGGCGACAATAGCAGTACTGGCCAAAACGGACCAGTGCGTCTGACTTGCACGAAATGGCAACGTTCGCCTTTGCCGGTAAAACAAACCATCTTGGTTTGGCCTCCCCTCTTCCAGGCTGTTAAATGCTGGGTCACTGCATTGCCCATTTGCCCAGGGACCCTAGAAGGCAGAGACGGGGCAAGAAGTGAATCACACACCATGCCCTTACGTCAGGTCCTGCCGGGGACCGCACAATTTGTGTACTGCGGTGACCACAGCCCCACAATTTGAGCTTGAAAACTAGAGGCACACTCCTCTGGTGCCTTGCTTCAAAGCGGCACTTTGTTCACTGCCAAAGCAGCAGCAGCAGGGTGTGTGTTTCACAAAACACGCACCCCCACGCCGCTGCTTCTCTCACAGCGCAATCAACGACTGTGCCTATCGGTGGTGAGATGGCAGAGGGGGCTACGGGCGGGTTGCGTGTGTGTAATAATTCATCTTGGAAACAGCAGCCTTTCTTTCCTAGGCAACCAAGGTTGTTGCCATGAGACTTCCGAGAAGGGTCCCTGGGGTGCTTGCGTTCTCTTCTCCGGTGTTACTTCATCAACCTGTTCAGAGTTCTTCTTTTTTAAGAAAAAGTCTCTAAAGTGCTTAAATTGCCAGGATCGAAATGCAAGCAAAGTCAGCTCAGCGGTGGCACCGAGAGCGCGAAGAACCCCAGCTGTGCATACAGAAAGGATCCCTCTTTCAATCCTTCACCTTTCCTTTTTTTGAAAAAAGGATCAGCTGTAGAAGCAGGTGCCAGGAAGGAGCCTTCTCCGCCTGAGATTCTGGAGCCAGTGCCTGACATTATTAATAACTGCAGACCAGGGTTGCAATAGGAGAAATTTGGCCTCTCTGGACCTTGTTAGGAGCTAAGAAGACAGCCTCAAGTAACACAGAAAAGCAAAGAGTATGCTGCCATGCCCTTGAAGCCAAAGCAAAACTCACAGGAAAAGAATCAACTCGTTTGAACTGGAGGAGAGTTTTACGGATGCGACGGAACGCCAAAAAGACTTCCAAGAGCAAACGAGACCCGAGCTCTCGCTAGAAGCAAAGATGACTTAACTGAGGCCGTCGTACTTTGGGAACCTCATGAGAAGACAGGGCTGCCGCATTGGAAAGAAAGCAGCTTGCTTTCAGGCTGAGGCAGAAGGGAGAAGAGCCATTTCCCCAACTCTTCAAGGCGGCTCCATTTGGAGCCCTGAAAGCGGGCAGAGGATTTCTCCGTGCCTCCTTTCCTCTTCCAGAAATGGGGCAGAACCAGATGCCAGGCTGTCGGTCTCAATGGGAGGGGAGAGGGTCTCCCCTTCCTTTGATATCCTACCAGCTTTACCCCTCCGATTCAAGGTCTCAATTCTGTCTGTCTCTTGCCATCCTTTCTGGATCCATTTCCTTTTTAACAGCACCCTCTTCTCTAAACTAATAAATGCCAAGACTTCCACTTTAGGTAGGCTACCTCTGAGTCGGAAGGTCTTTTATTTAACCAGCATAGGGGGGGGGGGGGGAAGGACCTGTAGATCTTTCCTCCATTATTTTGTCTTGGCAATCCGGGTCAAATTTGGAAATTCCCCCCACCAAGAACTAGGCACACAAAGCCGGTCACACCTTTAAAGCACAGCCGCTGCTTTATTAGTAACAAATGCTTTACACCGTCAGGAGTAACTCTTTTCTCAGAGTTAAGAGAAAAGCTGTGGCAGTTCATTTGCTCCTCTCCATCATGTCTCCGCTTCTCCGTCTCTAGGGTTGAGTCCCTGGCTGTGGGTCAGACACACATCCCTCTTCTCCGAGACAAGTTTTCCCGGTTTCTCTCCAGGCAACTGGTCCATGAAATGGGACTTCCAGCGTCCCTGCTGCTGTGCAACGTTTGCACCAAACAGTCCTTCGTTTCGTCGTCTTGTCTGCTACCGTAAATAATAGTCGATCACTGCAGAGAAGGCGGCGAACCCTCCGCATCCGAGGGCTCCCGCTTTGAGGCCGGCTGCAAGGCAAGAAGCGACGGGTTCAAGTTCCTTTTGGTTTACTAAATCAACTATTATTATTTATTACCAGGCAGGGAATGAAAACAAACAGATACATGACTCTTGGAACTAGAAAGCAGCAGTCCCTCCGGTGATCTCACAAAAGCCCTTTTACTCTTGTCAACCAAAGCCCAATTGAATGCAAGACCAACCCTTAGAAAAGGGAGGATTTAACCGGAAAAGGGGAAGCAGCGACCCTTGGCAGAAAAGGCCAGAGTGAGATCACGGCTGTTTCGATCCCCCCGATTTCCGCCAAAGACGTTTAAACCATAATGCTCAGCGTAACAAGCTTAGCCAGAAGTGTTTAATACTCTCAGGGAGTATTAGCAGATGGGCTTTAGGCAAGTAGTTCAGTAGCAACAACTACAAGAACCGCGCCACTCTCCTTTTTCCTTGCGTCTGCGTCTGCGCCGGCTACTCACCCCTAAAGCCGATGGCTCCTCCGGTGATGCAGCCGCTCATCACGCTGTTCTTCCAGTCGGATTTGCCCCGGTACTAAGGGAGCGAGGGACAAAACATCGTCAAAGAGCGCAAAGAGTTTGCAAGGTGGCGGCAATCATTCATATTCCGTTTCAACCGTACTCGTTTTATGAGCCTCCTCTCAAGCACGACGGACTCTGGGCACGTAATGTTTAATTTTTGTGGGTTTTTCGGGCCCTGTGGCCCTGTTTCCAGAAGAACACGGCCTGAAGAAACCCACAAAAGACTAAGGCCGCGAAAGCCTTCCGCTTCACGTTGACTTTATTCGTTATTGATCTGCCTTTCTCTCAAGGTGGTGTCCATAAAGGTACGTTGAAACGTTTACAAAAAGTTCAAAATAAATGTAAAATCGTCACTGATTTAAAAACATACGAAAGGTAAAAAACAGTTAAAACATGCACTCACATTATCTAATGTATTTACAAATTAATATATAATGTGTTTCTGTTGTGTTTACAAATTAATATATAATGTGTTCCTCTCTCTCTCTATATATATATATATATAGAGAGAGAGAGAAAGGTGGCATATAAATAAAGTAAATAAATAAAGTAAATGTTACTCGCACAAAGTCAGCAATGCTTGAGAATGTATTGATTTTTCTTTATTTACTAAGGACCAAAACACACAACAGAAACCATCTGTTTCTATATATTTTATATTATATATATAATATATATATATTTCTCAATGAAAAGGAATTATATATTACATATTTGTGTGTGTGTGTGTGTGCATATATATATATATATATATATATAATGTGCATATATATTATATATAATATATATATATTTCTGAATGCTAATGAATTATATATTTTATATGTATTTGTGTCTGTGTGTGTGTATAAAATGTGCATATATATATATATATATATATTTATTGTAATGTATATATAAAGTATTTTATATATATATATATATATATGTAACGTATTTCCACAAACGGCAAAACCAAGGCTCCAAACGAAGACCGAGCAGCTCTGAGTGCTGAGAAAATAGGGAATAATAATAATGATGATGATGATAATAATAATAATAATAATATAAATGTGGCATCCAGCCCTCGACAGAGGCGAGCAAGGTATAATAATAATAATAATTATAATAATAATAATAATAATAATAATTATTATTATTATTCTTTGCTCGCCTCCGTCGAGGCAGAGCATAAGGAAACCTGATGCCGGACGCCACATTTATTTTCCACAAAAGCGCCTTCTACTCACGGACTCGACGAGGCACTCGGTGCAGGAGAACATGGCTCCGACGATGGCGAAGTTCTTGGCGTAGGAGATCCCCCGCTGGCCCATGTCCTTCAGGACCTCTTTGGCGGTCGGGGTCCGGTAGGGGTCCTTGGGGTCGAACCCGACGTTGGTGTCGATGCCGGCCGTGAAGACCCCGAAGGCGCCCCCCAAGACGAACCCTGGAAGGTCGGAAGGGAAGAAAAAGGGGGGAAAGACGACAACGGGGTGAGCTTATAATAATAATATTAAGAATAAAACGTTATTTCTATGCTGCCTCTCACTAAAACCCTACGGACGATAAAACCGTCCCATGCCCCTGTCTTTAAAATAAACCACAAAATACAATACAAAGGACTAAGAGGCGATTAAAATCATTTTGAGTCATTAATTCAATAGGGTTCGGGGAACTTATGGCACTATAGATTTAGACACAGATAAGATATATATATATATGTATGATATATATATATATATATATATATGTATGAGTGTGACATATGTAGGTATGTTTTATATATGTGTGTGACATATATATGATTATATATATATATATATATAACATATATATGTCACACTCATACACACATGTGTGATATATATATAGATACGTAATATATGAACACATGTATTTATATATATAGTTTATGTATATATGTGTGTGTGTGTGTAATAGATATATATATATATAGAATTATTTACATACAAATATAAATAAGCTCTCTCTCTATATATATATGGCAATATCTATCTATAGATAGATATAAATGATTATATATATATATACACACATTTATGTGTGTGTATATATATGTGTGTGTGTATATAAAAGCAATATATACAGATATATAGGTATGGATATACACACACATGTATATATGTATATCTCTCTGTGTATAAATGCATATATATATATATATAGGCAATATTTATTGAGATAAACTATATGTGTATATGTACATATATATATATATATGCACACGTTTATGTGTATATATATGAAAGCGATATAGATATGCAATATACACATGTCTATGTGTTTGTGTATATATATATATAGATAGATAAGATATAGATAGATAAGATATACAGATAGATAACATAGATAGATAGATAGATAGATAAGATATAGATAGATATACAGATAGGTAAGATAGATAGATAGATATAGATAAGATATAGAGAGATATAGATAAGATATATAGATAAGATATAGAGAGATATACAGATAGATAAGTTATATAGAGATAGATAGATAAGATATACAGATAGATAGATATACAGATAAGATATAGATAGATAGATATGCAGATGGGTAAGATATATATAGATATATAAATAAGATATAAATAGATAGATATAGATGGATAGATAAGATATACAGGTAAGATATAGATAGATATAGAGATAGGTAAGATATATAGATACAGATATGGATAGATAAGATATATATACACACGCACACACACGTACATATATGTATATATGTGTGTGGGTATATAGGTGATATCTATATATAGATATGCGATATATATATGTGTGTGTGTGTGTGTACAAAAGGGACCCCACAACAAACTACAATTCCCAGAATTTCACAGCATTGAGCCATGGCACTTAAACCGTTTTATTTCTCCAGTGTGAACGCAGCCGTTCCTTGTACCTCCGAGGCAGGCGAGGGCGGCCTTGAAGGCGCAGCTCTCGAGGGCCCTCTCGACGGCCTTCTGCTCGGGGCTCTTCGGGGGCGAAGGGAGGACGAAGCCGCCCCCGAAGGACGACCAGGGCTCCAGGGACCTCGGGCCCCGCTTCTCGCCCACCAGGTGCTCCAGGAGGAGGCTGTACTGAAGCGGAGGCGGCTTCCCGGCTCCTTCCTCGGGCCTACTAGGCCCCGGCGGCGCCATGCCTCGATTGATGAATTCCCCTCAGAAAACGGAGACTGCCACTCCCGTCAGGCCTTGCGCCGAAGAGCCCTATTCTCCCAATGGGAAGTCCTGCCGCGGAGGATCACGGGAGGCCGAGTGCGTTCGATTCATTGAGGTAGAAGACGGCGGCGGCGGCGGCGACGCCATGTTTGTTTATTATTATTATTTCACTCAGAGAACGGAGACTGCCGCTCCCGTGATGCCTTGCGCCAAGAGCCCTGTTCTCCACAATGGAGAACCCCGCCGCGGAGCCTCACGGGAAACGGAGTCGTCTTGGACTGCCGCTTCGGCCGCCACACTCGCCGTCCAATCAGGGCCCTCCCTCCCAGGGGAAACTCCAACTCCCGGCATGCAACGCCCAGCGTTTCGGGTGAGGAAAGGGAGCTCAGGCCTGGAGGGTTTTGTAGTTTTTGGCCCGCTCGAGGTGGCCCCCTGCTGGAGCCGTTGGAGAATGCAGAAGGAGAAGAAGGAGAGAGTTTGTTACTGAGGGAGGACCAGAAAAGGAGCATCCTTGGAAAGGACAGGTAAGGGGCCTCAGGTGAGACAGGTGAGACAGGTAAGGGGCCTCAGGTGAGACAGGCCCCTTTTGGAGGACAAAGGAGGACCCCTCATGGGGCATAATGAATAAAATTAATTTTATTAGTCATGCTAATAATAATAATAATACTAATACTACTACTGCTATTAATAAAAATAATAAATTTCCAAAAGTGTATTATAATAATAATAATTATTAATATTATTAATATTTTATTTGGGTAGCCAAATAAACAAATTAAATCTTCCTGTGACTTAAGATAATAATAATATTAATAATAATAAAAAATATAAATATATTAAATATTTATATTATATTTATATTAAATATAAATGTATTAAATGTTTATATTATGTTTATATTAGATGTTAAATATAAATGTATTAAGTGTTTATATTATTTATATTAAATGTTAAATGTACATGTATTAAATATTTATGTTTATATTAAATATTAAATTTTAAATATATTAAATATTAATAATTATGCTAAATATAAATGATGATGATGATGATGGGAGGATTAAACATATCATTATTATTGTTAAATATAAATATGTTAAATATTTATATTATGTTTATATTAAATATTAAATATAATAAATGTTTATATTATATTTATATTAAATATTAAATATACATGTATTAAATATTTATGTTTATATAAAATATTAATTTTTAAATATATTAAATATTTATATTAAATAGTAAATATATTAAATATCAATAATTATACTAAATATAAATGATGATGATGATGGGAGGATTAATCATATCATTATTATTGTTAAATATATTTATATTATGCTTATATTAAATATAAATATATTAAATGTTTATATTAAATGTAAATATATTAAATGTTTATATTTATATTAAATATAAATGTATTAAATGTTTATATTATGTTTATATTAAGTATTAAATATTTATATTATATTTATATTAAATAGTAAATATATTAAATATCAATAATTATACTAAATATAAATGATGATGATGATGGGAAGATTAATCATATCATTATTATTATTAAATATAAATATATTAAATCTTTATATTATGTATGTAAATATAATGCTGGTTTTTAATTGTATGTGTGTATGTTTTAGCACATATTCCCTTTAAATTCTCTTTTAATGGTATAATATAATGGCGGTTTTGTGCTCTAGGTGTGTGTTTTTTAGCACATAATCCCTTTAATTCTGTTTCTTAATTGTGTTTTAATGGTATAAAATAATGGTGGCTTTGCGCTCCGTGTGTGTTTTTAATTCTGTTCTAATGGCATAATAATGGTTGGTTTTGAGCCATATGTGTGTTTATTTTAATTCTGTTTTAATGGCGTTATATAACACTTGTTGTTTTTAGCTCTGTTTTAATATAACACGTAACTCCCTTTTTAATTCTAATGGTAATTTTAATTTTAATGGTATAAAACAACGCACGTCGGGAACCTCTCACTTTTCGGTATTTAAAAAACAAACAGAATATATCGTTTTGTTAAAGGAATACAATTGTCGCGTGTCTTAAATATCCCAATACAGTGAGTTTTATGAATAATCCGGGATTTCTCAGCTGTAGCCATTAAGAAGAGAAAAAGGTTTTGGTTCCTATATCTCCAGCTGACCTTAATCTTCATCGTTTACTCTTAGGTCCACTTTGAGGTCCATTAAACTTTGGGTTATTTCTGCAGCCTGGTCTCCCTCGCAGGGTTGTCGTCGATAAAATCCTTT
Source organism: Urosaurus nigricauda (assembly GCA_034509955.1). Lineage (NCBI taxonomy): Eukaryota > Metazoa > Chordata > Lepidosauria > Squamata > Phrynosomatidae > Urosaurus > Urosaurus nigricauda. The sequence continues at coordinate 20,187,201 of JAOEGL010000010.1, forward strand.
GTAAACCACCTTTTTTTTTAAAAAAGGGATATAAATTACACAGGAAGGTATTCTTGGAGGCTTCTTCTAGACTAGGGTCCCAAAACCCATTGAGGAAATAATCCATCAAATGCTATTATTGGATTTTGCCAAAACCGACAACGCTTCCGGTTACTTTATTTTTGTGATTCGAGCTCAAATAATTATACTAAATATAAATTATTATTATTATATTATTATTATTATTATTGGAGGATTAATCATATCATTATTATTATTAAATATAAATATATTAAACATTTATATTATATTTATATTAAATATCAAACATAAATATATTAAATAGTTATATTATGTTTATATTAAATATTAAATACAAATACATTAAATAGTTATATTATGTTTATATTAAATAGTAAAATATTAAATATCAATAATTATACTAAATATAAATTATTATTATTATGGGAGGATTAATCATATCATTATTATTATTAAATATAAATATATTAAATATTTATATTATATTTATATTAAACATCAAATGTAAATATGTTAAATCTTTACATTATGTTTATATTAAATATTGAATATAATTATATTAAATAGTTATATTTAAATTAAATATTAAAGGTAAATATATTAAACAGTTATATGATGTTTGTATTAAGTATTAAATACAAATATATTAAATATTTATATTATGTTTATATCAAATATTAAAAACAAATATATTGAATAGTTATGTTATATTTATATTAAATACTACATATAAATATATTAAATAGATATATTTATATTAAATATTAAATGAAAATATATTAAATGTTTATATTATATTCATATTAAAGATTTACCTGCTGCATCTATATAATAATAATAATTATTATTATTATTATTTTTAAATATTTAGGGCACTTCAGTCCTAAAGGCTATCAGAGCGGCTTACAAGGACCAAACAATTCAGAATAGCCATTCAATTTCATGAAGTTATATAGACGTCTGCTTCTGGTTTTGGGCAGAAATTACAGCCTTGTCTCTTGTGGTTTCTCCTTTCTTAAACCTCCTTTTTCTTTCCAAGCCTCAGACTTAACGCTGCGATGAAAGTATCTGAGGAACCGGGACGGTCTGGCAGTAACAGAAAGTTGGCTTTCCGGTTGCCGTCCGGCCGCAGTCCGGTTTCTCTTCCCTCCGAGCCCGGATTTTGCTTCCCCTTCCCCGAAAGAAAACCCGGCCAAAGGTAGGAAAATCAAAAGCAGCAGCTGCCTTATGGCGAGCCAACCGAACCCGGACCGAGTCCTCCGCGCGAAGGAAAGCCTCGGCCGCGAAGCCGAGGGTGCGAATTATCGCGCGGCGGCCCGGAGGTGGTCGGGTTGCGACCCCCAGCGTGCTTCGCCGCGACCCACGAAAGCGATCGGTGCAAAATTTGAAACGAGAGCTAGCGTCTTGCGGCTGCGACTCCGGAGACCAGGGTTCGGATCCTGGCTCGGCCGTGGATTAGATGACCCCGCTCAAGTCACACTCTCTCAGCCTCGGAGGAAAGAAATGTCAAACCACCTCTGAGCACAAGTCGGGAACGGCAACGTCAAATTTGAAGCGCGCTTCAAATCACGTTACGCAAAGGGATCTCGCCTCGTCGGGGCAGAGGAGAGAAAAACAGCTTCGTTCTAGTTCCGGATTAGTTGTCCGGCGACTACAGCTCCCAGAATCCCCCCAATTGTAGTGACTGGAGGATTCTGGGAAAGGTAATAACCCCCCCCGAAGATAACACTGGCAGTCCAGAGGGACCTCCGTCTTAGGCGTTATATGGGAACAGCTAAAGTTCCTCAGCATTGGGAGCAAAGGCGCTCGGCGTATGCTCCGAGGAACCGTCGTTGATGTTTCCTATTTTTCCACAAAGGGAGAGCGTGGGTTGTTTAAACCCTCGATGTCTTTTTTTTTTTTTTTTTTTGCAAAGAGTGCAAATGCTGCTCCTCTTTAAAGCCCGGAGGATTCGGACTGCAAAAGAAGCCGTCGTTTTATTTCAACTTCTTTTGGTTGCGGCTTTGGTGGAAACACAACGCGGACACGGTCACAGGGACCGACAAAAAAGGAGGAACTGTCTCCAGTTCTGTTTTCACATCCATTTCTTTATCCTCCTCCCGCCCGCCCAGTCGAGCACTTTCTTTGGAAAGGTTTAAAACACGCGGACGGACGAGCGGAAAACAATTCCGCCTCCAAAAATACAGCCCTTTGGAAATGCCAGGGAGAAGCCAACAGCTCCTTGGCACTGGAGAGTCCTTAAAACGGATGGTTTTCCCCTCCTCTCCCGGCTTTTTCTATCAGGAGTGGAGTGGGAAGCGCTTCTTTCACAATTTCCATTGTATTTGAATCCGCCTTTTGCCATTTCTCTTAAAATTATTAGCACATAAGAAGACAAAGCAGCGGAGAAGAGTCTCCTGAGCCTTTTCTCCTCGGCGCCAAAGAAACAGGGTTGCTTCAGGTCCCGATTTCCGTGCCGAAACAATCTTCTATCCAAGTCTGGTTTTGCCCGGACCGACTATAGAGAGGTCAAGATTATGCCCAAGCCCTCCTCTTCGGAGGGCAAACCATTTTCGCGGCTTGAATCTGACTCGCAGCGACTAAAGGAAAGCTGCGGACAAAGCGGGAGGAAGAGAGAGAAACCGGGACATTTTAACATCCGCCGAAAAAGTGGGACGGCAGAAGATGAATCTCGGGTCACTTAAACCATTGCCTTTGGAGTGGATACCCAAACTATTGCGGATTCAGAGGTTTGTCGCGTGTCTGCAAAAGAGAGGGACAAAGACTTAGGGAAAAACAGGACCTCTTTTGTGTAAGACAGCAAGTAAACTTGCCATCCGTCGAAGGATACAGGGAGGTGCCTCCGTGGCGAGCGGAGCCCGGGAACGTGGCAATTGAGGGCTTGTCGGGGCTGTTTATAGCCGTCGGCCACATAATTGTAGCTGTCTGCTTTCGGCACTTCTCCTCCCGTCTTTTTAGAATGGAAAAAAAAAACAATTTTAACGCTTGCAGGGAAGACTGAGTCTTGGAAAGGTTCCTTTTCGGAAATCGCCGTAGTCCAAAAGAAGCCAAATTTGCAAGCTCCGGGGAAGCATAGCGCTTTAGAGACGCCCCCCCCCCCGTTGCTCTTAGGATCGTGGTTCCCAACCTTTGGTCCTCCGGATGATTTGGATCTTCGGTTCCCAAGTTGTCTGGAAGCCGAAGTCCAAAGCGAACGGAAAGCCTATAGTTGGAAACGACTCTTTTAGGAGCGCAAGAGAGGCCTGAGACTGAGCTTGGGCACCCATGTGCCACGTCCCCAGTTGATTTAGGGTGGCCCTAGGAATGCCGCATGGATTTTGGAGGGCTTTTCAAGGCAAGGAAACGTCGCCGGGGTACCTTTGCCATCGTCCATCATTCCTAGGCAGAAGCCTTTCGGATTTTGGCTGCCAGATGTGCTTTAAGCGAGAGACACACCTGGGGCCATCCGTGTGCGAAACACGAATAAAAGCAAATCCCTTTTCATAGACGGCTGCCTTATATTGGACCGTTGCTCCGTCCTGCCCTGCGACGTCCGCTCGGACCGGGTCTCGGACAGAGGCAGAAGGATCCCTTGAAGGATCTCCATTGACCCCTTCCACCTGGAGATGCTACATCTCTGACTTACTCTGAAACCACAAGGTTACGGTCCATCCCATCTTTATTACCCGGTTTGCGTTTTCTCTGCCGAGACGGCGCCGGATTCCTCGCTCTCATCTTCTCCCTTCCATAGGGATGATGGGAGTTTGAGTCCAGCGGCAGGTGGAAGGGTCTGCATTCCCCCATCTTTCCGTCCCTAGTCTCTCGGAGCCAGTCGTTGTTATCAGGTGCATTCAGATTATTTCCGACTTGTGACTAGAATATAAAATATTGCCGGAGATACAGGCGGGAAAGGGGTAGGCCAGAATCCCCCGCCCCAAATTTTCTGGTCCCTTCCGTTTTGCAGAATTTCCCCTTCCACAATTTCTCTGGTCCAGGCCGGCTTCCCGGCATCCCTTCCGCTTTGCAGCATTTCCCTCTCCCCGATATCTCTGGTCCAGGTAGGATCCCCGATTGGCTCTCCGAAAAACGTCTGGCTAGCAGCAGAGGCTCGCACTTGTGTCGTGTGTGTGTGTGTGTATTGCGTGTGTGTATAATATGCTGAAAGAGGATGGTGGGAGGGAAGGAGAGGCGCTCTCTCTCTCTCTCTCTCTCTCTCTCCGGCTTCCGTCTGTGAATCATTTCTCCAGCGGCCGCTTCTCCTCCCAATGTGCTTTTGCCTCTCTGCCAGGCTGACAGATGCTGCGGGAGGTTGGCGCCGGGAGACACGGTTCTCCTGTTGATGCCAAGGAAGAGCCCACCAGGAAGGACCTCACCTGACCAGTGAGTACTTTGACATCTCCGTGCATTCATTCTGGGGACAGGAGAGAAACCATTCTCCTTTCTCTTTACATCTCTCCTCTTTGGGGCTGCCATATAGAGATGCATAGCAGTGGCAGATTTGGGGAGGGGGGTGACGACGGTGCGGCTTTACTGCAGATCTGGGGAGGAAATGCAACATACTTTCCCTCCCCCCATGGTTTGCGGAGGAGAAATATTGCTCACATTCTCCCCTTTTTTTTTTTTCTTTTTTTTTGCCCAGTCCTTCCCTCGTCCTTCCGCCGGATTGCCAAAGACCTTGCCCTTCTCTCGCTTTTGGGGAAACGGACACAAAGGTGCTGCTGAACGTGACCCGCGGCTCTTGTGCGGTCTGCGCACACTTGTGCGCCTCGTGGACCCAGATGTAGGTGTCCGCAGGATTAAAGGACACGCTGCGCGTTCCTCTAGTCCTCCGCAGGGTTTCCTTAGCGACAGAGAAGGACCGAAATTCTCTTTCCCTCCCCAAACCGTGGCTTTTTCTCTCTCTCTCTCGATCGTCTCCCCCCCCTCCATAACGAAAAATGTTGGCTTTATGAGTCTCTTTTAAAAAGCCTTGCCAGGTCAGACCAAAGAGCGCCAAGGCGAAAACCTCTCTTCCGTTTCAACCCTCTGAGGCGTCCGTCCGGTTTCTCTGTTTTTGGAAACAGCATTTGGCATCTCCCATTATGTCCTCAGGAGTGAGATGAGGATGCTTTCCATTGGCAAAGGGTTTCCGAGGCTGCGTTTCCAAGGTCTCTCTCTCTCTCTCTCTCTCTCTCTCTCTATATATATATATATATATATATTATATACATTTAACTCTGCCCTTGCTTTTTTGCTCCAGCTCTTACCCTTAGGCTTCCCGGCCATATGTCCAAGCGTGGCTCCGCACATCATGCGCAAAACCCCCAACTCCTTGCAAACCCATCAGGTGAAACGCCGCTTTTGCAGTCTTGCCAAGGGCTTCCCTCTGTCTTTTTTCTCTTGCAAACATGCTGAACAAACTCTTTTTTTATGTTTCCGCTTGACTCCACCTGTACTGATTACTTTATCGATTATTTGTCAAAACGCCTGCTATGCCCTGGTTTATTGAACATTTTAAAAAGAGGGTCTGCTCTGTGCCGTGGGAACCAGAGGAGTTTCCCTCGGCTTGATCTACTCACAATGTATTTTTTTTTTTGTTTTAAAGGGTGGTGTCTGCCTTGTGGAACTTGTTTCCGTCAACAACTATTAACCATAATCGCTAAACGAATCGTTCACGGTGGCCGCGCCGGTATTTACGAACCTGTCCAAGAATGAGTGGGAAAATCTGTAATAATAGGAAAGGGGGATTTTTGTCTGCCTTTAAGACCGTAAAACAGGCTCCGAAAACTGTCCCGCTTACTAAAAGGATGCATATGGGGGTCGTTTATATTTTTAATTCATTAGTAATGCATTCAGATTTTTTAAACGCGTCCTTGCATTTGAGGCTGCCGTACCGTCTTCAGTCACTAGATGTCAGACACCCCAAACCAACTCATAGGTCCGCAGTCATTACTGCTTGGAGCCGTTGGCCAATAGTCTGGGATTCTGGGATCTGAAGTCCAAAATCCCATTAAAGAGCACAGTTTGGGGACCGCTGCTCTATAGGGGTTTCTATTATTAGGGTATCACACCTGACGCTATCTCCACTAGTTAAGAGGGCCAGCCTTCCCACTTTTCCCTGCCCTGAAAAGATGGTGGCAAGTAAGGGTTTAATGGCATGGAGATATTTCTGTTTCCAGACCATGCTAAGGAGGGTCGGCCGTGGTTAGGACTTGGAGGGAGGCCACTGAGGAATGCCAAGTGCTGTAGGCTGCATTTCAGAGGAAGGACCCGGGCCAAACCATCTCTGAGAGATTTTCCTTGCCTAGGAAAACCCTCTGAAACAGTCCTGATTTGGAAAGGTCAGTCCCGGTTTATCTTCTGCCGTCCCGCTTTTTCACCTGCGTTGAAAAGGACCGCAGTTTCTCTGTCCTCCTCGGCTTTGTCCTTCAGCTCCCTCTTCTTCTGTAGTGTATTTTTGCAATCCCGATCACTATACGATGTGGCTTGGCCTCAAACGTCCCGGTTTTCTTGGGTGAAATGTTGGAGACCTTGCCTTAACCTGCGCCCTCTTTCCTTAATGCTTGCTTTCCAAGATCGGGGCGGCGGACCTTCGCTTTTTGCAAAGGACTTCCTCGTCCTCGTGATCGGCTTCCTCCCTTCTGCAAAAAGCTGGCCTCTGAGAAACCAGTGAGTCAGACGGACCCGCGGTCTGCGAATCTTGCGGTTTCAAGCTGCAAGAACGTCTCCCAGCTTCTCGTATCTTTATTTTCTTCCCCCGTCCGCTTCCTACAAGACCCAGCGGGGAAGCCATGACAACTCCACCGTGTTCCTTTTATCTCCCTCGCAATTCTGTTCGGTCCAAGAATAGCTGACTTTTCGGTTAAGGTAGCTGCGCGGAGACCAAAAGAGACACGGCAGACATTTAAGAACGTAATTAGTTATAGGCCAGTTACCATTTGGAGGAGTAGTTAGTTGCAGTTACAAGCGCAATTCGTTATTCGGGGAAAAAACAACTCTTCAGTTCCTTATAATTTAGGAATACAAGGTGAGCCTCCCTGTCCTGGGATTTCAAAATCTGAAACGCTCCAACATTGTCTGCCTGTGACAGTGACACCTTTTGCTTTCCGATGGTTCAGTGTGCACCCACGCTTTGTTTCGTGCCTAAAGTTATTAAAAATATTGCGTATAAAATTACCAGGTGTAGGAGGTGCATACAAACATATAAATGGATTTTGTGTTTCGGCTTGGGTCTCATCTCCAGGAGGTCTCATTCTGTAGATACAAATACTCTAAAATGGTGCGATCTTTTGTTCAATAAGCCCAAGGGTTTTGTACACGGTTCCCTTTCCCCGCTTTTATCCTCACAACAACCCTGTGAAGAGAAAAAGAGGGAACGCAGCATCCAGGTTGTCCCCGCGAGCTTCTCGACAGGGAACCTAGCTCATCTCCAAGCCAAATGTAACTTCGTACGTGCACTTATTCCACATTTTAATCCTTCTTGTTGCAAGGAATTCAGGGCTGCGTACATGCTTTTCCCTGCTGCCCGTCCTGGTGGAGGAGGTGAAGGAACAGAAAAAAACTATTGGAAACAGATTTCTAATTCCCGGCCGCCCACTCCTCTGCCTCCGAAAGGCTGGCGTTCTCAGCATCCGGTACAAAAGCCACATCAGGGGAAGGAGAACAGAATCGTGAGGCTTGGGATGAAGCGGGGAAAAAACGCCTCAGAGGAAACGTTCGTGTTGGTCTGCTTCAGTGGAGGAAAAAGCATGCAGAATATAGTTAACAAAGTCTCTTTCAAAGAAGCTCCTTTTTACAAAGTCTTTTTATGCTCCCCCCCCCCAAGTCTCTTCAATGTCAGGTTTTGCAGCATCATGTCTGCAGTAAATAATGCAATAAAACATGAGCTGGAAAATAAAGGGGTTCAGCTCTGTTCTGAAATTCCATCAAATGCTGGAGGCTTCATCCAAAGGGCCTTCTGGCACCCACGAGCACACTTTGCCCACCCCTGCCTTAAAGGCTTTCAAATCCTCCGGACAATTTAGTTGCGTTTTAACTGTTGCTTTTTTGTAGGTTCTTCTTACTCACGCCTTCCGAATGTGCCTTTATCTCTGTGCGTTTTGATATCTGTAAGCTGCCTCTTGAGTCCCATCTTTGTATGGGATACCACCCATCATCATCCTTGTCATGTTGGGCTAAAAATATTATGATTCGGCCGTCCCAGTAAATCCTTTCCCTTCCCGCTTTTCCAGCTGCTTTTAAAATGTCCCGGTTTCTCTCTCCTCCTCCTCTTTTGTCCTGCAAACCGAGCTCAAAGGTAGTTTGCACAGCGGAGAGGAAAGAAGGTGCAACGTCTTGTCCTTCCTTATAGGTTCAAGCAAAAGCAAACTGCTGCGGTGTCTCCTAATGTGTCTGTTCTTCTTCATTAATAATGTTTGCTACCTTGATCCTTCCCGGATGCGGCTTGGCCAAAGCTTTCCCGGTTTTCGTCTTGGATGGAATATAAAAGCTGCTGTCTGTTCCAACTCTGAGCGTGAGACAGTCTGGAGCATATTTGGCCCATTTCTTCCAGCTGCTGTGTAAGCCTTAGCCAGATGTTTTCCACCTCTGTCTGCTTTTCTCATAACTGTCCTTCATCTCTCCCCCACACACACTTCATCTTGTGTTCTTAATTTTTCGCAGGCTGACGTCCTCACATCCGGAAGGAAAATGAAAAGCGCAGCCCGGCCATGGAGCGCGGCCGTCGCATCCAAGCAAGGGAGCCACGGAACGGATCGAGGGAAGCTTCTGCCCGCTCCGTCGGGGGGCATGAAGACCTCCAAGTCCTCCACCTCGCTGGCCTTCGACTCTCGGCTCGGCAAGGTGGGCAGCACGGTGGGTGGCGCAGGGATCTCCAAACACATCCTCTCCATCTGCGTGGATGCGTTTGGACAGAAAAGCAGCGTTCCATAATTGTCTCCAGACCTCAGTGTTGGATGGAAAATGCTGAATGTTGCAGTCCACAAAACAAAACCCAGTAACATGTCCAGGTTCCATGCCACCTGAACATGTCACCCAGTTGTCTTTTGGGACCGCAACACCCAAAATCCTCCATCTAGCCCTGGGACACTTCGGTCTGGGGGAAAATTATGGGACTCTACTATGTGACTGTTTATTCCAAGATACAGCCACGTTAAGTCTGTAGAATCAGTATACAGGGAAATCTCGTAGCACCTTTCCGACTCACCGAAAGAAAGACGTTGGCAGCATGAGCTTTCGTAGACTTGAGTCTACTCCCTCGCTAAATGCATCTGAGGAAGTAGACTGAAGCCTACAAAAGCTCACACGGCCAACGTCTTTCTTTCAGTGAGTCGCAAAAGGTGCTACAAGATCTCTCTACCTATGTGAATTGTTCTTCCTCGCCTTCAAGGTGACTCTGACTTCTGGTGATCCTCTCCTGTGGTTTTCTTGGCCAGAAATACTGGGCGCCATAGAACTGGCAGGGACAGGTCTGACTAATCCTGTGCCCACTTTCCGCTTCTTTTCAAATGTCCTGCTTCCTCGCTCTTCTTCCCACTTTGTCCTCAGCTTCCTTGAGTTCCTGGAAGCTGGGTTCAACGTGCAGAAGTTGTTGCATTCAGTTAACTCAGCAAGAGAGGAGAGGAGGCAGAATCCTGCCCTTTGCAAGAGGCTCGGGTAAAAACAAACTGGGGTAGTCTCTCCTAGCTTGTGTCTTCTCCTTCATTTCTAACTTGGGCCGTCTTGACCACACTCTGGCATTGCTTGGCCACATGAGCCCTGAAATGTTTGGAGAGAGATGGGATCAGAAGGGTCTTCTGCAGGAAATCCACAGCTAAAGCGCTGCGGAGAGCGGAGGGTATCCAACCTTTGCGTAGAAACTTCCAGTGAAGGAGTCTACCAACTTCTGTGGTGCCATTTCTCCGGAGGCTTGTTCCCAACGCAAAATCCTTTGACATCTCCGCTCATCCGCCCACATCAAAATGAAATGCCTTTAAAAAAAAATAAATCTAAACCCACCACAAGCTGCCGTCAAAGCTTCTCCAAAACCCCAGAAGGCCTTTCAGATGTGTTGGCTTCCTTTAGGCTCTCTCAATGGTTTGGAGAAAGCAGAAAGGGAACTGGTCGCAACCCAGCTGGATCCACAGACTCCCCCAAATTTTTGTAAGCGGGCCCAAGAGACGAAAGGAGGGAGCGGAGGAGCTTGGGAGGAATGACGACGAGGAACAGGCAGAGCTTGGTGTGGGTTTTTAATTCCACCCGTTTAGTGGTTAAAGGAATGGTCTGTTTTTGAAGGAGGCATTTTGAATCTCAGAGCTTTCCCAGGTCTCTGCAGCAGAGCAGCTGAGGCCAAGTCCTGAAAAACACAGAGGCCTAGTTGATAGAAAACAGGAGTTTGTAAAAACAAAATTCTGATTTAAGCAAATCAGGCGTTACTGTGCTGATCCATGGATGAAAGCGTCATCTAGAGTTGAATGACACCTTCCTCAGGGCAAAAATGAGCTTGGAAATTTTATTTTTTTTGCAGTACCGTTCTCCGTCTGTCCCACCTTGCATGGTCAGAGAATGTGTTGACTGGGGGGGGGGGGGGGGGGTTTCCAGCCACTGTTTTGTATTAACAGTTGTTGTTTGTTGGTTGTGATGTGTCACTTAATGGCTGTAAGCCTCCTTCAATCCATGCTGGGAGAAAGACAAGACACAAAAGTAAAATAGAGTAGTCCGAAATTAAGTTTCCCAGATCAGCATATTTTGGAGCAGCAAACCCATGTTTGCTTACAGTTGTAAACCGCTTAGAGACTGCTTAGTTCCATATGAAGCAGTATATAAATGAAGCTGTTACTACTATTGCTACGTTTGCTGTTGTTATTTGCCATCAGCTTGCCTTTGGCTTAAATGGGTGGCCCTATGAAGGAGAGACCTCCAAGCCACCAGCAGCTCTGCTCAGGTCTTGCAAACCCAGGGCAGCCTTTGGGGCTTCCTTCATTCAATAAGTCCATTTTTCGTGCAGCCTTCCTCTTTCCTTATTGCCTCCTGCTTTGGCTGAGCGTTACCGTTTTTTTTACTGTGTGTCAAATCGCAGATCCGTCCGCGCCCGGGTTTTTGTACATTTACGCCTGGGTGGATATACGTTTAGCGGCAGAGGTGGGGGAACTGAGGACACGGACCAAGTTCTCCTCCTCGGAGCTCTCTGACTCTCTCCTTTCCCTCGCAGCTGAAAAGAGCCAGCAGCGAGGACATGCTGAACAAACCAGGGGTCGTCGTGGCCTCGGGGGCTTCGCGGCTGAAGAAGACCGTCACGACGGGGGCCATCTCGGAACTGGCCGAGAACCGGCTGCGGCCCAGCACAGGTAGGGAAGCCCCGGGAAGCCCTTTGGCTGACCCTGCTTTCCGTGTAATGAACATAATCGTGAAAAATGTGCCGCGTTTTTATTGTGCCGGTGAGAGCCATTGGCGTTGGTGGCTGGACTGGAGTTTGGTATCAACTTGCCCCAGTTTGGCAGATGGATGTTCCCAGTTCGTCCTCCGCCGTCCCACTTTCTCTGGTGCTTTTCAAATATCCTGGTTTCTCTCCTCCTCCTCCTGCTTTCCCCCTCTGTCCTCAGCGTACTTGAATGGCTGCAAACTGAGTTCGGAGGGTAAAAGGCGTTTTGCACTCAGAAAGGGTGAAATCTCGCCCTTTCTGAACTCAGTACGGAAATCCCAGGGTTTTTATTTTGCTTAAAAATAGTAATTTGGTGTGTTCTTCGGCAGCGCTGGTGGAAGTTGTTCTCTTCTTGGACCACAACTCTAAGGATCCCCCCGTGCCTCGAAATCCTCTATTCGTCCTTCCTCGCCGGGAAGTCCGACTTTGTGAAAGTTATAGGACGCATCTCCTGGGAATTGGTTTCACTTACGGAGACGGGAAACGGGAAGCGATATTTGTTTCCTGCCCATCCTGGCTTTGAACTCTCAGGCAGGTTTTCCTGCCTCTCCTCTTTGTATTTCTGTCGTTTAGCCGCTAGAGAGTGCCAACAGCTTAAAGTCTAAAAGGTTGCAAAATTCTTACCAGATGCAAGCCTTTTCAGCTTGAGGCATTGCCTGAAAAATTCAGTATTACCCAGCAGTGGGTGGCTGACCCCTCTCCATCTTTGTTTAACTTTTATATTTTGGAAACAATACAAGGGGGGCCCGGTATCCGCTGGGGTTTGGTTCCAGTAACCTTCCACGGACACCGAAATCCATGGATGCTTAAGTCTCATGGCGTAGTAAAATGGTCTCTCTTATATATAAAACGGGAAAAAGCGAGGTTTGCTTTTTGGAATTTTTTTAAAAAAATATATGTTTTAAAGCTGTCGATGGTTGAATCCATGGATCTGGAAGACAGACTGCAAATTTAAAAAAAGCAACCATCCACCAGTGTCATGTTTAATGCTTCCTATGAATAGCGCAGGAAGGTTTCTTGTGATGGTCAGAAAGTATTTGCATGGAAATACTCACATGGGGAGAGATCCATTTAAACATACAGTACTCTGATGCGATGTCAGTGTTTTATATTCACCCCACGTTCAAAGCTGAACGGGGTCCGTTTTGGTTTCTCTTAAAACTTTGGCGTCCTTGTTAAATATATTAAGGTACCCCGGCTTGACGGCACGCGAGTCCCTTAACACTTCTCGAATCATTTTCCAAAGCAATCGTTGTTTTACTCGGTCGCAACAAAAACCCCAAAAGAATCCTGTGTCCCCTTTAGAGTTGGGATGTAGAAAAGAGGTAAAGAAAAAGATGATTTTATGCTTGCAGTTAGCCTGGAAAAGGTCATTTTCTGTTGGATGTTATCAGTCCTCTTTGCAATATTTTCTTCCATCTCTAGGGTTGGCAGACCCTAAAGTCTCAGGGTCCCAGAGGTCGCCCAGTGAGTTTCCATGGCCAAGCGGGGATTCGAACCCCAGACTCCAGAGCCTTAACTTTTGCACCACAGTGCCTCTCTGTAGTTGTTATCCCTACCCTCCTTTCCCATAAACAGGCTTACATTTTCTCCTTGGAGGACCAAAGAGCCCTAATAATAAAACCTGGATGCCTAGATCCCCCCATTTAATGAGCCGTTTCCTTTCCTCCATAAAATGCAAACAGACTCCCTCTTCCTCGCCAACCAAAGCTTTGGCAGACCCTGTGCTTGTGCATTGTGTGTGTGTGCGTTGTGTCATTGCCCCCCATCCCACCCCAACAGACCTCCGGCGTTTGACAAGGCCTGTTCCTTGCAATCTGTCACATCAAAGGGGAACAGGAGGCCTTCCTTGACTTGTGGGGTGTGTGTGTCTGTGTCTGTTTTGCCCCCTATTTTTGTCTCCGTCAGATTCAGGAAACACAAACCAGGGCCACATGCCGAGGACGGAGGAATCCCATAGATGTGTTCCATGTGGGGGCTTCGGTATCGGAGGGGAGGCATCCTGAAATACAGAGAAAGGGTCACCTTTTCCTTCTTAGCCACAGCGGCGGGTGGTTAGCCAGCCCTCTTGTTGTGTGTTGTGGTTGTTGTGGTCAACTGCCTCCAAAGGGACCTCGGCTAATGGCGTCCCTTTGAACGAACCCTATGAACTTAGATCCTCCATGGCTATTCTTTTTGATTCCTATACGTTCAGCATTAATCCTACTTTTGCATTTTCTTCCTTAGTGCACGTTTGTGGATTCGACTTTTGCGGATTCAATTGACCCACTCTCTCCAGGAATCTCTAGATCCTCCGGAGAAATTCTGCCGGACGTTGACCATTGCGTTGCACCGGAGGACCTAAAGACGCCTCGAGAGAACACTTCTCTAGGCATTTGTAGCTCCTGCAACATGATTCTGTGGTCCAAATCTGGAAGATGTTGACCACAGGTGTTCTCTCGGGTTAAAAAAGTACTGGTTGTTTGTGCTTATGTCACTTTCACGGGGGTCTTGTGCAAATGTGGAGGGAGAAATGTAATTGTTCCAAGTCCGTGGTGTTTTCTGCTAGTAGTATGGTGCCGTCTGCGTATCTTGGATTGTGGATATTCTTTCCTCCGATCATTCCTCTTCTTTCCTCTGAGCATAAACCTGCTTTTCGTATGATATTGCCTTCACGCCAGTTGAATAAATAGGGTGACAGAGCCACGTCCGGCCCCCTTGCGAAGTGGGAACCGTCCCGTTTCTCCGTATCAAGTCGAAATACCAAGCAAAGCGTTCATCCTGTTAGCTCGGTAGCAAAACAGCTGGGTTTAATTTTGGGAAAGCGGGATGTGTGTGGGAGGCAGGGAGAAGAGGGGCAGCCCTTCCGGGTGGTCATTTTGGGGCCTTAAGGGGTCTTAAGACCCCCGGCTCTGATCCTCTTGGGATCTTGCAAAGGAATCCGAAGGAGCCCCTGGTCCTCAGAAACGTGGATCTGTCAAGCTTCCCACCCACATGAGCACAAGACCATCGGCTGCATCCACACTGCGTAAGGAATCCAGTTTGACACCGCTTCATCTGCCATGGCCCCATGCTAGGGAATCCTGGGATTTCTTCCTCCAGTTCCTTTTCTTCTTTCTCTAACTCCTCCTCCTTCCTTTCTTCTTCCTCCTCCTCTCCCTCTGCCTTGTCTTCCTCTTCCTCTTTTTCCTTCTCTTTCCTCCTCTGCCTTGTCTTCTTCCTCATCTTCCTCCTCCACTTTTCTTCTTCCTCCGTTGCGTTTTCTTTTCCTTCATCTCCTTCCTCCTCCTCCACCGCCTTTCCTTCTTTCTCAGCTTCCTCCTCCTCCTCTGCCTTTCTTCTTCCTCTTCTTCCTTTTCTCCTCCTCCTCCCTCTGCCTTTTCTTCCTCTTCCTCATCTCTCTCTTTTCTTCTTCCTCCTCTCTCCATCACTTTTTTTTCTTCCTCCTCTTCCTCCTCCCTCCACTGTCTTTTCTTCTTCCCCCACTTCCTTTTCCTCCCCCTCTTTTCCTCCTCCTCCTCTTCTTCCTTCTCTTCCTCTTTCTCCTCTGCCTTGTCTTCCTTTTCATCCTTTTCCTCCTCCCTTCCTCCCTTCCTTGCCTTCCTCCTCCTCTGCCTCTTTTTCCTTCCTCCTCTGCCTCCTTCCTTCTTCTTCCTCTTCCTTCCTCCCCTGCTTTGTCTTGCTTTTCCTCCTTCTTCCTTCCCTCCTGCCTTGTCTTCTCCTCTGCCTCTTTCCTTCTTCCTCCACTGCCTTTTCTTTTTCCTCCTCTGCCTCCTTTCTCCTTTCTCATCTTCCTCTTCCTTCCTCCTCTCCTTCCTCCTCCTCCTCTCCTGCCTTGTCTTGCTCTTCATCCTTTTCCTCTCTCTTCTCTTCCTCCTCCTCTGCCTCTTTTCTTTTCCCCCCTTGCTTCCACCACCTTTTCCTCCTTCCTTCTCCTCCTCCTGCTCTTCCTCCTCTTGCAGTGCCTCTCTCTTCCTCAGGGAGGCCTCCCTTGGCAGCTCCATCCATCCATCCCTCCATTCCTCCACTCATTCATTCATTCATTCCAGCAGCAGCTGCTGCATCAGCTGCCCAGGAGAGAAGGCGTGGAAGGGGGCAGAGAAAGAGAGAAGCCTGCCCAGCCCCATTGCAAGGAAGTAGGAGGAAAAGCAGCAGCAGGAGGAGGAAGAAGACAAGAGAGGGCTGGTCAACCAAGGAGGATCATCATCACTCAGACAAGAAGAAGAAGGAGATGCCTGAGCTGCAGCAGGAGGAGCAGGGCAGCAGCACCAGCCCTGGAAGGAACTGAGCCTCTTGGACCCTTCCTTCCATCAACCTGGGTCTCCCCACCATCACCATCATCACCATCGCCCCCCAAAGAAGATGAAGAGGCCAAAGGAGACTTAGGAGAGGAGCCAACAAGATGGGCAACCAGCCGGCCAGACCCGAGGAGCCAGAGCCAGGTCTGTTTCAGGGGTCTTTCTCTTTTGCAGGTGGCGAAGGGGAATGCCAACATCATTTCACCCCCATCCAAGAAGGCACCAGAGGAAAGGGCAAGGTTTGTTTGAAGGCTTTGCTTTGGGGTGACACACGCCTTCCTGAAACCCAACACTGTGCCTCCCTTTGCGAAAGAAAAAAAGGACCCACAAAGAAGGGCCAAGGCGGAGGCGGATGTCACTTTTTTAGAGGGGGGTCTTGCTGTCCCCTGGGACCCCTTCACCTTGCCAGGTTCGGTCGGCAAGATCTAGACTGTCCAAAGGAGGGCCCTCTATTCTGGAGGAAATCCCCCAAAACCATTGGGTCGCAGGTACGTGTCTCCCCACCTGGAAATATCAGTATATAAGCCATTTGAAGGGCCAGCTTCGTAATGGAAAAGATGTAGAAGGATCAGGGGAGCTTCTCCCCTCTGCATTGAGGTTTCTCTTTGTGCCAGTGAAGGGACGGAGGGAAGTTTGGGCAAAGAAATGGGCATCGCTTGGCAGGTTAGGAAAAGTATCTCTTTTCCTTTCTCTGCTGGGGTTTGCCCTTTCAACCACTCCGATCGATAACGTATTTTAGGGGATTGCGCGCATCCTTCTGGGACTGCAAACTGGTCTTGGCTGCTTTTTCAAAAAAGCATGAGTGCATATATAGTTTTTTCTTTCCTTTCACATTGCTTTGAAACTTGTTTCCCCAGAAATTGGGGGCCGAAATGAATCCAGCAGTCTCAAAGGTGGTTCAAAAGTACTTTATTTTATTTTTTTTCCCCCCCTCCTCCTCTTCCTCCTTTTTTGTTGTTGTTTGGTGCTGGGGAAGGGGATCCGTAGCCTTCCTTTGTCCTATTCTAAGACCCCACAAAAAGACAGTCCTTTGGATGGTGATATTATTATTATTATTACCATTAATATCCTGCCTTCCTCCCAGTACAGAGACTCCTGTCGCATTCCTTCATCCTATTCTATAACTGACACAAAAAGGTTAAAAGCCAGTTCTTTGGATCATCACCACCATCATAATAAATATTATTATATTTATTTATACCCTGCCTTCCTCCCAGTATAGAGAGTCCTCTCGCGTTCCTTCATCCTATTCTATGAGCCCCACAAAAAGGTCAAAAGACAGTCCTTTGGATTATTATTATTATTATTATTATTATTATTATTATCGTCGTTATAATGTATATTATTCTATTTATTTGCATCCTGCCTTCCTCCCAGTATAGATGGCTGAGCCATGCCAGCAACTGCTGAGTGCCACTGTTTTGAGGGCACAGGGGTAGATGCATGGCAAAAAAGAATTGGGCACGCTGCAACGAAGAACCCGGTTTATAAAACATACACAGGTACGAACAAGGGCCAGTGCCAGCCCGCTGGTCGGTGGAGCATGGCTCTTGAAGGGATGCCCACCCGTCCTGGGTCAAAGCTGCCTTGTTTCCCCCCATTCTTCCTCAGACCGGTGCCATCTCTAGACTTCGGTGCCATCTCCAGACGGACCGTTCAGCCTTTCAGAGACGAGGCAGAAAGAGGGGGGTGAGGGAGAGCTTGGGAACGGTTGCCAGGCTCTTTGGCTCTTTTGTGAGGCTTGTCTTTTGGAAAGTGCCCTCTTGCGCATACTAAACAGCTTCAGGGCAGTGGGGCAGGTCTGGGGGGGGGGGTTGGGGAAAAGAAAGGGCTTCTCTTTCTCCTTCTCCCTTTTTCTTTTGTGGGTTCAGTAAGTCATCTTTAAGAGGACGGCTTGATAGTAGGAGATGGACAACGGTTCCCCGAAATAACAGGCTGTGCCCACCATCTCTTTCACGGTTCTTCCTTTCCTGGAGGGTGGTAAAAGGCAAGGATGTGTATTTGTGCATCCAATATCGCACACTTTCCAGCTGTCTCCAAATCAGTCAGCCCCGATTAAAACTTCTCAAATGTCCCGGTTTCTCTCTCTCCCCCACTTTGGCCTCAGTTTTACTTCCGTTGCTGCAAAAGAGCAAAAGTAGTTTGCAATCCATTAACTTTCTGGGGAGAGGAAGGGTCAGAATCTCATCCTTCCCAGTAGGATCAGGCAAAAGCAAACTTTTGTATCCTTTCCTAGCTTTTCAGCAACTTCTAGGACCACTGGTCTGCATGTCGAAGGTCTGTCTGGCTGTCTTGGGTCCAATCTGCACTGCAGAAATAACGCCCTTTGAAAGCACTTTAACGTCCCCATTCATAACTGGGGCATCTTGGCCAGACTTTGACGTTGCCCGCACCCCCATTTTCATCTATAAAAATCTTGGAGGGGATGCTATCGAGGGCTTTTTGTGGCTGCGTCTACGCTGCAGAATTATTGCGGGTTATACGCCGCTTTAACTGCCACAGCGCCATGCGACGGGATTCTGGGATTTGTCGTTTGGTGAGACATTTTCGCCTCCTCCGTTCAAGAGCTCCGGGTCCACCACAAACTGCAAATCCCACGTTTCCGTAGGATGGGGCCATGGCAGTTAAAGCGGTGCCGAACTGCGTCAGTTAAAGCGGTGCCGAACTGCGCCTTTTTCAGAGAGCTTTGGTGTCACAACAAACTACAACTCCGTGGCAGTTAAAGTGGTGTGAAACTGGATTATTTCTCCCGTGTGAATCCAGACCCAGTAGGTCTTAACTGGGAAGAAGGCGACATTCCCAGTGCCTGCTTCGTGGGCTCCAGTCCAATGCCACCAGAGCCCACTATTCTATGCTCAAAGGTGGCACTGGGTTTCTTGATTTCTTTTTGTGCCAAAACAGACAAAAAAGGCTTCTCTCTGTGGAAAGAGACCGTTCGCTTTGAGGAAGAGGGGATGGAAATGGGAAATATGCCTCCGCTTGATAAGAATTGGATGTCTCTTGTGGCTTGGGGTGACCTTCGGAGGAAACTTTCCTCTCTGGTGTGTGTATTTGTGTGTGTCCCTTGCACAACACGTCCCAGCAAATTTGATAAAGATAATTTTCTCTCGTCTTAGCATCCCTTGCACAGTTTGGACCCCTAAATATCTCTTTACATTTCTCGTACTGCCGTTGTTTCAGTCCTCTCCCATACTTCGATTTATCCTTCCATTCTTTAAAGTCCTTACATTTCATGCTTTTCCGTCTTGCTGGATTGTCCCAAAACAATCCCATGTTTCCAGTGCTCAAAAATCGGGAACTTTTATAGGCCAGAAGGGTCTGTATGTCAAAGGTCTGTTTGGCAGGTCCGGTCTACACTGCAGAAACGACGCACTTTGACGCCGCTTTAACTACCGTGGCGCAATGTCATGGCATTCAGGGATTTGTAGTTTTGTCCAATGTTTAGCCTATTCTGTCCAAGAGCTCTGGTGCCGCAACAAATGCCAAATCCCAGATTTCCTTAGCGTTGAGCCATGGAGTGCCAAACTGCATTATTTGCAGAGGGTGGTTTGGGAGATAAATATCTTTTTCTGGTGATATTTAAAGAGAAGCGGGACGGACATTTGTAGGGAGTTTGGTCGCATCCCAAACTATAGATCTTAGCCTGAGGAGCAGGTCCGAGTCGATGACTTCGAAGGCCCCCCTTTTTACAATGCTATTATATACCCGAGTTTGGAAGATATGCTCCTATGGGGACCACAACTTTATAAGATTTTTAAAAAAGGTAGCCTTCCCCCCTCCGCAATGGTATTTCGATGACCACAAAGCCCATTTTGGAAAGGTGAAACGTGCGCTCCGTGCCAGGAAATGTAAAAGCAGACGCAAATAGATCCCAGAAAGGGAGGAAAAAATTGCCCCAGGGATGTCCTAAAAAGAGAACGTTGTATCACATCTCTGCCTCTCAGCCGTCGCATCCACCCTCAGAAAAATACCTGCGATGGAAAAATACCTGTGACGGGTTTTGCTGGTCGGTGGAATTTGGGCGAGATGGTTATTTAGGTTGCCCAATCGGTATTTATGCGTTTTCTGCTGGCGGCTTCCTTTGCGAGTTTCCTCTCCAGCTGTTGGGTGGGTCCTTTTTTTCTTTTTGAGGTCTAAAATTATTTCCAGCAAAAAATCACCTTGCTGGCTGGCTCGGAGGTGAAACTTTATTTATTTGTTGGTACGTTTAAAGCTGGGGTCCAACCAGATCCCCATGCGGTTGAAATTGCTGTGCCCTATGAATTTGAACAAAGCACATGGATATTAGTTTGGGGGGGATTGCAATTCCCATAATCTCCCCTTAAGCCACAGCTGGGAGTTGTAGTCCAAAAGGCTCGGAGGCAGACTGCATGTGTTATTTGCCCAATGAGCGGAACATGGGAATGTTAGTTTGGGGGGACTGAAAATCCCAGGATCCCCCTTAGCCAAAGATGGGTGTTGTAGTCCAAAAGCTATCATTTCCAAGCTCAACGGTAGTCTACATGTGTTCTTTGTTACTGTTATATACCCATGGAGTTGTCCTCCAGAACAAATGTTAATTTGGGGACTTCAACTTTCCAAGTACCACGCAAATGTTAGTTTGGGGACTGCAACTCCCAGAATCTCCCCTTAAGCCACGGCTGGGATTTGTAGTCCAAAAGCTATCATTTCCAAGCTCGGAGGTAGACTGCGTATGTTCAGAGGAGGTTTTGCATTGCCTTCTGCTTAGGCAGAGAGAGTGGGACTTTTTAAAATATATATATATTCTGAATGATCAAATACCAGGAGAAGTAATTCTCAGTTGCATACAATGATATTCCAATATAGCAAAGCAGAAGAATGAAAATGCAAGAAGAGAAAAGCCACCGTGTTAATACTACAAAAGCGGTAGAAGTCCATTTGGAGGGGATTTTCCAGGTCTTGCTATGAACCCGACAAACCCAGGGCCGACGCTTTCTTTTATGGCTGGATGTGAGCCCCAAACCTGGTCTCGGAGGTTGTGTGAGTCAGGAACCGTCTCGTCTGGAAGGGAGAATAGAAAGGTCGGCTGGAGGTATAACCGGCGTAATGCAACTGGGGATGACTTCATTGCTCCGAAAACTTCCTATCTCAGCAATGAAACTGAGCATCGGGCCACATGAGTCAATCCCCAGCGTGCCTCTGAGCATGAACAGACCTATTTCCCTCCCGCCACAAAAGTAACAATCCTTATTTTAACAAGGCTTTTTTTGTGTCTCGGCCGTCCTTGGCGCAGCGAAGCAAAGTAGACGAGTTTGGTTTTATCTCCCGCCTTGCAGAGACACTCAGAAGGCTAAAACCAGTTTTGGACTGGATTTGAAAACCAACGCTGTACTGGGTGACCAGTATTGTCTCTGCAAAAGTCTCAGGCAGCGAAGGCTCTTTCCTAGAAAAAAAAGTCTGTTTTGGACACCCTAAGGAGACTCTGTTAATGGGGTTTTATTGGCAAGATACTCTCTCAGTGACTCTTTTGGACTCTGTCTCTTAAAATCTCTTCCAGGTTTTAAACTCATCTTGGGCCAGCTTCTCTCTTTCGGCCTGACCAGCCTCGCAGGGTCGTTGTAAGTATACAGTGGGACAAAGGGAGCCGTATGGGGTCTCTCGACCCCTTTCGAAAACAACGCCAACAAGAACAGGGACACACAATCTCACCGAGGAAGAAATAGCTAACTCCAAACTTGCCAACTCTGGCAAAGGCTCGGAATAGATTCCTTTCTATTCCTAGATCGCCAAAGGAAGCTGGCAAGCCGTCCAAGAGGTGAGTAAGCCACCCATCTAAGGCGATGTTAATAGGGCATGCGTGACTCCCACACCACGTCCGTGGCCCTGCCGCTTCACTAATCCCCCAAAAATTCAGACCATGAACCCGAGAGGGTGGGCACACCGTAGCCCCATGCCATCTCCAGGGTGCCTTGCAGAGAGGAAGGATCTTTCCCATCCTTTCCTACCCAAATCCTTTGCCAGAGATGCCAGGAATTGGATCTGAGAGCGCCCTGACATGCCCAGCAGAAGCTCTGCCACAAAACTGCAGCAAATAAAGATCCCGGTCCTCACGGTTCTGGGTAAAATTCTGGTTCCGAGGGTCTGTTCCATTGAGCAATGGCCACCCCCTCAAGTATCTTATACGGTTGGGTGCCTTCAAGTTGTTTCCGACTTTGGTGACCCTAAGGAGACCCTCTCATGGGGTTTTATTGGCAAGATTTGTTCAGAGGAGGCTTGCCGTTCCCATCCTCTTGAGGCGGAGAGCTTGTGACTTGCCCCGGGGGGGGGGGTTGTGGCCAAACAGGGATTCGAACCCTGATCTCCAGAGTCAAAATCCAATGCTATTCTCTTTACATTATACTGGGGTCCTTGGTAAATGTTGGGGTTTCAGGAACCCCCCCTATGGTTACCAAAATCCATGGATGCTCAAGTCCCATGGTGTTGCAGAATGGCGTCCCTCATTTAAAGTGGCAAAATCAAGGTTTGCTTTCTGGGGTTTTAAAATACATATATATTTTCAAGCCGTGGATAGTTGGAATTCGTGGATACGGAGGGCCGACTGCATTCGGATCCGTTACAGAACCGCTCTTACCATTAAGTCATTCCTTCTCATTTTCAGCCAAAACCTATCTTTCCGTAACTCAAAACCATTTGAGGATTTGAGACGAATGTAGTCCAAGCCTACATGCTTGTGGTTTCCAGTCGTAGCTTTTAAGTGGTTTGAACCTTTGCTTTTCAAAGTGGTTTTTTTCGTCTGTTACGGTGTTCGGTGCGTTTTTAAACCTTGTTCAAATTATATACGTTTTTCATGTGGGGACGTTTTATTGTTTGCCAAAACCACAAACCAGGTCTTGGGAAGCGCAAATTCAGGATCCGCGGGCGAAAGGAGAAACAAGTCTTTGCGTGCTTATCGATGGTTGTAGTTGATTCTTTTAAGAAGGTGTTGTTATTATCCTGTTTGGCGAAAACGACACCCTGAGATCCCCCCCGTGATAAAAGGGCAAGGCAAAAGCGCTTGAAACGATATATGAAAGTGAGCATCCTGGAAAAGAGCTTGTCCGGCTGGTTAGCAAACTGCTGGGAACTCCGCATTTCCATCCTGCGCGGCGACGTTTTGTGGCAAAGCCCAACTCGTTCCTCCGAAAATCTCCTATCTCTGACACAGGGACAAGGCGAGCAGAGAGACAACAAAACTCCATTCCCCGATTTTTTAAAAAAGGGAGCTTTCATTTCCAGAGCGGCTCTATTGTTCCGGCCTAATCTAGAAGAGATTGCAAAGAAAGGAGGGTTGCACATGGGATTTACAAGGTTATGACTTGGAGGAGGAGGAGGACTGCAGGCCAGGATGAAATAATAATAATGATAATAATTAATATTTTTTTCCATTCCAAGGTGGCTTGGCAAGGCGGTTGTCGTTACAGCCGACTCAGCCACTCTCCTGATGGATTGGACTATAATTCCCACCCTCCCCTGCCCCGGTGGGAGTTGTAGTCCGTCGGGAGAGCGGCCAAGTTGGGGGACGAGGTTTGCACCGAGACTTACTTTGTGCGGAAAGAGATGGAGAACCTATGTTCGAGATTTCTGTATGTCTCTGTATGAGTTCCCCGCCGCTGGTTTTGTCTCCTGTAGAAAGTTGTTGTTCTTGTTCTTGTTGTTGTGTGCCTTCAAGTCATTTCTGACTTGCGGCAAACCTAAGGCGAACCTGGTCTTCTCGGCAAGATTTGTTCACGGAGGGGCTTTGCAAAGGCAGGTTGCGAACCTGCAAAAGGCTGCCAACGCACCTTATGTGTCCAGTCCAGTGGTTCCCAAACTTTGGTCCACCAGATGTTTTGGACTTCAGCTCCCAGAATTCCTGACTGTTGGCTACGTTGGCTAGGACACCTGGGAGGTGAAGTCTGAAACGCCGAAAAGACGAACATTTGGGATTCCCCATCAGTCGTCAGGGCCTAAATATCTCAAAGGCACCAGAATCCTGTCCGATCTTGGAAGCTGTGCCGGGTCAGTCCTGGTTAGTCCTTGAATGGGAGGCCACCAATATTTCAAAGGAAACAATGGCAAAGACTGCCAACGGATCCCAGGTGCCATGGACAGTAGGTGAGAAGAAGGGACTGGCAAAGCCCCCTTGGAGTATTCCTTACATAAGAAAACCCTCCAAAACGCATGGGGTCACCCTACGTTGGCAGGTGACTCAATGGCACATACCGCATCATGCAAAATCCACAAAACAGTGAGACCTTTATGGAGCCAACCGAAATGCACATTATTACATATGGCAAGCTTTCGAAGCTAGTGTGCGTTTGAGTTGTCCCAATATACGTCTCGCTGTTTTGTGGTAGAATTCAAAGATATAGCCGTGTTAGTCTGCAGAATCGATACGCAGAGAGACGTAGCAGCACCTTTGAGACTGACTGAAAGAAAGAAGTTGGCAGCATCAGCTTTCGTAGACATAACTCTTACTCCCTTAGAAGCCTTTGGTGAATTGTGTTTGTGTTTTGTGGATTCTGGATGAGTCAGTATTTTGCTTTACGGCCGACCCGGCTACGTGTGTGGATCTGCGCAAAGGCGCATAGACACGCAGAAGCCCTGTTGCGTCACCTTTTTTGGTGAGATCCAGGTGAGGGCCAAAGGCACAGGTAAGAGATTCTCCCTTTAGGGAGGTTACCATTAAAAAAAGGTGAATAATCCACCCAGGGAAGGAATGTGGCCCGGAGGGTGGTTTTGGTAGCCACGGGGCTTGTATGTGAGCGAGCGAGTGACTCCGATGTCTCCATCCGGCAAAATTTCATGGGAGTGAAAGCAATCCCCCAGCAGATAAGAATCGCCAATAATTCGCCCGGCTTTTATCTCCGAGGCCCCGAAACGTCACTGTAGGCAAAAGTTAAAAGGGACGGATTATAGCATCTTTGGGAGGAACTTCAAAGAAATATAGGATGAAGCGGAGGGAAAGGCATTCTTCTGAACCAGCTGGACCTAAAAACTAAAGCGAAGCCACAAACTTATAAAACAAACTGAGAAGACGTTCTCGATTCATTGGAGAGAATTGGTTGCAAGGTTAATACTCCGTTGCTGTTGATGCTGTCGGCCTTCCAGCTGTTTCTGGACCTGTCTTGGGCTTTCCTTGGCGCGATTTGTTGTGGGGGTGCTTTTGTCGTTCCCAGAGGCTGAGAGAGTGTGACTCGCCCAAGGCCACCCAGCCGGGCGGGGGATTCGAACCCTGATCTTGCAGAGTCCAAGTCTAACACTCGAAAGCTTTCAAATGTGAATACTAAGGTAAGATAAAGAAAACTTAGAGCTGTTTTGGATTACATCTCCCAGCATCCTCGCACCCTTGGCCCTGCTGGATAGGCAGCTCTGTACATCCAAGCACTACACACAGGGCTGCCGCCTAAATCGACTAAAATTCGGATTATTGAAAGCGACGGTAATTTCTTTGGTTCATTAGCAGACCTGATTTGCTTGCCTTGGGGCATAATAGAACAGGTACGAAACAAAAAAAGAGCCAGCGTGGCATAATGGTTGGACTCTTGGACTACAAACTCTGGGGATCAGGGTTCGATTCTTGGTTCGGCCATGCAAACCCACAAGTCACATTCTCTCAGCCTCGGAGGAAGGCACTGGGAAAGTTCCTCTGGACAAACCTGGCCGAGAAAGCCCTGTGATAGATTTGGCCTTAGTGTTTGTGGCCTAAGCCGGAGACGCCCTTGAAGGCACACAAGACGCGCAAAAAATGAAATCTGGGCAAGATGTGGACACAAAGAGAGACCGGAGGAGGTGTTGGTTCAATTTACTCTCCCACAGCCTTTTCAAACAGCTGAGTTTGTTTGGTTTGCAATGTTGGCGGACCCATCCGTCATCTCGACAGCCGAGCAAAAGCGCTGGGTCAGAACGGGGATTTCCAAGGAGCCCCGCAAAATACAAAGCCTTGCTCAGATCTGACCGGCCGAGGAGATTCCTATGATAAATTCACCAACACATTTTCACCAGTGAAAAACGCACCTACGCAGGGCAAGCCCCAGGTAAGCCCCAGGTATTCCAGGCCAGCAGTTCCTAGAGAAAACACTTCTCTAGGCATTTGTAGGCCCTCCAGCGTGCTTCTATGGTTAACCTCTGGCAGATGTTGACCGTAGAGTTGGGCTGGAAAGGGGTTCCCTTGGGTAAAAAGAACAGCGTTTTTAGTTATTTGCGGTTTTTCCGCCTTCAAGGGGGTGCTTCACCCTTGATCCACAGCAAAACTGTGTGCGTGTGTGTGTGTCATATACAGATATTTAATTCTTTTTTGCAAAGTAAGGTTTTTAGCTTAACCTAGTTTTAAAATGGTCGTAAACCACCTTGGATCCCGCCCCGGGATAAAGGCAGGTATAAATCCAATGCTTGTTTTTACGTCCGTAGAAGTAGCCGTTGTCTTTAGTGTCACACTTTAAACGTCCCAACTCCGTGCTTTCTTTACCCAGACAGTAACTGGCACCCTTTCCAGGAATCTAAGGCCCTGTGGTTGGCATTGCCCAGCAGTTTGTGTCACCATGGGAAAGAAAAGCATTAGCCCCGCTTGGTTGGAGGCAAAGTTTCTTCCCGGCTGTTGAGAAGGCGAGCTCCTTTTGTGCCGGGAGATTAATGATTATCCAGGCACCGGTCGGCAAGGAGCTCCGGGATATAAGCAATGGCACCGAGGCTCACAAAGTTGGAAGGGTCCTAAAGGGCCGTCCCATCAAAAACCCTCAAATATACCTCCAGCACCCCTGAAAGACGCTCATTCAATTTCTGTTTAAAGGCCTTCCGAGAAGGAGAGTCACCGTTGCAATTAGATTATATGGCAGGGAAAGGTAGTGTTCCTTTGCGTTGGACTAGTGGGGGGAATCTGGGAGCTGTAGTCCCCCAAAAAGTCACTTTTCCAAGTACAAAACACTCGTACGCTCAGTGGCCGAAGCATAAAAGGACGCACTGGGAACTGGGCTGGTCATTCTCCCTCTCTCTTTTTCACCAACTGGGATTCGAACCCTGGTCTCTTGCCATCCTTGTCCAGTGCTCAGACACCACGTTGACTATTTGTATCTGCAAACCTGTTCCTTCGTTGCCTAACCCAGAGGGAAACCAGTATTGATTCCCGTTCTCAGCGGATCCCTTCCGGCCAAACTTTGCATTAAGTTCATTAATGAATGTCGATCGAGAGCGGAGCGGAGGGAGGGAAACTCCGCTTTTTGGCAGCGCCCGATTGGATCTTTCCACTTGACGGACGGACGCAAGCGCCCGCCAAAAGATCCCCTTTGAAGGTCGCCTGGGACGGAGCGGGCAACGTCCGTCGTTGAAATAGGCTCTCCTTGAAATTAAAGCCCGAGGCACGCTTTGCTCTTTACGTCCCTGGAAAAAAGGCCTTTCCGATTGCGTGTATGTTTATTGTGTGCCCACAAGTCAATTCCGACTTATGTCGAACCTATCACAGGGATTGTTTGGCTCGTTTCTTTGGAGCGGGTTTGCCATTGCCCTCTGAGGCTGAGAGAGTGTGGCATGTCTAAGGTCACCCACCGGGTTTTCAGGGATATATAAATAATTGTATAATAAATAATATATAAACAAATATATCAATGAAGCGGCTATTGCTATAATGGCGCCTGTTTTTAGAGGAGCATCCCTGTTGCCAGCAAGGCCTTGTTTTGGGTGCATCTCCAAAACGGACGGAGGCAAACTAAGGGTTCAGAGACATAGCCGTGTTAGTCTGTAGGATCAGTGTGCAGAGAGATATTGTTTGTAGCACCTCTGAGACTGACTGAAAGGAAGAAGTTGGCAGTATCAGCTTTCGTAGACTTCAGTCTACTTCCTCAGATGCATTTTAGAAGGACCGTCTTGTGTAGCTTTGCCAAGTTTCCAAAGCAGAAAACAAGGTCGGTCAAAATTCACGGCACAAAAGTTAGACCGCCGGGAAGTTGGACATGTTCTGCCTAAGTCTCAAACGAAAGTATCAGCTAAGAAAACCCAATAAAATTCACAGGGCCACCATAAGTCGGCCAGAGAGGACTTTTCTGCTGCAAGATATTCGACAGCTGACTTCGCTGTTTGAACGTCAAACAGCATTGAACACTGGCCTCTTCCAGAAGGCTTATCCAGGTTGTTGTTGTCAACTTGTTGTTGATGTTGTTTTGATTATGATTATTCAGCAGGTACGCACACATGTTGCTTCCAGAGAAAGAGAAAATCGGTTTCCGGGCATAACTGTGATCACTTGCCCCTCTTCTAACACTCTCAGTGAGGTAGGATCAGTATGTGTGCAAAAGACATTTTTAGGGTGAAGGTGTTCCCGGCCTTTTGAGCTGTTTTTCTCTACCTGCCGGGAGAGAAAGGAGGCCCGAGGCGGAAAGATCAGCCGCCCGACTCGGGTGTTGCCCCTGTGACTAATCCCTCTGCAAACAAGACTCGCTTGGGGCAACCAGGGCGGCCGGTGTGTGTTTGCGAGTCCGTCTTGTGCAAAGTCCAGGGGACACCTGGCGGTGCAATTCTTTGAAAGATGGTGCCAGCGTAATACCTGTGTGGTCGAGAATGGTAGAGAAGGGGCACTTGGCTGTTGGAAAAACCAGTTGCATCCATTCTTGATTGCTTTCTTATATGCGGATATCTCAACGGAGATGCATTCCCAGGCATTATGGGATCGGCAGTCTGAAAAGACTAACCCGCCCCAAGGCCTGCAAGTCTGTCAGTGAAGCACAGGTGCTCCCGATCTGTTTCAGAGGGAAAACCACCTCTGAGCGTTCCTGGCCTAGGGGAAAAAAAAACCTACAAAATTTATGGGGTCCCCATAAGTTGACAGGGGACAGTTTTGCATTTCGAACTCAGGTATGTAGCAAGGTGAGGATGAAGTGGGAAAGTAGGAGGATGAGAGAGGAACCGGGACAGGATGGACTCCTGGCCATTGGAGTGGAATCAAAATGTATTAACTTTGTGGTGCTAAAGAACCCGACAAAATGCCTTTGCTAAACCCTATTACACCTTCTCTGGCTTCTTCTTTCATTCCGCCACTCCTCTTTCCTTCCCTTTGTTTCCCTTTCTCCGTCTCTTTTCTTCCTCGGTTGTTCACCTTCCCTTTCTGGCCTGCTCAAGAGACCCATCATCCCCGGGTGCCAGCGGGGGGTAGGGAAGAAATGCAAAACCCATCCATCATTTCGACTCCGCCGTTCCGCAGGGTTTGCAGGGGGTTCTGTGAAGGCATAGCATCTTTTGTTCGGCTGTCAGCCCTCCATAAATTAGTCATTCGGCTCGGCTCCATAGAGACTCCCAGAAACCTCCCGTAAAAAATGCAAGACTTCCTCGAACAGACAGCATGAGATTTCACTCCGGGGCAGAGAAGTAACAAGTTACTAACATGGTGTACCTGTAACATGTTGTTTAAAAATTGGTATCAGGGGTGGACACGGTCCTATTTCAAACGCATCCCTTGTTGCCTTGAAAAGTGGCTTTGAGCCGGCACTTTTAAGGGGCGTTATCACCAGAATGTTTCCAGGTTTATGTCATCTTTTTGCTAATCTTTTTTGCTAATCTTTCCAAGCAACCAAAAAAAAAAGAACGAGGAGCGTAACGCAACACAAAAACAGACCGCCGAAAACATGGCCACAAGTTGTGGCGATGATTTACTTTTTAAAAAATTAAGGTTAAGAACAATTTCCCCCTTACAACAATCCAATTCTTCCTAGCTCAAGCGTTATTGCGTTGTTTGTTGCGGTGTGCCTTCAAGTCATCTCCAACTTGTGGCAACTCTAAGGCGAAATTATCATACGGCTTTCTTGGCAAGGCCTTGTTCAGAGGAGGTTTGCCATTGTCTTCCCCGGGGCTGAGAGAGTGTGACTTGCCCAAGGTCAACCAGCTGGGGGTCGAACCCTGATTCCCAGAGTCAGAGTCCAAAGCTCAAACTATGCTGGCTCTCTGAAAACTTAACTACGTTGGCCTAAAGAGAGATGCTTCTAGTGCAGGAATCTGACTCCAGCGCACCTCGCAGCATTGCGCCGATACACACAAACTCTGGGTTCGAAAAGCAACACCTCTTGGACAGCCGCTCGCTGGTTCTTGGAATGACGCCTCTCCAAGCTCTGTTTCTCCCCTTGCAATTTGGCAACAACCGAAAGGCCCCAGTGGGAGCCAAGCGGAGGGGAAGAAATGACTCACACCGATGAACAAATGTCCCTCGGGGATTTGGGTGAAGCTGGATTCTGCACACCAACCCGCACACTCACACCACGGCAGAAGGACGCTGGGAGCCGAAGCAAGGGAACCGGCCTAGATCGGCCCACAACAAGCCCAACGGCAAGTGAGGTTGTCTAGCTTCGTCGAACCTCAGCTACCCTGTATTCCCCACCGTTGCCGAAAAAGAAAGAACCAGGAATTCTTCGCCGCCTGAAGCCCACAAGGCAGCAGAGCATTGCTTTACATCCATCTGCATGCGACAGGAGCACTTGCCAAATCTGTCACAATTTGGGGTTGTTGTGTCTGTTTGGGGGAGGCAATAGGGACACTTCCAACTGTCCCAATTTGCCAGGGAGAGTCTGGATTAATCCCCTGCCTTCCCACTTTCTCGGCTGCGTTTGAAATGTCTCCTCCTTCCACTCTCCATCTTTGTTCTCGGCTTGTTGCAAATTGCAAAAGTCCATTTGCACACCATTAACTCAGCCTTGCCCTTCCCAGTAAGCTCAGGCAAAAGCAAACCGCCGCAGCCTCTCCTCGCTTCTCCGCTTTAACAACTTTTGCCACCTTGACCACACGCTGCTGGTTTTCATCTGTGAAACGTTGAAAGGCAGCCTCCAGATCAAGAAAAGTTGGGGGGTTTTTTTTGGCTATTTGTTTTGTCATGTTTTATCTCTCGATCCCAGGGTTTGCTTTCGAGAAAGCTGGGTTTTCTCCAAACACCTGGGACCTTAAAAAACAACAACAACACCTAAAAACATTTTTGGGGATGGGTGGGAATTGACAGGGAGGTTCTCCTTTGGCTTCCCGAGAGAAGGAAAAACTTTGCTCACAGTTGCCGGCCCTCTGCAGCGAGTGCGGGTCACGGCTTGGCCGCGCATTCCACCGAGGTTGCCACTCTTTCCATGAGCAACAGGGACGGAGGAGGCTGTTTGCTCCATCTCTGAAGGTCATCGGGAAGGGAACGGTCCCCTGAAACGAAGCTTTTGTTTTGGACGCTCTCAATGCCCTTGCTGGAAAGATTTGCCTTTGCCTCGAGCTCTGAGCCTGTTGGTTTCAGGGCTGCCCTCCAGGAAGCAATGCATTTTCTGCGTCATTCCTCGGACCTGGCATGTTCCTATGTGCAATTGTGTGCTTGCTTCGCAGGTGAAATGCCGCCACGTCTCAGTGCCTCGAATCAAACGCAGCCTCTCGAGTTAGAAAATGCGGAACTGGGGGCTTTCCATCCCTGGAAACATTTCCCTTGCTAATTCTTTCCAAAAATATATATATTCCAGTATTTGCAGTTACACATGGGACCGCTGTTGCATGCCCTCCAACTCTTCTGATTTGGCAGATGAATCCTCTGCCATCCCGCTTTCTCGGTCGCTTTTAAAACGTCCCGGTTTCTCTCTCTATGATATGTGTTTGTCTGTGCTGTTCGATTCCTCTCCTCTACTTATTTTCCTGTTTTATTAGCCCGTTGAACGATCCCATAATTTTTGGCACTGGTGGATTGGGAAGGAGCATTTGGGAGTGGAAAAACTTAACGCCTCTGGACCCGGCTTCCCACTTTCGCCAGCTGCAGCCCAGGGTTTGTGTTTGTGTGTGTCTGTGTGCGTGGGTTGCTTTGGGGCTTGTCCAGAGAGAAGGCATGCTATCTTCCACCAACAACAACCACAGAGAGAGACGAAGAAAAAAACAACCCACACACTACATTCTTTGTCTTAAGACCTTTCGGGGACAAGTTACAAATGTGGAAAGGTTCCTTGGTTTAGAGTGGAATGGCTGCTGGATAATTGTTCCAAAAAAGTAACTTCAGTCTTTGTGAGAAACTGTGGCTTTGTGTTTACATGCATGGGAAGCTTTTGCATTTGATTCTGGTCAACCACACTTTGATGTCTGAACCTCTCTGTTGTACTGTTCTTAATGCACCGTTCTTAAAGACAGATCTTTTCCTCAAGATCCAGGTAAATTAATGAACGGATATCCCTGATAGTGTTTAACTCACCTTTCTCCTATTTTTCTTTCTCCCTCCAAAGGCTCCATCTTGTCATCGAAACGAACCGGGATCCCGGCTCCCCGAGAACTGCCAACCTCTGTGGCCAGGGAAAAGGCGGTTCTGAGGCCTAGGAAGGCCCAACCCAGCCCCACATCATCCGGGGCACCCACGCCGACCAAGCACTCGCGACCCGTCCTCAAGCTCAAGAATGAAGTTGAAACCGGGGACAAGGCGGTCCTGGAGACCCAGGTCAAGGAGCTTCTGGCCGAAGCCAAGACGAAGGACTCGGAGATCTCCAAGCTGCGGAATGAGCTGAAGAAGCGACAAGAGAAGGAGCCGGCAAATGGGGACCTTCTCGCGGGTTCACCCGAACAGAGCGGGATACCGGCCGAGGCCGAGCCCTTGATCCGGGCCCTGCGGGAGAAGAACCGGACGTTCCAGCGGGAGCTCTTGACACTGGGGGAGGAGAACCGGTTGCTGAAAGAGAAACTGGCTCACTTGGAGAACTCCCCATTGATGGACACTCTCAGTAGCAGTGGGGGTGACAGCAGCCTCCCGACTCCGACCACACAGGAATCGAGTTTCGGGAGCCCCGTGCGACCCTCGGCGGATGGAGCCGGCGGCAGCCACCCATGTCCCAATGGGCCGCCCTTCCGGACCTCAGGCTCGTCCAGCAGCGATGTGACCAAAGCTTCCCTGTCACCCGACGCGTCCGACTTTGAGCACATCATGGATGTCCCCTCGCGGGCAGCCTCGTCACCCAGCGACCCCCCATTCAAGACCTCCCGGGGGTCCACCTCAGGGAGCTCCCCCAACAATGTCAGCGACCTCTCGGTGGCCTCGCTGACAGAGAGGATCCAGCGGATGGAGGAGAACCACCACTGCACGGCCGAGGAGCTCCAGGCCACCCTTCAGGAGCTGTCAGACCAGCAGCAGGTGGTCCAGGAGCTGACAGCCGAGAACGAGAAGCTGGCAGAGGAGAAGGCCCTTCTGGAGAGCTCCTTCCACCAGCACCGGGAAAGAGCCGAGCAGCTGAGCCAAGAGAACGAGAAACTCGCCGCTCGCCTTCAAGAGCGACCGAAAAACGATGAGAGCAAAGCCAAAGTCCATGACCTGGAGCAGAGATGTACCGAGTTAGAGCAGAAGGCCCGTTTCGAGCGGGAGAAGATGCTCAACATCCAGCAGCAACTCACCAGCAGCCTCAGGAGTCTGGAGAGGGAACATCAAGAATCCCACGCAGCTGCCGGGAGCTTGCGGGAGGAGAAGGAGCGCCTGGGCATCCTCCTGGAAGCTGAGCGGCATAGCAACGCCACCCTGGCCAAGACCCTGGAGGAGTGCAAGGTCTCCCTGGAAGGCCTTAAGATTGAGAATGGCTCGCTTCGGTCTCAGCTGGAGAGTGAGAAGCAGAAATCGGCCGCCCTAGACGCCATGGGTCGTGCCGCCGGCGACTCGGATGTCCAGGAGATGCTGAAGGGGGTCCGGGCGGAGAAGGACCGGCTGGAGCTAGCCTGCACAGAGCTCAAGCGGGAATTGCTGAAGGCCCACAGTGAAGTGAAGGCTGTGCAAGGTCAGCTAGCCAAGGTAAAAGCCTGGGGAGGAGGGGATTAGTGGAACCTCCAGTTTCACTGGCATTGTACTTGTTGTTGGGACCAAAGCTAGTTGCATTCATGTCCTACCAGTGGGTTTCCTAGTGGGTTGGTCACTCTATAAACAGAATTCTGGTCCTCTGGTCTGGTCCGACAGAGTGGCTCCTCTTTTCTTCTGGGCTGAGGTCAACCACCCAGACAACCCCATGAGATCTGGAGTGCAAGGTATGACGTTCAGCAATGATTCCCAAACTTTGGTGCTCCAGATATGGTGGCAGAGGATTAATCGGGACCGCCCCTGCAAAATCAGGGCAGTTGGGGGGGCTATGTTTCCTCCTCCCCAGTCCACAACCGCTTTTGGGTTTGGACACCTCCCGCCTCCAGTCCCTTTCTGGACAGTTCCAGCCCTTGCGTTTCCGCTTTCCCGATCCGTCCCTTTAGGGCTTTCTCCGTCCTGCGCAGATGGAGCTCATTAGCGGCTCAGTTTCCCACAGACTCCAGGTGTTCATACACACTTCTTGTGGGTCTGAGCCAACCTCCTTGTCAGATCTTAGACTCGTAACCAGAGCCTGTAATTAACCTTCGCTTTTGCTGGGCTCGGAAATGGCCCCTAGTCAGGGAGAGGCCCATGGGAAAGGCCCCCCGTGCTGCTGGACGGAGGCGGGGGTAATAGGGGATTTGGTGTTGTTCCCCGCTGTCGACTTTGCAACCCTATGGATGAGAGACACCCAAGTCCCCCACTCCTTCCCCTCTTCTCCCTTTGCTGAGTTCATTCAATGCAAACACTTTTTGCACTTTGAATTCAATTAGCAGCAATTGGAAGTAAGGTGACATAAAAGGGGAGTGCGGGATGAAGAGAGAAAAACCGGGACATTTTAGAAGTAGCTGAAAAAGTGGGGAAACGGGGAATTGAATATGGCTGTCCCTTCCAAATCACGTGTATGCTGCTAGTTTTTCTGCAGTGCCTAGTATGCGAATGATGAAATTGCCTTTGGAAGATACCTTTTGAATCCGTACTGCAGTTTGACACCACTTTAATTGCCGTAAGCCAATGCTATGAGACACTATGCCATAACCCAGTGCTATGATTTGTTGTTTTGTTAGATCTTTAGCCTCTTCGGTCAGAGAGCTTTGTTGTCACAGCAAACTAAAAATCCTGGGTTCTCTAGGATGGTGCCGTGACTGTTAATAGGGTGTCAAACTGCATTATTTCTACGTTGCAGATTCAGACTTCTTTTCTCTATCAAGGCATCCAGGATTCAGCTTGCATCCCATTTTCTCAAGACTTGGTTCTTTTTATCTTACTTTGGATTTCCCTTTTCCCCCCCACTCAGGTCGAGAAAGAACGAGGGCAGCTGAAGGAGGCCTTCGACCGGCAGTCGGAGCAGCTGAGCCGCGCCAGCCTCAAACTGCAGGAGAAAATGTCGGAGAACGAGACGGAGATCAGGAACCTCAAGGAGACCATCTTTGAGCTGGAAGACCAGGTGGAGCAACACCGAGCGGTCAAGCTGCACGACAACCAGATCATTCGGGACTTGGAGGGTAAGGGGTTGGGGGGGAACTGACCCCGCAAAATCTAAATGAGAGGGTTTTGAACTCTTTCATTCAGTCGTTTGCTACAAAAAGGAAATGCCCTTGGGGTACATGTGTAATGTAGAAATAATGCAGCTTGACACCACTTTCACTCCCGCGGCTCCATCCTGCAGAATGCTGGGATCTGTATTTTGCCTGAGAAGAGCTACAAATCCCAGGATTCCGTAGGATGGGGCTACGGCACTTAAAGTGGTGCCAAACTGCCTTATTTCTACAGCGTCGGTGCACACCCTTGGCACTTCCTCTCACTCTGTCGACTGTTTTAACCTCACCACAACTTAGGTTGCTTAAGTTGGGTGGTTCGAACCCGGGGTCAACCCCAGTCCTGTTTTTCGTCTCTATAAGCCCCCACCAGCTCTCTCACAGGCTTTCATACTCATTTAGAAATGTATTATGCCTTCTCTCTATGCATTACATTAGTATCTCACCCTTCCTCAGTGGGGCTATGTGTGTGACTCCACATTTTATCCTCCCAAGAATAATCTTGCGAGGTAGGCCAGGGCTGAGAAACAAAGCCCGGCCCAGGATCATGACCCAGGTGTGTTTTCATGATTCGGTGGGAATTTGAACCCAGGTCTCCAAAATTCCAGCGGAGCGCACTAACCGTACCCCATGCTGGGCCCATTTGATCAGGGTCAGTTTTGATTTTATTTTAAGGTGTTTGCATCGACCTTCTCAAAAACAACAGTGTCCATGCTTGGCTGGGGGATACTGGGAGTAACAGTCCAAAAAGGTAGACATTTCCAAACCCAAATTGTGGATCTCTGCCAGCATGCTTTCTATGGAAAAGCAAGTCCGCCATCTTCTGGCAGAAACAGCGAAGCGTCGGCCTGTTTGGCTTGGATAATAAAATGGAGGCAACACCGCCTTTAACTTTTCATGCAAAATTGCCCAGTCTGGGCAGAGCTGGTGGACTGCAGGGAAGATTATTCGGTTTTTAAACCGAATTCGGTCCAAAACAAGAGGCGGAGAATGGATAGGGAGAGTGGCTCTCCTTTCCCAAAATAAGGCCACTCAACTCCATCCCTAGGGAATCAGTTTTGGCTGGCCAGTCTGCTGTGTTTCCCTCTCTGCACCCTTTCTAGCTTGTATTTTCATGCAAAAGGTAACCTTCCTGCCTTTGTTCTTCCCAGGTAATCTGCTGAAACTAGAGGACCAGAAGGCAGATTTGGAGAGGCAGCTGAAGTCCTTAAATAAACAGATCAAGGTGAGTGCTGAGAGAGAAAGGGAATGTCCAAAATGTCCAATGGTGGTTTTAAAATGTCTCAAAGGGGCAGGGCAGTTGAAACTTATTTCGCTGCGGCTCCCTTGTGGCTCAAAAGAGAGCCAGTTTGCTCCTGTTTGGAAAAGGCTGGCCATGGACTGTGAGCCAAGGGCCATAAACATTCCTTTTTGAAGTGCCACGTGAAGGCCAAGGGCCTGAAGGCGATCCCTCAAACACGGCTCTTTTCCCTCCCCTTTCCTCTCCCTTCTTTGACCCGAAAACGCAGGAAGACACGGAGGAGTGGCGTCGCTTCCAAGCCGACCTGCAGACGGCCGTGGTGGTGGCGAACGACATCAAGTGCGAAGCGCAGCAGGAGTTGCGGGCCGTGAAGCGGCGCCTCCTGGAAGAGGAGGAGAAGAGCGCCCGGCTGCAGAAGGAGCTGGAGGAAGCGCAAGGGGGCAGCACCAGGTGGGCACATGGCTGGGGTGTGGCACTAGGCCCCCTTGGGCACAGAAGTGGCAGGCACATGGACCTTCCCGCTTCCCTGGTCTTGCATGCACACCGTATCCCTCTCTCTCTCTCTCTCTCTCTCTCTTCTTTCCTCATGTCCTCTTCCTCTGGTTTTGTTCCACTCATGTCCAAAACGCACCCATTTGCCACACTCTTCGTACCGCATGTCGTTCCGGACGCTAATACGATAAGCCCTCCTTGCTCAAGTCTGTTCAGCTTCACAGCAGACATCCTGGCATCTAAGCATTATCAGAGCATGGGGAAGGAGAGTTCCCTTTTTTGGACTACAGCTCCCAGAAAGCTGGCTGGAGAGTTCTGGGAGTTGTAATCCAAAGAGAGAGAGAGAAAGAGAGAATTTTCCCCAAGCTGAGGCTTGCTACACAGATATGTCCACATCTGCCACAGCAGCTCTTACATCGGGCAGGAGGTTGAAGGCCTAAAGTATACCTTCCCTGTCAGAGCTGGAGGAAAATATTGGGGATCTGGGATTTACCACCGCTACCCCCAAATCCCTCATTGCTATTAACAGGAACGATGCATTTGTCTGAATGAGGATTTGTCAGCGTGGAATGGGGAAGCGTGTTGTTGGCCACATTCTCCTAAATGCCGAGAAGGAGAGCGGTTAGATCATCAGGTTCCATTCAAACCCAGTTCCCTTTTGCCATTCCCAGAATGGGAGACCCAAGCTGACTCTTTTCCCCCTTGGGAACAGTGACCCTCCCAAGATGAGAGAAAAAGAAGCCAGTCCAGTAAATTCGAATGGGCACCCTTTTTATTTAAGGAGTTTTGTTATTGCATTATCTACCTGTTTTCTGCCTCTGTCTGTCTTTTTCGCTGGTTTCGCTCGGGTTTTGTTTTTTGCGTCCGTCTTCCTTGTCGTCTCGCAAAACGGAGAACGTGGAACCACAGATAAGTACGCAAAAGCAAACTACCCGCGTTCTTTATCCCACCGCAACTCCACGAATTAGGGCCAGGCCCAAAAAAGAGGACTGGCCCAAGGTGCATTTCATAACTCAGAAGAGACTTGAACCTGGATCTCCCAAATCCAATACTCAGACTACTACACCACATTGTACACACAAGGAAACCGAGGTTCTGTGACATGGCTGAAGAATGCAAACTTGAGATGGCTTGGCACAATCTGTATCTTAGGGTGTTTTGCATCAGTTTTCACAATTTAGAGCAGTGGTTCTCAGTCTTTGGTCCCCCATTTGTTTTGGACTTCAGGTCCTGGAATGGTCAGGAATTATGGGATCTGAAGTTCAAATCAGTCTAGGCTGAATCAGTTTGCCTTACCACAAACATCCACCAAGTAAATAGAGAACTTCCACAATCCAGATGGACACCGCAGGCGGGCGTTCAAGGGTAAGATCCCAAGACTCGCCTCTGGAGCCAGCCTTATTAAATGGTTGTCAGGCTCCTCATCCTTCAGTTGTCTCCCAAACCTGACCTTATCCACAGCACCCTGCTTTCTTTCTGCCTTCATACACACTCACAAACAAGATCACAAAACACGGACAGGCAAGTCCTCCTTATGTCTCCGGATCAGCTGGCCAAGCCGAACCCACAAAGTCTCCAAAGCACCTCCAAACTCAAGGTAAGCGATCACCCCTAGCGGACCCCCGCCCCCCAATCCTACTAACCTGCTCCCGTCCCTTGGCACGTGGGATACACGTTATTGTGTGTGTGTGTTTTTATAACCTCCCTTTCTCTTTTCTAGAGTTCCGCTTGCGCTCTCTGTGTGTGTACTAAGCTCTCTCCTCGTCGGTCCTCGTCCGCTGATGTGTCTTCCTCCCCTTCCATGCCTATGTGTTGCAGCTGTGTCCCGTCTTGCCAGAAGCTTCCGGAGTCCGCCATGCTCTTGTTTTTTCACACTGGCTCCAAAGTGAAGCAGAGCCTGGGGAGGGGGGGGGGATAGGTGTGTTTGACCCGTTCGCCCTCCTCGGTTGTTAGCTGCTCCTCAAGGCCTCGGCAGTTACCCCTTCGGTGCATTGACCTCACGGGTAAGGAGACCGTTCTAGATGTGGGACGCTGGTTTGAGCAGCGGTGCGGATCATGGCAGCAGAAAGGCCCAGCGATATCCAAAACCCTCCTCCTGTTGTGGGTGGGACCCGGCAATAAGAGGATCACAAGTGTCACTTTGTGTACACCGCATCACTTTCTATACGCTGCTTCAGTAAGCCGGATGCGACCGCCATGCATGATTTCCATGGACGGAAAGTGTTGCTGTGAAAGAAACCTTGCAAATAAGGTCCATACAAAGAGTTAGCTTGCCCAGCTAACCCAAATATCTTTCCGGAGGCCGTGGCCACAGGGGAGACTCACACTCACTTTGTTGCTCACGTCATGATTTTAAAATCCCTCCTCATTCTTCCAGCATCCTGTGAAATCCACTTTCACATCCATCTCTCTTTTCTGTGTCTCTTGCAGATCTCTGATCCCGGTCAATTAACCCGGCCCCGGAAGAACGCTCAGCGTCGTCTTCACTCAGACTTCTGCAGCTTGAAAGAAGGGGAAAGCGTTTGGAATTTCAACCTGAGCAAGAAACATTTTTGCACTTATTATTTTTTTAAACAGTCGGTCCCTCCCAGGGGGAATCGGCTGGGACCCAACCCTGCAAAAAAAAACAAAACCCAACAACCCTACCCTCTAATCTTCTGGGATTTCATTCTCCAGGGTCATATGAAGCTGTGAAAACGAACAACAGATATTATTAGTTCATGGTGATGCATCACACTTTCAACAAGCCACTATAAGTTGAGTGGAGTATATGGAGTATAGTCCATATACTTGGAACTTTTCAGTGAGAATGTGCTCCCAACTATATACCTCCTTCCTTCTGGATTTGCGCCAGACAGAGAGGATTTGCCGGGCAATTTTTGGGTAGCTGCATTTCGCACCGTTGGCCCCGAGTGGCGCTAAACTACCAGGATATTTTCAAGGCTGCCAACAAAGACCTGCCACAAGAGGACAGCACAAGACCACAAACCTCTGGATGTTACTTTTTTGGGAAGGAACGAGGAAATGCCACTTGCTGTTTGTTTGTATTTCCCTGGAGGCCAAACGAACTAAGACAATTTGCCGAAGATGGCGGGGGCATGCGTGCCAAGATTGGGAACCACTGTGGAAATACACACACACAAACCCATCTCTGCCTTTTGGCCCCTAATCCTTTCCCCGACATACACAAAAAATCGCAACCTGTTTGGTGGAGTGGTGCAAAGATTGCCTTGAAATTGCAAGAGCCGATGAAAACGTTGACCTCATATATGTGTTTTTTTGCTTGTGCGTTTTATTTTAAGACGTCGTGCTAGCCTTAGTGGATGTTGCAGTTCATCCTAAGAAACATCGGGATGCAGGAAACGTTTCCCTCTTTTCAACGGCGGCATGAAACTGCAGCCTTGGGGTGGCAAGGATATTGCCTATGATGTGCTTCCCGGGCTGAAAAGTGGGATTCCCCAAAATTGGGAACCTCTTTCAGGAAGAGTAATAGAGCAGTGAAATTTATGCACCGTTTTCTCCCCGTATTCAAATGTCCTAAACATGAGAAACGTGTGGCTTTTCTATTGCAAAAGAAGCATTTTCAGTGCAGAAAAGGTGCTTTCTGCACAGAATTTTTTTTCCTGGCGTTTTCTGCACGGGGAACACCTTTTTGTATACGAAAATGCACTATGTACACAGTGTTTTCTCTGTGTTAGCTCTAAAAAAAACAAACCCCACCTGTTGTTCTACATAGAAAAATTGAGGACACTTAAATACAGGGAGAACATTGCTTTAAAATATCCACTTTCTCTCGCAGCAGCGAGGAAAGTTCAGTGATGATTTCCCTTGCTTTGAAATAAGTGAAGGTTTACATCTCTGCTTCAGCTTCCTGCTAACCTTTTGGGCTTCAGTTTAGCTTCACGGAACAGATATTTCCTGGGTTGTTGTTGGTTTTTTTTTAAGATGTCAAGATAGTAGGTAGCTTCTATATATTTGTGGGTTTATGTTTTAGAATATTCTACTCAGGGGAAGTCCATAGGACAAGCTGGGTTTGTTCCAAAAAGCCCTGTGTGTTGCACGGGTGCGTTTCTGCATGTCTTTGCAAAGAAGCCTTTGCTTGGAAATTTGCACAGGTAGATTTTTATTTTCAGGGTCGGCGGATGGTGGGCCCTAAATGAAAACCATAAGCTGGAATGGTGCAGTTTGTCCTCTGCGTTTGAGGACAGTATGGGGGACCCCTGTCCTTTGGGGCGGGTTGACTTGGCCGATCCTCTTTGCCCCCTTTTCAGTGGGGCTTTTAGAGGCCCTCAGCAAAAGGGAATGCAACTGTGAAGAGATTGCAAACACAGCTTGGATAAAGTCCTCTCTTTTTTGGCTGATAGCTCTCAGAATCTCCTGGGAGCTGTCCTCCAAAAAAAAAAAAAAAAGGAACTTTTCCGTGCTCTACTTGCGGCCTCAATGCGAGATTTGTTGTTGTTGTTGCTGTTGTTTCTCCTCTCCAACGGATGTAAAGTGTTGCCGAGGGACCCCAAAATGTAGAAAGACTACTTTTACGAATGGTTTTGACTACAGTTCGCATAAAACACTGTCAGCCATGGCTGGTTTGGGGAAATCTGAGACTTCTTATCCCCTGCAAAAGGAACTTTTCCAAGTCTTTCTCCATGTATGGCATCATAACCGATCATACGATTGTGGTCATCAAAATGAAGGAGCATCTTTTCTCTGACACGGCCAAGCGACCAAACTCACCGTTCGATTCTCCCCGTTGCCACGTTTAGCCGGATCCTGGCCAAAGGGGCACGAGGGTTACCCGGCGTGCGACGTCGCCCTGCCGTTTCGATACCTTCTACGCTGCCACGTCTACGCTACAAGCCTGAGAACCTCCTTGCAACAGCCTGGATGGCACTCGTTGGTGTGCGAATTTGTTTGCGTGTGTGTAATGGGGGAGCATTGTGTTGAACGGAGCTGTACAAAAGTGCTAAATAAACGTGCGACTGGTGACTACGGTGGGTCGGTGCCTCTTTCTTTTCCCACCCCTGAGACACTGGCCAACGTGGGCAAGGAAGGACTCTGTGCCTTTCTGAGAACGGTGTTGGGACCCCAGTCGGGTTTCCGTATCGGGACGGGACGAAGTGGGGAGGAGGTTTTGATGGAAGCAAATGCTTCCCCCGTGCCTTTTAAATCCTGAAATTAAAGCGTGCTTGTTCCAGCCGCGGTGAGCAAAACCAGCTTGCAAAGATTATTTTGGATAATAAAATCCTAGGGTTGGAAGAGATCCCAAGGGGTCATCCAGTCAAACCACATTCTGCTGCATAGGATATAATCCAAGGATCCCTGACAGATGGCCATCCCGCCTCTGTTTAAAAACCTCCAAAGAAGGAGACTCCATCATTTTCCTTCCTTCCTTCCTTCCTGTTCCTTTCCCCTTCCTTCCTTCCTTCTCTCAGCACCTTCCGCCTGAAGGCTCTGAGCCACCTATTACCACACCTTCTTTAATGCAAAATCAAATATATGGATGCAATATATATATATATATATTTCCACCAGTCAAATACGTTCTTAGGAAACCCATCCACTGACCCTCCCTTGCCCATAAAACCCATCCTCTGTTTGGCCTCTGTGTGCCGTCCAAAGCAATCCCAGCTGCGGGGCTGCTCCGCATTCAGTGGCACAGCGATGGCATGTCCGGAAGTGTGCGCAGAAATGAAAATTGAGGATGACGCTTTGGGGGGGGGGGGAATAGAATATATCCTCCAATACAATTTGGCACAATCTGCCTCTTTTTTGCTGCCTCGGATTGGACAGGATGGAAATGAAAGAGCTATTTTCAGGCCAATGTTGGACTCCGGGGTCCTCCTCTGTCCCTTTCCATGTCCTCTTTTTTCCCCCCTTGGCACAAAAGCCAAGCCAGTTGGCACGGGCAAGGCAAGGCACGTGTTCAGAGGCAAGTCTTCGCTGGAGGCCAGGATGAGTTGCCCGCTTGGCCACCCTCTGCTTGTTGCCCAGCCTGCCCTTTCCTGAGTCCTTGTGGATGACAGAGAGAAGCATTCCCCCTTGCCAAAAGGGAAAATGCCCCCCTCCATGATCCAAAGATGACTTGGGGGTTCCTATTAATAGTCCAGGCAGCTGGAGGGAGAGCAAAAGGAGAAACAGAACAGATCTTTTCTCTCTCTGTCTCTAAATGCAGGCTGGGAAGGGGGAAAAGGAAAGTGCATCGAGAGCAGCATCTGGCTCTCTTTTCTCTGCCCATCTGTCTCTGGGGGCTCTTGCCTTCCACAGGTGGCGAGGCTGTGGTTTTTAAAGAACGCTTTCTTCTGCTAAAGGGAAACGCGCGCCTTTTCCGTTCCGTGTCTTGCAGCAGGTCGTTTTAAGAGGCCTTGTAAAAGCACCCTGAAAAATGCCCATCCGTCTCTCCCAGGCAGAGCCCATGCCACTGTGGAAAACCCCTCTTGCGTACAGTCAGGTAGTTCCTCTTCGTCCTAGGAGTTGGCAGGGGATCCCAAGGGTCATCTAAGCCAAAACAAGAATAAGGAAGAGGAAAAAAATATATATTTAAATTTGTATTCCGCCCTTTCCCCAAGCTACTCGGATTCCTCCCTTTCCCTTTCCTCCATGCTGACAACAGGTAGGATATACTGAAAGATGATGTCTTTTGCATCGTTGCAGAGTGGCAGAATTGGCACTCGGGTCTCTGGGGTCCGGCCGTGTCCAGCATTCTGACCACAACGCCCCCTTGCCACTCAGCTAGAAGCATTTTTGCAAAGAGATCCGGATGCCAATGTTTATTAAAATTGTTGATGCTGTGTGCCTTCAAGTCGATTCTGACTCACGACAGATCCTGTGTTATGGGGTTTTCTTGGCAAGATTTGTTGGAGCG
This sequence comes from Urosaurus nigricauda, assembly GCA_034509955.1. Lineage (NCBI taxonomy): Eukaryota > Metazoa > Chordata > Lepidosauria > Squamata > Phrynosomatidae > Urosaurus > Urosaurus nigricauda. Next base: position 20,230,748 of record JAOEGL010000010.1, read on the forward strand.
GGGGTTTATTACCATTGCCTTCCTTTGAGCTGAGAGAGTGCAATTCACTGGGTTTCCATGGCTGAGTGGGGAGTTGTAGTCTCTGAACTAATCTTCCCAGGAAAACTCCGCCGTAGGGTCTCCGTAAGTTGGAAACAGAACTGAAGGTACGCAACAACGTATGTTGTTGTGTCGGCATCTGGGTACAGTTTTCAAACTGAGACACGTGCCCCAATGTTCAGAGGGGTGTGAAAACCGTTAACTTGCATTCCTCCCTGCAGGTTCACCTATAAGTCTCACACTCCAAAGTAAAGCTATGAAAAACCTGAATCTGACGAGGATGGAGATGACGAAATGTAATGTCCTCTTATCTGATTTTTCTTCCTCCTCCAGGCCATCCACCGAGGTGACAAACTCCACCGAGGGAGACACCGCCAAGCGCTGGCAAGGCGTCCCAGTAAACCGCGCTTCGCCGACGCCGCCAGAGTCCCTGGCCACCGTCAAATCCCTGATCAAATCCTTCGACTTGGGCTGCCCAGGTAATACTGAATTGCCACAGGTTGGGAATGCGTCCCCCGCATCTCCCTGCTTCTGTGAAATGCCTTTTTCCAAATCCTCTCTCTGTGTCCCTTTTTGGCCCCGTTGTTCATGTCCAGGGAGGCAAGAATAGTAGTGATATTACCAAGCAACCGCTTAGGAGTGTGGTACCTTGTTTGTGTGCCCGCCTCTTGCTCCATCTTAGACGATAGGGTGCATGCAAAGAGGTTTAGCCGGTGCCACCGTAAACCCAGTTTTCACATTCGTTCATCGCCTGGCAATGGGCGCAGAGGGTAGCCACAAAGAAAAGCGACAGCAATGGGGTGTCCGAGGCTCTTAGCCCTATTTCCCCGCTCAAAGAACAACAGGTCCAGTGCTTTGGAGATTAAAACATGACGTGGAATTGCTGCCCCACCAAGAGGCAGGTTCCAGAGCTGGTGTGGGCGACTGGCACCGTTGTCACATCACTCGGCATACCTTTTTATATGGGGTTTCTTTCTTTCATTCATTTATATGCTGCCTGTCTCCCAGGCTGGGACCCAAGGCGGCTTCCATAACAACAATTTCATGGCGGAGGAACCTCCTTCCCTAAAACAGCACATTTGAGTCTTCTGAAACCATTGTTAGTCTTCTGAGGTTTGGCCAGAGAACTGAAACTCCGTTCCAAACAGGAAATGTATGTGTGTGTGTGTATATATATATATATATATATGCACACATTGTGAGGAGCGTTGCTGAGGCTTTGGGTGGGTCGGTGTAGTGTAGTGGTCTGAATGTTGGACTAGGCCTCTGAGAGGCCAGGGTTCAAATCTCTGCTCAGTTGTGGAAATCCATGATTGAGCCTGGGCACGTCCCACTCTCTCAACCACGGAGGAAGGTCTCTTGATAAATCTCGCCGGGAAAATCCTAAGAAGTGGCTCACCCTGAGTCAGAGTCGCCTTGAAAGAGGCAGCGCAGGGTTGTTGGAGTACTGAACCGGGACTCGGGCTGATCAGGGTTCGAATCCTCACTCAGTCATGGAAACCCTGCAGGTAGCTGTGGGCAAGCCACACTCCCAGCTTCAAAGGAAGGCAATAGCAAACCTGATCTGGGTCGCCTTACGGTCATTGTAAATCAGAAATATCTTTGAAGGCACACAACAACCACAGTTGGTAGGAGCCCTGTTGGAAGAGCATCTTTCATTTGTTGCTTTTAACTCGTTCCGTCCTGCATAAATTCACCTATAAATTGAACTAGTTTCTGCTTCTTTTCTTGAACCTCAGGCACCGGAGGCGGGCAGAGCATCCCAGTCCACAAAGCCGCCCGGAGTCCCCTGAGCGGCATCCCAACCCGGACAGCTCCCGCCGCCGCCGTCTCGCCCATCCAGGTACCGGAAACCAAAAGCGACCCTCCATTCATCCTCCATCCCTTTGCAGAAGGCAGGATCCATTGTGGTTTGGGCAGGGAGGAGGCATTGCACACGACGGGAGTCTTTTTTATGGGGTTGGAATCACATCCCAACAACCGCTGGGATCAGGAAGTGGTTCGGCTCGACTCGGGAGGGTTTTCAAAAAGCATTTGTTTGTTTCTTTTCCTCGAGACATCAAATAGGCCAGTAGATCAAAGCCGCCGGCCAAGGGGGGGGGGTTGCAGCACCTTTGACTTCGCTGGAATTTAGCAAAGGATGTGGGATCTGGTTAAAAAAAAATAATAACCATAAAATCCCGTTTTAATCGCTTTCTCCCACCCCACCTTTTGCCCCTCTTCGAGAGGGCTAATAAAATAAACAGCCTGCGGAGCGAGGGAGTGTGAGAAAGAGGGAGATGAAGGAGGGACCGAGCAAGGCCAAAAGCGGACCCTTAGGCTGGGGGATTCTGGGAGCTATGATCCAGCGCCACCGAGATGAGATGGATAAAATGGATATGGACATAGATCAATAAATATCCCTTTGTTGTTGTTTTTGAGACGAATGTCGTCTTGAGGCAGTGAATTCCTGGTGAATTAAGTCATATCACGATGCTGGGAAATCTCCCTCTCGTCCTCCTCGTCTTGAGCATCGTCGCCTTTGTTTCCGTCCCTCCTTTCCCCGAAAGCCGAACCTACACATTTAAAAAAACACAACGGACCAAAAGTCCGCTTTAAAATGGAATCGGACTATCGACGGGATTGGAGGCGTTTTTAAAAAATTCAGCGTTCTTGTTTTAAAACGGTACCGTTGAAAACGATCCAAAACCCTGTTAAGGTCCCTTCCTTAATAACTGATGAAAGAGGTCATTTCCTCTTGTTAAAAATACGAAACAAATATGGGCCGCTCTTGATCCGAAATGGGCTGGAGGAGGTAAAATCATGGCAAAAAATGTCCCCCAAATGGGGATTATTGTAAGGGGGAGGAGAGCCATGTGTGTTACTACTATTATTAACATTGTTCATATTATTTATATCCTGCTTTACACCAGAATTGGGAGACAAGCAATGAAACGAACCATGCAATTTAAAACATACAAAAATATATATGAGGTCTTTTGTTTATTGGAGGAAAAAGTAGGATTTGAATGCCCTAAGTACTGGACGAACGAATTGATAAAGTTTAAATGTTCTTGCTATGTAAGTAGCCTGTTCAGTTTTGGTTTTTGGTTAAAAGATCCCTCCCGTGTTATCATTTGCAGAGACATTCGACCTTCAGCAGTTCCAAGCCTTCCGGAAAAACCTTCTCCAAGCAACACTCTGATCTGCCCGAACTCCCGCTAACAGGTAAGTTGTAGCCAAATACAACAAATAACAGAAGCGACGGGAATAAAGGCTATAGAATAAGTTCAAAGATACGGCCGTGTTAGTCTGTGGAATCAATATGCCGAGAGATCTTGTAGCACCTTTGAGACTCACTGAAAGAAAGACGTTGGCAGCAGGAGCTTTCCGAGACTTCAGTCTGCTTCTTCCGACGCACCTAAATGCATCTTCAATGCTTCCGAAATGCATCTGAGGAAGCAGACTTGACTCTATGAAAGCTCATGCTGCCAACTTCTTTCTTTCACTTGGTCTCGAAGGTGCTACAGGATCTCTCGACGTACTATCGGATACAAGGTCTTTTGCCTTCCCTGCCAAAAAGTGCTGCCGTCTCACCAAACTACAGATCCCAGGATTCTGGAGGATGAAGCCAAGGTTGTTAAAGTGGTGTCTTTATTTCTATAGTGCAGATGCACCCTAAGTTTCTCATAGTTCCCAATGAAAGTCAGATAGAAAGAGAAACTTCTGGCTCTGCCTTTTACCGAGCGAGACCATTTTGTGGGTCCATTTTGTGGGACGGGCATCTCTTTGGGGTCTGGAGAGGCTCTCTCCTACCGCCTGCTTCCTTCAAAATAAAATATAAATATAAAATAAAATATTTTTTAAAAAATCAGAAGTAAAGTGAACACGGAGCTTCTTTCTGCTTGCAGCGCATCCCAGACAGAGACATCTTTTATGGGGCTCTCTGGCTTATGAAAATCCTTTTTTCCTTGCCGTTCCCATTTAGGAAGCGCGTGTTTTTTGGATGCGCCAAGTCTGCACGGGCCCTCCTCACCCCCTGGGCATCTTTGCCCTTTCCCTCCTATTGTTGCCACCTTTCGTGTTGGATTCGTCACTGCCCTTGTTGAGGTGGACGAAGGCTTTTTTAGGCCGCCACGATGAAGAACGTTTTCTGTATGCCACCACTTTCTTAGTTTCCTTCCTCAATAACCTCATACCATCCTCTCTCAGACGTCTCTCTCTCTCTCTCTCGTGTCACTCGTCTTGGAAGATGTTAGTCATCTGGACTCCCCGGCTGTAAGTTGGGGAGGTCCCCTCCTCCTCTGTTCCGCCGCTGTGCTTTTCGCACTCGGGGCCTGTCAGCTTCTTTGAAAGGAACAACAGTGGCTCAGGGGGATCCTTCCAGAATCTAAGAGACGCCTCTTTGCCCTTGTCTAAAGGCATTCGAGGTCCACGTCTCGAATGAGCATCCGATTAACAGACAAAGGAGGTTGCCTCCGGTTGAGTCAGATGGCTGCCGGTCCGTCTCTTTCAGGCCATATCCGTACTCCAAAGGTTATGTCGGGTTTGATCCCGCTTTAATTGCCATGGGATTTGTAGTTTGGGAAGGGCTTAGCATTCTCCGCCAGGAAGCTCTTGCTTGCTCTCTTTAAACTTGTGACTCTTCCCTCGCCCCTTAAGACCCTTCCAAGCCTTAGCTGGATTTCCATTTGGACGGATGATTGAACCAAGGTAAACTTTAAAGTGGAGTCAAACTGCTATAACTCTGGAGTTCAGATGCACCATTAAGCAACCCAGCATCTCAGGTGGCTTTCCGGTTTGGGCCGGGCAAACGTTTCCTTCCGCTCCTTTGAAAATGGCATTTATTTCTTTGAGCTGCATGATGACTTTCTCCCAAATCCAGAACCCACGATAAGCAGAGAGAAAAACAGATATTGGGGTTGAAGATCTCCCTACAAGAAGTTCTAATAGTTGGGTATACTTTTGCTTAATGTCTCTGTCCTGAATCCCTCAAAACTTGCATCCCTCCCTTGCCGTCCTTTCCCCGATGTCTCCCCAAAATATGTTTTTTTGGGGGGAGAAACCATCAGGTACTACAGAGGGCTGCAATGAGAGGAGAGGAAAGATTTTGCTAAGGCTAGTCCCCAAAGTACATGGCTGGATCTCAGCCCATGGAATTAAAAAGCAATTTTAGAAAAACACATTGATTTTTTTAAAAAAACGCAGCGTTCGCCTGTTAAAAGCCTCATTTTTTTTCCCCCCCAGCAGCCAAGTCGATTGCCAAAAGATGGCTTGGCAAATTTTGTTTTTGCAAATCTCGATAAACGATGGTAGAAAATAACCTGAAGCAAAGATCTCCATCTCTAGTTAGACGGCCCAATCTGTGGGTTGCAGTACTTCAGCTCCCTTTTGGGATGTTGCAAATGTAGATAACGTAAAAACATTTATTTTTTTTAATGACGCGGACCAAAAGTCTCACTACGTCTCACGCTTTTTGTTGCCGTCGCTGTTTGCTGTCAAGTCAACTTGGAGTGACTGAATAAAAAAACCAAAATGCAAACGTGTGTCAAAGCCTCGTGCTAGAAATGGGAAAACAGTGACGGTGTGTTTTTTGTCAAGACTGCGCCGGGAAAGAGCTAAATGGGGAGGCATTTACTGTCCATTACCTTAATGGAGCGGATAGATAAAGTCTTTTACAAGAAGAGCAAAATGCAAGAGGGGAGAGAAACCGCAAGAGTCTCTTTCAGCCTAGGAGTAAATAAATATCCGGCGTGGATCTGGCCCAGAGATCTCCCAGGAGAAGACCTGTTTACGGGAAGACAGAACCACCAGCAAGAGCAGGCCCTTGCTAACTTTGCTGGTTCGTCCAGTACACCATTTACTGGTCAAAGTCTAATCCATAGGTAGGTAGGTCAGACAGGAGGAACAGATAGATGGACGGACCAAGAATGGATGGAGGGATGAATGGACGGAGGGATGGAAAGCAGGAAAGATGCTATAGATCAGTGATTCTCAACCGTTGGTCCTCTATATTTTTTGGAGACTTCAACTCCCAGAATTCCTGAACAGTGAGCATACTGACTGGGACTTCTGGGAAGTGAAGTCCAAAACATCTGGAGGCCCAGAGGTTGAGAACCACTGCAATAGATGGATGGATAGGCAGAAAGATGTGAAGTGGTAAGACATCGTGGTAACACATTGGGTACAGTGACATGACGATATATGGGCTCTAACTGTTTTAAAAGGGTGTGTGTCAATGTATTTATTGAGAGCATGCATTATTCCAATATATTCTAGGCATGTAAGTCCCCTTGCTTGCTGCAGCAGAAAGGTGGGGTATAAGAATAACGTTTATTTCTATTATTATTATTTATTCAACTACGAAAGGGGGAGTCTGCAGGGAATTGCTCCTGCAAGAAACTGTATGTAGAGATCTTGTTGTTGCACCTTTGAGACTGACTGAAAGGAAGAAAGAAGCTTTCGTAGCCTTGAGTCTACTTCCTCAGATGCATTTGGGGCCTACTTAAGCCAACTTCCTCAGATACATACTATGAAAACTCCTGCTGCCAACTTCCTTCTTTCGGTGAGTCTCAAAGGTGCTACTAGATCTCTCTGCATATTGATTCCACAGACTTAGCAGGGCTACATCTTTGCACTGCCAAGGAACTGGTCCCAGTTCTGCGAAAAGAGCGGGATACAAACACATAGAATACTAATGATATAATAACAATAATAACAACTGGTTCATCTTGGGTACCCCTTCTTTAGTTTTGGGGGACCACAGCCTTACCGTTTCCGCCTCCCCTTATCCCACCGCAGACTTGCTGAAAGGGAGAGGCGAGGAAGACCTGAAGCCGGACCCCTTCCTCCGCAAGAGCCCTTCGCTGGAGTCGCTCAGCAAGCCCCCCGCCGGGACGTTTGCCAGCAGGATGCTGAGCTCCACCCCGAGCGGGTTGAGACCCCCCAGCAAACTCAGGTAACTCGCTGGGAAGGAGGTATTATATACCATAGATATTTGGGAAAGTGAGAGGGAGAGACACAGGTTTCTGATCATTTGGCACCCTCGTTGCACCTTATCGCCCACACCTGGGTGGACCCAGGAGCCAGTATTTTGCTCCTTTGGGTGTGGATCGCTGAAAATGGTGGGAAACAAAGAAGAAAAGGGCTTGGATTTGGGGAAATGTGTTCTTCAAAAAGTCAAACAGCATGCTCCTCGAGGCTTCTCTTTCTGGAAAAGGGTGGCCTGAGGAGAGTCTGGCAAGGCCGAGGGCTGCAAAAACCAGCCTTGACAAAAGCCGTTCTCTTCTTTCCTTCCCCTCCGTTGCCCGGTTTTAGCGTGGAGAGGAAAGACCCGTTGGCTGCTCTGGCGAGGGAGTATGGCGGATCCAAGCGGAACGCGCTGCTGAAGTGGTGTCAGAAGAAAACAGAAGGTTATCCAGTAAGTACTGTTTCTTTCTTTCAAAGTTTTTATTTTCACCTGCAAACCCACCTTGGTGAGTAGGCCATACTTCACCAACCAACCACAAAACCCCATTCTGCAATAAGGCCTTGTTTGCTGACAAACGCTCACTTGTTTGAAACTATGGTTTGTTAGGGTGCCTTCCCTGTTTTCCCAGCTGCTCCCGCTCACTGACACGAGAGCTGAGAAAAGGGAACAAACCACAGTTTCCAAATGTCGCGCGGTTTGGATGTTGGTTGTGCAATCCACGGCTTAGAAAACTAACCATGGGCCGGTGTGGCCTGCAAAAATGCTCAGTATGTCTCCTGCGAAGCTTGCAAGGTACAAACAAGATCCTTTGGGGTCTTTTTTTGTCTCTGAGGTAGTTGTCTTTGGTCGGTCTTTGTTCAAAGGATTCAAGGAATGCACGTTTCCTACAGGAAAATCTCGTTCCTTCAAGAAATCGGCCCCTCCTTGGATGCGCGTTGTGGCTTGGCAGCCAGTTGGGTTTGTTGTCTTTTGGAAGTCCGTTTATTTTTTTGTAGGGTTGCATACTCCAGAAATATTTGGCATACTGCATATTCCAAAAACCCCACAGTGCTTGGAGGGGGAGAGAGTTAAAGCCCTTGTTTCTTTGGACCTGTGATGCAGGGCATCCCCTGCCCCATACCAACCTCCCTTTGCCATCTTCCGTCCCTTAAGACTGCAGCCCGGTCCTTTGCTTACACAGAGCGAACTCTCTGTTTTTACAAAAAACAAAACCCCAAACCCTTCCTTCCTTCCTTGAAACCCCCTCTCGCTTCAAAGGACAGCAGAAGCCATTCTGTTTCTTTTCGCTTTTAATTTTGGCTGTAGTGCCGTTGCCGCTGCTACTGCGTCTTCCGCAGCTACTACAACCTTTTGTGATTTGGGGGCAAAGTTTTGGGGCCCTCCTTTAATTTTCTATTTCTCTGTTGCCTCCGTTTCTCTTTCCGGCGCCGTTGTTGCCAGTTCCTCCAGCAAGACCTTGCGCGCATCTTGTGCGTTGGCTCTGCCCGTGTTTGTGACAGTGACGGAACTGGAAAACTTTTGGGTGAGAGAGAGGCTGAAGGCCTTTGGCTAAGAGTCTTAACGCCAACAAGTGCACAATGAGTGTGATCTTGCACACAAACACCAGGTTCATAAGCAGCAAAGGGGGAGCAGGGGCTGCCAAGATGGCCCAAGGACCGGATATGATGCCCACCCGACTTGGTTCTCAGGTTTTCATCATCGACTTATTCCCAAACCACATCGTGTCTTTTACAAACTTGTCTTTGCTCTTTGCACCGTGCCTTTTACAAACCCGTCTTGGTCCTCTATACAATGTTTTTAAAAAGGCTCGTATACAAAATGAGAATGCCAACGCAGTGTAGTGTTTGAGTGTTGGACTACGACTCTGGAGACCAGGATTTGGTTCCCAGCTTGGCCATGGAAGCCCACTTTGGGCAAGTCACACTTTCTCAGCCTTAGGGGTAATGGCAAACCTACCTGAACAAATCTGGCCAAGAACAACCCCATATAATAGGTTTGCCTTAGGGTCCCCCATTAGTCGGGAACAAGAAGATACAAAACGGGAGGGGGAAAAGGAGGACTGTCACGGACGGAGGGTTTTAGCTTTGGGATAACGGCAGCGTTGACCTCGGTCAGGGTTTTCCAAGTCCTCGGACCCTCCTTGACCCACAGGGTCCCTCTTGTCTCCTCCAAGCCTGCTGACGCCAAGGAACCCGGGACGAGCCAGCGAGGCACGGTCTGTTCTTGAAGCCACTGGAATGGAAATGAGACGCTGGGATGCTCCCAGAGACCCGTCTCCTCTTTTTCCGGAGAAGGCCTTGCGTTCTCTTGGATGAAGAAGGCATGAGTCCCGGTTTGCTCTGGGTCAGGGCTCGGTGGCCTTTTAGTCTCATTAGCCTCCTCTTCCGTAATCGCATCTTTAGCAAAGAAGGGCACCCTCTTAAGGCCTCCAGCGCTCTGTTTATCCTACGGAGATGGAGGAGAGGAGATTCGGGGCTTTCCCACTCGATGCAGTTATTATCGTGCTATGGACCTGCTTTAACAGCCCTGGAATCCTGGGATTTGAAGTTTGCGGGAAGGATATTTAGATTTCTCCCTTCCAGCGCCTCCCCAAACTGCAGATCCCAAGATACCGTAGGATTAACACATGGCTGGAGAGTGTTAAATTTGAGTAGTGCTCTAAATCTCTTAGACGGCAAGTCTGGCATAGCGGTTTGAGTGTCGTACTATGACTCTGGAAACCCAGGGTTCGATTCCCAGCTCGGCCCTGGAAACCCCCCTGGGAGACCTTGGGCAAGTCACACTCTCTCGGCCTCAGAGGGAGGCAACGGCAAACCTCCTCCGAACAAATCTTGCCAAGAAAACTCCCAGCAGGTTTGCTTTAGGGCCGCCGTAAGTCAGGAATGACTTCAAGGCACACAACAAATCACGCACCTCCTAAGTCTCCTCGCTCTGCAGCACCGTTGCAGAAAAACCAAAGACCGGGCCGTCAGCGTATTGTCAGAAGAGAACAAACCAGTTGGCGGTTCTTTTGCAAAGCTTATGCCTCTTAATGGCCTATTTAAAGGCAAATCTAGCCCCCCCAAATACTAACTTCTCACCCGGCTGTTGGGGTCGTAGGAGGGACTGGGATGGCAGGCAAGCGATGCCGTTGTCCCGGGTAATTTATTGCAACGTGGGCAAAGTGCCGGGTGGTCGGGTGCCCTAAAGATCGGCACCAGATTGCGAGGTGCAAAAAAAAAGCCCCAAGGAAGCGGATGAGAATAGAAGTGACCCTTCCTTAATCCCTGGAGTAAACATGCCATGACTCACGACTAGCCCTTTTGAGGCCGGTTACCGTAAGCGAGACTAATCCGAGTCAAAGAGAGGAGCAGTTTGGAATCGGATCTTCTCCAATCGCGGGCCTTTGTGTTATTTATAGGTCACCGTCCCCCCCCCCCCCAAAGACTGGGATGCAAAGAGGTTCACAGGTTAAAAAAGGGAAATAAAAGAAACCACAGTTAGCGGAAAGCAGACTCAGAAATAAGAATCGAGATTAAAACAGTCTTAAATGGTCCTCAGAATTCAAACCGTTTCAGAGGATAGAAGAAAAGGGAGTACAGAACAACAAAACAGAGAGACTTATCAGTTCCTGAAAGGTTCTTGAGATACCAGGACCAAGGCCATATGGGGCTTTGTAGTTCATTGCCGATAATGAATTTTATATATATATATTATGGACAGGTTGCTTACCTGGAACAGTATTTCTTCGAGTGGTCATCAGCGAATGCACACGAATGGGTTGAACTGCGCAGGCCCAGTATAAAAACCATTTGTATGATTCGCAGAGACCTCAAAGAAGAAATATATATATAATATTATGATATATTATATTAATTATAATATAATTATACTAAATAATGAATTGTAGCCCTTGGTGTTGTAGTGACAAAGGAGTTCTGTGATCCTCGCAACCAGAGCCTCGTTTGGCTGCGTCTCTTTGGAGGAGCCGAAACTTCTGGACCTTCTCCGAAGGCAGCGATCCCTTTGGATGCTTTGGACTTCGGCTCCCATCGTCCGCATCCAAAAAGCCCAGTCTGAAATTCTGGGAGTCTTTGCCCAACACATCCCGGAAGGGCGTCCAACTGGGGCCGGTTAGCCTAACCGCCTGCCAACATTGCTTGGGGAATAAAATACTATTACTAACAGGGCAGGGCAGGTCATGGGTGAAGGCTTTACTAGTCCCCAGGTGGGGAGCGTTTGGTTTTTGTCCTAATCCACAAGGATTTGGGCAGACCGTGTGTCCACAGAGAGGCAGTTTCATAACCTGGTCGGGTCGGCTGGAAATTCCCCATTTCGGTGGGAATCCGTCCTTTCTTTTATGGTCCTCCCATCTCCTCCCCAAATGTGGCGGAAACCCCACATTTTTTGCCTTTTAAGCAATATAGAATGTGGTCAAGATGTCAAACGTTACGAATTAGGAACAGCACTCGAAACGAGGAGAGGTTGCTGCGGTTTGCCTTTGCCCGAGTCGACTGGGAAGGGCACGGTTCTGTTCCTCCTTTCCATCCTTAACTTATCAAACAGGAGCTGCTTTTGCACTTTGGACTATGCAGCATGGAAAAGGGGGACGGCAGAGGATGAATTGGGACGGTCCCTGCCCAAACCTGGTTTCCCCCAAATACCCGCTCTTTCTTTAATTATTGGGGAGATGGGCACCTTCCATAAATGCACCCACAAAAACCGAAATGGCACCCGGGTTTCCATCGGAGCTGCAGTTGGGGACTCATAATCCCGTCCACATTTAAAAGGTTAGGGACGGACAAACAAGGAGTTCGATATACGCCAGCTTTTGAGATATATATCTAGGAACCGGATCGACGGATCCCAAGTCCAAATGCTTCCAATCTGGGTTAAGGGGATGGTTTCGAGTCGTTCCTGACTTCTGGCAACCCGAAGGCGAACCCGTCGATGGGGTTTCCTTGGCGGCATTTGTTCAGGGGAGGTTTGCCACGGCCTCCCCGCTGAGGCTGAGAGTATGTGACTTGCCCAAGGGATATCCGTGCAACTGCGAGGCCTTGAAAACGACCTTCCCTTCTTCCACCCGTTTTTGTTTTGATTTGCTTTGGAGACAAAAAATGATTTAGGGACCCGTTTTTTCTTCCCTGGCTGCCTCTTGTCACCACCATCTCCTCCTGTGATTTATTTCTATTTCATCCCGAAGCCGACGGCGGTCAGGGTGAGATCATCCTTTGGGTTTTTGCTTCAGTATCGATCGCTGAAGCGGCTCTGTCCGCACGGTGCGAAATCGCTCCCTTTCCAAAGACAGCCGTCCCCGAATCCCAAGGCGGAGGCAGGCTTGCCATATATACTATATACTATACCCATCGTTGCATTGCACTGTCGGATTGGAACAGTTGGAAGGTATATTATTGATTATTGATTGCATCTATACCTTGCTCTACGTTTTTCTAAGGGACGGGACAGGGACTCCTCCTTTCGTCTCGTGCCATTGCTTTCTCAGTTGCCCCGAAAGTTAGGCGTTTCAACGGCTTTTCCTATATATTTCCCTTTTGCTTCGAGAAGGAATATCCCAAGCGCTTTGCCGGCCGAGCGTGCATCTGTTAGGGCTTTCTTTCTTTCTTTCTTTCTTTCTTTCTTAATTCTTAATAGGATTTGGATACCGTTTCTGTAAATGGCCCGTGGCAACTCGTAAATCAGAATAGAAATTAACCAAACGCTTTAAAGAGAAATTAGGAGGAGGTGAAAACAACGCAGCGGTATCAATAACGCCGACGAAAATGTGATTTAGAGCCTCGGGCTTTGGTCCTGCGCGCACGCTTTCCTCCGAGCCCCGAACACGAGTCCTTTTTCTTATCTAAAGCCGGACGTCAACTTTAAGGGCTTTCTTGGCAAGATTTCTTCCTCTGAGGCTGAGAGAGTGGGACTTACCCAAATGTCCCCCAGTGGGAAGAGTTACCTTTTAAAAAAAAAATTAGAGCTCTCGAAATAATAATAATTATTATTGAAAATGGTCATATCGACTCGGGTGATATTATTATTATTATTGACTCGGGTGATATTATTATTATTATTTAAAATGGTCATTTTGACTTGGGTGATATTTTTATTATTATTATTATTATTATTATTATTAATATGACCATTGGCAATAATAATAAGAATAAGAATATCCCCTGAGTTAATATGACCATTGGTAATAATAATAATAATATTACCCGAATCAATATGACCATTTTCAATAATAATAATAATAATAGATAATAATAATATTACCCGAATCAATATGACCATTTTCAATAATAATAATAATAATAATAATAATATCACCTGAGTCAGTATGACCATTGCTAATAATAATAATAATAATATCACCCAAGTCAATGACCATTGCTAATAATAATAATAATAATATCACTCGAGTCAATATGACCATTTTCAATAATAATAATATCACCCGAGTCAATATGACCGTTGGCAATAATAATAATACTATCACCTGAGTCAATATGACTATTTTCAATAATAATAATAATATCACCCGAGTCAATATAACCATTGGCAATAACAATAATAATAATAATAATACCTGAGTCAATATAACCATTGGCAATAACAGTAACAACAACAATAATAATATAACCCGAGTCAATATGACCATTTTCGATAATAATAATAATAATAATAATAAGAAGAAGAAGAAGAATATCACATGAGTCAATATGACCATTGGCAATAACAACAACAACAACAACAACAACATGAAAAATAATATCACCCAAGCCAATGACTATTGGTAATAATAATAATAATAATAATAATAATAAAATCACCCAAGCCAATGTGACTGTTGGTGGTGGTAATCATATTCATCATCATCACCGAAGCCAATATAAGCAATATAAGGAACTTTCCCCCTGACTCTGTCTAATCTGTAATGAGTTTTAATTCTGAGCAAACATGGAAAGGGTTGGATCCTTTACAAAAAAGGGAGACGGCAGGGGTTACGAAAACATCATTACGAAGGCAGGTCTCCCGAAGCCAAATAAATTTTAAAGCCCTGTTTATTTCCTCCCGCTTTCCTTTAAACTGCAGCCGCCTCTCATCCACCCTTAAAAATAATAATAATATTAATAATAATAATAATAATAATTCTTTTTTTTCCCCTCGGCTGTTCTTCTTTGTTATCGTATTATTCCAGTCTCTCAGGGCCCTTGTTGACTTTTTAAATATCTCTCCAGCGGCCGAGGATAGCAAATCTCTCTATTCTCGGAGTAACCGTTCCCATTATCCCCTGACACAGCGTTCGGAAACCCGGGTTTTCTCCATCCCGAGAGTTGTAGTCCCCCCAAAAAGGGACTTGCGGCATCGTCCCCGAAAGTTAACTTTTTCCAACTTCGTGCCCCGTCGGAGGTGACAAACGGCAATATTTGATATTTGTTCCTTCTCCCGGTTACGAAGAAGAAGAGATAATCCAATCTCAGCCTTTAATGTCATTAAACCGGCCCGCTAATGATAACGCCGGGGACTTTGGGGAACGGATTCGAACGACTGCCCCCCGGCCGAGGCGTTAATTGTACGGACGGAGAGGGCCATCGATCTCGCGGCGAGAGACGTGCGCATCCCGGGGTCCGTTTGTTTTTGCGTTTGCCGTTTTGTGCGGCAGACGAAACATCGCAGAATTGTTAAAAGAGTCCAAAGGCTCTCTAGTCCGTCCCCGTTCCGCCATGCAGGAATACACAGAGCACCGTTCTGCCGGGCAGGAATAATACACAGAACCATTGGGGGACATTTGCCCATAGGGAATAATGGAATATTTGTCCATAGGGAACCATTGGGGGATGTGTGCCCATAGAGAATAATAGAATACTTGTCCATAGGGAACCATTGGGGGATATGTGCCCATAGAGAATAATAGAATACTTGTCCATAGGGAACCATTGGGGGATATGTGCCCATAGAGAATAATGGAATACTTGTCCATAGGGAACCATTGGGGGATATTTGCCCATAGAGAATAATGGAATACTTGTCCATAGGGAACCATTGGGGGATATGTGCCCATAGAGAATAATAGAATACTTGTCCATAGGGAACCATTGGGGGATATGTGCCCATAGAGAATAATGGAATACTTGTCCATAGGGAACCATTGGGGGATATTTGCCCATAGAGAATAATGGAATACTTGTCCATAGGGAACCATTGGGGGACATTTGCCCATAGGGAATAATGGAATACTTGTCCATAGGGAACCATTGGGGGATATGTGCCCATAGAGAATAATAGAATACTTGTCCATAGGGAACCATTGGGGGATATGTGCCCATAGAGAATAATGGAATACTTGTCCATAGGGAACCATTGGGGGATATGTGCCCATAGAGAATAATAGAATACTTGTCCATAGGGAACCATTGGGGGATATGTGCCCATAGAGAATAATGGAATACTTGTCCATAGGGAACCATTGGGGGATATTTGCCCATAGAGAATAATGGAATACTTGTCCATAGGGAACCATTGGGGGACATTTGCCCATAGGGAATAATGGAATACTTGTCCATAGGGAACCATTGGGGGATATGTGCCCATAGGGAATAATGGAATACTTGTCCATAGGGAACCATTGGGGGATATGTGCCCATAGGGAATAATGGAATACTTGTCCATAGGGAACCATTGGGGGATATGTGCCCATAGAGAATAATAGAATACTTGTCCATAGGGAACCATTGGGGGATATGTGCCCATAGAGAATAATGGAATACTTGTCCATAGGGAACCATTGGGGGATATGTGCCCATAGAGAATAATAGAATACTTGTCCATAGGGAACCATTGGGGGATATGTGCCCATAGAGAATAATGGAATACTTGTCCATAGGGAACCATTGGGGGATATGTGCCCATAGAGAATAATAGAATACTTGTCCATAGGGAACCATTGGGGGATATGTGCCCATAGAGAATAATGGAATACTTGTCCATAGGGAACCATTGGGGGATATGTGCCCATAGAGAATAATAGAATACTTGTCCATAGGGAACCATTGGGGGATATGTGCCCATAGAGAATAATGGAATACTTGTCCATAGGGAACCATTGGGGGATATGTGCCCATAGAGAATAATGGAATACTTGTCCATAGGGAACCATTGGGGGATGTGTGCCCATAGAGAATAATGGAATACTTGTCCATAGGGAACCATTGGGGGATATTTGCCCATAGAGAATAATGGAATACTTGTCCATAGGGAACCATTGGGGGATATGTGCCCATAGAGAATAATGGAATACTTGTCCATAGGGAACCATTGGGGGATATGTGCCCATAGAGAATAATGGAATACTTGTCCATAGGGAACCATTGGGGGATATTTGCCCATAGAGAATAATGGAATACTTGTCCATAGGGAACCATTGGGGGATATGTGCCCATAGAGAATAATGGAATACTTGTCCATAGGGAACCATTGGGGGATATGTGCCCATAGAGAATAATGGAATACTTGTCCATAGGGAACCATTGGGGGAATATTTGCCCATAGAGAATAATAGAATACTTGTCCATAGGGAACCATTGGGGGATATGTGCCCATAGAGAATAATGGAATACTTGTCCATAGGGAACCATTGGGGGACATTTGCCCATAGGGAATAATGGAATACTTGTCCATAGGGAACCATTGGGGGATATGTGCCCATAGGGAATAATGGAATACTTGTCCATAGGGAACCATTGGGGGATATTTGCCCATAGAGAATAATAGAATACTTGTCCATAGGGAACCATTGGGGGAATATTTGCCCATAGAGAATAATGGAATATTTGTCCATAGGGAACCATTGGGGAATACTTGCCCATAGAGAATAATGGAATACTTGTCCATAGGGAACCATTGGGGGATATTTGCCCATAGAGAATAATGGAATACTTGTCCATAGGGAACCATTGGGGGATATTTGCCCATAGAGAATAATGGAATACTTGTCCATAGGGAACCATTGGGGGATATGTGCCCATAGAGAATAATGGAATACTTGTCCATAGGGAACCATTGGGGGATATGTGCCCATAGAGAATAATGGAATACTTGTCCATAGGGAACCATTGGGGGATATGTGCCCATAGGGAATAATGGAATACTTGTCCATAGGGAACCATTGGGGGATATGTGCCCATAGAGAATAATAGAATACTTGTCCATAGGGAACCATTGGGGGATATGTGCCCATAGGGAATAATGGAATACTTGTCCATAGGGAACCATTGGGGGATATGTGCCCATAGAGAATAATAGAATACTTGTCCATAGGGAACCATTGGGGGATATGTGCCCATAGAGAATAATAGAATACTTGTCCATAGGGAACCATTGGGGGATATGTGCCCATAGAGAATAATAGAATACTTGTCCATAGGGAACCATTGGGGGATATGTGCCCATAGAGAATAATAGAATACTTGTCCATAGGGAACCATTGGGGGATATGTGCCCATAGAGAATAATGGAATACTTGTCCATAGGGAACCATTGGGGGATATGTGCCCATAGAGAATAATGGAATACTTGTCCATAGGGAACCATTGGGGGATATGTGCCCATAGGGAATAATGGAATACTTGTCCATAGGGAACCATTGGGGGATATGTGCCCATAGGGAATAATGGAATACTTGTCCATAGGGAACCATTGGGGGATATGTGCCCATAGGGAATAATGGAATACTTGTCCATAGGGAACCATTGGGGGATATGTGCCCATAGGGAATAATGGAATACTTGTCCATAGGGAACCATTGGGGGATATGTGCCCATAGGGAATAATGGAATACTTGTCCATAGGGAACCATTGGGGGATATGTGCCCATAGGGAATAATGGAATACTTGTCCATAGGGAACCATTGGGGGATATGTGCCCATAGAGAATAATGGAATACTTGTCCATAGGGAACCATTGGGGGATATGTGCCCATAGGGAATAATGGAATACTTGTCCATAGGGAACCATTGGGGGATATGTGCCCATAGGGAATAATGGAATACTTGTCCATAGGGAACCATTGGGGGATATGTGCCCATAGGGAATAATGGAATACTTGTCCATAGGGAACCATTGGGGGATATGTGCCCATAGAGAATAATGGAATACTTGTCCATAGGGAACCATTGGGGGATATGTGCCCATAGAGAATAATGGAATACTTGTCCATAGGGAACCATTGGGGGATATGTGCCCATAGGGAATAATGGAATACTTGTCCATAGGGAACCATTGGGGGATATGTGCCCATAGGGAATAATGGAATACTTGTCCATAGGGAACCATTGGGGGATATGTGCCCATAGGGAATAATGGAATACTTGTCCATAGGGAACCATTGGGGGATATGTGCCCATAGAGAATAATGGAATACTTGTCCATAGGGAACCATTGGGGGATATGTGCCCATAGAGAATAATAGAATACTTGTCCATAGGGAACCATTGGGGGATATGTGCTCATAGAGAATAATGGAATACTTGTCCATAGGGAACCATTGGGGGATATGTGCCCATAGAGAATAATAGAATACTTGTCCATAGGGAACCATTGGGGGATATGTGCCCATAGAGAATAATGGAATACTTGTCCATAGGGAACCATTGGGGGATATGTGCCCATAGAGAATAATAGAATACTTGTCCATAGGGAACCATTGGGGGATATGTGCCCATAGAGAATAATGGAATACTTGTCCATAGGGAACCATTGGGGGATATGTGCCCATAGAGAATAATGGAATACTTGTCCATAGGGAACCATTGGGGGATATGTGCCCATAGAGAATAATGGAATACTTGTCCATAAGGAACCATTGGGGGATATGTGCCCATAGAGAATAATGGAATACTTGTCCATAGGGAACCATTGGGGGATATGTGCCCATAGAGAATAATGGAATACTTGTCCATAGGGAACCATTGGGGGATATGTGCCCATAGAGAATAATGGAATACTTGTCCATAGGGAACCATTGGGGGATATGTGCCCATAGAGAATAATAGAATACTTGTCCATAGGGAACCATTGGGGGATGTGTGCCCATAGAGAATAATGGAATACTTGTCCATAGGGAACCATTGGGGGATGTGTGCCCATAGGGAATAATGGAATACTTGTCCATAGGGAACCATTGGGGGATATGTGCCCATAGGGAATAATAGAATACTTGTCCATAGGGAACCATTGGGGGATATGTGCCCATAGAGAATAATGGAATATTTGTCCATAGGGAACCATTGGGGGATGTGTGCCCATAGAGAATAATAGAATATTTGTCCATAGGGAACCATTGGGGGATATGTGCCCATAGGGAATAATGGAATACTTGTCCATAGGGAACCATTGGGGGATATGTGCCCATAGGGAATAATGGAATACTTGTCCATAGGGAACCATTGGGGGATATGTGCCCATAGAGAATAATGGAATACTTGTCCATAGGGAACCATTGGGGAATACTTGCCCATAGAGAATAATGGAATACTTGTCCATAGGGAACCATTGGGGGATACTTGCCCATAGAGAATAATGGAATACTTGTCCATAGGGAACCATTGGGGGATATGTGCCCATAGAGAATAATAGAATACTTGTCCATAGGGAACCATTGGGGGATATGTGCCCATAGAGAATAATAGAATACTTGTCCATAGGGAACCATTGGGGGACATTTGCCCATAGGGAATAATGGAATACTTGTCCATAGGGAACCATTGGGGGATATGTGCCCATAGGGAATAATGGAATACTTGTCCATAGGGAACCATTGGGGGATATTTGCCCATAGAGAATAATAGAATACTTGTCCATAGGGAACCATTGGGGGAATATTTGCCCATAGAGAATAATGGAATATTTGTCCATAGGGAACCATTGGGGAATACTTGCCCATAGAGAATAATGGAATACTTGTCCATAGGGAACCATTGGGGGATATTTGCCCATAGAGAATAATGGAATACTTGTCCATAGGGAACCATTGGGGGATATTTGCCCATAGAGAATAATGGAATACTTGTCCATAGGGAACCATTGGGGGATATGTGCCCATAGAGAATAATGGAATACTTGTCCATAGGGAACCATTGGGGGATATGTGCCCATAGAGAATAATGGAATACTTGTCCATAGGGAACCATTGGGGGATATGTGCCCATAGGGAATAATGGAATACTTGTCCATAGGGAACCATTGGGGGATATGTGCCCATAGAGAATAATGGAATACTTGTCCATAGGGAACCATTGGGGGATATGTGCCCATAGAGAATAATGGAATACTTGTCCATAGGGAACCATTGGGGGATATGTGCCCATAGGGAATAATGGAATACTTGTCCATAGGGAACCATTGGGGGATATTTGCCCATAGAGAATAATGGAATACTTGTCCATAGGGAACCATTGGGGGATATGTGCCCATAGAGAATAATAGAATACTTGTCCATAGGGAACCATTGGGGGATATGTGCCCATAGAGAATAATGGAATACTTGTCCATAGGGAACCATTGGGGGATATGTGCCCATAGAGAATAATGGAATACTTGTCCATAGGGAACCATTGGGGGATATTTGCCCATAGAGAATAATGGAATACTTGTCCATAGGGAACCATTGGGGGATATGTGCCCATAGAGAATAATAGAATACTTGTCCATAGGGAACCATTGGGGGATGTGTGCCCATAGAGAATAATGGAATATTTGTCCATAGGGAACCATTGGGGGATGTGTGCCCATAGAGAATAATAGAATACTTGTCCATAGGGAACCATTGGGGGAATATTTGCCCATAGAGAATAATGGAATATTTGTCCATAGGGAACCATTGGGGAATACTTGCCCATAGAGAATAATGGAATACTTGTCCATAGGGAACCATTGGGGGATATTTGCCCATAGAGAATAATGGAATACTTGTCCATAGGGAACCATTGGGGGATATTTGCCCATAGAGAATAATGGAATACTTGTCCATAGGGAACCATTGGGGGATATGTGCCCATAGAGAATAATGGAATACTTGTCCATAGGGAACCATTGGGGGATATGTGCCCATAGAGAATAATGGAATACTTGTCCATAGGGAACCATTGGGGGATATGTGCCCATAGGGAATAATGGAATACTTGTCCATAGGGAACCATTGGGGGATATGTGCCCATAGAGAATAATGGAATACTTGTCCATAGGGAACCATTGGGGGATATGTGCCCATAGAGAATAATGGAATACTTGTCCATAGGGAACCATTGGGGGATATGTGCCCATAGAGAATAATGGAATACTTGTCCATAGGGAACCATTGGGGGATATGTGC
Source organism: Urosaurus nigricauda (assembly GCA_034509955.1). Classification (NCBI taxonomy): domain Eukaryota; kingdom Metazoa; phylum Chordata; class Lepidosauria; order Squamata; family Phrynosomatidae; genus Urosaurus; species Urosaurus nigricauda. Next base: position 20,252,087 of record JAOEGL010000010.1, read on the forward strand.
CCATAGGGAATAATGGAATACTTGTCCATAGGGAACCATTGGGGGATATGTGCCCATAGGGAATAATGGAATACTTGTCCATAGGGAACCATTGGGGGATATGTGCCCATAGAGAATAATGGAATACTTGTCCATAGGGAACCATTGGGGGATATGTGCCCATAGAGAATAATGGAATACTTGTCCATAGGGAACCATTGGGGAATACTTGCCCATAGAGAATAATGGAATACTTGTCCATAGGGAACCATTGGGGGAATATTTGCCCATAGAGAATAATAGAATACTTGTCCATAGGGAACCATTGGGGGATATGTGCCCATAGAGAATAATGGAATACTTGTCCATAGGGAACCATTGGGGGATATGTGCCCATAGAGAATAATGGAATACTTGTCCATAGGGAACCATTGGGGGATATGTGCCCATAGGGAATAATGGAATACTTGTCCATAGGGAACCATTGGGGGATATTTGCCCATAGAGAATAATAGAATACTTGTCCATAGGGAACCATTGGGGGATATGTGCCCATAGGGAATAATGGAATACTTGTCCATAGGGAACCATTGGGGGATATGTGCCCATAGAGAATAATGGAATACTTGTCCATAGGGAACCATTGGGGGATATGTGCCCATAGAGAATAATGGAATACTTGTCCATAGGGAACCATTGGGGAATACTTGCCCATAGAGAATAATGGAATACTTGTCCATAGGGAACCATTGGGGGATATGTGCCCATAGAGAATAATGGAATACTTGTCCATAGGGAACCATTGGGGGATATGTGCCCATAGAGAATAATAGAATACTTGTCCATAGGGAACCATTGGGGGATATGTGCCCATAGAGAATAATGGAATACTTGTCCATAGGGAACCATTGGGGGATATGTGCCCATAGAGAATAATAGAATACTTGTCCATAGGGAACCATTGGGGGATATGTGCCCATAGAGAATAATAGAATACTTGTCCATAGGGAACCATTGGGGGATATGTGCCCATAGGGAATAATGGAATACTTGTCCATAGGGAACCATTGGGGGATATGTGCCCATAGGGAATAATGGAATACTTGTCCATAGGGAACCATTGGGGGATATGTGCCCATAGAGAATAATGGAATACTTGTCCATAGGGAACCATTGGGGGATATGTGCCCATAGAGAATAATGGAATACTTGTCCATAGGGAACCATTGGGGGATATGTGCCCATAGAGAATAATAGAATACTTGTCCATAGGGAACCATTGGGGGATATGTGCCCATAGGGAATAATGGAATACTTGTCCATAGGGAACCATTGGGGGATATGTGCCCATAGGGAATAATGGAATACTTGTCCATAGGGAACCATTGGGGGATATGTGCCCATAGAGAATAATGGAATACTTGTCCATAGGGAACCATTGGGGAATACTTGCCCATAGAGAATAATGGAATACTTGTCCATAGGGAACCATTGGGGGATATGTGCCCATAGAGAATAATGGAATACTTGTCCATAGGGAACCATTGGGGGATATTTGCCCATAGAGAATAATAGAATACTTGTCCATAGGGAACCATTGGGGGATATGTGCCCATAGAGAATAATGGAATACTTGTCCATAGGGAACCATTGGGGGATATGTGCCCATAGAGAATAATGGAATACTTGTCCATAGGGAACCATTGGGGGATATGTGCCCATAGGGAATAATGGAATACTTGTCCATAGGGAACCATTGGGGGATATGTGCCCATAGAGAATAATGGAATACTTGTCCATAGGGAACCATTGGGGGATATGTGCCCATAGAGAATAATGGAATACTTGTCCATAGGGAACCATTGGGGGATATTTGCCCATAGAGAATAATAGAATACTTGTCCATAGGGAACCATTGGGGGATATGTGCCCATAGAGAATAATGGAATACTTGTCCATAGGGAACCATTGGGGGATATGTGCCCATAGAGAATAATGGAATACTTGTCCATAGGGAACCATTGGGGGATATGTGCCCATAGAGAATAATGGAATACTTGTCCATAGGGAACCATTGGGGGATATGTGCCCATAGAGAATAATAGAATACTTGTCCATAGGGAACCATTGGGGGATATGTGCCCATAGAGAATAATGGAATACTTGTCCATAGGGAACCATTGGGGGATATGTGCCCATAGAGAATAATGGAATACTTGTCCATAGGGAACCATTGGGGGATATGTGCCCATAGAGAATAATGGAATACTTGTCCATAGGGAACCATTGGGGGATATGTGCCCATAGAGAATAATGGAATACTTGTCCATAGGGAACCATTGGGGGATATGTGCCCATAGAGAATAATGGAATACTTGTCCATAGGGAACCATTGGGGGATATGTGCCCATAGGGAATAATGGAATACTTGTCCATAGGGAACCATTGGGGGATATGTGCCCATAGAGAATAATGGAATACTTGTCCATAGGGAACCATTGGGGGATATGTGCCCATAGAGAATAATGGAATACTTGTCCATAGGGAACCATTGGGGGATATGTGCCCATAGAGAATAATGGAATACTTGTCCATAGGGAACCATTGGGGGATATGTGCCCATAGAGAATAATGGAATACTTGTCCATAGGGAACCATTGGGGGATATGTGCCCATAGAGAATAATGGAATACTTGTCCATAGGGAACCATTGGGGGATATGTGCCCATAGGGAATAATGGAATACTTGTCCATAGGGAACCATTGGGGGATATGTGCCCATAGAGAATAATGGAATACTTGTCCATAGGGAACCATTGGGGGATATGTGCCCATAGAGAATAATAGAATACTTGTCCATAGGGAACCATTGGGGGATATGTGCCCATAGAGAATAATGGAATACTTGTCCATAGGGAACCATTGGGGGACATTTGCCCATAGGGAATAATGGAATACTTGTCCATAGGGAACCATTGGGGGATATGTGCCCATAGGGAATAATGGAATACTTATCCATAGGGAACCATTGGGGGACATTTGCCCGTTCTCTATGCCAAGTATTCCCGTATGATTCCCTCTGGTCCAGTCGCGTCCTTTGTCTCCGTCTGTCCCTCTGGGGCCAAGGAAGCCCTGGTTTTGGACCCTTCGGTGGCAGGGCCGGCCGCGGAGGGGACGATGCCTCTCCTCCCTGGACCGGTGGGTAAGCAACCGTGGCTCTTCTTCTCTCCGCAGAATATCGAGATCACGAACTTCAGCAGCAGCTGGAGCGACGGCTTGGCCTTCTGCGCTCTCCTCCACACTTACCTTCCGGCCCACATCCCTTTCCAGGAGCTGGACGGCCAGGACAAGGTCAGCCTCCGAAAGGGGGAAAGGCGGGCGGGCACCGGCACTGGCACCAACAGGGCACAAATGGGCATAGGTGTGTGTGTGTGTTTAATATATATATATATATGCATATACACATATGTATGTATATACACACACACACCCAAGTTGTCCCCAAATGCCCTCAAGAATCATAATTTTATTATTTACTGAATCGGTGGGAGCAACAGCTGTTTTATTTATCATTTACTTAGTTAGCGCCGGCAACATTTATTTTGTCTATCCTTCACTTAGCTGGCGGGTTCAACATTTATTTTGTTATTTATTTAGTGGGGGGGGGGGGAGAGCAACATCTACATTATTTATTATTTACTTGTTTTGGGCGCGCAACGTTTATTTTGTTATTTACTTCGTCGTCGGGTGCGACTTTTATTCTTCGCTCAGTGGCGGGGTGCGACGTTTATTGTATTTAACATTTATTTGCATCTCTGCATATCGAGAGGCGACACACAAAAATCCACTAAATTTATACACACTAAATTTCACGCAGCGTTTAATTCGGTTTTACGCAACAAAGTTTGCATGCGCGGAAAGCAAAGGTGACTCGCTTAGAAAAGCGTTGGGTTTCGGGGTGGTACGTTTGGATTTTGGCCTTCGCCAACTTGACGCCTGTCCCCGTGTGCTGACGTTTTTTGCGCCCGTGTCTCCCTTTCCGCAGAAAAGAAACCTCCTCTTGGCGTTCCAGGCGGCCGAAAGCGTTGGCATCAAACCCAGCCTGGTGAGTGCCTTTGCGTGCCGCTGCCGCGTTGGTGATGGTGGTGGCGGGTGCGAAAATATTGGTCAGAAATTAACTCCAGGTTGTTGGAAACCGGCACAATTGAGCAGGGGATACCCTTAGCAAAGAGAGATAAAAATGATGAAAAATCAAAATACATAAAATACATAAATATATAAAATAAAAGTTAAAAGTATGTATGTGTGTATATATAATATATACACACTATATATAGGATATCAACAAGATTATTTGTATTATATATGCACACGCTTCTATTGCATTGGTCCCCAAACTCTGCTCTTTAAGGGGTTTTGGACTCCAACTCCCAGAATCCCAGGCGATTGGCCTCCGTGGCTGAGGCTTCTGGGAGATGAAGTCCAACATCTAAACAGTCAATGTAAGATAAACGTGGCATCAACGATCAATAGAGATCAATAGGAAATACTGGGGAGTTAGACTGGACTTAGGAACGGCAGCCAGGCCAGGTTGGAAGGTGGATGGACGGACCCCGTAAAATAAAGGACCGGAGGCTTAAGGTGGAAGCAACGAAGAATATGGAGGCAGGTAAGCAGCACACACCATTCCTTAAAAACACCGGTTTGTTTGAAGATCTCTTACAAGGGGAAAGAAAGGAAATATATGGAATCTGGCAAATGTCATCACAGTGTAAGGTCGGCGAATGCACATAAATATTAAGCAAGGCATTGCTTCTTTGAGTTCATAAGTCATTTGAGTTTATTTAAGTCACTGGTTCCCAAACTGTGCTCTATTCTAAGAGGTGTTGGACTTCATCTCCCAGAAGCCTCGGCCACGGAGGCCAATAGCTGAGCATTCTGGGAGCTGGAGTCCCAAATACCTTGAAGAGCGCAGTTTGAAGACCACTGGCCTGGAAGAGGCTCAGACAGATTAAATTAAGAGTTTAAAAAATAGTGCTCCTTTTAGGACATTATGCGACTGAGTGTCCTTTCTTTCCTGTAACCTATTTTATTTTATTTTATTTTGGCCTTGCAGGAACTGAGCGAGATCATGTACACGGACCGGCCGGACTGGCAGAGCGTGATGCGGTACGTGGCGCAGATCTACAAGTATTTCGAGACCTGAGTCCCTCCGGAGGAGGACGAGGAAGAGGAAGGCGTCGTCGTCCGAAGAAACACCCCGCAAAGCACTTGATCACTTTAGAAGACGTTCCTCTCTCTGCAAAGCCCCGCAGACAGGCTTTGCGTTATCGCCAAATGGCGCCACGGCTGCGTTTTGGGCGTCCCGGGGCTCTCGCTCCTCCCCACCGTGCCAAACGGACTCTAGGACTTGGCCCCTTTGCTGTGGCTCAAATCGATGCCTGGACACTTCCGGGAACGGACGCCCGGTATGTACTTTTCCCCCGTTTTGCCAACCAGCAGACTCCCTCGGCGACGGTTTGTGCCGCGTCTCCTGAGGATTTCGCTCCGGTGCCAAAATGTAAGCGCATTATCTTTCCTACCGCTAAGTCCAGCCCAAACTGCAGACGGGCCCTTGTTGGCTTTTGGGGGAACCACAGTAAACCCAGCGCACCCCAAAAACAATGTCCCAGTTAGCCCCCATTTCGCCCAGTCTCCCCTGGATGAGGAGGTCATTTCTTTAGGCCTTGCGTTTTGGGGGTCCTCCGTCGTCACACTTTGGTGGCTTTTGGGAAACAAGCCCAGGATCTGCAGGTGTGTCTCTGTAAGTCATCCTTTATTTCCCAAGTGAGAAAACACTCAGGGGGAGCTAAGTTGGCCGTTGAAGAAACAGAAATCCACCTTTTATCGGCCAAGCAAAACGCACAAGATATACTCGGTGGACCTTCGAAAGCTTGCAACTATTGTGCGTTTCACTTGGTCGATAAAAGCTATCGCTGATGGGTTTTTGTTCCTTTGTTGCAGGGAAGGATGAAGGAGAGGAGTTCAGATCCCGTCCTCTTTGTAGGATCTTCATGACGGTCGTCAGATAAATTTGGCCATCTGAAGTCTGGAGGGCTGTTGTCTTCCTACTCTGGGGTTTTTGGATTCATATATTTTAGGCCACTTCTTCCATCTTTAGGAAGAGCCTTGCAAACCTACGCTGAGGCTCAGAGATGTTGGTTTGGAGGGGATTTTCCTTTGCAAGGATGCTATAGGTCCCCGAGGGTCTAGGAAGGAGTTTGGGTTCCTTTGAGCAACCGGTTTTAGCGGGGAGCGAAGGGAGAGTAGCGGGTCTGTGTATGTGGAACGGAAAGTCGAGGGACGGAGCAGCCCTCGGGCAAAGGGAATGGAGGCACCTCCGGAAATAATGCGCTTTGACACCACGTTTAACACTGGCATACATTCTTCTTTTTAGTATTATGATAGTTTGGCCAAGCAGCAGCAGCCTTTGTGCCAAAACGCAAATCCCAGCGGCACTTAAAAGTGGTGCCAAAGCGCATCGTTTCCAGTGTTGATGTTTGTGGGAGGAATGGTGGCTCCAGATAGAGGCGAGATGCATTGAAGGTTTCACTGAAGCGGAATTGCCTTGGGCAAAATACATACATCTACATCTACATGTATATGTAGATGTATACATGCACAGTCTTTGGTCTGCAGGTGGGTCAACGAATGCTAGAGATTGAGGAGGAAGGAAAGAAGGTTCAGATTTGGGAGGCTTCGGGTTCAAGGGTCTGTTGGTGGAGGGTACTCTCAGGAAAGGGCAAAGACGCATGCATTTAGACAAACGCACACCCCTTTCCCCAAAACCAAGGACCACAATCCAGGTGGGTTATCCGGTGCTTTATTTCCCAAAGGCTCGCAGAGACACGTCCTCGCAGGTTCTGGGTTCGGGAAAAGAGCGGCCCTCCCGAAGGGGGTTTTTGGAGGAAGCCCTTCCCATCCGACCGGGGCTTTGCTGCCCGCTCGGTGTCCTCCGACGCGCGGCGCTCGATAATGTCGCCATCGGGGAGAAAAGCGCCCCATAGACGCCGAGCCCTGTGTCCGTCGGGGGTCTCCATGTGCAAATTGGCCTTTCGGAGGCGCCATCGATTCTCGCCGGCAGGGAACCAACACCGAGTCCTTTTCGTATGACTCTCTGCTTCTGAACGTGGGGCTCTTGTTGTTTTGGGGGTGAGAATGTCCTCTTTCTCTCGTCGTTTTCCCTCCTTTTAAACCCAAGCTCTGCTGGAGAAGGTCTTCCTTTCCTTTTCCTTTTCCTTCTTGATACCGAGAGCGCACTCGGGGGTCTTTAGCCCGACTTGCCCATAGGGAAACGCTGGAGAAATACATTCAGATTTTCCTAATGGGCAGGGTATATTTCCGCAATGGGTCTCTATGGGCGAGCGATGTCCTCGGTTTCACGGGGTCCCTATATGGACATTACTCCAAAGGGGAAACGGAGCTCGATGCGCGGACAAGGGCCGGGTTTGTACCCTACAAACAAAAAAAGGGGACTCGGGGTCCGATCGAAAAGGGACACAACTTGTACGGAGAACGTCCAGAGTATTTCTCCGCTGTTCAGTGATGACGATGATTTATTATAGCATCCTTAAAAGAAACAAAGGATACATAAGGAGTAATAACAATAATAATGTTTAGCTGCTTTCTTTGCTTTATGGTATTCGGACAGCGTAGAAATACTTTGGGCTTTAACAAACTGTCACTTTTCGATAATGCCCGAAAATGCCTTTTCTGTTGTTGTTCTCTTCGAGTCGTCGTAAATCTTTCGTTGTTGTTATTGTTGTTGTAAAAAAACAAAGAAACAAAATCACTTAATGTCATTCGCAGCGTCGGATGCGTAGTATTTGTAATAAAATGGCATTTTTGGGAGGGTTTCAAACTCTGTGTTGTGTGTTGTTTGTGTCGCAGAAGTCCAGAGAAGGATATTTGTTTTTTTAGGCCCCTCTCTCTCTCTGCCGTTTTGTCCCTTGAAAAGAAGTTACAAAACCCTGTGCTCTTTGGAAGGGCCCTTTTTTTTGGACTTCATCTCCCAGAAGCCTCAGCACCAGGGCCCTAGGCCTGAGGATTCTGGGAGATGAAGTCCAAAAGAGCACAGTCTGAGGATGATGGCACTGACGGGGGCATTCAAGTCCCCGGCCCTGTCAGCTGCAATCATGTCCTCCATTTGGAAATTTATAATTATGCTATAATTAATTATACAATAATTCTATATAATATATAAAAAATTTTATCCCTCCCTTCTATATTACTATACTTGTAACAATTATGTATAATATATTTCTATATTACATTTCTATTTCTACAACTGTATTTTTGGAATTTTCCCTGATGTATAGTCCACTGTAGCCTGGGTAACTCACAAATTGTATTTTTGGAATTTTCCCTGATGTATAGTCCACTGTAGCCTGGGTAACTCACAGATTGTATTTTTGGAATTTTCCCTGATGTATAGTCCAGTGTAGCCCGGGAAACCCGCCGATGGAATTTTGGGAATTTTCCCTGATGTATAGTCCAGGGTAGCCCGGGAAACGTGCCGATGGAATTTTTGGAATTTTCCCTGATGTATAGTTCAGTGTAGCCCGGGAAACCTGCCGATGGAATTTTCTGAATTTTCCCTGATGTATAGTCCAGTGTAGCCCGGGAAACCTGCCGATGGTATTTTTGGAATTTTCCCTGATGTATAGTCCAGTGTAGCCCGGGAAACCTGCCGATGGAATTTTCTTAATTTTCCCTGATGTATAGTCCAGTGTAGCCCGGGAAACCCGCCGATGGAATTTTGGGAATTTTCCCTGATGTATAGTCCAGTGTAGCCCGGGATACCTGCCGATGGTATTTTTGGAATTTTCCCTGATGTATAGTCCAGTGTAGCCCGGGAAACGTGCCGATGGAATTTTTGGAATTTTCCCTGATGTATAGTCCAGTGTAACCCGGGAAACCTGCCGATGGTATTTTTGGAATTTTCCCTGATGTATAGTCCAGTGTAGCCCGGGAAACCTGCCGATGGAATTTTCTTAACTTTCCCTGATGTATAGTCCAGTGTAGCCCGGGAAACCCGCCGATGGAATTTTGGGAATTTTCCCTGATGTATAGTCCAGTGTAGCCCGGGATACCTGCCGATGGAATTTTGGGAATTTTCCCTGATGTATAGTCCAGTGTAGCCCGGGAAACGTGCCGATGGAATTTTTGGAATTTTCCCTGATGTATAGTCCAGTGTAGCCCGGGAAACCCGCCGATGGAATTTTGGGAATTTTCCCTGATGTATAGTCCAGTGTAGCCCGGGAAACGTGCCGATGGAATTTTCTGAATTTTCCCTGATGTATAGTCCAGTGTAGCCCGGGAAACGTGCCGATGGAATTTTGGGAATTTTCCCTGATGTATAGTCCAGTGTAGCCCGGGAAACCCGCCGATGGAATTTTGGGAATTTTCCCTGATGTATAGTCCAGTGTAGCCCGGGAAACCTGCCGATGGAATTTTCTGAATTTTCCCTGATGTATAGTCCAGTGTAGCCCGGGAAACGTGCCGATGGAATTTTTGGAATTTTCCCTGATGTATAGTCCAGTGTAGCCCGGGAAACGTGCCGATGGAATTTTTGCAATTTTCCCTGATGTATAGTCCAGTGTAGCCCGGGAAACGTGCCGATGGAATTTTTGGAAGTTTCCCTGATGTATAGTCCAGTGTAGCCCTGGAAATTTGCCGATGGAATTTTTGGAATTTTCCCTGATGTATAGTCCAGGGTAGCCCGGGAAACGTGCCGATGGAATTTTTGGAAGTTTCCCTGATGTATAGTCCAGTGTAGCCCGGGAAACGTGCCGATGGAATTTTTGGAAGTTTCCCTGATGTATAGTCCAGTGTAGCCCTGGAAATTTGCCGATGGAATTTTTGGAATTTTCCCTGATGTATAGTCCAGTGTAGCCCGGGAAACGTGCCGATGGAATTTTTGGAAGTTTCCCTGATGTATAGTCCAGTGTAGCCCTGGAAATTTGCCGATGGAATTTTGGGAATTTTCCCTGATGTATAGTCCAGGGTAGCCCGGGAAACCTGCCGATGGAATTTTTGGAATTTTCCCTGATGTATAGTCCAGTGTAGCCCGGGAAACCTGCCGATTGAATTTTTGGAATTTTCCCTGATGTATAGTCCAGTGTAGCCCGGGAAACCCGCCGATGGAATTTTGGGAATTTTCCCTGATGTATAGTCCAGGGTAGCCCGGGAAACGTGCCGATGGAATTTTTGGAATTTTCCCTGATGTATAGTTCAGTGTAGCCCGGGAAACCTGCCGATGGAATTTTCTGAATTTTCCCTGATGTATAGTCCAGTGTAGCCCGGGAAACCTGCCGATGGTATTTTTGGAATTTTCCCTGATGTATAGTCCAGTGTAGCCCGGGAAACCTGCCGATGGAATTTTCTTAATTTTCCCTGATGTATAGTCCAGTGTAGCCCGGGAAACCCGCCGATGGAATTTTGGGAATTTTCCCTGATGTATAGTCCAGTGTAGCCCGGGATACCTGCCGATGGTATTTTTGGAATTTTCCCTGATGTATAGTCCAGTGTAGCCCGGGAAACGTGCCGATGGAATTTTTGGAATTTTCCCTGATGTATAGTCCAGTGTAACCCGGGAAACCTGCCGATGGTATTTTTGGAATTTTCCCTGATGTATAGTCCCAGTGTAGCCCGGGAAACCTGCCGATGGAATTTTCTTAACTTTCCCTGATGTATAGTCCAGTGTAGCCCGGGAAACCCGCCGATGGAATTTTGGGAATTTTCCCTGATGTATAGTCCAGTGTAGCCCGGGATACCTGCCGATGGAATTTTTGGGAATTTTCCCTGATGTATAGTCCAGTGTAGCCCGGGAAACGTGCCGATGGAATTTTTGGAATTTTCCCTGATGTATAGTCCAGCGTAGCCCGGGAAACCCGCCGATGGAATTTTGGGAATTTTCCCTGATGTATAGTCCAGTGTAGCCCGGGGAAACGTGCCGATGGAATTTTCTGAATTTTCCCTGATGTATAGTCCAGTGTAGCCCGGGAAACGTGCCGATGGAATTTTTGGAATTTTCCCTGATGTATAGTCCAGTGTAGCCCGGGAAACGTGCCGATGGAATTTTGGGAATTTTCCCTGATGTATAGTCCAGTGTAGCCCGGGAAACCCGCCGATGGAATTTTGGGAATTTCCCTGATGTATAGTCCAGTGTAGCCCGGGAAACCTGCCGATGGAATTTTCTGAATTTTCCCTGATGTATAGTCCAGTGTAGCCCGGGAAACGTGCCGATGGAATTTTTGGAATTTTCCCTGATGTATAGTCCAGTGTAGCCCGGGAAACGTGCCGATGGAATTTTTGCAATTTTCCCTGATGTATAGTCCAGTGTAGCCCGGGAAACGTGCCGATGGAATTTTTGGAAGTTTCCCTGATGTATAGTCCCAGTGTAGCCCTGGAAATTTGCCGATGGAATTTTTGGAATTTTCCCTGATGTATAGTCCAGGGTAGCCCGGGAAACGTGCCGATGGAATTTTTGGAAGTTTCCCTGATGTATAGTCCAGTGTAGCCCGGGAAACGTGCCGATGGAATTTTTGGAAGTTTCCCTGATGTATAGTCCAGTGTAGCCCTGGAAATTTGCCGATGGAATTTTTGGAATTTTCCCTGATGTATAGTCCAGTGTAGCCCGGGAAACGTGCCGATGGAATTTTTGGAAGTTTCCCTGATGTATAGTCCAGTGTAGCCCTGAAATTTGCCGATGGAATTTTGGGAATTTTCCCTGATGTATAGTCCAGGGTAGCCCGGGAAACCTGCCGATGGAATTTTTGGAATTTTCCCTGATGTATAGTCCAGTGTAGCCCGGGAAACTGCCGATTGAATTTTTGGAATTTTCCCTGATGTATAGTCCAGTGTAGCCCGGGAAACCCGCCGATGGAATTTTCGGAATTTTCCCTGATGTATAGTCCAGTGTAGCCCGGGAAACCCGCCGATGGAATTTTGGGAATTTTCCCTGATGTATAGTCCAGTGTAGCCCGGGAAACGTGCCGATGGAATTTTTGGAATTTTCCCTGATGTATAGTCCAGTGTAGCTCGGGAAACGTGCCGATGGAATTTTTGGATTTTTCCCTGATGTATAGTCCAGTGTAGCCCGGGAAACCTGCCGATGGAATTTTTGGAATTTTCCCTGATGTATAGTCCAGTGTAGCCCGGGAAACCTGCCGATGGAATTTTTGGAATTTTCCCTGATGTATAGTCCAGTGTAGCCCGGGAAACCTGCCGATGGAATTTTCGGAATTTTCCCTGATGTATAGTCCAGTGTAGCCCGGGAAACCCGCCGATGGAATTTTGGGAATTTTCCCTGATGTATAGTCCAGTGTAGCCCGGGAAACCCGCCGATGGAATTTTTGGAATTTTCCCTGATGTATAGTCCAGTGTAGCCCGGGAAACCCGCCGATGGAATTTTTGGAATTTTCCCTGATGTATAGTCCAGTGTAGCCCGCCGGGAAACCCGCCGATTGAATTTTTGGAATTTTCCCTGATGTATAGTCCAGTGTAGCCCGGGAAACCTGCCGATGGAATTTTCTGAATTTTCCCTGATGTATAGTCCAGTGTAGCCCGGGAAACCCGCCGATGGAATTTTGGGAATTTTCCCTGATGTATAGTCCAGTGTAGCCCGGGAAACCCGCCGATGGAATTTTGGGAATTTTCCCTGATGTATAGTCCAGGGTAGCCCGGGAAACGTGCCGATGGAATTTTGGGAATTTTCCCTGATGTATAGTCCAGTGTAGCCCGGGAAACGTGCCGATGGAATTTTTGGAATTTTCCCTGATGTATAGTCCAGTGTAGCCCGGGAAACCCGCCGATGGAATTTTTGGAATTTTCCCTGATGTATAGTCCAGTGTAGCCCGGGAAACCCGCCGATGGAATTTTTGGAATTTTCCCTGATGTATAGTCCAGTGTAGCCCGGGAAACCTGCCGACTGAATTTTTGGAATTTTCCCTGATGTATAGTCCAGTGTAGCCCGGGAAACCCGCCGATGGAATTTTCTGAATTTTCCCTGATGTATAGTCCAGTGTAGCCCGGGAAACCCGCCGATGGAATTTTGGGAATTTTCCCTGATGTATAGTCCAGTGTAGCCCGGGAAACCCGCCGATGGAATTTTGGGAATTTTCCCTGATGTATAGTCCAGGGTAGCCCGGGAAACCTGCCGATGGAATTTTTGGAATTTTCCCTGATGTATAGTCCAGTGTAGCCCGGGAAACCTGCCGATTGAATTTTTGGATTTTTCCCTGATGTATAGTCCAGTGTAGCCCGGGAAACCCGCCGATGGAATTTTCGGAATTTTCCCTGATGTATAGTCCAGTGTAGCCCGGGAAACCCGCCGATGGAATTTTGGGAATTTTCCCTGATGTATAGTCCAGTGTAGCCCGGGAAACGTGCCGATGGAATTTTTGGAATTTTCCCTGATGTATAGTCCAGTGTAGCTCAGGAAACGTGCCGATGGAATTTTTGGATTTTTCCCTGATGTACAGTCCAGTGTAGCCCGGGAAACCCGCCGATGGAATTTTTGGAATTTTCCCTGATGTATAGTCCAGTGTAGCCCGGGAAACCTGCCGATTGAATTTTTGGAATTTTCCCTGATGTATAGTCCAGTGTAGCCCGGGAAACCTGCCGATGGAATTTTCTGAATTTTCCCTGATGTATAGTCCAGTGTAGCCCAGGAAACCCGCCGATGGAATTTTGGGAATTTTCCCTGATGTATAGTCCAGTGTAGCCCGGGAAACCCGCCGATGGAATTTTGGGAATTTTCCCTGATGTATAGTCCAGTGTAGCCCGGGAAACGTGGCGATGGAATTTTTGGAATTTTCCCTGATGTATAGTCCAGGGTAGCCCGGGAAACGTGCCGATGGAATTTTTGGAATTTTCCCTGATGTATAGTCCAGTGTAGCCCGGGAAACCCGCCGATGGAATTTTGGGAATTTTCCCTGATGTATAGTCCAGTGTAGCCCGGGAAACGTGCCGATGGAATTTTTGGAATTTTCCCTGATGTATAGTCCAGTGTAGCCCGGGAAACGTGCCGATGGAATTTTTGGAATTTTCCCTGATGTATAGTCCAGGGTAGCCCGGGAAACGTGCCGATGGAATTTTTGGAATTTTCCCTGATGTATAGTCCAGTGTAGCCCGGGAAACCCGCCGATGGAATTTTGGGAATTTTCCCTGATGTATAGTCCAGTGTAGCCCGGGAAACGTGCCGATGGAATTTTTGGAATTTTCTCTGATGTATAGTCCAGTGTAGCCCGGGAAACGTGCCGATGGAATTTTTGGAATTTTCCCTGATGTATAGTCCAGTGTAGCCCGGGAAACCTGCCGATGGAATTTTCTGAATTTTCCCTGATGTATAGTCCAGTGTAGCCCGGGAAACCCGCCGATGGAATTTTGGGAATTTTCCCTGATGTATAGTCCCAGTGTAGCCCGGGAAACCCGCCGATGGAATTTTGGGAATTTTCCCTGATGTATAGTCCAGTGTAGCCCGGGAAACGTGCCGATGGAATTTTTGGAATTTTCCCTGATGTATAGTCCAGTGTAGCTCGGGAAACATGCCGATGGAATTTTTGGAATTTTCCCTGATGTACAGTCCAGTGTAGCCCGGGAAACGTGCCGATGGAATTTTTGGAATTTTCCCTGATGTATAGTCCAGTGTAGCCCGGGAAACGTGCCGATGGAATTTTTGGAATTTTCCCTGATGTATAGTCCAGGGTAGCCCGGGAAACGTGCCGATGGAATTTTTGGAATTTTCCCTGATGTATAGTCCAGTGTAGCCCGGGAAACCCGCCGATGGAATTTTGGGAATTTTCCCTGATGTATAGTCCAGTGTAGCCCGGGAAACGTGCCGATGGAATTTTGGGAATTTTCCCTGATGTATAGTCCAGTGTAGCCCGGGAAACCTGCCGATGGAATTTTCGGAATTTTCCCTGATGTATAGTCCAGTGTAGCCCGGGAAACCCGCCGATGGAATTTTTGGAATTTTCCCTGATGTATAGTCCAGTGTAGCCCGGGAAACGTGCCGATGGAATTTTGGGAATTTTCCCTGATGTATAGTCCAGTGTAGCCCGGGAAACCTGCCGATGGTATTTTTGGAATTTCCCCTGATGCATAGTCCAGTGTAGCCCGGGAAACCTGCCGATTGGATTTTTGCAATTTTCCCTGATGTATAGTCCAATGTAGGATGGGAAACCTGCCGATGGAATTTTGGGAATTTTCCCTGATGTATAGTCCAGTGTAGCCCGGGATACCTGCTGATGGAATTTTTGGAATTTCCCCTGATGCATAGTCCAGTGTAGCCCGGGAAACCTGCCGATTGGATTTTTGCAATTTTCCCTGATGTATAGTCCAATGTAGGATGGGAAACCTGCCGATGGAATTTTGGGAATTTTCCCTGATGTATAGTCCAGGGTAGCCCGGGAAACCCGCCGATGGAATTTTGGGAATTTTCCCTGATGTATAGTCCAGTGTAGCCCGGGAAACCCGCCGATGGAATTTTTGGAATTTTCCCTGATGTATAGTCCAGTGTAGCCCGGGAAACGTGCCGATGGAATTTTTGGAATCTTCCCTGATGTATAGTCCAGTGTAGCCCGGGAAACGTGCCGATGGAATTTTTGGAATTTTCCCTGATGTATAGTCCAGTGTAGCCCTGGAAGTTTGCCGATGGAATTTTTGGAATTTTCCCTGATGTATAGTCCAGGGTAGCCCGGGAAACATGCCGATGGAATTTTTGGAAGTTTCCCTGATGTATAGTCCAGTGTAGCCCGGGAAACCCGCCGATGGAATTTTGGGAATTTTCCCTGATGTATAGTCCAGTGTAGCCCGGGAAACGTGCCGATGGAATTTTTGGAATTTTCCCTGATGTATAGTCCAGTGTAGCTCGGGAAACGTGCCGATGGAATTTTTGGATTTTTCCCTGATGTACAGTCCAGTGTAGCCCGGGAAACCCGCCGATGGAATTTTTGGAATTTTCCCTGATGTATAGTCCAGTGTAGCCCGGGAAACCTGCCGATTGAATTTTTGGAATTTTCCCTGATGTATAGTCCAGTGTAGCCCGGGAAACCTGCCGATGGAATTTTCTGAATTTTCCCTGATGTATAGTCCAGTGTAGCCCTGGAAACCCGCCGATGGAATTTTGGGAATTTTCCCTGATGTATAGTCCAGTGTAGCCCGGGAAACCCGCCGATGGAATTTTGGGAATTTTCCCTGATGTATAGTCCAGTGTAGCCCGGGAAACGTGCCGATGGAATTTTGGGAATTTTCCCTGATATAGTCCAGTGTAGCCCGGGAAACCTGCCGATGGAATTTTTGGAATTTTCCCTGATGTATAGTCCAGTGTAGCCCGGGAAACCTGCCGATGGTATTTTTGGAATTTCCCCTGATGCATAGTCCAGTGTAGCCCGGGAAACCTGCCGATTTGATTTTTGCAATTTTCCCTGATGTATAGTCCAGTGTAGCCCGGGAAACCCGCCGATGGAATTTTGGGAATTTTCCCTGATGTATAGTCCAGTGTAGCCCGGGAAACGTGCCGATGGAATTTTTGGAATTTTCTCTGATGTATAGTCCAGTGTAGCCCGGGAAACGTGCCGATGGAATTTTTGGAATTTTCCCTGATGTATAGTCCAGTGTAGCCCGGGAAACCTGCCGATGGAATTTTCTGAATTTTCCCTGATGTATAGTCCAGTGTAGCCCGGGAAACCCGCCGATGGAATTTTGGGAATTTTCCCTGATGTATAGTCCAGTGTAGCCCGGGAAACCCGCCGATGGAATTTTGGGAATTTTCCCTGATGTATAGTCCAGTGTAGCCCGGGAAACGTGCCGATGGAATTTTTGGAATTTTCCCTGATGTATAGTCCAGTGTAGCTCGGGAAACATGCCGATGGAATTTTTGGAATTTTCCCTGATGTACAGTCCAGTGTAGCCCGGGAAACGTGCCGATGGAATTTTTGGAATTTTCCCTGATGTATAGTCCAGGGTAGCCCGGGAAACCCGCCGATGGAATTTTGGGAATTTTCCCTGATGTATAGTCCAGTGTAGCCCGGGAAACGTGCCGATGGAATTTTTGGAATTTTCCCTGATGTATAGTCCAGTGTAGCCCGGGAAACCCGCCGATGGAATTTTTGGAATTTTCCCTGATGTATAGTCCAGTGTAGCCCGGGAAACGTGCCGATGGAATTTTGGGAATTTTCCCTGATGTATAGTCCAGGGTAGCCCGGGAAACGTGCCGATGGAATTTTTGGAATTTTCCCTGATGTATAGTCCAGTGTAGCCCGGGAAACCTGCCGATGGAATTTTTGGAATTTTCCCTGATGTATAGTCCAGTGTAGCCCGGGAAACCTGCCGATGGTATTTTTGGAATTTCCCCTGATGCATAGTCCAGTGTAGCCCGGGAAACCTGCCGATTGGATTTTTGCAATTTTCCCTGATGTATAGTCCAATGTAGGATGGGAAACCTGCCGATGGAATTTTGGGAATTTTCCCTGATGTATAGTCCAGTGTAGCCCGGGATACCTGCCGATGGAATTTTTGGAATTTCCCCTGATGCATAGTCCAGTGTAGCCCGGGAAACCTGCCGATTGGATTTTTGCAATTTTCCCTGATGTATAGTCCAATGTAGGATGGGAAACCTGCCGATGGAATTTTGGGAATTTTCCCTGATGTATAGTCCAGGGTAGCCCGGGAAACGTGCCGATGGAATTTTTGGAAGTTTCCCTGATGTATAGTCCAGTGTAGCCCGGGAAACGTGCCGATGGAATTTTTGGAAGTTTCCCTGATGTATAGTCCAGTGTAGCCCTGGAAATTTGCCGATGGAATTTTTGGAATTTTCCCTGATGTATAGTCCAGTGTAGCCCGGGAAACGTGCCGATGGAATTTTTGGAAGTTTCCCTGATGTATAGTCCAGTGTAGCCCTGGAAATTTGCCGATGGAATTTTGGGAATTTTCCCTGATGTATAGTCCAGGGTAGCCCGGGAAACCTGCCGATGGAATTTTTGGAATTTTCCCTGATGTATAGTCCAGTGTAGCCCGGGAAACCTGCCGATTGAATTTTTGGAATTTTCCCTGATGTATAGTCCAGTGTAGCCCGGGAAACCCGCCGATGGAATTTTCGGAATTTTCCCTGATGTATAGTCCAGTGTAGCCCGGGAAACCCGCCGATGGAATTTTGGGAATTTTCCCTGATGTATAGTCCAGTGTAGCCCGGGAAACGTGCCGATGGAATTTTTGGAATTTTCCCTGATGTATAGTCCAGTGTAGCTCGGGAAACGTGCCGATGGAATTTTTGGATTTTTCCCTGATGTACAGTCCAGTGTAGCCCGGGAAACCCGCCGATGGAATTTTTGGAATTTTCCCTGATGTACAGTCCAGTGTAGCCCGGGAAACCTGCCGATTGAATTTTTGGAATTTTCCCTGATGTATAGTCCAGTGTAGCCCGGGAAACCTGCCGATGGAATTTTCTGAATTTTCCCTGATGTATAGTCCAGTGTAGCCCTGGAAACCCGCCGATGGAATTTTGGGAATTTTCCCTGATGTATAGTCCAGTGTAGCCCGGGAAACCCGCCGATGGAATTTTGGGAATTTTCCCTGATGTATAGTCCAGTGTAGCCCGGGAAACGTGCCGATGGAATTTTTGGAATTTTCCCTGATATAGTCCAGTGTAGCCCGGGAAACCTGCCGATGGAATTTTTGGAATTTTCCCTGATGTATAGTCCAGTGTAGCCCGGGAAACCTGCCGATTTGATTTTTGCAATTTTCCCTGATGTATAGTCCAATGTAGGATGGGAAACCTGCCGATGGAATTTTGGGAATTTTCCCTGATGTATAGTCCAGTGTAGCCCGGGATACCTGCCGATGGAATTTTTGGAATTTCCCCTGATGCATAGTCCAGTGTAGCCCGGGAAACCTGCCGATTGGATTTTTGCAATTTTCCCTGATGTATAGTCCAATGTAGGATGGGAAACCTGCCGATGGAATTTTGGGAATTTTCCCTGATGTATAGTCCAGGGTAGCCCGGGAAACCCGCCGATGGAATTTTGGGAATTTTCCCTGATGTATAGTCCAGTGTAGCCCGGGAAACCCGCCGATGGAATTTTTGGAATTTTCCCTGATGTATAGTCCAGTGTAGCCCGGGAAACGTGCCGATGGAATTTTTGGAATTTTCCCTGATGTATAGTCCAGTGTAGCCCGGGAAACGTGCCGATGGAATTTTTGGAATTTTCCCTGATGTATAGTCCAGTGTAGCCCGGGAAACCCGCCGATGGAATTTTTGGAATTTTCCCTGATGTATAGTCCAGTGTAGCCCGGGAAACGTGCCGATGGAATTTTCTTAATTTTCCCTGATGTATAGTCCAGTGTAGCCCGGGAAACCCGCCGATGGAATTTTGGGAATTTTCCCTGATGTATAGTCCAGTGTAGCCCGGGATACCTGCCGATGGAATTTTTGGAATTTTCCCTGATGTATAGTCCAGTGTAGCCCGGGAAACGTGCCGATGGAATTTTTGGAATTTTCCCTGATGTATAGTCCAGTGTAGCCCGGGAAACGTGCCGATGGAATTTTGGGAATTTTCCCTGATGTATAGTCCAGTGTAGCCCGGGAAACGTGCCGATGGAATTTTCTGAATTTTCCCTGATGTATAGTCCAGTGTAGCCCGGGAAACCTGCCGATGGAATTTTTGGAATTTTCCCTGATGTATAGTCCAGTGTAGCCCGGGAAACGTGCCGATGGAATTTTTGGAATTTTCCCTGATGTATAGTCCAGTGTAACCCAGGAAACCTGCCGATGGAATTTTTTGAATTTTCCCTGATGTATAGTCCAGTGTAGCCCGGGAAACGTGCCGATGGAATTTTTGGAAGTTTCCCTGATGTATAGTCCAGTGTAGCCCGGGAAACCCGCCGATGGAATTTTGGGAATTTTCCCTGATGTATAGTCCAGTGTAGCCCGGGATACCTGCCGATGGAATTTTGGGAATTTTCCCTGATGTATAGTCCAGTGTAGCCCGGGAAACGTGCCGATAGAATTTTTGGAATTTTCCCTGATGTATAGTCCAGTGTAGCCCGGGAAACGTGCCGATGGAATTTTGGGAATTTTCCCTGATGTATAGTCCAGTGTAGCCCGGGAAACGTGCCGATGGAATTTTCTGAATTTTCCCTGATGTATAGTCCAGTGTAGCCCGGGAAACGTGCCGATGGAATTTTCTGAATTTTCCCTGATGTATAGTCCAGTGTAGCCCGGGAAACGTGCCGATGGAATTTTCTGAATTTTCCCTGATGTATAGTCCAGTGTAGCCCGGGAAACCTGCCGATGGAATTTTCTGAATTTTCCCAGATGTATAGTCCAGTGTAGCCCGGGAAACCTGCCGATGGTATTTTTGGAATTTTCCCTGATGTATAGTCCAGTGTAGCCCGGGAGACCTGCCGATGGAATTTTCTTAATTTTCCCTGATGTATAGTCCAGTGTAGCCCGGGAAACCCGCCGATGGAATTTTGGGAATTTTCCCTGATGTATAGTCCAGTGTAGCCCGGGAAACGTGCCGATGGAATTTTTGGAATTTTCCCTGATGTATAGTCCAGTGTAGCCCGGGAAACGTGCCGATGGAATTTTTGGAATTTCCCCTGATGTATAGTCCAGTGTAGCCCGGGAAACGTGCCGATGGAATTTTGGGAATTTTCCCTGATGTATAGTCCAGTGTAGCCCGGGAAACGTGCCGATGGAATTTTTGGAATTTTCCCTGATGTATAGTCCAGTGTAGCCCGGGAAACGTGCCGATGGAATTTTTGCAATTTTCCCTGATGTATAGTCCAGTGTAGCCCGGGAAACCCGCCGATGGAATTTTTGGAAGTTTCCCTGATGTATAGTCCAGTGTAGCCCTGGAAATTTGCCGATGGAATTTTTGGAATTTTCCCTGATGTATAGTCCAGGGTAGCCCGGGAAACCTGCCGATGGAATTTTTGGAATTTTCCCTGATGTATAGTCCAGTGTAGCCCGGGATACCTGCCGATGGAATTTTTGGAATTTTCCCTGATGTATAGTCCAGTGTAGCCCGGGAAACGTGCCGATGGAATTTTTGGAATTTTCCCTGATGTATAGTCCAGTGTAGCCCGGGAAACGTGCCGATGGAATTTTGGGAATTTTCCCTGATGTATAGTCCAGTGTAGCCCGGGAAACGTGCCGATGGAATTTTCTGAATTTTCCCTGATGTATAGTCCAGTGTAGCCCGGGAAACCTGCCGATGGAATTTTTGGAATTTTCCCTGATGTATAGTCCAGTGTAGCCCGGGAAACGTGCCGATGGAATTTTTGGAATTTTCCCTGATGTATAGTCCAGTGTAACCCGGGAAACCTGCCGATGGAATTTTTTGAATTTTCCCTGATGTATAGTCCAGTGTAGCCCGGGAAACCTGCCGATGGAATTTTCTTAATTTTCCCTGATGTATAGTCCAGTGTAGCCCGGGAAACCCGCCGATGGAATTTTGGGAATTTTCCCTGATGTATAGTCCAGTGTAGCCCGGGATACCTGCCGATGGAATTTTGGGAATTTTCCCTGATGTATAGTCCAGTGTAGCCCGGGAAACGTGCCGATAGAATTTTTGGAATTTTCCCTGATGTATAGTCCAGTGTAGCCCGGGAAACGTGCCGATGGAATTTTGGGAATTTTCCCTGATGTATAGTCCAGTGTAGCCCGGGAAACGTGCCGATGGAATTTTCTGAATTTTCCCTGATGTATAGTCCAGTGTAGCCCGGGAAACGTGCCGATGGAATTTTCTGAATTTTCCCTGATGTATAGTCCAGTGTAGCCCGGGAAACGTGCCGATGGAATTTTTGGAATTTTCCCTGATGTATAGTCCAGTGTAGCCCCGGAAACGTGCCGATGGAATTTTCTGAATTTTCCCTGATGTATAGTCCAGTGTAGCCCGGGAAACCTGCCGATGGAATTTTCTGAATTTTCCCAGATGTATAGTCCAGTGTAGCCCGGGAAACCTGCCGATGGTATTTTTGGAATTTTCCCTGATGTATAGTCCAGTGTAGCCCGGGAAACCTGCCGATGGAATTTTCTTAATTTTCCCTGATGTATAGTCCAGTGTAGCCCGGGAAACCCGCCGATGGAATTTTGGGAATTTTCCCTGATGTATAGTCCAGTGTAGCCCGGGAAACGTGCCGATGGAATTTTTGGAATTTTCCCTGATGTATAGTCCAGTGTAGCCCGGGATACCTGCCGATGGAATTTTTGGAATTTTCCCTGATGTATAGTCCAGTGTAGCCCGGGAAACCCGCCGATGGAATTTTGGGAATTTTCCCTGATGTATAGTCCAGTGTAGCCCGGGATACCTGCCGATGGAATTTTGGGAATTTTCCCTGATGTATAGTCCAGTGTAGCCCGGGAAACGTGTCGATGGAATTTTTGCAATTTTCCCTGATGTATAGTCCAGTGTAGCCCGGGAAACCCGCCGATGGAATTTTTGGAAGTTTCCCTGATGTATAGTCCAGTGTAGCCCTGGAAATTTGCCGATGGAATTTTTGGAATTTTCCCTGATGTATAGTCCAGGGTAGCCCGGGAAACCTGCCGATGGAATTTTTGGAAGTTTCCCTGATGTATAGTCCAGTGTAGCCCGGGAAACCTGCCGATGGAATTTTCTGAATTTTCCCTGATGTATAGTCCAGTGTAGCCCGGGAAACCCGCCGATGGAATTTTGGGAATTTTCCCTGATGTATAGTCCAATGTAGCCCGGGAAACGTGCCGATGGAATTTTTGGAATTTTCCCTGATGTATAGTCCAGTGTAGCTCGGGAAACGTGCCGATGGAATTTTTGGATTTTTCCCTGATGTACAGTCCAGTGTAGCCCGGGAAACCCGCCGATGGAATTTTTGGAATTTTCCCTGATGTATAGTCCAGTGTAGCCCGGGAAACCTGCCGACTGAATTTTTGGAATTTTCCCTGATGTATAGTCCAGTGTAGCCCGGGAAACCTGCCGATGGAATTTTCTGAATTTTCCCTGATGTATAGTCCAGTGTAGCCCGGGAAACCCGCCGATGGAATTTTGGGAATTTTCCCTGATGTATAGTCCAGTGTAGCCCGGGAAACCCGCCGATGGAATTTTCTGAATTTTCCCTGATGTATAGTCCAGTGTAGCCCGGGATACCTGCCGATGGAATTTTGGGAATTTTCCCTGATGTATAGTCCAGTGTAGCCCGGGAAACGTGCCGATGGAATTTTTGGAATTTTACCTGATGTATAGTCCAGTGTAGCCCGGGATACCTGCCGATGGAATTTTTGGAATTTTCCCTGATGTATAGTCAAGTGTAGCCCGGGAAACCCGCCGATGGAATTTTTGGAATTTTCCCTGATGTATAGTCCAGTGTAGCCCGGGAAACCCGCCGATGGAATTTTCTGAATTTTCCCTGATGTATAGTCCAGTGTAGCCCGGGATACCTGCCGATGGAATTTTGGGAATTTTCCCTGATGTATAGTCCAGTGTAGCCCGGGAAACGTGCCGATGGAATTTTCGGAATTTTCCCTGATGTATAGTCCAGTGTAGCCCGGGATACCTGCCGATGGAATTTTTGGAATTTTCCCTGATGTATAGTCCAGTGTAGCCCGGGATACCTGCCGATGGAATTTTGGGAATTTTCCCTGATGTATAGTCCAGTGTAGCCCGGGAAACGTGCCGATGGAATTTTTGGAATTTTCCCTGATGTATAGTCCAGTGTAGCCCGGGATACCTGCCGATGGAATTTTTGGAATTTTCCCTGATGTATAGTCCAGTGTAGCCCGGGAAACCCGCCGATGGAATTTTGGGAATTTTCCCTGATGTATAGTCCAGTGTAGCCCGGGATACCTGCCGATGGAATTTTGGGAATTTTCCCTGATGTATAGTCCAGTGTAGCCCGGGAAACGTGCCGATGGAATTTTTGGAATTTTCCCTGATGTATAGTCCAGTGTAGCCCGGGAAACATGCCGATGGAATTTTGGGAATTTTCCCTTATGTATAGTGCAATGTAGCCCGGGAAACGTGCCGATGGAATTTTCTGAATTTTCCCTGATGTATAGTCCAGTGTAGCCCGGGAAACGTGCCGATGGAATTTTTGGAATTTTCCCTGATGTATAGTCCAGTGTAGCCCGGGAAACCCGCCGATGGAATTTTTGGAAGTTTCCCTGATGTATAGTCCAGTGTAGCCCTGGAAATTTGCCGATGGAATTTTTGGAATTTTCCCTGATGTATAGTCCAGGGTAGCCCGGGAAACGTGCCGATGGAATTTTTGGAAGTTTCCCTGATGTATAGTCCAGTGTAGCCCGGGAAACGTGCCGATGGAATTTTTGGAAGTTTCCCTGATGTATAGTCCAGTGTAGCCCTGGAAATTTGCCGATGGAATTTTGGGAATTTTCCCTGATGTATAGTCCAGTGTAGCCCGGGAAACGTGCCGATGGAATTTTTGGAAGTTTCCCTGATGTATAGTCCAGTGTAGCCCTGTAAATTTGCCGATGGAATTTTGGGAATTTTCCCTGATGTATAGTCCAGTGTAGCCCGGGAAACCTGCCGATGGAATTTTCTGAATTTTCCCTGATGTATAGTCCAGTGTAGCCCGGGAAACCCGCCGATGGAATTTTGGGAATTTTCCCTGATGTATAGTCCAGTGTAGCCCGGGAAACGTGCCGATGGAATTTTTGGAATTTTCCCTGATGTATAGTCCAGTGTAGCTCGGGAAACGTGCCGATGGAATTTTTGGATTTTTCCCTGATGTACAGTCCAGTGTAGCCCGGGAAACCCGCCGATGGAATTTTTGGAATTTTCCCTGATGTATAGTCCAGTGTAGCCCGGGAAACCTGCCGACTGAATTTTTGGAATTTTCCCTGATGTATAGTCCAGTGTAGCCCGGGAAACCTGCCGATGGAATTTTCTGAATTTTCCCTGATGTATAGTCCAGTGTAGCCCGGGAAACCCGCCGATGGAATTTTTGCAATTTTCCCTGATGTATAGTCCAGTGTAGCCCGGGAAACCCGCCGATGGAATTTTCTGAATTTTCCCTGATGTATAGTCCAGTGTAGCCCGGGATACCTGCCGATGGAATTTTTGGAATTTTCCCTGATGTATAGTCCAGTGTAGCCCGGGAAACCCGCCGATGGAATTTTGGGAATTTTCCCTGATTTATAGTCCAGTGTAGCCCGGGAAACCCGCCGATGGAATTTTGGGAATTTTCCCTGATGTATAGTCCAGTGTAGCCCGGGATACCTGCCGATGGAATTTTGGGAATTTTCCCTGATGTATAGTCCAGTGTAGCCCGGGAAACGTGCCGATGGAATTTTTGGAATTTTCCCTGATGTATAGTCCAGTGTAGCCCGGGAAACGTGCCGATGGAATTTTGGGAATTTTCCCTGATGTATAGTCCAGTGTAGCCCGGGAAACGTGCCGATGGAATTTTTGGAATTTTCCCTGATGTATAGTCCAGTGTAGCCCGGGAAACCTGCCGATGGAATTTTCTGAATTTTCCCTAATGTATAGTCCAGTGTAGCCCGGGAAACGTGCCGATGGAATTTTTGGAATTTTCCCTGATGTATAGTCCAGTGTAGCCCGGGAAACCTGCCGATGGAATTTTCTGAATTTTCCCTAATGTATAGTCCAGGGTAGCCCGGGAAACGTGCCGATGGAATTTTTGCAATTTTCCCTGATGTATAGTCCAGGGTAGCCCGGGAAACGTGCCGATGGAATTTTTGGAAGTTTCCCTGATGTATAGTCCAGTGTAGCCCGGGAAACGTGCCGATGGAATTTTTGGAAGTTTCCCTGATGTATAGTCCAGTGTAGCCCTGGAAATTTGCCGATGGAATTTTGGGAATTTTCCCTGATGTATAGTCCAGTGTAGCCCGGGAAACGTGCCGATGGAATTTTTGGAAGTTTCCCTGATGTATAGTCCAGTGTAGCCCTGGAAATTTGCCGATGGAATTTTGGAATTTTCCCTGATGTATAGTCCAGGGTAGCCCGGGAAACCTGCCGATGGAATTTTTGGAATTTTCCCTGATGTATAGTCCAGTGTAGCCCGGGAAACCTGCCGATGGAATTTTCTGAATTTTCCCTGATGTATAGTCCAGTGTAGCCCGGGAAACCCGCCGATGGAATTTTGGGAATTTTCCCTGATGTATAGTCCAGTGTAGCCCGGGAAACGTGCCGATGGAAGTTTTGGAATTTTCCGTGATGTATAGTCCAGTGTAGCTCGGGAAACGTGCCGATGGAATTTTTGGATTTTTCCCTGATGTACAGTCCAGTGTAGCCCGGGAAACCCGCCGATGGAATTTTTGGAATTTTCCCTGATGTATAGTCCAGTGTAGCCCGGGAAACCTGCCGATTGAATTTTTGGAATTTTCCCTGATGTATAGTCCAGTGTAGCCCGGGAAACCTGCCGATGGAATTTTCTGAATTTTCCCTGATGTATAGTCCAGTGTAGCCCGGGAAACCCGCCGATGGAATTTTGGGAATTTTCCCTGATGTATAGTCCAGTGTAGCCCGGGAAACCCGCCGATGGAATTTTGGGAATTTTCCCTGATGTATAGTCCAGTGTAGCCCGGGAAACATACCGATGGAATTTTTGGAATTTTCCCTGATGTATAGTCCAGTGTAGCCCGGGAAACGTGCCGATGGAATTTTTGGAATTTTCCCTGATGTATAGTCCAGTGTAGCCCGGGAAACATACCGATGGAATTTTTGGAATTTCCCCAGATGTATAGTCCAGTGTAGCCCGGGAAACATACCGATGGAATTTTTGGAATTTTCCCTGATGTATAGTCCAGTGTAGCCCGGGAAACATACCGATGGAATTTGTGGAATTTCCCCAGATGTATAGTCCAGTGTAGCCCGGGAAACGTGCCGATGGAATTTTTGGAATTTTCCCTGATGTATAGTCCAGTGTAGCCCGGGAAACCCGCCGATGGAATTTTTGGAATTTTCCCTTATGTATAGTCCAGGGTAGCCCGGGAAACGTGCCGATGGAATTTTTGGAATTTTCCCTGATGTATAGTCCAGTGTAGCCCGGGAAACCTGCCGATGGTATTTTTGGAATTTTCCCGCCCGGGAAACCTGCCGATGGAATTTTTGGAATTTTCCCTGATGTATAGTCCAGTGTAGCCCGGTAAACGTGCCGATGGAATTTTCTGAATTTTCCCTGATGTATAGTCCAGTGTAGCCCGGGAAACGTGCCGATGGAATTTTTGGAATTTTCCCTGATGTATAGTCCAGTGTAGCCCTGGAAACGTGCCGATGGAATTTTTGGAATTTTCCCTGATGTATAGTCCAGTGTAGCTCGGGAAACATGCCGATGGAATTTTTGGAATTTTCCCTGATGTATAGTCCAGTGTAGCCCGGGAAACGTGCCGATGGAATTTTTGGAAGTTTCCCTGATGTATAGTCCAGTGTAGCCCGGGAAACCCGCCGATGGAATTTTTGGAATTTTCCCTGATGTATAGTCCAGTGTAGCCCGGGAAACCTGCCGATGGTATTTTTGGAATTTTCCCTGATGTATAGTCCAGTGTAGCCCGGGAAACCCGCCGATGGAATTTTTGGAATTTTCCCTGATGTATAGTCCAGTGTAGCCCGGGAAACATGCCGATGGAATTTTCGGAATTTTCCCTGATGTATAGTCCAGTGTAGCCCGGGAAACGTGCCGATGGAATTTTTGGAATTTTCCCTGATGTATAGTCCAGTGTAGCCCGGGAAACGTGCCGATGGAATTTTCTGAATTTTCCCTGATGTATAGTCCAGTGTAGCCCGGGAAACCCGCCGATGGAATTTTTGGAATTTTCCCTGATGTATAGTCCAGTGTAGCCCGGGAAACGTGCCGATGGAATTCTTGGAATTTTCCCTGATGTATAGTCCAGTGTAGCCCGGGAAACCCGCCGATGGAATTTTGGGAATTTTCCCTGATGTATAGTCCAGTGTAGCCCGGGAAACGTGCCGATGGAATTCTTGGAATTTTCCCTGATGTATAGTCCAGTGTAGCCCGGGAAACCCGCCGATGGAATTTTGGGAATTTTCCCTGATGTATAGTCCAGTGTAGCCCGGGAAACGTGCCGATGGAATTTTTGGAATTTTCCCTGATGTATAGTCCAGTGTAGCCCGGGAAACCTGCCGATGGTATTTTTGGAATTTTCCCTGATGTATAGTCCAGTGTAGCCCGGGAAACCTGCCGATGGAATTTTGGGAATTTTCCCTGATGTATAGTCCAGGGTAGCCCGGGAAACGTGCCGATGGAATTTTTGGAATTTTCCCTGATGTATAGTCCAGTGTAGCCCAGGAAACCCGCCGATGGAATTTTGGGAATTTTCCCTGATGTATAGTCCAGTGTAGCCCGGGAAACCTGCCGATGGAATTTTCTGAATTTTCCCTGATGTATAGTCCAGTGTAGCCCGGGATACCTGCCGATGGAATTTTTGGAATTTTCCCTGATGTATAGTCCAGTGTAGCCCGGGAAACCTGCCGATTGAATTTTTGGAATTTTCCCTGATGTATAGTCCAGTGTAGCCCGGGAAACCTGCCGATGGAATTTTCTGAATTTTCCCTGATGTATAGTCCAGTGTAGCCCGGGAAACCCGCCGATGGAATTTTGGGAATTTTCCCTGATGTATAGTCCAGTGTAGCCCGGGAAACGTGCCGATGGAATTTTTGGAATTTTCCCTGATGTATAGTCCAGTGTAGCTCGGGAAACGTGCCGATGGAATTTTTGGAATTTTCCCTGATGTACAGTCCAGTGTAGCCCGGGAAACGTGCCGATGGAATTTTTGGAATTTTCCCTGATGTATAGTCCAGTGTAGCCCGGGAAACCTGCCGATGGAATTTTCTGAATTTTCCCTGATGTATAGTCCAGTGTAGCCCGGGAAACCCGCCAATGGAATTTTGGGAATTTTCCCTGATGTATAGTCCAGTGTAGCCCGGGAAACGTGCCGATGGAATTTTCTTAATTTTCCCTGATGTATAGTCCAGTGTAGCTCGGGAAACATGCCGGTGGAATTTTTGGAATTTTCCCTGATGTACAGTCCAGTGTAGCCCGGGAAACCCGCCGATGGAATTTTGGGAATTTTCCCTGATGTATAGTCCAGGGTAGCCCGGGAAACCCGCCGATGGAATTTTTGGAATTTTCCCTGATGTATAGTCCAGTGTAGCCCGGGAAACCTGCCGATGGTATTTTTGGAATTTTCCCTCATGTATAATCCAGTGTAGCCCTGGAAATGTGCCGATGGAATTTTGGGAATTTTCCCTGATGTATAGTCCAATGTAGCCCTGGAAATGTGCTGATGGAATTTTTGGAATTTTCCCTGATGTATAGTCCAGTGTAGCCCTGGAAATGTGCCGATGGAATTTTTGGAATTAGCCCGGGAAACGTGCCGATGGAATTTGTGGAATTTTCCCTGATGTATAGTCCAGTGTAGCCCTGGAAATGTGCCGATGGAATTTTTGGAATTTTCCCTGATGTATAGTCCAGTGTAGCCCTGGAAATGTGCCGATGGAATTTTTGGAATTTTCCCTGATGTATAGTCCAGTGTAGCCCGGGAAACCTGCCGATGGAATTTTTGGAATTTTCCCTGATGTATAGTCCAGTGTAGCCCGGGAAACCTGCCGATGGTATTTTTGGAATTTTCCCTGATGTATAGTCCAGTGTAGCCCGGGATACCTGCCGATGGAATTTTGGGAATTTCCCCTGATGTATAGTCCAGTGTAGCCCGGGAAACCTGCCGATGGAATTTGTGGAATTTCCCCAGATGTATAGTCCAGTGTAGCCCGGGAAACGTGCCGATGGAATTTTTGGAATTTTCCCTGATGTATAGTCCAGGGTAGCCCGGGAAACGTGCCGATGGTATTTTTGGAATTTTCCCTGATGTATAGTCCAGTGTAGCCCGGGAAACGTGCCGATGGTATTTTTGGAATTTCCCCTGATGTATAGTCCAGTGTAGCCCGGGAAACGTGCCGATGGAATTTTTGGAATTTTCCCTGATGTATAGTCCAGTGTAGCCCGGGAAACGTGCCGATGGAATTTTTGGAATTTTCCCTGATGTATAGTCCAGTGTAGCCCTGGAAAAGTGCCGATGGAATTTTTGGAATTTTCCCTGATGTATAGTCCAGTGTAGCCCGGGAAACCTGCCGATGGAATTTTTGGAATTTTCCCTGATGTATAGTCCAGTGTAGCCCGGGAAACCTGCCGATGGAATTTTTGGAATTTTCCCTGATGTATAGTCCAGTGTAGCCCGGGAAACCCGCCGATGGAATTTTTGGAATTTTCCCTGATGTATAGTCCAGTGTAGCCCGGGAAACGTGCCGATGGAATTTTTGGAATCTTCCCTGATGTATAGTCCAGTGTAGCCCGGGAAACGTGCCGATGGAATTTTTGGAATCTTCCCTGATGTATAGTCCAGTGTAGCCCGGGAAACGTGCCGATGGTATTTTTGGAATTTTCCCTGATGTATAGTCCAGGGTAGCCCGGGAAACCTGCCAATGGTATTTTTGGAATTTTCCCTGATGTATAGTCCAGTGTAGCCCGGGAAACGTGCCGATGGAATTTTTGGAATTTTCCCTGATGTATAGTCCAGTGTAGCCCGGGAAACGTGCCGATGGAATTTTTGGAATTTTCCCTGATGTATAGTCCAGTGTAGCCCTGGAAAAGTGCCGATGGAATTTTTGGAATTTTCCCTGATGTATAGTCCAGTGTAGCCCGGGAAACCTGCCGATGGAATTTTTGGAATTTTCCCTGATGTATAGTCCAGTGTAGCCCGGGAAACCTGCCGATGGAATTTTTGGAATTTTCCCTGATGTATAGTCCAGTGTAGCCCGGGATACCTGCCGATGGAATTTTGGGAATTTCCCCTGATGTATAGTCCAGGGTAGCCCGGGAAACCTGCCGATGGAATTTGTGGAATTTCCCCAGATGTATAGTCCAGTGTAGCCCGGGAAACGTGCCGATGGAATTTTTGGAATTTTCCCTGATGTATAGTCCAGTGTAGCCCGGGAAACCTGCCGATGGAATTTGTGGAATTTCCCCAGATGTATAGTCCAGTGTAGCCCGGGAAACGTGCCGATGGAATTTTTGGAATTTTCCCTGATGTATAGTCCAGTGTAGCCCGGGAAACGTGCCGATGGAATTTTTGGAATTTTCCCTGATGTATAGTCCAGTGTAGCCCGGGAAACGTGCCGATGGAATTTTTGGAATTTTCCCTGATGTATAGTCTAGGGTAGCCCGGGAAACCTGCCGATGGAATTTGTGGAATTTCCCCAGATGTATAGTCCAGTGTAGCCCGGGAAACGTGCCGATGGAATTTTTGGAATTTTCCCTGATGTATAGTCCAGTGTAGCCCGGGAAACCTGCCGATGGAATTTGTGGAATTTCCCCAGATGTATAGTCCAGTGTAGCCCGGGAAACGTGCCGATGGAATTTTTGGAATTTTCCCTGATGTATAGTCCAGTGTAGCCCGGGAAACGTGCCGATGGAATTTTTGGAATTTCCCCTGATGTATAGTCCAGTGTAGCCCGGGAAACCTGCCGATGGAATTTGTGGAATTTCCCCAGATGTATAGTCCAGTGTAGCCCGGGAAACGTGCCGATGGAATTTTTGGAATTTTCCCTGATGTATAGTCCAGTGTAGCCCGGGAAACGTGCCGATGGAATTTTTGGAATTTTCCCTGATGTATAGTCCAGTGTAGCCCGGGAAACGTGCCGATGGAATTTTTGGAATTTTCCCTGATGTATAGTCCAGTGTAGCCCGGGAAACCTGCCGATGGAATTTGTGGAATTTCCCCAGATGTATAGTCCAGTGTAGCCCGGGAAACGTGCCGATGGAATTTTTGGAATTTTCCCTGATGTATAGTCCAGTGTAGCCCGGGAAACGTGCCGATGGAATTTTTGGAATTTTCCCTGATGTATAGTCCAGTGTAGCCCGGGAAACCCGCCGATGGAATTTTTGGAATTTTCCCTGATGTATAGTCCAGTGTAGCCCGGGAAACCTGCCGATGGATTTTTGGAATTTTCCCTGATGTATAGTCCAGTGTAGCCCGGGAAACCTGCCGATTGAATTTTTGGAATTTTCCCTGATGTATAGTCCAGGGTAGCCCGGGAAACGTGCCGATGGAATTTTTGGAATTTTCCCTGATGTATAGTCCAGTGTAGCCCGGGAAACGTGCCGATGGAATTTTTGGAATTTTCCCTGATGTATAGTCCAGTGTAGCCCGGGAAACGTGCCGATGGAATTTTTGGAATTTTCCCTGATGTATAGTCCAGGGTAGCCCGGGAAACGTGCCGATGGAATTTTTGGAATCTTCCCTGATGTATAGTCCAGTGTAGCCCAGGAAACGTGCCGATGGAATTTTTGGAATCTTCCCTGATGTATAGTCCAGTGTAGCCCAGGAAACGTGCCGATGGAATTTTTGGAATTTTCCCTGATGTATAGTCCAGGGTAGCCCGGGAAACCCGCCGATGGTATTTTTGGAATTTTCCCTGATGTATAGTCCAGTGTAGCCCGGGAAACGTGCCGATGGAATTTTTGGAATCTTCCCTGATGTATAGTCCAGTGTAGCCCGGGAAACGTGCCGATGGAATTTTTGGAATCTTCCCTGATGTATAGTCCAGTGTAGCCCGGGAAACGTGCCGATGGAATTTTTGGAATCTTCCCTGATGTATAGTCCAGTGTAGCCCGGGAAACGTGCCGATGGAATTTTTGGAATTTTCCCTGATGTATAGTCCAGGGTAGCCCGGGAAACGTGCCGATGGTATTTTTGGAATTTTCCCTGATGTATAGTCCAGTGTAGCCCGGGAAACGTGCCGATGGTATTTTTGGAATTTTCCCTGATGTATAGTCCAGTGTAGCCCGGGAAACGTGCCGATGGAATTTTTGGAATTTTCCCTGATGTATAGTCCAGTGTAGCCCGGGAAACGTGCCGATGGAATTTTTGGAATTTTCCCTGATGTATAGTCCAGTGTAGCCCTGGAAAAGTGCCGATGGAATTTTTGGAATTTTCCCTGATGTATAGTCCAGTGTAGCCCGGGAAACCTGCCGATGGAATTTTTGGAATTTTCCCTGATGTATAGTCCAGTGTAGCCCGGGAAACCTGCCGATGGAATTTGTGGAATTTCCCCAGATGTATAGTCCAGTGTAGCCCGGGAAACGTGCCGATGGAATTTTTGGAATTTTCCCTGATGTATAGTCCAGTGTAGCCCGGGAAACCTGCCGATGGAATTTGTGGAATTTCCCCAGATGTATAGTCCAGTGTAGCCCGGGAAACGTGCCGATGGAATTTTTGGAATTTTCCCTGATGTATAGTCCAGTGTAGCCCGGGAAACGTGCCGATGGAATTTTGGGAATTTCCCCTGATGTATAGTCCAGTGTAGCCCGGGAAACCTGCCGATGGAATTTGTGGAATTTCCCCAGATGTATAGTCCAGTGTAGCCCGGGAAACGTGCCGATGGAATTTTTGGAATTTTCCCTGATGTATAGTCCAGTGTAGCCCGGGAAACGTGCCGATGGAATTTTTGGAATTTTCCCTGATGTATAGTCCAGTGTAGCCCGGGAAACGTGCCGATGGAATTTTTGGAATTTTCCCTGATGTATAGTCCAGGGTAGCCCGGGAAACCTGCCGATGGAATTTGTGGAATTTCCCCAGATGTATAGTCCAGTGTAGCCCGGGAAACGTGCCGATGGAATTTTTGGAATTTTCCCTGATGTATAGTCCAGTGTAGCCCGGGAAACCTGCCGATGGAATTTGTGGAATTTCCCCAGATGTATAGTCCAGTGTAGCCCGGGAAACGTGCCGATGGAATTTTTGGAATTTTCCCTGATGTATAGTCCAGTGTAGCCCGGGAAACGTGCCGATGGAATTTTTGGAATTTTCCCTGATGTATAGTCCAGTGTAGCCCGGGAAACGTGCCGATGGAATTTTTGGAATTTTCCCTGATGTATAGTCCAGTGTAGCCCGGGAAACGTGCCGATGGAATTTTTGGAATTTTCCCTGATGTATAGTCCAGGGTAGCCCGGGAAACGTGCCGATGGAATTTTTGGAATCTTCCCTGATGTATAGTCCAGTGTAGCCCAGGAAACGTGCCGATGGAATTTTTGGAATCTTCCCTGATGTATAGTCCAGTGTAGCCCAGGAAACGTGCCGATGGAATTTTTGGAATTTTCCCTGATGTATAGTCCAGGGTAGCCCGGGAAACCCGCCGATGGTATTTTTGGAATTTTCCCTGATGTATAGTCCAGTGTAGCCCGGGAAACGTGCCGATGGAATTTTTGGAATCTTCCCTGATGTATAGTCCAGTGTAGCCCGGGAAACGTGCCGATGGAATTTTTGGAATCTTCCCTGATGTATAGTCCAGTGTAGCCCGGGAAACGTGCCGATGGAATTTTTGGAATCTTCCCTGATGTATAGTCCAGTGTAGCCCGGGAAACGTGCCGATGGAATTTTTGGAATTTTCCCTGATGTATAGTCCAGGGTAGCCCGGGAAACGTGCCGATGGTATTTTTGGAATTTTCCCTGATGTATAGTCCAGTGTAGCCCGGGAAACGTGCCGATGGTATTTTTGGAATTTTCCCTGATGTATAGTCCAGTGCAGCCCGGGAAACGTGCCGATGGAATTTTTGGAATTTTCCCTGATGTATAGTCCAGTGTAGCCCGGGAAACGTGCCGATGGAATTTTTGGAATTTTCCCTGATGTATAGTCCAGTGTAGCCCTGGAAAAGTGCCGATGGAATTTTTGGAATTTTCCCTGATGTATAGTCCAGTGTAGCCCGGGAAACCTGCCGATGGAATTTTTGGAATTTTCCCTGATGTATAGTCCAGTGTAGCCCGGGAAACCTGCCGATGGAATTTGTGGAATTTCCCCAGATGTATAGTCCAGTGTAGCCCGGGAAACGTGCCGATGGAATTTTTGGAATTTTCCCTGATGTATAGTCCAGTGTAGCCCGGGAAACCTGCCGATGGAATTTGTGGAATTTCCCCAGATGTATAGTCCAGTGTAGCCCGGGAAACGTGCCGATGGAATTTTTGGAATTTTCCCTGATGTATAGTCCAGTGTAGCCCGGGAAACGTGCCGATGGAATTTTGGGAATTTCCCCTGATGTATAGTCCAGTGTAGCCCGGGAAACCTGCCGATGGAATTTGTGGAATTTCCCCAGATGTATAGTCCAGTGTAGCCCGGGAAACGTGCCGATGGAATTTTTGGAATTTTCCCTGATGTATAGTCCAGTGTAGCCCGGGAAACGTGCCGATGGAATTTTTGGAATTTTCCCTGATGTATAGTCCAGTGTAGCCCGGGAAACGTGCCGATGGAATTTTTGGAATTTTCCCTGATGTATAGTCCAGGGTAGCCCGGGAAACCTGCCGATGGAATTTGTGGAATTTCCCCAGATGTATAGTCCAGTGTAGCCCGGGAAACGTGCCGATGGAATTTTTGGAATTTTCCCTGATGTATAGTCCAGTGTAGCCCGGGAAACCTGCCGATGGAATTTGTGGAATTTCCCCAGATGTATAGTCCAGTGTAGCCCGGGAAACGTGCCGATGGAATTTTTGGAATTTTCCCTGATGTATAGTCCAGTGTAGCCCGGGAAACGTGCCGATGGAATTTTTGGAATTTTCCCTGATGTATAGTCCAGTGTAGCCCGGGAAACGTGCCGATGGAATTTTTGGAATTTTCCCTGATGTATAGTCCAGTGTAGCCCGGGAAACGTGCCGATGGAATTTTTGGAATTTTCCCTGATGTATAGTCCAGGGTAGCCCGGGAAACGTGCCGATGGAATTTTTGGAATCTTCCCTGATGTATAGTCCAGTGTAGCCCAGGAAACGTGCCGATGGAATTTTTGGAATCTTCCCTGATGTATAGTCCAGTGTAGCCCAGGAAACGTGCCGATGGAATTTTTGGAATTTTCCCTGATGTATAGTCCAGGGTAGCCCGGGAAACCCGCCGATGGTATTTTTGGAATTTTCCCTGATGTATAGTCCAGTGTAGCCCGGGAAACGTGCCGATGGAATTTTTGGAATCTTCCCTGATGTATAGTCCAGTGTAGCCCGGGAAACGTGCCGATGGAATTTTTGGAATCTTCCCTGATGTATAGTCCAGTGTAGCCCGGGAAACGTGCCGATGGAATTTTTGGAATTTTCCCTGATGTATAGTCCAGGGTAGCCCGGGAAACGTGCCGATGGTATTTTTGGAATTTTCCCTGATGTATAGTCCAGTGTAGCCCGGGAAACGTGCCGATGGTATTTTTGGAATTTTCCCTGATGTATAGTCCAGTGTAGCCCGGGAAACGTGCCGATGGAATTGTTGGAATATTCCCTGATGTATAGTCCAGTGTAGCCCGGGAAACGTGCCGATGGAATTTTCTGAATTTTCCCTGATGTATAGTCCAGTGTAGCCCGAGAAACCTGCCGATGGTATTTTTGGAATTTTCCAGGCTACACTGGACTATCAGGTAAAATTCAAAAAATACAATTCACAAGGTTAACAGGCTATACTGAACTATACATCAGGGAAATGTAAAAAAATACATTTTGCAAATTTTCCAGGCTACACTGGACAATATATCAAGAAAAATTCCTAAAATATAATTCACAAGTTTCCCAGGCTACACTGGACTATACATCAGGGAAAATTCCAAAAGTACAATTCGTAAATTTTCCAGGCTACACTGGACTATACATCAGGAGGAATTTCCAAAAATACAATTGGCACGGTTCCCAGGCTACACTGGTCTATACATCAGGGAAAATTCAAAAATTACAATTAGGAAGGTTTCCATACATCAGGGAAAATTCAAAAATTATAATCCGCATGCTTCCCTGATGTATAGTCCAGTGTAGCCTGGGAACATTGCTAAGTGTAATTTTTGAATTTTTCCTTATGGAAAAATATAGAATTATAGTAGTATAATTTTAGAATTATATATAGCATTAAATATAATTGTAGAATTAAATATATATATGCACAGATATCTATTAGTACAAGTATAACAATATAGAAGGAACAGAAGGACAGGTTACTTATATATAAATTCTGTCTCTCCCTTCTATATTGTTATACATATATATATATATATATATTATAATTCTATAATTATATTTTCCTGCCTTCTATGCTGTTATATTGTACTCTTATTTATATATTCTACCCCTCCTTACTATATTGTTATATTTGTACTACTAATCCTAATCCTAATCCTATATATTTCTTACCCACCTCTCCGAATGGATTAAGACGGGGAACAACAACAATATTTGTATATTTTTAAAAATATATCTATTTTAATTGATTGCAGCACGGCGCTTAATAGATGAAGCTTAATAATAATCCTAATCGTTTGGATACAAACTTTGTTGTTTTTCGGTTTTCAGAGGAGCTTTGGCTCGAGAGTCGGCCCAGGAGCATTTTAAATTAAGTAAATAAATACGTTGGCTCTCGGCGCCAGGCTGCTGGCAAGCAAAACAAGTATCGCTTTGGATATTATTACTCATTGTCCTTCTTTATTTTTTTTAAAAAAATTAATTAAATAAAATACACGATGCAAGCTTTCAGGTTTCGCAGGATCCGCACTCAGGCCAAATGACACTCTCTCCGCTATCGATCCTTTTAAAGCCAAGACTCAATGCACGATTTCTGGTTTAACTTAGCATTTGTCTTGTATGATAATAAATATTCAGCATAAGGAAGAGCTCTGTAGAGCTGAAAGCCTTCTTTATTCTGCCACAAATTTTATTTTATTCATTCATTTTATTTTATTTATTATCATCATTATTATATTTTATTTATTGTTTTATTTATTTTACATTTACTGTTTATTGGGAGAGATGAATATATATAATACAATATAAATATATATTAATATATATATATAAATATATATTAATATATTTGAAATATATATATATATATATATATATTAATAAATATTACATATATGTATATATATATATATATTCACATACATCTTGCACCCAAATCCGTAAAGGTTAAGATTTAATGCAATTAATTGCCAACCATTAAAACGAAATCTCTCTCCGTGCCGATCCTACAGGCTAACGTGGCTACGTCTTTGAATTAAGACTTTTAAATATTTTAATTAATATTTTTTGGGGGGGGGGGCAAGAAAACCCCACGATAAGTTTCCCGTAAGTCCGAAACGGCTCGGATAAATAAATGTTGATAATGATTTTAAATATATTTTTTTAATAATTCTGCCCATGAAAACAGCGTGTGTGTGTGTACACTGATAATAATAACAATAATAATAACAATAATAATATTTTAATAATAATAATATAATATTTTAATAATAATAATATTTTAATAATAATATTTTAATAATAATAATAATTTAATAATAAAATAAAATAAAATAATAATAATAATAATAATAATAATTTCTGTCCATGAAGACAGAGCTGTAAAACTTCCTGCGCCTGTGCTCCAAGGCTTACGGTAAGGAGCCCTGGAGGGGGCGGGGCCGCCCGGTGCGTCTTAGCCAATGGGAGGGCGAGCTCCTGGAGGCCACGCCCCATTCCCACCCACCCCTTTTGATATAGAGGCGCAAGAGGAGCCTGGCTGCAGCAGAAGGGAGCTGGCTTGCAAGGCTTTGCCTTTGGTCCTGAAGGCTGCATTGAATGCATTTAATACAGAAGAGGAGGAAAAGAGACAGAGAGGAATTTTCATTTTTATTTCTATTTCCAATTTTCAATTTTGGGCTTGGATAGCAGCCTTAATTTAATCAATTCACTGCAAGTTTTTAAACTATTTTTTTAAGAGCAGTTCTGGATCCTTTTTTAATGCTTTTCTGGGTCCCCCCCCCAAAAAAAAATTAGGGTTTTTTTCCCCCATAGATTTTGTGGCTGCCTCTAAGGCTCCCCGAAACAAACCCCATTTCGTCCCCAGTCTCAAACTGGAAATCTCAAACTGGGCTGACTGGGATAGTGGCGCCGAACTTTGGGAGTGTAAACATATATATATTTATTTTAAAACTGACAAAACAAAACTATTGGATTTTTTAAAATTGAAATTTGCAATTTTTTGAAATTTTCAGTCTAAAATTGCATTTTTTCGAAAATTTTCAAACTGGATTTTTCAGTCTGAAAATTGCAATTTTTTTTTTTTTTTAAAAATGAAATTTTTCGACCTAAAGTTTTGAAAGGCGTGGAGGGAAAGGGCCCTCCGGAGACGGCCGGAGACGCGCCTCGGGTCTCCGTCGGCGTAGGGTGTCCGCCGCAAGCGTGTCCGCCCCGACGAAGCCGGCCCTCCCGACCCATGGGTGTCTCCTGGGCCCCTTGGCCGCGGGTCGGACGCCGGAGCCGGGCTCTCGTCCCGTCGACCTGACGCCGCCGGGCGCGCCGCCTCTCCGCGCAGCATGGATTCTGGGTACATCGCGGTGGAGCTGGTGATCGCGGTGCTCTCCATCGCGGGCAACGTCTTGGTGTGCTGGGCGGTGGCCATCAACAGCACGCTGAAGAACGCCACCAACTACTTCTTGGTCTCGCTGGCGGTGGCCGACGTCGCGGTGGGCCTGCTGGCCATCCCCTTCGCCGTGGTCATCAGCATCGGCCTCGAGACCGACTTCCACGGCTGCCTCTTCCTGGCCTGCTTCGTCCTGGTCCTCACCCAGGGATCCATCTTCAGCCTCCTGGCCGTGGCCGTCGACCGGTACCTGGCCATCAAGATCCCGCTTAGGTACGGACGGCCGCCGCGGCGGGGCGCGTGGGGACGGGGGTGGCGAAGGACGGGCACGGCTGAAACGAGCGGCCCACGGTTGGGTTGGTGTGCCAGGGCTGACCCCTTCTCCAGGGCGGGTCAGGATCCAAACCGACTCTTCCGCCTTCGTTCCGAAGTTGGCGCCTTCCAGGTTGGCACCCCTTGGCTTGCCGCCCAAAACATCTGGAGGACCCAATCGAGGGACCTAAACAACTCTCCTGCCTTCTTTCCGAAGTTGGCACCCTTTGGCTTCAGGACCCAATCGAGGGACCTAAAGTTGGGTTGCTCTGCCAGGACTATTCCCTTCTCAGGGTCCAAACCAGCTTCCTCGCCTTCTCCTTGAACGTGGAGCCTTTCCAGATGGGTTGGTTGGCACCCTTTGGCTTGCCGTCCGAAACATCTGTTGGCATTGATGGGAAGGAACAAACCTTTAAGAGAGCTTTTAAAAAATGAATCGAAAGTGGCCTCGGTCCAATTTGCTAGTCCCAACCAGGGTAGAATGAATTGGATTGATAGAAATAATGACCCCGGGGACACACTCTCTCAGCCCTGGAGGAAGGCAGCGGCCAACCTCCTCTGAACAAACCTTGCCAAGAAAAGCCTTAGGGTTGCCCCGAGTCAGAAATGACTCAAAAGGCACGCAAGAAAGAACTGGAAATATCGATGGCCGGCGGATCTAGTCCGTCCGGGCTTCGGGTTTAAGCCTGGTGGGGATCCGGAGAGCTCGGTCTGAACGCTGGGGCGAGTTCGAAACGGTTAGGAAGGAGCCCAGGCTTCGAAACCTGTCTCTTTCTCTATACGCAAGTTGTAGTTTCCTGCATTTCACAAGGCGAGGGAGGAGATGTTTGCTTTCTTCCCCCCCAACTCCGGCTTCTGTCCAAAGACAAAAGGGACGGCCTTTGGATTCTGCAATTTTAAATCCCCTTTTTCTTTTTCTCTCTCTCTGTGTGTGACCAATTTAGCTGATTGTGAGTCATGCCCTTTTGCAACGGCTCGGTTTGGGTAGCAAAGGCTGCAAAAATTTGGGGTCAGTTAGCGTCGGACCAGATGGAGACAACACATTTGTGGGGGAAACTGCTGATGGTTTTGGATCTGAATCCACTGGGGGGTCTTTGCCTCTTTCTATCAGCCTCTTCAATTGCAAAAATTGTTGCATTTTGGAAAAGCAGCTACGTCGAGGGTGGACGGGTCCCACCTGTCAGGGTCGGCGTCGGTGTCCGTAGCCGTACGGTTTGGCCGTTGCGGTCCAAAGCCGCTCGGGACGACGGGGTCCGTTGGGTAGGATCTGCAAGGACGTGGGAAAATCCGGGAGAGAGGGTTGAATCGGCCGGAGGCAGAAGTGGTTTCCTCTCTCTTTTGTCGTCCCATCTGGCAACGGCTCTTAACCGCAGCGATGACAGATCTGTCAATGTTTGCCAACCTTGGAGACAAACCCTCCCTGGCAACCCCTTTATTCGGGGCCAGTCTATCTAACCCTAACCTTTCCAGGCTCTGTGGGTTTAATTCAGAGCAAGAGTCCCCAAACTGAGCTCTCTTTTAAGGGGTTTTGGACTCCAGCTCCGAAGCTTCTAGGAGCTCCAAACTCCAAAATCTGGGAGCTCCAAAGTCCAAAATCTCTAAAAAGGGCACTCCGATTTAGAGAAGACGCTGTCCTCTCTCATCCTTTCCTTTCCTTTTATAAGCTTGTCTCTTTACCCCCCACCTGATCCTCAGAAGGACAGCCCTGCGAGGCGGTTTCGTGACAAAACGGCCTGCCTAAAGGTGTGCTGTTTCGGGGTTTCGGAGAGGTCTCGAATTCGGACCTTCCGAATCCAAGTCCCGGCGCTCTAATGGCCCTGCAATGTCACTCGCTCGACTCTTGTTAGGAAGTCACTGAGTTCTTGAAAAATAATAAATGCCGAGGAAGATCCAATATATAAGATTTCTTATTTATCGGAAAGCAACTGGCCCTTCTTGCCCCCGTATTACAATTTAGGTAGTAGAATCGTTTTGTTTAAAAATCTCTCTGTTTCTTGTTCGTGGGTTTAATACCTAAAAGAGAACGAGAGCCAGGGAAGAAAAGGACAGAGAAAGAAGAGGGGAGGAAAACAACCACATCAAGCAGGTGATATTTGGGTAGAACTGATAGTTCTCATATCTCCTGGCTGTTCTTTTTTTGGGTGTTTTAATCCCCCCAAAATCCATCCTAACGTTCCCGAGATCTGATTCGGCACGGAGAAAGAGAAGCGAGGAAGGTTCAGGGGAGAGGGAGTATCTAAACTACTGTCTTTGCAGTCCTAAGGTGGACTCTCTAACCACTGATCCACACTGCCTTTTAGCCAAGGATGGCCTCCTCACTCTTTGCATGTCTGTTCAACTATATTCTTACCTTCATTAAAAGATTTAAAGTCCTGATCCTACTATAGACGGCGTCAGATGGAGCAGCTGGAAGGGACCCCAAGGGTCAGCTAGTCCAACCCTCCCTTCCCAGAGCTTTTAAGGCAGCGGTTCCCAACCTTGAGTCCTCCAGGCGTTTTGGACTTCAGCTCCCAGAAGCCCCGGCCGACTCGGCCGACGGACAGGAATTCTGGGAACTGAAGTCCCAAACACCTGGAGGACCAAAGGTTGGGGACCACTGTTTTTACGGCACCCCAGAAAAATTGAGATTGTAAATCAAGGTAGACTCTTTCTGAACATGGAGGCTCAGGCCGGAGGAGTGAGCCAATGCCCTTCGATCATACAAGGTCTGTGAACCTGGCTTGCTCACAAAGCAGAGTTTTTAAACCAATGTTATGTGCTTGTTGGTCTGTTGTTCCCTACCTCGAACCATGGGGAGAGGCGGTAAGAGATGATAATAATAACCATAATAATAACTATAATAAACATTATCATATGCCGGTCCAAGGGCTACTTACATTCCTGTTCATTCATGTACTGTCGTCTCTGGTGCAGCGGTTTGAGCGTTGGACTACGACTCTGGAGACCAGGGTTCGAATACCACTTAGCCACAGAAACCCGACCGGTGATACTAGACAAGTCACATTCTCTCAGCCTCAGAGATAGGCAATGCCAGACCCACTCTGAACAAAGAAAGCCCCACGATAGGTTTGCCTTAGGGCCGCCGCAAATTGGAAATGACTTGAAGGCACACAACAGCAACAACGACAACAAGATAATGATCCCTTTAGATGTATTTGCAGATCTGTGTGGTGGTTTGAGCGTTGGACTATGACTCTGAGGACCAGGGTTCGAATCTCGGCTCAGCCACGGGTGCCCTTGAACAAGTCACATTCTCTCAGCCTAAGGAAGGCAATGCCAAACCACGTCAAGGAAACCCCGTGGTAAGTTTGCCTTAAAAGTTGCCCTTAAGCAGAGATGACTTGAAGGCACCTAACCACAACAACAACAACAACAAAGTCTCTGGGAGCCAGACCGTTTTAGCATTTTAGCATATATTTTTAAAAAGCCTTACCTTGCGGTGGAGCAGACTTCTGTCATCGCTTTCCGGTGGAGACTTCTGTCGTCGCTTTCCAATTCGTCGCCCGTCGCTTCAAAGCGTTTTCTGCGCCGCCTGGGAAATAATATGCAAGGTTTTTAAACCACAAGAAAATGGGGGTTTGAAATAAAACTTAAGTCGAGGAGAGTTCAGGGGAGCATTTCTTCTCCCTTTACTCTCGGAAGCGGCTTTACATCTCTAGGCTTTCTCCCGACAATAAAGTAAGATGCTAGCCCTCATTATTTGGAAGGAATAGGAACATAGGAAGGTGCCTTAGAAATCCTCAGCCGTCCCGCTTTTTCATCTGCTTTTAAAATGTCCCGGTTTCAATATCCTCCTCCCGCTTTGTCCTCGGAGCCCAAAGGACAAAAAAGTCCGAGACATTTAAAGAGACAAGAGGAAAGCAAACGTCTTCATTGATCTATTTTGCCCTCTCGACCGCTTCGGTCACTCGAGTCCTGGTTTGCGTGTTAAAGTTTTGGAGGGTGCCGTCCAAACGTGTCGGACTGCGGGTCCCACCGTTTCCAGAATAATATAATAATAATAATATTCTGCAGCTGTGGGTTTTTTTTTCCCGATGACAGAAGAGCGCCAGCGCAGGAAAAAGGTGGCAGCTATAAAGAGAAAAGAGAACTGGCGAGCTGTTTCCCGTCAATGAATGTCTATTGTACAATCGGGTGCTTTTGGAAGA
Source organism: Urosaurus nigricauda (assembly GCA_034509955.1). Lineage (NCBI taxonomy): Eukaryota > Metazoa > Chordata > Lepidosauria > Squamata > Phrynosomatidae > Urosaurus > Urosaurus nigricauda. Next base: position 20,295,948 of record JAOEGL010000010.1, read on the forward strand.
GAGCGCCGGTTGCGTGGTTTGCTGACGGCAGATTTGGATGATAAAGTGACCGAGGAAAGGTTTCCCTCTTTATCTGTTTAAAAACCCGAAAGGAATGACATCTAAGGATGGGCAGAGGAAGGGAAAAAAGCAAACAGAAGCGCTATTTTTTGTTACGGTTTCCATCAGCTGGAAGAGAGAAGAGCCGAAAGGGAGAAGAAGTTTAAAAAGTTTCTGACGAACTAGTTATTCCGGGGAATTATGAACAATCTTTCCTCCTTTTGATATTCTTTGAACCGGTTTGAAACATCGATCCTTGCAACAGCAAAAGGAAATGCTTTCCTCTGTCAACCGGTTTTGCTCCTGTTTTGTTGGAATTCGTGAAATTAAAACTTCCGATGTTCCTAATTTCTTGGCCGTGTAAAAAAAAGGGCTAAGACAAAAGTAAAGAATGTTTTGGAAGTCGTTTTTGTCAAAGAACACGTTACTTGATGAACTGAAACACATCCCAGAAGACCTGAAAACAGCTTAAAAGACCAGGATATATATATATGTGTGTATCTCTCAATACATATACATTTAAAATAAATTAAGCCTCAAAGGTATTAATTTTCGACTTGGGAGTTGGAAAGAAACCATCTTGGTCACCAACTGGACCCTTGGTATCCCCAAGAGGTTTGATTCCCCAAAATCTGTGGATGCTCAACTCGTGTTATATATAACAACAATAGTAATAGTAGAATATAGACGGGTTTAGATTCAAACCCTGAAACCGACTCTTGGTTCAGAACCATGAAGACAAGAACCTTACTTTGCCTGTATCTCAGTATCGGAGTCCACTATTTTGGAGGCCGAAAGCTTTGAACGTAATAAAAAGTAACCCTAGAAGCCCCTTTGCAAGACTGGATTTGCAAGACCGGGTGGTTTTGAGTCTTAAATAAAGGATTACCTCTGCTTCTGTTGGGATAAACTTTGGCTGGCGTTAGTTTCCTTTGTGGAATTGCTACGGGGCAGAGAAAGTACGGAGGGAGAGAGGTGTAGTTTCCCCTGAAGCCTGCCTTTTATCTAGTGGATCCGTCATGAGAAAGCCCAGCGTGGGTTGCCATGTCTTTCCTCCACTGAAATGTATAAATAGTAATGGTGACTTGTAAAAAAAGACAAAGGTTTGGGTCTAGTTCCCGGTCAAAAGCACTCCCTGATTTGAGACGGAGAATCTGGATTCATTTTCTGCCATCTCACTTTCCCAGCTGCTTTGAAAAGGTCTCCCCTTCCGCCTTCGTCCTCGGCTCACTCGAACCGCTGCAAGACGGATGCAAAATGCAAAAGGGAAAAGACAGGATCTGGCTTTTCCCAGTAAACCCAGGCAAAAGCAAACCGCTGCAGCCGTTCCTGGCTTACGGATTTGTTCCTCGTTCATAACGTTTGCCATCTGATGTTACTTGGCCACGTGCCTCGTGAATTTCATCTGTGAAACGTTGGAGATTATGGAACGTTTTTCACAATTTAAGATTTAGAAACGCATCCATTAGTTTCTTTTTAACGCTCCAAAGGGGTGGAAATCCCACTGAGATTCGGGGGAATATTTCTGCGAACCCATAAGGATTTTCCTCCAAAGTACCGACCGACCTACAACTTCTCATTTTCACCCATATTTGGAAAATCATAATCATAATCCTAGTGTTTGGGCCACGAGGCCTAGAAACCCACTTTTTAAAAACCGGAAAGAGAAGAAAGGCTGGAATTTGCTGCGCCTGGCTTTTTATTTTCTCCAGGCAGCTGCCCCGGATTTTATTTTTATCTGCAGCTATTTTTACAAAGTGATCGATTGTTCCTGCTTTAATTTTCTTTTAAAAAAAACACAATTGATATAACTTTATAAATTTGTTTTGTGCCTCCACGGATAGAAAAAAGGACGAGGAGGAAATCAGGTCAGGAAGATATCGGGCAGCTATGCGAAGTACGCGTTTACGTGTGCCTCCAAGTCATTTCCGAGTTATGGTGAAAATGGGGTTTTCCTGGCAGGATTTGTTCAGAGGAGGTTTGCCTTTGCCTGCCTCTGAGGCTGAGAGAGTGCGACCCGGCAAAGGATTTGAACCCCGCTCTCCGCAGTCGAAAAACTTTACGTTGTGTAGACTTGCGTACATTTATTTTAAGTCGAGGACCAAACGAGTTGATTTGCTTTCGGTCAGCTTTCTTCACTGTCTAGTTCTCACGTTCATGGATGGCGGTGTCCAAAGACAACCCGAAATTTAGTATAGATTTGCATTTCGGGATCTTGTCTAGCTCTTCCGTGGCGGCTCTTCCCATTCCTAATCTTCTTCCAATTCCTTGACCCAAGATGCGGGGAATCTTTATTTCAATTTCCTTGACGTCGAGGTTGAATTTAGGGGTCCTTCTTTTCGTTTTCTCAATGTCCTACCTTTGCACTTTCTTCACTGATTTACTCCAGCAGTTCTTCCAAGTTGTCGTTTTCTGCTTGTATTACGGTATTGTCTGCGTATCTTATGTTTCTGATCGCCGATCTTTCCTCCTTCCAAACCTGCTCTGCATATACATTTTCAGCATAATAAGTTGAATAAGTTAATGTACAGGCCGGCCTTTTTCTTGGATACAGACATTACGGACGTGCCAAATTTTACGCAAGTGCCCAATTTTAATTATGTGGATTTTTATTTGTGAAGATGTAAGTCCCCAATAATCCTGATAACAGATTCCTTAAAGATCCTTAATATTATGGTTTTCTTAGGGCCAGTCAGCCTCAGTCGGCTGGTTATCTTTGGAAATGGGCTCAAGAAATCCTTCCTGGCCGATTGTAAAAGCTGAACCAACGCTTGTCGGACCGAGAAACTAAACGGAAACATGCCCCGTTTTGGATGTGAATTATTCAACAGGCGGAGGGGGGAAACGGGGCTTGGGAGCAGGTAAACACATATATTTGCGCGCTAATGGCCACATTAATAATGGATAAATTTATCAATGCGAGAACAAAAAAAAAAACAAAGCGTGAGGCCTCTTTGGGGTCATTAATAATTGAGTATTTTAAAAAGGGCTTGAAGGAGAACATTAAAAAAAATCGCATTGGGTAGGAAAGTTCCAAGATATAGCCGTGTCCGTCTGTAGGATCGGTGTGTAGGGAGATCTTTGGGACTAAATGAAATAAAGAAATTGGCCGCACGGGCTTTCCTAGACTTCAGCCTACTTCCTTGATGCAAGTCTGTGATTATTTATTATTATAAATACTCAAATAAATAATAAATAGAAGTCTCGGAAAGCTCCTGCTGCCAACTTCTTTATCTCAGTGAGTCTCAAAGGCGCTACAAGATCTCTCTACAGGCGGCAGATTCTGGGAGACGGCGACCAAGCGGTTTACCACGTAATTTTGCTTCGGACACCACAACTTAGTCAGGTACGGAAGTGGATCCGGTCCCATTAACTGCAATTTTTTAAAAAAATTTCCCCTGCTTTTGTATGGATATAAGAACCGTCTTGTTCTTTGCCTCCGTCTTGGAGCGACAGCCTTGTATCGGACTCCTCCTGGATGAACAGAACTGGGTTTTGCGGAATAGTTTGTCTGTCTCCTTGGAGGACACGAGTTTCGAGGGTTTGCAAAGCAAGAGCCTTTTCTTACGCGTGCAAAAATCTGATTATTTTGAGCGAGCGGGGAAAGCGGTGCGTCTGCATGAGCTGGCCTTCCAGATTGAGAACGGCCTGCTCAGTTTCAACAGTAAATCCTTCCTTTTTCTTCTCATACCGGTCCATCCAGTTCTCGGCCGCAAGGTGCTTTTACCACCTCCGCGAAGATGGAGGCTTATTCCTGAGCCGCGTGGTTTTGCGCTCCTCTTTCCACAGTTCCCGCTGGGCTGAAAATAAAGCCAGAGGAAGACTGGGCCTGTCGTCTTCCCTATCAGCGTTTTGTAGGTTATTTCAGAGTTGAGCTTCTTGTTGCGTTTGATCACTCACATTTCTTCCCTCCTTTTAGAAAAGTGGCCCTGCTTATTCGGAGCAACGCGGTGCCGTTTCCATGGGAGTCTTTTCGGGTGGAGAAAAGGCACCCCGCGGCCCATTCATAGCCTTGAATGAGAAAGCAAACCGAAGGAGATGCTGAGTAGAAATGCAAATAGGGCAGCTAAGAATGGCCTTCTTTGTGGCGGACTTTCCCCGTCTCGGATGGGAAGGAAGGAGCCAACGCTTTCCCCCCCTCTCTGTTGTTATAAAAGGTGTTGAAATGTCAAACGCAAAGCCATTTCTGATCCTATTCGGGTACCATTTTGAACAAAATGGTGCGGCGTTGAATGCAGTGGTTCCTGATCAGGTTTCTGGGCCTGGCACGCTCTTTCGTAGCTTACTCCGTTCCTCTCAAGTATATCTCGCCTGTTGTTGTTGTTGTGTGCCTTCAAGTCGTTTTTAAGTGATGGCAACCCAGGTTTGTTCAGAGGATGCCTGCCACCATTGCCTTCCCCTGAGGCTGAGACTCGTCCAAGGTCCATGTATCCCTTACTTTCTGGGATCTGCCATCGAAGCCCTCCTGTCATGAAACTCAGTGGTTGAGTTTCAAGCCGTCCTCACAGGGTTGTTGTGAAAGTAGAAGGAGCTGGGGTGGGGGGGAGACTGCTGCATGCCTCGGCCCATTCCCTGAAACAAAAGGAGGATGTGAAGATAATAAATTAGCAGGTGGGAGTCGGGTGTGAAACTCCCAGTCCGTCACGTCTCTCGACCCCAGGGCCGCTTGGTATCTCTGGAATTTTTTTCTGAGCGGGAAGTCGGCCTTCAGTCTTCCCTCCGAGGCTGCGGCTCTTTCGCACTCCCCGCTGTTCCTCATATCCCCCCATTGTTGTCGGCCCCACAATGGGTTGTGTCACACCGTCGCTTCCCTCCTCTTTCCCACAGAGAGAAGAGCAGGGTTGGATGTGGCTATGGCCAGCTTGCTCCTTGAACGTGGCCCCTAAGACGCTGGATTTGAAAGAGGTTCCCTGCCTTCAAGCCGCAGCCCAGTGGGGATTGTGTAGCCCTTGAGATGCAGTTGGATTGCAACTCCTAGCATCCCTGAGCGCGGGGCTGGGCCGTCTCGGTTAGTCCAGTGGCCCCACCAAACAGATCCCTGAATGGTGAGCCATTCCAAAGGTAAATCTCACAAATATTCAATAGGTCTCACAGTCGGATTCAGGGCTGATGGGAGTTGCAATCCAAGAGAATCTGGAAGGCTGCAGAATTCCCAATTCTGGACTCGAAGGGAACAGCATGGTGGGATCTCATGTTGCGGTTCAACTGTTAATTCCTAGAGAGAACATATCAAATCCGTGAATAATCGCACTCGCAAAGGCCAAAGCCGACTGTCTATTAATGCTTGGTCCCTTTTCCCTTTCTGTGGCCGCTGGCTTTGCAGGTACAAGAGCCTAGTGACCGGAAAGCGGGCCCGGGGTCTCATCGCCGTCCTCTGGATCCTCTCCTTCGGCATCGGCCTGACGCCCCTGATGGGTTGGAACCGCTGGGAGACGGCCACCAAGAACTGCACCAACCGGACGGGGACCCCGGAGGAGGAGGCGGAAGTAGTGGTGGTGGCAGGGCCGTGGCACGGCTCTCCGGCGTGCTTGGTGCCGTGCCTTTTTGAGAACGTGGTGCCCATGAGCTACATGGTCTACTTCAACTTCTTTGGCTGCGTCCTCCTGCCGCTGGTCATCATGCTGGGCATCTACATCAAGATCTTCATGGTGGCCTGCAAGCAGCTGAGGCAGATGGAGCTGGTGGGGAACTCGCGGACCACGCTGCAGCGGGAGGTCAACGCCGCCAAGTCCCTGGCCATCATCGTGGGCCTCTTTGCCCTCTGCTGGCTCCCGCTCCACATCCTGAACTGCCTCACCCTCTTCCGGCCGGACTTCGCCGCGGTCAAGCCGCACTGGGTGATGAACCTGACCATCATCCTCTCCCACGCCAACTCCGTCGTGAACCCCATCATCTACGCCTACAGGATCCGGGATTTCCGCTACACCTTCCGCAAGATCCTCTCGCGGTACCTCCTCTGCAAGGCGGAGGAGTTCCCCAAGTACCCCAAAAAGGGCGGAGGCGGAGGCAGCAGCCGCCAGCTCGCCGTGAGCAACATCAGTACGTCCCCGGCTTTCCTTTGAGGGAAGGCTTCCCTTCTCCAGACTGTGACAAACGTGATGCTCCCGAAGGAGCCTGTGACCAATTTGTGCTGCTGTGGTTGAACTGTTAATCTCTGTGACGCATAGATACACACAGACATTGTTATCCTGGACTGAGAAAAAGGGAACGGGAATGGGATAGATTACCTCTCGAGATCCCTTCCAACTCAAAAACCAACCCTTAAAATTCTAGGATCCGCATTGTGCGTTTGGGACGAACCCGATGCCTCTCAGAGGAATTCAATGCTGTCTGAGCCCTTTTCCAGAACTTGGGGAAAAGCAAGTCTTGGTATGGGACTACCGTTCCCATAATCCCATCGACAACAGGAGTGCTGGGGATGATGGGCACGGTGGCCTACGAAAAAGGTGAACGTTTCCAAGCTCTGTCCTTAACAAACATGGGAAAGAATACATTTTAAAAAAGAAAGAAAGAAAAAGGAAACGGCACATTAAATTCTTGCCTCCGTAACAAGAGCAAATTTTCCAGTTGGGTTGTGCACGTTCTCTTTTTGGATATCAGTCATGTTTATTTTTCAGTGCTCAAAAATAACTTGTCAGGGTAAAAAAGGGGGGAAGCCAATGCACAAAAAGAGTTTGCTAAACTAATATTCTGCAGAAGCGTTTTTGCTTCCCCCCCAACTCCTGTTGTCACTTTTTTAGGGCTTAATTTAAATTTTCTTTCATCGGATATTTGATGCTGCCGGTATTCTCCGATGGGAAAAACAAATCTTTTCGGTAGGCCACTAACAGTATGAATAAGCATCTTTAAAAAACCGACAACCCAACAACATTAAAGTAATTTGGAAGGGAAAGGCAGAGATGAGGGGAATCTGCTTTCTTCCCTTAACAGTTGCCTTTTTCTAAATTGGCAAAAAGAGAGAGGCTGGTTTGATACACAATCTTTCCTTCGTTTTTTAAAATAAAAGAGTTGCTGGTGGCAAAAGCTCCTGGCGTAGACGGATGTGTTTTGTTTTCGTACAAAGAGCTTTATATAAAGTTCTGTATAAAGCCTGTGGGGATCCTGGGAGGTGTAGTCCAAAAGAATATGCTTTTCCTGGGCTCTAGGTTTATTTGATGCTCTGGGGGAATACTTTAATGGAAGGATGGTTGAAAAGCAGAGTCATCTGTAACATATTTGGCAGCCACAGACAGAGGTTTAAAAACCTCTAGGCACAAAGCTGTACAGATTCAGGATAGCTGGATCATATGGGATCCTGACACAAGGGTTGACATTTCCAGAGGCCTGGGTTCAGGATTATCATCAGACACAGAAACCCAATTTTTAAACAAGTCCTCTATACTCTATAGATCCGAAGATGCTGACACCTGCCTCTTTCAACCCAGGGGACACACATGTCCGCACGTAAATGTTTAATCCAATTGTCATCCTGGGAGGAAAATACACTTTCTATGCATGAGAATACCACCTTCAGTCCTCTGCGGTGTTGGTAAAATGTACCCTCAGAAGGAGAGCGGGGTGGGCAGGTGAGTACTAACAAGCCGCCATCTGGTCAGAGTCCTAAGCACCTTTCGGGGGATTTCGCAAAGACGACAGCAAATCCTTCCGCGTTTTCTCTCCCTCTCTGGCGAAATTACGGCCGTGTGTTCTCCTCCTCCTCCTCCTTCCCCGTATCTTCCTGGGGCAGCAAAAGTTTGGTCAGTTGCTGGTCTGGGACAGTCAGCTCCTGGCAGGCTCCGACGGCCCGGCTGAGGTAGACGGCCAGAATGTGTTTGCACTGCGGGAGGGAAAGGGGAATGAGCGGCGGCGTTCGGAAACGGACAAACTTCAGAGCGGGCAGAGCCTGAGACCCTCCACTCCGGTTTCTCCTCCCTCGTAAAATGGAAAAGACGTTGAAACGGTGCCCGAGGGCTTCTGAGTTTTTGGTGAATCTGGTCCAAATCCTAAACTGAACTTTGAAGAAGCCGATCCAAGGTCGTCACTGCTCTCTCCCGACTTTCATCTTGAAAGTTCAAGATGAAACCCCGGGCCGGGTTTGTCGCCCCTCTGTCACGGCAGCCTCCAGCCGCCACAGAGAAATCTGTCTCCTCTAACCTTTAGCAGCTCTTTGAGTAGCGACAAGGATCTTTCTCTGTCGTCTTTAACTACCTGATCCCTTTCGTAAGTGGTACTGAACCTGGGGACTTAATGGATGGCATTTGGTAAGGAACGTGTGTCTACGTAAGTGGGCTTGCGTTTGCGGGAAAAAGGACTGCGCAGTTTGGTAATGTCCATATTCAGCAAGGGGCTGCTGTGACATTAATACATAGGGGAGGCTGCAAAGTGCCCGAAGCACAATGAGTGGCATCAAAACACCAGCTAGAGAGTGCCAATGTGTGTTGGTGGAGCCCAGTGTGCATTGGGACACTTTTGCCGGTGCCCTGGTACACATCTTTGCAATTCACCGGTGCCTCCGCTACACAGCAAAGTAAGCCTATATAGCGACCTATGTGTAAAGTTATACGACACAGACTGTGATACACAGAGTAGCAGACGACATCTGTAAAGCAGTGCTCTACCACGGAGCTAAGGTAAAATAAGGTTCTAGTCCTCATGGTTGTGAATATTATCAGAGGTCTCAGAGAAGGAGCTTCCCCTTTACCTAACCCGGACATAACCATGGACTGAAAGCAGGGCTCTCTATGCACAAAGCAGAAGCTCCATCCACTGAGCAATTCTCCTCTGGTTTTTCAGATGCTCAAGGCATGCACAAGTGAAAGAAAGTCATTGTCCCTCTTATCTGCTACACACATTATTATTAATATTATTATTATGACATTATTTGGTCCAGCCAACTCACCACTAAGCTGTCGCCTTTCCGGAGGACGGAGAAGGTAAAAGCTGGGCACGTGCAGAAGTGGCAGGAGGCATAGCAAGTGTAGAGCTTCCCTGAGCTGCCAACCACCTGTCGAAACAGAAGAGGGAAAACCAGGGCTTAATTTAAATAAAAATAAATAAATACATACATAAAGCAACACAGACTTCGTTTCAATCAGGTTTTTAAAAAACTATATGTACAGTGTGCAATGAAGTAGCTATTCGTTCTTCAACAGAAAATGTGGTACCCGGGCAGAAATAACAGGGGAAGGATAGGGAGAGAGCCCTACGCTATTTTAGAAAAAGGGAGTTGGGTGTCTTTCACCAACTTTTTATTCAAGGTAAGCAGTGTAGGCATGTGAAATGAAACAACCAGGTCAGGGGAAGCCTTGTGTCGGTCAACAGGAACGAGTCAGAGGTAACTTGGTGGCAAAGAACAACCTCCAATTCATTCCTAACTAATAGTGCACTCAGATTTTGGATCCGGCCCATCTGGAGGCGAGGGACCATTCCCTCTCGCTCGGAGATGTCCAAATGTCCAGCAGGAGGAAGGTTTTTTCCTCTGCTTGTCCTGAACTGACTCAAAAGCGAGAGAAAGATTTCCGGGGCTAGCCAGAACGGAGGAAGAGGGAGCCAGCTACTGAGGCTTTCTGAGGAACTGTTGGCCCTCGACCAAGAGATAATAGTTCTTGTAGGGTTAGTGTGTCTCCCCTACAATAAACTGCTTGGGTGGTGTAAGAAATTATTTCTCGGTGAGCCTCGGCAGAGAGAGGTCGGTGGGAGAACGGATCGCTGGCCGCCGCCGCCGCCTTGTCTGAAGAAACTCTGGCTCCTGACCAACCTCTCGCTTCCAGGTCATCCGACGTGAAACTAAATCTACCCCTCTCGCTCACCCAGGACATCGAAGAAATAATAATAATAATTCATCTCCTGTAATCCACTTATTGTACTGCAGGGAAGGGTGGGGCGTGCTCAAATAATGTAATTGATACGGAAGTAATTTTAAAAAATCAAATAAAAGAGAGTCAAAAAGGAAGAAAGCCAAGAGAAGACCCGAGCTCTCCAGCAAAGCTGTCGGCTGCAAGGGGGAACGTTCCTTCATTTTGACCCACCCCAAAACGCTACTCCTTTCTCATTTTCTGGCTCATGCAATACTGCTGGGGGGCAAGAAACAGAGGCCAAGATGGCTAAGCCTTGCCTGGGATATACTATAGTTATAGGAGAGCTGAGAAAATATTTTTTAAATATATAACTAGTTAACTGGGCAGAGTTTCCCCTCAAAGGAGTGCCAGACAGATATTGCCTTTTGCCACTGTACTCAGAAGAGGGGATGGTTCCTTTTATATATATATATATATATATATATATATGGCAATATTGTACTTTAACGCTTGCCATTACATCTCTTTTGACATTCCCCATAGTCCCCTCTTCATCCAAAGCTCAGTTAAACCGTTAAAGTGATGTGCCCTTTAAGGTTTCCCCCTTAACTTAAGCATGGATTGCGTCAAACCCCTAATTTTTGCCCCCAAAGACTTATGCATGAGGTCGACGTATACATGAGCATATAGGGCAACATCCATTTTTGGAAGGGCGCGTTTGCCTTTTGAATCGACGGGAAGGCCTTTTCGGTAAGCGTCCGGACGGATGCTTTTGCACGCTCCTATTTATATATATTTCCGAACAGTTGTTGTGCTTGAGCTACCACAAGCGTTACACAAAGGGGATGGTTTCAATTATTCCTTTCATTTTTCAAAGCGGCCTGGAGGCAGCCGCTGTCTCCGAAGAAGCCGGCCTGTCTGAGAGGCAGACGCCTCGTATGTCAAGTGCGAGGGCTTTGCCTTCCCCTCGGAGCTTAGCATCGAGGACGTCGGTCCAGTCTCAGCTGACGCAGCCGTTTGAATCCAGCCTTGGGAGGATGGTGGGGTCTGACCCTAACTCCGTGGGTTTATCCTCTCTCTACTCGGTGCCATGCGTTTTGGAGGGAAAGCCATAATCCCAGAACGACTGCACCACATTATGTTAAACTAAGCCTTTTGGGGTAACTACCTGGGTTGGAAAATTACATCGAAACAGATACGTTCTGCAAAATTAAAGGTTCCCACCTATCCGTCGTCACTCGATTCGCTCTGAAAGGCCACAGTTTAAGAGAAAGAAAAAGCAAACTACCTGGTAGGCCGTCCTTCCACTGGGAGACACGATGCGAGTGACCGACCGACGATCGACTAAATCTAAAGCCGGGACGGCAGAAGCGCCAAAGACAAATTTAAGCCTAGGAGAAAGAAAATGGCCGGGTTAGGCTGGGCTGAAGACACGGTGCCAATCCTTTTGGTGTGCCCACCCCAAAAAGCATTTCAAACCCAAAGGATTATGAGAAAGGAGAGTCTGAGGAGGGTGCGGAGATCCCCTCTGCCTTACTACAAAACTACGCTGGGAGCTGCTTTATTGTCCCCAGACATCGCTGAAAAGAAATAAGATTCTGGTCCTCACGGTTTGGAGTTAACATGAACATAAGCAACTGCCTTGCGTCACTCAGTGTCCCCCAAAACTCATGGCTCTGACTGAATGGGAAAGTAAGACTCTGCCTTATAGTACTCAGCGTCCCTGAAAAATAAAACCAAACTTCCAGTCCTCATGGTTCTGAGTCAACAGGAATGTAGGAAGCAGCCTAATACTGAGACAGACCTTTGGTCTGTCTAACTGAGTATAGTCTCCACTAGCTTTGCCCAACCTGCTGCCTCCTGGATGCAGAGGGCTACACTCCTCGCCATTTTGAGAGGGATTATAGAAGAAAACAGAGATATTTGGGCCCGCTTTGGGGTGATTTGGGTGGGAAATTGGCCCTTTTGGCTCTGCCATGCAATCCCCAAAGGGGCAGAGTGCTCAAATCCATTTGGTCAACCATGGCGAGCATTTACCTCCGCCATACAACCAAATGCAGAACTTCATTTTGAAAGAGTTTCTTTTTCTCCTTTGCACGAATGACTTGAACAGGCCTGGCTAGTAACAGTCACCAGCAAATTGGGAACTTTTTCACGAAACCCCTTGCGAGGCTCGAATGAGCGTTCGCCAGTCTCCGGGGAGCTCTGCGAGCGCGGGCATCCTTTTACGCCTGGCGGACAGGGCTTAATCCCTGGATGACGTCGTCGCTTTACACAACTGGCACCGCGGGCGACTGTACGATTTAAGCAGAGGTGTCACACACTGTCCGACAAACTGGGGAGCTTTAGCTGTTATTTTTGGGCGGTACATCCTCCTCCGACGCCAGGAGGTGGCAAAGGGTTTACCGACGGCAGCAGCGAAGATTCAAACTGGAAGACGGAGACACAGCGGTGGCTGGGCTCAAAGGGATCGGAAAACAAACCCCAGGAAGACAGCTTTTCTATTCTGGGAAGGAGGGATCTAATTCCTCCCCCAGAGCCGAGGGCAGAACTCGAGGGATTTTAAACCCTGTACAGTACAGCTGACCCTAATCTCCACTGAAACGCCGACAGATGGACTGGAGGCTAAAAGCCGGCCACCGGAGAGCAATTCTCCCGTTCGCAGAACAACGGGGCCAAAACGGGTTCCTTTATGTACAGGGTCTAGACTTACGGTGCTGAGTTCAAGATCGCCCCAAGCTGTGAGGTTTCTTGGCCAAACCCCGAGAGCTAGGAAGAGCCTCGTGGTGTCATGAAACGTTATGCATAAAGCATTGTTGCAGCTTGTTACTTATACACAGAGAGAGAGAGAACCTATTTTCGTATTTGGAAACTAAGAGAAAGATCTAAGACAAAGGGGTAGCTCCCAGACGCAGCTGAAAGGAGAGGATTACTCGTAACGAGGAAGATGGGATAAGGAAGCTTTAATCTCGCCTCCTTGCTTCTGGATGGAGAGCAGAGCGGCCCCAAAAGAACCGAGAGGGAAAAGGAAGCCAACTAACTATATCAACCCAACGCCTTTGCAAACTGCAGCAAGAAATCGATTCATCCTTAGCCAAGCCGGGCATTCTGCTAGAGCAGAATTTGCACCCTTGTCTCCCACTCGGTGACCCACAAAACCCCCAAAAGCGGAGACTTGGCAACCCTGATTTCCAAGCCTCTCTTCCCCTCCTCCTCATCACTCTCTCCCTCTTTTTAAATACTTTCTCTTCAAAGGCCCTCTCTGTCTTTCCATCGGCAGGAAGTTGGAAGGCGAGGCGGAACAGCTGCGGGAGGAAAATTCAAAGAAGGGGGGGAGAGACGTGGGAAAAGGAGGAAAGAAGACACCCCAGAGCCAAATACGTGAAGGGAGGACATCCTCTGGCCAGGCGCTGAATCCCAGGTCAATGCTCCCCCGCCACCGAGACGGAGAGAGAAGCACGCATTTCTCGAATGGGCTCCTTCTCCCTCTTCTCGGGTCGCATCCCCGGCTCCCTGAATGATTCCTACTGACATGACCCTACACTACCCTTTCCCATTTAAACGTGGCCTTTCCTTTATATTTCGGTCCCTTTCCTATGCCCTCTGAGCACAAAAACGGCCCAGGAAGTCTTAGGAAAAGCTAACAACCCTAAGGACTAGAACCACAAACAAGCAAGCCACGCAGAGGTCTTGCACTAAGCATCAGCCCAAGAAAGAGCAATAGCTACTTTATTGACCAAAGCTCCAGAATCTGTGGACAGGCCTCATCGTTTTGTCCTTTTAATGGTTCTGAACCGCGAGCCAAATTGTTGGGAATTATTCTGCCTTGCCTGACGCTCGAATACGGTTCCGGAAATGATTTTCTTTCTATCTGATAATGGCTGTGTGATAACACAAGATCCGTCTTTCCGCTCCCGGTAGCAAGGGCAATTCAGGCCAGGTTTATCGCTGACGTCGGAGTAAATTGTTCTCGGGATGCTCTCATTTAATTGTACCTTTGTCGTTTACAGGGTTTTAATCTTATTGATTTTTTTTTTAAAAGGCATTGTAGATCTATACGCTGTTTATTCCACGTCGCACTTTTCTATCGGACTCGTTTGTTTTGTCTGCGAATGGCCTACGGTCTAAGAATAATAAAACTCCGCTATTGTTTACCCAAGCATTAGGAAACATGGGTTTGCTTTTGGGCCAACCGCACGGTGGCCTGCGTGCCGAAAACGGGCTAAAAATTTGTCCCAGAAATGGCTAAGGAAGCATTGGTATTTCTCTGTAGTACTGGTATATCCCTGAATGAGAGACCTCCAAGTCGCCCTGCCGTCAATGGTGCTACTCAGGCCTTTCAAATTCAGGGAAACCGTGGCTTTTTTAATGGAGTCGGTCCCGCTGTAAACCCCCTTTCCTCTTCTCCTTACCAAGCATTATTCTCTTCTCATGATACGGCCAAAGCATGACAGCCTCAGCTTTAGCCGTCTTGGCTTCTAGAAAGGGTTCGGGTATAAGAAATCTACGGGGCTTCTGTTTTACGCTGTCTGGTAGGACCGACCTTTTCCTTGCCATCTGCCGTTGGCGTTTTAGGTTCCTATCTGTGGCGGAAATGGTTCCGAACGAACCCTGGGCGCCCGTCAGGGGGCATTACAAGCGGGGCATGTGACATGTGTTCGACGTTTTGATGGCGGCGCTGAGATGCAGAAGCGGACCGCACTTAAATACGGAAAAGACCAAAGCAAGGTACTCACGCCGAGAGGAGATCGTCCGGAACTGCAAAAGAGAAGGGGGGGGGGAGGAAAAAACGTTACCAATTTTAGGTCCAGTTCTAGACACCGGTTGTTTCTACCCGCCATATTTCACCCAGTTAGCGGCAGACACAGCAAACAAAGACCTTCAAAAAGACTGGCCCCTGCTCAACCTTCTCCATCATTTGCAGCCCAATGACAAGCAAAAACAGCGGCGTCAAAAAGGGTCGGCTCCTCCGGGAGAGGCTTTTAAGGAAAAATGCCCACAGCCGCTTGACCTCTCTAGCTCAGCCAGATATAAATCTCGGAAGGAGCTGCCGAGAGTTTGTGTTGGTGCTCTTTGATTTATGGGGATTTTAAACCTCTGGACTGGGGCGATGCGCTCGTCTCACTGCCTTTCCCTTTTGGCTTTGGTTATGACTACAGCTTTCTTGGGACAGAACCTGGAAAGGTCGAGACTCCTTTCTAAGGCGCCTCTTTGGAGGAAGGCTTGTGGTGGCCTCTGGGCCGGAGGCGAAGGCTGGGAGCGTTTCCCTGAGCCATTTGGCCGTTCCCGAGAAAGAAGCGAAACCATTGCACCCAATGGGCACAAGTTCCAGTCCCAGGGAAAAGCTACCAACCCTCCGCATCGAACGCTTGGGAAGTATTCCCCTCGGTTCCCGGTGTATGGCCCTGGACTGTCTTGACTCTCCTATAACTCCTTCCCTCTACTTTTGCTAACTGTAGGGATAGAAGGCTCCAAGGTGAGCAAAACGCCGCTGAGCATGTATCGGAGCATGTATTGGCCACTCTTGTCTGAATGGTTCACCAGTTGCAAGGGAAACACCAGGCCCTGGCGGCCCCTCCGTTGCCATTTCGTCCTCAGTTTCCACTTGGCGGACCTCGACGTTGCCAAGGACTTTGTTTCCCCACGCGTCTAAAACCTGCACGTCTTTGGTCAGAGGAGCTTGCGGCTGCGACGCACTTGGCAGCCTTCGGCACTCTGGGCTCATGATCTTAACCGCTCCGCTGCATCGGCCGCCTATACGTTTCCCCGTAAGCTTTAAGGTTCAGAAGCGGCCCTCCTCGTGCGACGGGGCACGGCACCCTTCCGAAGGCTGCCCGTTTTAAAAGCGTACGTTTTGACTAACAGCGTCCTCAGCTCTGGAAGGTGCCGCGGCCGATTGGGAGCCAATGGAGATGAGATTTATTCTGCTATTGAAACAGCTCCCTAACCCAGCAGGCAGAGAACAAGAGCGTCCCCATCTCCGTCGGGAGAAGCAGCCAAGTCTTTTAAAATATGTGTATATATGTTGGTTTTTTGCCACTTTCACTCACAGTCTGACTATACTCTGGCACACTCTGCTGGCCGTGAATTGAACATTTTTCTCTCCCTTCCTCCCATTTTTCCCTTTTATCCTCAGCTGCTGCAAACGGGAAGCCCTTCGATCGTACGCCGCCTCGATCTTAATCCAATTTTTTATTATTATTATTATTATTATTATTATTAAAAGTAGTTCGCCCTCATTTAACTCAGCAAGGAGGAGAGGCAAGAAAGGGGACACAATTTCGCCCTTCCCAGCAGGATCGGACAAAAGCAAAACGCGGTCGCTCTTTCCCGTTAATCGTCTTTGACATTTCGGCCACGCTCTCGACGTTGCTTGGCCACGTTTGCGAAATGCTGGAGGGAACGTAAGGGATGTTTTCCCAGTTCGATAGGAGACAGACCCCCCCCGAAACCAGGGGCGTGTGTGTTATAATAAAGGACGCTGTCTCGAAAAGGAACAACGTACCCTGCGACGTCTCCCGAAAAGCGCTCTCAATCTCTTTCAACAGCTCTTCGGCCACGGCGGGCAAAGTGGCGGCGTCCATCCCCGAAAATGCGCCAGGGCTTTTCTCCGTCTCCTGTGGCAAGAGGCAAACAAACCGGTTTGTTATGAAAGAATAACATTGAGAGTTTTCAATAGAAGGACGGAGGGATCTTTGTCACCCCCTTATTTGTTGATCTTTAATAAACCTGTTTGTTTTCCGTCCAAGGGAAAGGGCTCCTCGGATATCATGTCGGACCCTGGCGTTTCAAAAAGTGCAAATATTTATCAATTTTGGGGGGGGGGGTCATCGAGTATTAAAAGTCCCGAAAGCAGGAAGGCTTTGCAGACCTCCAAAGAAGAGGTATAAAAAGCCAGCCTAGTTTTGTCCAGCAGCTACATAATTTTTTAAAAAATTAAACATACACCAAACACACGCCACAAAGAGCCAATTCCTTCTGGTACCATGGGATTAACTTTTGGTTATTTAAATGCATCCGATGTTTGGCCACGAAGGCAGGGCTACAGACTTCTGGCAGCAAGAGAAAGCGGAGATCCTGGGATCCTGACCTCCCGAGATATTAATATTTTTGAGACGAACAGATCCAGTTTCTCGAGTAGCTCAACGCAGACAACGCTCCCAAATGGAGATGGAGATAAATCCCTGAAAACAAGCAAAACAGGGACAGCGTCTCCGGGGCAATGTGGAGATAAACCCCCCAAAGCCCTTCTCCGGTTTGGAGGGACCCCAGAAGCCTTGGGACTACAATTCCCATCGCCCCAGCCTTGGACGGGGAAAGAGGTAGCATAGCCCGGCTGAAGACCAGCAGCTCAGACTTGGTTTTATTAAAGGAAACTTCTGGGGAAGTTGTGCAAAAAGCGGCTCGCTTGCTTTGCCTGATGGTCAAAGTCAAATCTAACGGTCAAGTCAAACCCAGGCGGATGGATTAGAAGGCCTTTGGAGTTCCCTTCCAACCCCACAGTCCCATTTTAACTTTAAAAAAGTTTTGAATTTTTTTTAAAAAATTCATATATATATATATATATATAATATAATAACAATTATTATTATTATTATTATTATTTTATTTGTATCCGACCTCTTCCTGTGTTGGATTGAGGCAGGTAACAGCAAGTGGGGAACAGTTAAAAATAAACAAAATTATATATATATATATATATATATATATAAAATATATTACATATATATATATATATATATATAAAATTTTTATTTAATTTTTTAAAGTTAAAATAAAATTTATAATATAATTATATATAAAGTATATAAAATTTTATATATATAATTTACATATATATATATATACACACACACACACACACGCACTACATATATATATATATATATTTACATAGATAATATTTATATATAAAAACTTCTAGCTTTCTCTGATGCCACAATAAACTACAATTCCTAGGATTCCCTAGCACTGAGCCAGGGCACTTAAATCGGTCTCATACTTGATTATTCCTGGAGTGCGTTTTGGACCTTTTAATATTATTACCTGTATTATTATTACTATTATTATTATTTTGCTTTATTTTTATAGCGCTGCAGATTTACACTTCAGAGTATTTTTTGAGCAGATTCGTTTACCAAAAACACAAATTCGCGCAGGTTTATTCCGAGTTCAATGGGACTCGTTCCCATGTAAAATGTAAATCAGAATGAGAGCGACGAGCCTACGAAATTCAATTTATTTTTAAGCCTCACTAAGTCAAACATTCATATAGCAATGCTGTAAAACAACTAAACGCCGAAGCCAGATTTTTCAGATATTAAAGAAAAACACCCCGTAGGCAATAAACGTTGAGCAAAGAAACAATGCATGCTACTAATATCCTCTTTATAAGAAAAACAAATATTTTTCTAATCTTTCGGTGCCCGCGGTTATTATTCCAGTAAATCCGGTCCATCTCCTATAAAACATTTTGTTATTTAATCAGATATATATATATATATATATATATTAATATACTGTATTATGAGAAAGTGCATTTCAGAGATGTCAGTACATTTTATGTTGTTTCAAATTAAGTTCAAAATAAGTTCAGGAAATATATAGCTAGCTCAGGTCCCATTGTAAAAAATAAAGAAATCCCCAATTTTTTTTTTTAAAAAATAGTTAGTTAGTTAAAAGTTTATTGATTAGTCAATAGACTTTATCGAACAGTTAACAAAACTATAAAAAAGTGGAAGCGGTTGTGTAAAAATAATGTTGGTTTTCAAATATCTTATTAATAGTTAAATAATATATAAATTATAAATAGACAACTGTTAATTATTTAATTAGGGTTGTTTTAATAATTGATAATTTAATTGTATTTTATTATTATTGTCGGGAGGGTTAGGGTGAGGTAGGACCATAATGTTATCATGTTGTTATTGTAGTGTATTGGGCTATTTTATATAATATTTTATATAATATTTTATATAATATAATATTATTATTATATTTATATCCCACTCCTCCAAATAATCAAAGCGGCTTACATTAAAATAGCCCAATACACTACAATTATTATTATTATTATTATTATTATATTTTTCTTCAGTAAAATAAACATTCCATCAACATTTTTATAATAATAATACTTATTATTGTTATTATTTATTTTATTATTATTTAGTTTCTTCATATTTAATAAATAAAAAAATAAATCGAGGGTGGCTGAGGCCTAGTACTACTACTACTAGGCCAGGCTTGGGCCTGCTCCGTTGCCTAGCAACGGCGGCGCCGGGAGAGAGGGATTATTCGGTCACGTGACGTCATCACGCGGACCAGGAGCCGTCGGCTGCGGCTCTTTAAACGCTAAGAAACGAAAAAGCGCGCTCGGCCCCCAGCAACACGCTACGTCATTACTTCCAGCCAATCACAAGGCCGCTACAAAAAAAAGGTAAGAATGGAATAAAGGGGGGACGTCAACCCGAGAGCAAGGCACGTGACGCTTTACAGCCAATGAACAAGCCGCTATACAAGTAAGCTAGGAAATGAAGGGCCACGCCCAAAAGCTTAGCACGTGACTGTCTATAGCCAATGAACAAGCCGCTATACAGGTAAGGCTTGGAAATAGAGGGGGCGGTGCCCAGAAGCACACCACGTGACTCTCTACAGCCAATGAACAAGCCGCTACACAAGTAAGCTAGGAAATGGAGGGGGCGGTGCCCAGAATCATACCACGTGACAGTCAACAGCCAATGAGCAAGCCGAAAGGCTAGAAAACGATGGGGGCGGCGCCCAGAATCACACCACGTGGCCATCTTCAGCCAATGAACGAAGAGACGCAAAAAAACCGCGGATGAAGTTGGGGGCGGCAACCAAACGCACGACACGTGACCCGCCTCAACCAATCAACAAACAGCAAAGTGGGAAAACGCGGAAAACGCTGAAAAGCGAGGCAAATTATAAAAATAAACCCCGTATATTTTTAAAAAAAAACCGGAAGGGAGGCAATTCGGGGACTGGGTTTTACCTCAGAATCCGCGGTTCTCGCCTCCCGCTGCGGAACTAGATGCCGCCCGAACGCCGGAAGCGGAAGTCGCGCTTCGAGCGCGTCACTTCCGCGCCGTGACGTAACAGGAAGTGACGCCGGCGTCCGTCTTAAAGGGCCATGCCGCGCATTTCGGCAGCGCTGCTGCTTCTGCTGCCTCGGAGGGGCCGAGCCTTGGCGGCTTTAGCGGCGAAGGAGGAGAAGAAGAGCAGCTTCCTCCTCGCCAAGGCCCCGCCTCCTTTCCTGAGAAAAAGCCGGCCGGCGGTGGGCGTGGCCTCCGCCGCCGCTCTCGGCCTATCAGGTGCAAGGGGCGTGGCTATACGCGGAAGTGGGCGTGGCTTCTTAGTAACTGGAATTTTGATTGACAGGACGCTGTGGGCGTGGCTTATCCGTTAGGGGCGTGGCCTCTTGGGAAGTGGGTTTTTTGAGTGACAGGAGGACAAACCCTTTTGAATGCAGGATTTCATAATTAAAAAGTGGTTGTTTGGTAAATAGTTCATTTTGTAAACAGATTATGTTAACTATTTAATTATAATTTTATACAGTATATATATATATATATATATATATAAAATAATCAAGGTAAAAACGTTTTTTTAAATCCATAGAAAGTCTTTAGTCCGACACTAATTACGATTATTTACGTAAAGTACTTATCAATTCATCACTGAATAATAATAATAATAATAATAATAGACCGGAGGCGTATTGTTTTGAGAGGCCGGACTACGACTCGAATCCTGGGTTCGAATCCCGGCTCGGCCATAGAAACCCATTGGGAAGCAAAGTCACACTCTCTCAGCCTCGGAGGAGCAAATATCTCCGAGGGGAAAAAAAACCACGACGGGTTTTATCCGTTTTAAAAATAATAATAAATCGTTAAATAAAGTCTTTCTTTCTTCCTTTGCCTGCAGCCTTTTCCTTTTTCTCCGAGAAAGAAAACGGAGGAAGAAGGGAGGAAAAGCGGGAGAAAGCGACGGAAGAAGAAGAGAAAGAGAAAGAAGAAGGAGAAGAAGAAGAAGCCATCGTTCGCTTGCTGAAAAAGGCAAAGGTGAGGAGGCCACAGAGACTTTAAACGGGGCTCTCCGGATCTCCTTTCCTGGACCTTGCCTCCATTTTCCTGTTCTCTACAGCAGCAGAAAACAAGTTTGCTGCTCCGTCCTCAATGAGATATCAATTCAAATACTTTACATGGGGCTATTCTATGTCACCTCTTAACATTAGGTTCCTCCGAACGTTGAGGCGGAAGCTCTTTTCCTCCAGTTTGAATCCATCGCTCCGTTGTGTCCTGTTCTCTGGAGCAACAGAAAACAAGCTTGCTCCCTCCTCAAAATAATAATATTTATAATTATAATTATTATTATTATTATTTACATCCCTCCAAATACTTAAACAGGGTTATTATATCACCTCTTAACCATCTCTTACTGTCAGGAAGTTCCTCCTAACGTTGAGGCGGAAGCTCTTTTCCTCCAGTTTGAATCCATCGCTCTGTGTCCTTTTCTCTGGAGCAGCAGAAAACAAGCTTGCTCCCTCCTCAATAGGACATCCCTCCAAATACTTAAACAGGGCTCTCATATCACCTCTTAACCTTCTCTTCTCCAGGCTAAACATACATAAAGCTCATAAAGGTACCATGGTTTCCAGACCCTTCACCATTTTGGTGGAATCTCTTTTCCTGTAGCTTACATCCATTGCTTTGTGTCCTGTTCTCTGGAGCAGCAGAAAACAAGCTCGACCCCTCGTCCTCAATGCGACGTCCCTTCAAATACTTAAACAGGGCTATCCTATCGCCTCTTAACCGTCTCTTCTCCAGGCAAAACATCCCCAGCATCTCCCTAATGGGTTTCTGTTCATCCATCATCAGTTCTTTAAAAGTTTCTTAAACCCAGTTTCTTAAACCCAGGATCGCGACAATGTTGACCCGGTTTGTCTCTTTCCGTTCCAGCTCAGCATCACAAAAGGAGATTTGGAAGAAGCCGAGAGGATCCTCCACGAAGCCGCCCGGCTCTCGCGACGGACGGAGAACAAGGCGGCCATAATCTACACATACGACACGGTTGGTCCTAAAAGCATTTGAAAACCCCCTTCTTATTTTTTTTTCTTATTCGATTTAGAGGGAGATAGGGTTTTGTTTTATATATATATATATATATATATATAATTAAGGGTTAAATAGAATGGGGAAAATGAAGGGGAAAACAAAAAGGTTAAGGAGATAGTAGAAGATGAACAGGAAGAGGAGAAGGAAATTATAAAATTGTAAGACCGAACGTACAGCGCCGTGTAAATTTATAAAATAAAATTTATAAAAATAAAAATTATTATTATTATTATTATTAATAATAATAATAATAATAAATAAGGAAAGAAGAGAGGATTGAGAGTTAATAAATGAAGTGAAGGAAAATTAAGGGGGAACCGGACGAAAGGAGACAAGGCGAAGAAAAAGGAAAGGAAACTTTACTCGAAGACACGTATATCCAAGAAGAACAGAACGAAAGGGAAAAGAGACGGGTTAGAATTAAGACTTTGTATCAGAAGTATGAGGATTGGAAATTGATAAAGAGTGTAAAGATAATAAAATGAATAAATTGGGGCAACGTCCGAGGATGGAGCCGGGGCGTCAAAGGTCCAAAGCGACCCACCTTTGCTCTAAAAGCAGGGCTTTTTGTTTGTGTTGCAGATGGCAAACCTCGCTTTTATGAGGGGTCAGACGGAGCAAGTAAGTGCGTACCTGGAGAGCCCCGAATCCTGGCCCTCAAAGAACCGGGAAGAACGGAGGTTGAAGACTGATCGTCCCTCTCTCAATCTCTCTTTCCTCTTTTCAGGCGGAAAAACTATTCAAAGCAGCAATGAGTTACCTTCTTGCCGGAGACACGAAGGAGGTAAGGATGCTTCTTCGCTCTGAACGGCAGCTCCGTTATCCCAAGACGCTTCGGATGTAGAAATCCACGATGTATATAGGAAGGAAAGAAGGATGCTGGGTGAATGAAGAAAGGAGCGAAGGGGTCCAACTAAACCTTTGGCTTTCAAGGAAGCGTCACGGTTGTCCCGGTCGGCAGCCATGGCTTCCTCTTCTAAGAGCTGTCAGATAGCGGAAAAAGGAAAATAATAAATAATCCCAATCTCATTTTCCTTCAGGATGATAATGCCATCATCGAGATGTCCCTCAAGCTGGCCAGTATCTACGCTGTACAGAATCAGTTAAGTTTCATCGCCTCTCGCTCCGGCTGCGTCCTCACCGTGGAAATAAACCGGTTCGACGCCACTTTAAACTGCCACGGAATTGTCGTTTGTTGTGGCACCAGAGCAAAGTCTTTATGGCTATTATGGATCCCATTAGAGCGCTGAGGTCTTCAGGAAAGACCTCGCTTTCTCTCTCTGTCTCTGTGTCCTGGCACCTTCTCAGGCTCTCTTAGTGGACGCTTTCATTGAGATTTGTGTATAGTTTGTGATCTGTTTTTTAAGCGCGTCGCACGGAGCCTTTCGGAGGGAGGCACAGGTAACCCTCCTCTGAACAAATCCGGCCGAGGAGACCCCATGATGGGTCCGCCTTTGGGTCGCTGTACTTGGAAGGCGCACGGCGACGACAATAATTCCTTGGAATACGGTAAAACGACACTCCTCCGCTGCAGCCTTCTGGTTGTGATGGCATTTTCTGTTTCGTTGGGCAGGCACAAGTTGGCGCTGGCTGGCTACGAGTTCTGCATCCTGACTCTGGAGGAGAAAGTCGCCAAGCAGAAAGACATGCCCACGGATGCCCTAACAGGTATGTAAAGTCTGAGTTGCCATCGCGATGCGGCGGTTTGAGCATCGGGCTACGGCTCTGGAGACCAGAGTTCGATTCCCAGCTCGGCCACGAAATGCCCTCAGCCTCAGGGGAAGGCAACGGCCAACTTCCTCCGAACAAATCTTGCTCAGAAAACCCCGCGATCTTAGCGTCGCCGTTATGTCGGAAACGACCCGAAGGCGCACGACACGCACGCAGAGCAACCTGCGTGCTTCAGCGGCCCTGAAAGAGAACGCACCTGACCTCAAGGCAGAGGGTGGATTCGAACACGGGTCTCCCGAACCCAGCCCTTTTTAAAACTACCCCTCTTTGCCCTTTCTCTTCGTTTGGCTTTCGTTCTCAGAGGAAGAAAGGAACGACACGCGCCTTCTTCTGGGCATGAGCCTGGACTCTTACGCCCGCTACCTCCTGGCTCACGGTCAGGCTGCCGTGGCTCAGAAGATGTACGAGCGGGCGCTGAGGATCGCCACGGAGGTTCAAGGGGAGACGCATCCCCAGGTAAGGAAGAAAAGACGTCACCCAGAGAGGGGTTTTCCCTTTTGCCTCTGGAAACTAACCTAACACACAGGGACCAGCGGCTCAGTCCTCGAGTCCCTTATTTAGATCAGATTGTAAACGCTGCCTGCCTTGGCTCCTGCTCTGAATTGGTTTTCTCTCTCGCGACAGACGGTGGTCCTGATGAGCGACTTGGCAACCGCCTTGGACGCTCAGGGGCGCTATGAGGACGCCTTCGCCCGGGTGAGAAAAGCGGCAGAACTGGCACGAAAGACCAAACACCCCGAAGCCCACATTGTGTTGAACAACTTGGCCGGCATCCTGATGCATAAAGGTAGGCCGAAGGAGGGACTTCAGGACAAGAGGCGGAGGCTACACTTGGCTTTTCTTTACTGGAATAGTTACGTTCTGCTCCGTTTCAAAACGTCTCTCTGCCGGGGAGAGCTCACACCAGAAGGTGAAATAATGCCAGAATCCTAGAGCACCTTTTACTTAAGGTAACCATGACACGGTTTGAACGTCGAACGCTAGAGACCAGGGTTCAAATCCCCACTCGGCAACAGAAACCCATGGGTTTTAGCCCTAGAAAACCTCACGATAGGTTCACCTTAGGGTTGCCGAAAGTCAGAAATGACTGGCCCATGTTTTAGTCTCTGGAGCGGCAGAAAACAAGCTGGCTCCATCCTCCACGTGGCATCTTTTGAGAGAGAGCTCAATACTATTTCTAGCACAGAGCAGCATGTTTTGGGCATTGGTTGAGACAGGTCAAAATTTTGATCCCTGCATTTCTCCTTTCCTCGAACAAAGAGGATTATTCTCAGGCCAAAGAGGTCTACCAAGAAGCCCTGAAGCAGGCGGAGAAAAATGGAGATGAGGCATCGGCCCGATACATTCGGAAAGAACTGCTGGAACTGGCCAAGAGGAAGAAAAGGCGCTCAAAGTTGCAGGAGGAGGACAGAGAAGGCGCTGGAAGAGAGTGAGGATAGTTTTCTGCAATGGGAAGAACGTTTTGTATGATGGGGCTACAGGGATCCGGGGCGTTCGTTGCTTTGAGAAGCACCCATCGGAAAAGAGAGATCAGGACTCCGAAAGGCCAGGACTGGGCATGTTGCAAGAGATAATCGGAAATTTCAGGGACGCGGCAATTTAAAGGGGGGTCTACCCTTTTTATCACCAAATAAACGGCAAAGGCTCGCTTCTTCAGCCACACTGGTTTCGCTCGAGTGCCTTTACTGAGATTACTTTGAGGCGCCTCCTTTGCAAAGGAGAGTAGTAGTCCCCATGAGAAAGGGAAACAAAGCATTGCCTTCCCCGGGAAACTTTCTGCGCCGTTTCCCATCTAGCGGCCGTTTTAAACCTGGTGCGCAAAGCTCATTTTGGCATGTACGAAGACACCAGTCTTCCACATCTCCTAGCAGAGTTGAGTAAAAGACCCCAAGATCAGAAACTGATGTGAACTGGGGTGGACCAAGTGGTCCCCAGGGAGGATGTTGCCAATCCGCAAGGCCTTCAAGAGGCTGCAGGTGACATTTTCAGTGTACTTGAAGCCTTTTTGAAAAACAAGAAGTGTCTTTTGGTCACTTCCTGTGGCTTAAATGACTTTTCCTGGTCCCCAAATGGCTTGGGGAGGGTACAAAGATGGGGCAAAAATTCCCCTTGAAGACATTTAAGGGCAAAAGAAGAAGAAGAATTTGGGGAAGGAAGGTGCAGCCTCCCAAAGTCTTGGAGGAAAGCCGTTGTGGCTCCCCACTCCTGGTGTAACTGGTATGGAGACCACTAGGATCTCTTAGGGTCTGAGGCATTTAGAGCAAGCATTTATTATTCTGAAGCAGGAGGACTAAAATCCCCCGTACCTTAGTGGATCAAGGTCCTGTTTTCCACGCAAAAGGCCCCAGGTTCAGTCTCCCGACGTCTCAAAAATGCCACACTATAACGGATGGCGACAAGGAGAAATCCTGGCTCACCGTGGCATTTGCTCCGTATCGGAAGTCACTCTCTCTCCTCTTCCATTTCCACCACTCAGAAACAAGACAAGACTGCCAAAAGAAATAATAATAATTAATAATAATAATAATAATAATAATACCATTATCGGAGTGCTGATCCCCACTTTTGTTTTATTTTGATTGGTCTGAATTGCAGAAAAGTTGCCATCTTACTCAAAACGAACACGGGTGCGGACCAAAACGCGGGAAGGTTTCGTGATGCGCGCAGGGTGTCTCTGGGTTGCTCCCACCTCACCCCCCCCCACCTAAATGAAAGAGATTGGTACAGAACATACTAACAAAAGCGGTGTTAAAAACGAAACAAAAATAAAAACCACAGGCATACATGTTTCTTTGCAAAAAGACCACCCAAACCACATTAATTTGGATCGACGCCTCCCTGCGTGAGAAAACAGGCTGTTAATACAACTTTTTGGAACTTGGGAATCCTTGCACAGAGACCCACTTTGGCTGCGGGCGGTGTCCATGTTAGGATTTCCTTTTTTAAAAGTACAAGAGACCCTCGGTTTCGCAAAAAACGAACACGGGCGTCCCTGAACCAAGACGCAGGCGAGGTGCAAAACAAAGTTCTTAACAGGCACGGCACAGAGATTTGGGGTTCTCGGGTCGACACAATCCATCGATT
This sequence comes from Urosaurus nigricauda, assembly GCA_034509955.1. Lineage (NCBI taxonomy): Eukaryota > Metazoa > Chordata > Lepidosauria > Squamata > Phrynosomatidae > Urosaurus > Urosaurus nigricauda. The sequence continues at coordinate 20,322,715 of JAOEGL010000010.1, forward strand.
CCTGTCCAAGAAAAAGTAACGGTTTGTCGAGGAGGAGGAGGAGGAGAAGAAACCAGATCTTTAAGGTGCAAGCTGGAGCAAAACAGCAAGTTTAGAAAAAGAAATAAGATATCCAAAAACCAGAGCGCAGATTGGAAAGAGGGTTCTGGCTCCTTTTGGCGACAAGACAGCTTTTCGCCAAACAAAGCGACGCCGGGCGCTTGGGTCGGTGCAGCCGCTCAAAAGAGTGTTCTTCAAGCAACTCGGCGTCGTGAAAAACGTCGGACAGAATTAAGGTTCTTGACTTGGGTTTCCCAGTGGTTAACAAAGCGGTCAGGGCTCAGGTTCGATCCAGCAATCCCTTAAACATTTGTAGCCGCTAGCGCAGGGAGGTTACTGTCGGTAGGGGTTGCCCTTGGCTCTTCCACGTTTACAGCAGATCTGGACACAGAGACACAGCCCTCCCCGACGCTGAGCAAAACACAGTACATTAGATTTGCAAGACTTTACAAAAGCTAGTCGTTCCACTTCCCTCTCCCCCCCAGTTAAAGGTGAGCTTTTCAGTTTAAATTCACTCAAAAGTGCAGTTCTTTTTATTTCAGAGATCAAGCCGGTCCCCTGCGTGCTGGCAGGATCCAGTGTTTTAAGGCGGCTTCTTAGTCCATCGTTTCAAGAAATTTTCAAACACAAGAGACGTACCGGAATCTGGTCTATGGCGTGTTGTTTTTTTTTTTATATATATATATATATATATATAAAAGCAAAATAAAGAGTTAAGGACAGGTTTAGGCAGGTACTAGTGGATGTACTGTGGTACATATGTATTTTTGTCTCAGACAGCAAAACAAGACGGGAACTAGAAACATCTCCATACAAGAATCGGAAAATCAGAAGCAGAAAATCCAGTGGCATTAACATTTAAAAAAAAATTATATTAAGAACTGACTCCGGGATTGTTTAGTTCCGGGGGAAAAAAAAAAACAATTTAGATACACAAGCACCTGACAAAGGAATAAAACTGGGTTTTTAAAACCGCGATCTCAAAGCGAGAATTGTTCGGCGGAAGAGCCGACGGAGGAGACGCGTTCGCTCCACCACGCTTAGCTTTTTGCACCCGCTGAGCATGCGGCGTGAACGTGCGCGAGAGAAAGACGCCGCCGTTACGTCCCCGTGCCAGTGTTTCACAGTGTCGCCAAACAAAACCTGACCCTACGGGGGACGGCGGAGAGGGGGAATGTACAGTGTGGCGGAGACGGGCGATCCCGCATTATCCCGGCGGAAGAAAGTTTCTTCTTTAAAATGTACAGCGATCGAGAAGGGGGGGGGGGTCAGCCTCAAAAATAAACATTAAAAAACGGTACTCCACAAGGTCTTTCGTAACCACAGAAAGGCTGAGCGGGGAAAAAAGATGCATTTGGGATGAGGCGGGAAGGGGTTCGCCACCCGTGAAAAGTAGCAACGTACAGCCCCCCGGGTGAGGTTGCGCTTATGTGCAGACTGGCTGGGAGCGTTGCCCGGGCCGAACGTTTCGGGGCGCGTGCGCCCGTCGGAACAAGCAGACAGCCCGCCTGAAACGTTAGGCCGGGTGGCCCCTTGAAAAATTACTCACCTTCTACGCTCGAGAAAAAACGCTTTTTAAAAAATATATATATAATAATTATAAAACGACCCCGAAAAAAAAAAGAAGTTTTATGCAATGATTTCAACATAAAGTACACCTGATATTCTAACAAAGTGCGGGGTGAGTGGACCTGAACTGAACGCTGCGGCAGGGAAGGGAAGTTACTCTATTTACAGAAGAACAATCTCTTTCTCTCTCGCTCGGGTTTTCCTTAGAGACGTTATATCTTCGGGTTTCTCTTTACAAATAAAGATGTTGCTCAGTAATATGTCCTCTTTTTAAAAACAAAACACCTCTTTACATATTTTCACGGCCCTTCCTCCCACCCACCCCCCAACCAACCCACAACCCCCGGCTCATGTAGAAAGGAGTCTTTTATCCAACCAGATTGAGGGGTGGGAATATTTCCAGGTTCCAGAAATTTCTTCATCTCCTGCAGCCACCCCCCTTTTTTAGTCTGTCTTTGAAGATGTCTTCGGGGGGGACGCTGAGCTTTTTATTTTTAAAAGACCAATCTGATGGGTTTCCAAGCCCCACAAATGAGTATCTTTTCCATATTTTGTTTTGTTTTGTTACAAAAAGGGTCTTTTCTCACCCCCTCGCCCCAAGCTTCAGTCGTCGCTGTCCGAAAGGGTCTCGTATTGGGCCGAGAGGAGTGGGGCGGGTTCCCGTTCCCATATCCGGTTGGGCTGGTGAGCGGCCGCCTGGCTGGCCGACGACGGGGCGCAGGTGATGGAGGTCGGAGGGGTGCTGCTCAGCATGCGCATCGTCAGGGGGTTGTAGGGGAACTGGGTAGATCCTAACGGATGTTAAAAAACGAGAGAGACAAGATTGAGATATCTCCCCAGGCCGATCCAAAACCAAGATCAGGCAGCGCTCGCAACGGTACCCTACTGACAAGATGGGGCTCCCAAGCTCAGAGGATGCAGTCCTGGAGGATGCAAAGACTGTGCCCTCCAAGATTGAAGGACAAAGACTTTGCTCTCCAAGCTCAGAGGACACAGAGGAAGACTGTGCCCTTCAAGCTTGGAGGACAAAGACTCTTCATCTCCAGCCTTGGAGGACACAGACAAAGAGTGTGCTCCCTATGTTTGGAGGACAAGGACTATGAGGATACGGATAAAGACTGTGCTCTCCAAGTTTGGAGGATAAGGATTCTGATCTCCAGGCTTAGAGCATATGCATCTGAGGAAGTAGACTTTTGTCTACGAAAGCTCCTGCTGCCAACTTGGTTCTTTCAGTGAGTGTCAAAGGTGCTACAAGATCTCTCCACACACTGACTCTACACGGCTATATCTTTGAACTCCAGGCTTAAGGGAGAAGACCTTTGACTTCCAGGCTTGGAGGACACAGTCAAGACCACCAATCTCTAAGCTCAACGGACCACAGCTGAAGATTGGATCCTCCAAGTTTGGAAGTCACAGAAGTAGAAGAAAACTCAGCTGAAGTAGTAGGGAGCCGAGCCCTCTTATTGCCATCCGTTAAAACACGGTTGTTGATCTCTTAATGCTCCAAACGCCACCAAATCCATCTTCAAAGAGAAGGGCTTGGGGCCATACTCCAATGGTGGGTAGGACCTAAGGCAAAAGGGATGGGACCAATGGTACTGGTGCCACCAATGCCACTAAGATTACTGACCAGGCAGAACTGAAACTTAGGACAGACCTTTCCGCCTCTTAGTCCAAGAAGCTGGGAAACTAGTGCAGAAGAGCTAGGGGAAAGGATATGACCCTCTCAGGAACCCCAAGAGGATGGATTCGACCTCAGGGCCAGAGCTTCCCCAGCCTCACATTAATGTGGTTGTACCACGGAGGCTCTGATGGTGCTCCTGTTTCACCACGAACAAACCACAGCAGTTGTGGTGTCAAACGTTGAGCTCCAATCCCCGGCTGTGAGGCTCATTTGATCCCCCTTGACCAGAAGCCAAAGACCCAACAAGGTTTTGTGAGAGTAAAGGGAAGAAACACCATTGATGCCACCTCTTGTAATCTGGGAACGAAGGGGTAAGGGAAAACTCAAATGCGTGTAGCGGCAGAGGCGGCCCAACAAGAACGCTGTGGATTTTCAGGCCCTGACGTTGGGACCAAGAGCGGAGGGGGTGGGTTTATCTAAGGATCGACTAAATGGTGGGGAAGAACCTGCTTTCAAGTTGCTCTCCCCGTTGGCTGCCTGGCTCGGCTGACCTGTGGAGGAGGGCCTGTCCTCCCATGACCACACCGGTGTCTGCCTGCTGTGGTAGTCGCCTTCCGAGTGCACCGAGGAGACCGACGACGGCCGCTCCGTCCCCAAGTAGCCTTGCCCCGGAATCGGGGACTTGGATTTCCGGCTGCCGGATTTGCCCATCAGCTTCTGCTTGCCGACTCCTCCGCCTGGAAAGAAGAGAAGTGGGGGTTAGGTGGCCGGAGGGCAGAGATGGGAAGGCCTCTCGTCCGCCTCCCGGCGCAGCTCCGGAGGAAGAGAGGGGATCTTGCCATGCCGAAGGTCCTGGGAAGCGACGTTAAAGGCCAAGGTGGTCAACCTGAAAACCAAAGGCAGCTCCTGCCTCTGTAACTGTTGCGCAGAGGAGTGCATTTCGGCCCCTATAGCTTATGACCTGGTTGCATGATAAGCAACATCTGTTGAAATTCCCTTCTTCTGCACAACTGTTAAAGCCCACTCCCATTTTCAAGGCACCTTAGAGGGTTGCATCCCCCATGCAAGGTTATTTTTAAATAAAATTTATCAAGTTTTATATATATATATATATATATATGAAAGACAATACAACAAATCAATAATCAAGACAGATACTAACATAAATGCATACATGCATTTTTTTTAATGGCTCCCCAATGCCTTCTATGGGGTTCGGGGGCATTGTGCCATGTGTTTGCCTCTCCCATGTCTTTAATAATAATAATAATAATAATAATAATAATAATAGTTATTTTTATCCCGCCCCTCTGAACAACAAGGCAACTGGGGCAGCTTACAACATTAAAGTCACACATTACATATCCCCCTGATCCCTCCCTCCCTTAAAATAAGATTAAACAATTCACAATTAAAAGCATATTTAAAAAACGAATTAACAATTAAATAATCAATGAACAATAAAACATAACATCATTATTATAAGAGGCCTTTTTTTAACAACAGGACGTTTCCTGTTTTTCCCCAAACAGCCTCTCTTGGCCCTAAAATGGTAGAAAACAGTGGTAAAATTGCCCCCGTGCCCTATATAAGGTATTTGCAAGCAGGTGTGTGTGTGTATGTGTAAAAACTGACCCAGAGAGTGCATGAGGCCTACAGCTTTCACTTTGTCGACGCTGCCAGGTGCCAGTCTTTCTTACCTGGATTTGGGGATGGGTTTGTCTCCTCCCGGCGGGTTTCGCTGTTCGCTGGTAGCGCCGAGCTGGATCCGCCTGGCACGAGGCCCATGGGCTGGGCCATGATGAGGCCGTGGTCTTCCCCTTTGTCGTCAAAGTTGCCCATCAGGGCTTTGCGGATGATGTCCTCCAGTCCCAGGTTGCTGGCGGGGTCGGCGAAGGAATGACCTCGGGCGCTGACCGGCCCTGGGAAGGGGAAGAGACCAGAAGGAGGAGGACGATGGCCCTCAACAAGGGTGAAAGAGGCCGCCCGGGATTCGGGAGTGGGTTAAGACAAGAAGATGGGGAGGGTGGGATGAGAGAGGCAAAAGATGAACAGGATTGATTAATGTCTCAGCTTTACCAGGGAAATTCAAGAACAACGGAAGAACAGTTGTGCAGCCTTGGAAAAGTTCTCCCAAATCTCAGCCTGGATAATCCGAATGGGACCAGAAACCTGGACAATTTCTTTCTTTGGAAGACAAACCCAGAACCCTCGCCTGAGCAGCTCTCAAATGCTTCGTTCGGATCGCTGGATCTTTGGAAAAGTATTTTTAAAGCCCAGTCTGCTTAAGATGTTTCCAAAGCCCTTACCTGAAGTAGTTACTGCTGGCAAGTTAAATATCTCTGTCCCCGGCTGAGCAGCGGCTGTTTAAAGCGAGAAAGAAAGAATTGGACACGCATTCCAGTAAATCTTATGGAAGCATTTCAAAGAACAGACACACAGTAAGGTACATGAATTACATTCACTCAGATTAATTTTTAAAGACAAAGCCATAGTAAAATTTTACTATGGAGATTTCCACGAGTTGCAGTTCAACAGCATCCAAAGGATTGCTTGATTCTTACTTGTGCTTTAAAAAATACACTCTTTGGGGTCTTTCCTATATAACCCAAACCATGTTGGTGTTTGTCCCTTCATGTCACCCGCCAATGTATGGCAATGCCATGAATTTCACAAGGTTTAGAAAAGACCTAAAATCACGCCCAGGATTTGGTCGTCTTCTCTGTGTCTTCTGTCTTCAAGAAAGGTAGGTTAGAAGAGGAGAAAAGATCCCATTCATATAAATCAAATATAAATAAATACAATGAAAACAGGAGGGAAATTCATGCAGAGAGAAACTATACACGCACACACACTCCTTCAACCAGAGAGAACTTGGCAGTCACTGCTTGACATTTTAATTCAACGAATTAACCCATTTTCTTGGGCTTTGATAGCAGTTCCTTCACATCACAACTGTGGTCCTTCTTGTTTGGGAGAGGGAGAAGGAAGGAAGGAGAAAAAAGGCCAAAGAAAACGGAAGAAACGTCTCTTACTCATGTCCGGGTCGCCGCCGCCGCAGGAGTTCAGCTTCCGGAAGATCTCCTGCTTCTTGGACTTCACCATGGGTGAAGTGCTCTCCAGTTTGGTGAAGAAGGAAGGCAGGTAGCTCATGCTTCCGGGGGAACGGGAATCCGTCCTGCTAAGAGATGAGAGAGCGATCAGGGGGAGAAATGCCACGGACGCCCTACAATGAGAACCCTCCACCTTGCTTTACTCTTGCTCAGACAGACAGGATATTTCTGTCACCCGAGAGTCCCATTTTGTGGCAGAATGTACACAATACTCAGTCTAGGAGGGGAAGCATTTCATGCCCCGAACGCTTGAAGAGAGGCAACATGGGGCAGTTGCTTGAATGTTAGACTAAGACCCTAGGAGTGCAGGGTGTCAAGGAAACCCACTGGGGGACCCTGGGCAAGTCCCACTTTTAGAGGAAGACGATGGCAACCCTTCACTGAATAAATACGGCCACAAAACCCTACGTTACGCTCTCCGTAAGTCAACTTGAAGGTACACCAACACCTGAAAGGCTGACAGCCGTGTCCCAATTTTCAGCCACATGGCAATGTTATTATTATTATTTTCGCTTTAAAAGATGCGAATGGCTCTTTTTATCCATACATTAATAATATATTACTATTACAATCGCTGTTGTTTTTATTTATAGCCTCCGTTTTGTCGTTCTGGCCAAACTCAGATTTCAGTTCTTTGCAGACTCATAAAACGGGTCAAACACACGCAGACACAGAGCTTGCGTACCTCTGTTCCGAAGGCTCAGATCTTTGGGACAGTAACAAAAGGCTGTCTTGTTTCTCGTGGCCGGCGGGGGCCTGAGGCGGAGAGATCGGCTCGTAAGACTCGGAGGAGACGTGGCTTCTTTCGGGGGATTTTCCAAGCCTAGGAGGTCACAGAACAAGAGAGGGCGAGAAGATAGTGTATGGGTCACCAAAAGACATACCCCTCCAACCTCCAAGTAGAGAAGGGCGATTTGGGTGGTACGACGGAGGGGCAATGGTGGGAATTTCTTCCTTTGGAGGGAGGCAAGTAAGGCCTCAGCTGCCGTTGTGACAGCCTCTAACCCACAGAAACAGGGCCTTCCTTTGTGGCCCACTGGTGGGGATGGGGAGCAAAACACTGTGGGAAAACATGGAAAAGACCTTCTCTGCTGTGGCACCCAAGTGATGGAATACCATCCCCTCAGAGGCCTGATGCGTGCCAATTGTGGTATCATACTAGCATCAAGTCCAATCCAAATGTACCTTTAATAAAGACCTTTGGTGCCAAAATGATTTTATCCAATTTGCACATCTCTCACGCCTTCCACAAACACCAAGCCCAGCGGATGCCTCTTCCCTCCCTCCCTCCCTCCCAGCCTGCTTACCTTCCTCTACTTTTGTCGGAGAGGTTTTCGGGAGACACCCGGGAGCCCGAGCGCTGGTGGGGAGCGGACTGCGGCTGCACCTCGGGACTGTAGCGGTTGGTGGGCTTTGCCCGGTTGGCGGTGGCGATGGAGCTGGGGGCCGAGGTCTGGAATGTGCTGGTGGGGGTCTGGAGGGAGGCCTGCGTGGAAGCTTGGCTGCGGGCAAAGTCCTGGGTGATGATTTGCTGGGAAAGGGAATGGGAGAGAGGAAAGAGGGGAAATAAAATACAGCGGAAACCTTGTCAGTCGGTTACCTTCAGCCATTCGGAGGACTGAGGCAACACGTGTACAATTTCAGGAAATATGGAAGCCAAGTAAAGGAAATCACCCCCTACCCAGCTTTTCTTTTCCAATGATGAAATATTTACTTCCCTACTTTGTACACTGAAAGTCACTTTGTTACTTTAGGATTAGTCTGAGGTATTCTGGGAGCTGTAGCCCCCCCAAAGGAACATTTCCAAGGGTTGGTGAGTCATTGTTAATGGAGCATCGTGCAAGTTTCCATGGACAGAGACCCTTGGCTAAATCCTCAACAAATACAGTCCCCTCAAAGAACTGAGCTTCAGAGCGCAAACCTACACAGATGTGATCGGCGAGAGTGATGAGGCGGTGGGTCCGAGGAACGGGCCCCATCCCTTCGCCTTGTGAGGCAGGTTGAGGCGGTGGGGGTGCCTGCTGCGGTGGCGGCGGCGGCTGTTGAGGCGACGGGGAATCTTGCTGAGGCCGGTAAGAGTGGATCGAGCCCTCGTACTGTCGGCCGCAGTCTCCTGGTTCCCAGACAGACAGACAAAAAGAAAGACAAAAGACTTTGTGTTCTGCATGAGATGTAAATGTGAGGACTGTTCAGCGCAGTCAAACCAAAAGGCTCCATTTACTCCAGCATTCTGTGTACACAGATGCCTCTGGAAACCTCACAAGCATCAGACGTAATGATAAATCCCATGGTTTGTTCCTTAACCCCACCAGCACCATTCCCACAGGCCTGTTGGATCAGCATGCAAAATATATCCATCTAATCAGCTTTCCTGCTTCCAAATTTCCTTAAAAATTGCCTTGAACCCCAGAGTTTGGGTCAATAAGGTGAGATGCACAAGGAAGAACGAAAAACCACCACCACCACCACCACAGTGTCTTACTTTCCCCTTGGCTCATTTTGGGGGGCTCCTGTTGGTAAGGCGGCATCTTCTCCTGGGGCGGGACAGGCGAGTTGGCAGGACTGATCACCTCGATGGCGTCTCGGGGCGGTTCGTATCGATGAGAAGAGGACACTGAGCCAGGGAGAAGCGAGAAGAAAGGAAGAGGTCATCCAAAAGCATTCAATTCCCAGTCCTGGGACATCAGTCTTGCTAATCTAGGAGTAGGATTCTCGATTTTATTGCAAAACACTCTGAAACAGAGAAGGTGTCCTTACTACCTATCTCATTCTTTTTAACTGGAGAATCGAGGGACTGAATGGAAAACCTTTCATATCAAAGTAGGGGGTTCTTCCCATTGAGATTCTAGTCCTCATCATTCCAAATAAATGGTTTTAATAGAAACATAGGAAGCCACTGATACAGAAGCCATTAATGTTCTAGTTCACCACGGTCTATTCCAGCCAGCAAATACTCTCTGGGATTTGAAAGAACTGCCTGACTTTTCCCCAATCCTGCGCCAGACACATTCTTGAGTTCAAGGAAGCTGCAGCAGTTAAGCGGCAGCAAACAAGTTAAAGCCCTCTCCATAGAAACACACAGAAGAGGATTTTGGGCTTGTGTGGACCTGCACACACTGGCTGGACATGAGGGTCAACACTGCATCCCAGCCATGAAACTGGTGAACTGTACCAAACTCTAGGACAGCTCGAATTTAAAAAAATAAGACCAGAAAATTTAAAAAAAGGGAAAGGATTTTCTACTCTGCTTTTCTAAATCCTTTCAGGGATGAACAAGAGGAGGAGAGAGGAGAGAAAGCTGAAAAGAGACAGTGCAAAAGTAGGCAAACTGTGGTCCAAAGAGTGTTTTGGCGGCCCTCAGGTAGTGACAGTGCAAAAAAAATCCTCCCACTAAAAAGGGACATTAATGTTCACAATGCGTCCAAGTGCAGCCCACAACTTCTTTCCCCCATCCCAAAATGAAAAAGAGGACTTCTGCCTGGGCAAAACCACCCCTGCGAGAGACCAAGGAAGGGAACGTACGGCTGCTGGAGGAATCCGAGCTTTGGGAGCCGCGGTCGCGGGCGTCCTTGTCCGAGGCGATCTGGCGGGTGATGATGACGTCGATGAAGTTGGCGGCCGTGATGGTGGTCTTCCCGCGGGTCCGCAGCTCCTCCTCGTACTTGGAGATGGAGGGCGGGCCTTTCTCCTTCCCAGCCTCCGAGTAGATCGAGGAGGAGGACTGGCTCTGGGCTTTGCTGTTGGAAAAGGAGGAAGACGACGAAGAGGAGGAGGAGGAGTATGGGCCAGGGGCTCCTCTCTTCTCGGCAGCCTCCAGGGTCTTCTGTTCCATCTGCTGCTGCTGCTGCTGCTGCTGCTCGCTCACCACCGACCTGCGCCCCGGGTTCTCCTCGATCCGGCTTCCTTCGTGCTTGCCCTCTTTTGATTTGGCAACCTCCATCTGAGGGGCCGAAGCCGCGGCGTCCACCAGGGCGGCCAGTGCGTCAGCGGCCGTGTTGTAGCGGGAAGCCGGCAGCCCCTGGGTGATCGAGGGGGTGCCAGGAGGGAGCTGCCTGTTGTCCCCCACCCAAAAAGCAGAAGGAAATAGGTCAGGATACAGGGTTAATGAAAACAACAATTATTATTATTATTATTATTAGTAGTAGTAGTAGTAGTAGTAGACTATTTTAGATATGCTGTCCTTCTCTTAAAGTGAGACCCAAGGCTGCTCACAAAAGGCATCAGCTAAAACCTAACAATAAAATGTTAAAACACAATTGAAAAACATCGCATTAAAAAGCTGGCTCCCAAACAATATATAATCATTACAAAGCATGTGCAACTTTAAAAATAAAGCACCCTTCCTTCACATAAGAAGCCTCCCTGCAACGTCCTGCTCTCCAAGCCCTGCTGGATGTCTCCTACATCTCTCAACATCCACCTCAAATTTTGCATTTTAAGAGGGGGGGAAATTTACCCCCAAATTACCCAGACCAGACACTACAAAACATAACATTCAGGCTGTATTCTTCTCTCCAGGCCCTCCCCATGGCTGAAAAGCTGCAAAAGTCAAGGCAAGAATGACCAGTTTCAAAGGAAGGGGACTGAACAGGTACTGGGTTTTTGGTACTGCAATGCCCATCCCTCCTGAGGTGGCTGGAAGCTCTCCGGGGTCTCTCCCATCAGCTGGGTTCGATCTGATCCTCTAGAGATCGCAAGCCTGGAAACTGGGACCTTCTGTCTACAAATTACTGAGCTGTAAGAAATTAAGATTCTGGCCCTCATGGTTCTGTCTGGGGAATCTGGCTGTCCATCATTTCTGGATCTGCAAAAAAGACATGGCCTGGGATCCAACCCAAGACCTTTTGTCTTCGGTGCAGGCAAATCCTGAGTTTCTGCAAAGTATGATTTTAGTCCTCACGGTCCTTAACATGTTTCTGGCCCTCTGTAGCCTTAAAACAAGTGATCCTTTCCTTCACCTTAAATGGAGACACTATCTTCATTTCAGGGAAACGTAGCCTCCATTCTTTGTCTTAAGCCACTCCTTGGAGAACTTGACTTAAAGTGGGGAAGGCATTGGACAAGTGTACACACGCAATACGTGCCCCCCTGCCGCACATACAACCTGGCTCAACCCCATCAAACCGTACATGATGCGCAACTGGGCAGTGGGATCCAGCGGGGTGATGACGCTCGTCCCGTTGGAGCCTTGGAAAATGCTGGGCCGCTGCTGCATGATGCTCTCCTGGCCCCGCACCGAAGGGGAGGGCGAGCGGACATAGCCGTGGCTGGAAGGTCGGCCGGGTTGCTCAGCACCTTCGGAAGGGGAAGGAGGAAGAATGAGGAAGAGCAGGAAGCAAAGGCATCCTCTCCCATTAACTAAGCTGGCAAGGGCTGTTGAGATATCCAGCTGAACAATTACATGCATCCCCCTACCTTTGCTTTTAAAAAGAACTTGCCATTTGAATTATATTTGACAGTTCAGCTCCCCATTTCCCATCGGAAAACGTTTCCACCAAGAATCGTAAGATTTTGAACTATCAGACTGTGGCATATGCGTGCCCTTCAGATGAGAATTCCCTTCCGCCACCAAAGTTAGGATCGTTGTAACAGGACCCTCACGCACAAAAATTTGTGGTGGCAGACACTGAAAAGAGACCTACGGACCCAGAATGGCCCAAGGATGCTCACCTGGACGAAGGTAGAGCTCAGAGGGGACGGTGGCTATTCTCTCCCTCTCACGCTCGCGCTCTCGCTCTCTCTCGCGTTCCCGCTCTCGCTCCTTTTCTCGTTCCCGTTCGCGTTCTCGCTCTGCGTTGGCTGCTGCGGAAGCTGCCAGGTGGGAAGGGTGCCCTGCGACGGAAAGAAGGTGGTACGATTTGGAGAGATAGGCTCCTTTCGGCAACAAGGGGAGTCCATCTTCCCTAAGCCTTGCCTTGTGTGTGGAGGGGTGCGTGCCAGCCCACAGACTCCCCATTTAGCCAGCCATGGGGAACTGGATTTCTAGCCAGGGAAAGTCTGGGTAGAATTGTTTAGGATTCCCAAAGGAGAATTCCAACTGCAGGGGAAGCACTGAGGCCTTACCTGGGGACATGGAGGGAGGGTTGTAAGGCCTGGTTGGAAACGCAAGCTGAGTACCGGGGATGTAGGTAATCCTTTCCATTGGGGGGGTGCTCGGTCCTCCCGGGTGGGGCACCAGGATCGTGGGAGCCATGCTGTTCAGGTCAATAATTCCTAACAAAAAGGCGGAGGAGAGAGAAAGAAAGGTCCAGTGGCATATTGTCAGTTCTGACTGGCAACCTCCCCTCCAGCTCTCCAGCAGGATTCTCTTCCTAGACCTACGTGGAGGTCTCTGGTGGTCTCCCAGCTCTCATAAGACAAAACTGGGTGTCATGGGGCTCAGACTCACCTCTGGCTCCTGCGTAGGGAAGGCCCAACGTCTGCTCTCGGGGGGAGAGTCCTCGGGCCAAGTCGGGCCGCAGGTTGACTTGCATCTGCTGGGAGGTGATGTAGTCATTGAGGATGGTCTGCCGCGTGTTCTCCATGGCGTAGAGCTGATATTGGCTCGGATAGCCAGGGGTGGGGGACAGCTGACGCTGGAACATGTAGGCTGTGGCTGAAAGAGGAGATGGAGAGGGGAAAGGTCATACGGGAACAGAACCAAAGCAAGAGCTGGTAGGCCTAAGGCCCATTTTGCCCCCCTCAAGACACGACCAAGGATTGTACCAAACACCCTCCTCCTCAGATAAAGGTGAAAGAAACCCAAAATACAACTAGACGTGAACAGAAGTGGGGCAAAAGCAACTGTCCCTGCCCTAAAATCAGTACAAGTCTGTGAGAAAACACTGACACTGGCTTTAAAAGGTCCGAAAAGCCACCAGGATTTTGCTCCGTGTTGATCACTTCAATTTTCCCGAACAAAAGGGATGAACTTACCAGGATCCAGAGCCCTGTGGAACTGCATGGCTGGATCCAGGTGGGCAGGGAGGTGGCTCCTGTAGACGTCAGGGGTAGCCCCGCGATGGTGGGGATCGAAGGGGCTGTGAGTGACCACAGGGTCCACCCCGGGGACGGGGGATTTGGACGCGATGCTCTCCCGCTGCGTCGGTGTCAGGGTGGATTTCCTCTCGTGGTTCGCCGATTTCCCTGAAGACATGCTGCCTGCAAAAAGGAGGAAAGAAAACACAGCAAAGGTAAGGAGTTGCCCTGTGTGACATTTTGATGTGACGTCTTTGCTAATGAGGTCAATGTATATATTTTTTTTCTATCTTTTTACTTCTTCTCTTCATTACAGTTAATACTGGGAATCAGAGCCATACTAAGTTTTAGTTACATGCCTTTCCCTTGTTCCCTTTTCTTCTTTTTTTTCTCCTGTCTCTTTCTTTCTTTTCTGTATACATTTTCTGAATGTAAGCAGAAAAGAAGATATAAATCAAATCAATCCATCCATCAATAACGCAGGGGTGGGAAGAGTGTGGTCTGGTGACAGTGTGTGCCCTACAAACTCCATTTTACAACTCTGAACCCCCTACTAAATCCCCAAAGCACCCCTGACCCCCCCTCCCCGCATTTGTTCTTTTACAAAATAGCAAGATGCCCAAAATAATCACACTCAAAGCTCTCCCCAATTCGCAGAAATGAGCAAAAACTCTCTGCCCTCCATGCCTTCATTTGTTTTAACTGATTCCAAACGTTATGATGGTTTAATGCATCTTTTAACGTCTGCATGCGCTTAATTTTAAACTGTGCTTGTTTTAACTGTTGTAAGCTGCCTCGAGCACCAAAATAGGGAAAAGGCCGGATATAAATAAAGAGATATAAATACAATAAACATGAACAAGAATCTGTCCAAGAATAGTTCTGGTTCCTCCATATCGCAGTCAAAGCGGTGACCGGAAATAACACCATTTTGGCTGGGATACAGAGAAAACGTAAGGCATTTTGGGATGCAGTCTTCAGGGATTGAGGGGGGAACTGACCTCCAGTCCCTGCCCAGCTTCAGTGAAACGTACCTTCCGAAACTCGGTTCATCATCGGGGAACTCCGGGACATGCTCTGGTAGTTCACAGGCGTCCTCCTCGCGTTGGCGTCCTCATAGATGCCGGGGCTCACTTGGGACTTGGGCGCCTCATGGAGCGTCGACCGGAGGACCGACGTCCCGGAGCTGACCACCGAGGTGTGGCGAGAACGGACCTCTCCGGACTTGGTGTCTTCGTACTTCCCGCGTTCCACCACCTTCACGTTCTCCGACACCATCTCTAGAGGCGGCATCCCCCGAGGCAGTTTGCTCGGGCCCGTGATCAGCGACTTGACGTTGTGTTTAATGGCCGACTGGCCGGAGCTGTTCTCGTACTTGATGGGCGTGCCCTGGAGCGAAGGAAGCAGAGGGCCGGTATCAGCCCAGGTCTCCTTTTCACCACAGCCGTGGAAAATCACCTTAGAAAGCTTGTCCTCAGCAGCCTGAAGGGATTCCTCTGTGGCTCAGAAAGATCACAATGTGCTGTGTACATTGTACAAAGTGACCTATGACAACTGGGTGGGAATGTGCTGCAGCCAACCCCACAAACAGAAGGGTTTAACCCACCTAGGAGTGCTCTCCTCACCTATGGGACTGCCAATGGAGGCTGTTCTTTCTATGAAAGGGGACCGGGAGCACAACCGGGGGGCAATCTGGCAGCCTTTCGGAAAGTTTTGAACTGCAACTCCCAGCATCCCGTACCCTTCACTAGCACTGCTGGGATTTGGAGTCAAATGACATCTGGAGGGCTACATGGTTCCTATCCCAGAGCCGCAAAGAAGGCCTGCTCAAGGCTAAGGTGTAAGTCTTGAAATTTTAGTCATAAAATTGGCCCTCAAAAACAGAGTCGACTTCTCCATGGGCCAATGAAAGTATTGTGCTTTAATTCTTTTATTAAAAAAGGAACCAACCTCTGTGAATGGCAAGAATAAAATCTGTCCTGGAAGCATTAAACCCACATTACTCTCTCATCCATCCCACCTTTAGTGTGAACAAAACCAGTTACGCCTGAGGAAATTTTGGCAGCATTTTCATTTGCTTCATCCTTTAAATCCTTTATTTCATGCCCCTAAGTTTTACCCTCGACTTATCCATGGGTCATATCAAAACCCCTAATTTTGTCCCCCAAAATCTGCCCTCGACTTATACATGAAGTCGACATATAGTTCAGTATATACGGCAATACTTTATTCCATGGAGACCTTACTTTCTTCCCTGGTTATTTATGATCAAGTTGCGTACAAAGATCTTTTGACAATAGTTGGAAAAACATTCTGTCTTTAAGTGTGTGTGTATGTGTGTTTGTGTGTGTTTCTTTCGGCAGCAATGAAGAGGTCTGCCTACCTGGGAGATGGAGCCCTCGATGATCGGCCGGGCGCTCTGGACAATTTCGGGGGTCTTGCGGCTCTCTTGGCTCAGCAGATCCTGCCGAGGAATTTCGTGGATGGAGCGGCCCATCTCCTTGATGGTGGTGACCCCTTCGTACGGCTTGCCCTTGGTGATGGCGCCTTCGAAGCTCCGCGTCGGGGGAGACTCCCTCTTGATCTTCGGGTACTTCAGGCCTTCCTCGTAGCTCTCGGCCGTCGCTCGCGGGGTGCCTGGCCGGGAAACACAGAAACAGATCAAAGTCCTGGGGAAAGGAAGGCCTTTGCGGACCCCGGTCCTGTTTTTGTGGCTCCCCCAGGATATAAATCTAACTCAGAAATAAAGCAATTCTTGAGCAGGAATCAAGGTAAAGAAGAAAAAATGCCCTCCTTACCTTGCATGATGGATCCAGACAGTACGGTCCTCTCTTTTAAGTCTGGGTGGGGGCTACCTCGAGGCAGGGCACGGCAGATTAATCCTTGGAAAACAATAAAAAGGAGAGCTGCCATTTTCTTTTGCAAACAGACACGCTGTTTTACGGTGCGTCACGGAGCAGTTTACGTATGAAAAAGGACAACGCAGACCACTCCTGACATGCAAAAGTGTCCCTCTATTAATGTCTTAATCCACCTTGGCTTTTCAATATCCCCCTCTGCTAAATAATAAAGTATAATAAATGCATTTGTTCAAAGCTAATATTCTCTGAAGATGCCAGCCACAGACGCTGGCGAAACATCAGGAATAAACTCATCAAGAACGTGGCCACATGACCCCGAAAACCCACAAAAAAACTACAAAGCTAATATTGTGTATTCATTTTATATTATATTCCATTCTCTAGAATGTACACCACTGGTAGGTCCATTTTATTTTATTTTATTCTATTTTATGTACAGGGCTGTGTAAACCTACAGCACTTTATAAATAAAGTTTAATAATAATAATAATAATAATAATAATAATAACAACAGCAGCAGCCGTTTTACTGCTGGTGGTACGTTCCTTTCGGGGGGGGGAAAGCCACTTGCCTTGTTTTGACATATGAGGAATTATGCTCTGAAATGTTATTTATACGCTTCTCAAGCAAGGAAGCGTGCTCTTTTTTCCTTTTTGAAAAAGGAAGCGATACGAGAGCCAGGTTTACCTTCCAGCGGCGCAGAGACAGGCGATTCCCTCATGGACATCCCCTGCTTGATGTTTCCTTCCATGGCATCGTAAGTCCGCTTCAGACTCATTTCGTGAGCCGTCCGTGGACTGCGGGTTCCTTCCCGGACATTCTTGATGGCTGTAAAAACGCAGAGATCGGGGTCAAAGCGGAGGCAGGGGACAGAACCCGGCCACCAACAAAATGGAGGCAGGGAAGAGAAAAACAACAGATCTGGCGTGAAAAGAAACTTAGACCACAATCTTATCGGCCAAGCACAATGGCGATCATTATAAACTTTCAGTCACAAATTAAAACCGGGGGGAAAAAACGTAACAGAGAAGACAACTGAGAACTGAACGCAATCCATCAATGTGAAGCAAAGGTTGGATGGCTGCTCTCACTAGACATTTGCTCCAGTCCATCTTTCCACAAAGGAGCATGTGCAACTGACGGAGAAGAAATGCTTCCAATATAGCTCACACAAACTATAAAGTGGGGTGGGGTGGATCACGGTTTTAGAATTCTATCCTGACTCTATGTATTTTTATATTTTTAAAATCTCTAACACGATTCTATTTGCCATTGAAACCACGGACCGCTGCGACGTCTGTGGGGCGAACAGGTCACAGGATCCCCGTGCCTGCCCTATATAGTTACCGTCGTAGGTTATGATGTGCCCGCTCTTGCCCTCGTAAATGACGTGGCCTTTTGATGCTCCGGCCTCCTCCCGGCATTTCTCTGGACTGTCTTCCGTGGCCAGGCGAGTGATGGTCCCTTTCAGCAGCACATCAGCTGCAATCCCAGACTGGGACAAAGCGGGAGTCCCCTGCAAAGAAAGTGGAAGAAGCTAGGAACTTGGTAATCAAACCAAGGCATCTATGGAAGCTACCTCATATTCCAACACACAAGAAGCAAACGCCTGGGAAGCAAACATAGGACCCCTCTACGTTAGTGATCCCCCCCAAGCTTTGGTCCTTCAGATGTTTTGGACTTCAGCTCCCAGAATTCCTGACCAGTTGGCCAAGCTGGCTCGGGAGTCTGAGAGTTGAAGTCCAAAGCATCCAGATGATCAATAATAATATTATACTATTTTATTTATATCAGTCCTATGCAACACAGACAGCCCATACCTGGGTAATGGAACCTCGCAGGGATGGCATTGTTTCAACCGAAACTTTGCTGGCTGGCGTCCCTCGGGTTATGCTGCCTTCTTGGATAGTGGTTGCTGTCCCTGGTTGGAGAGGCAAAGTATTTCTTTATTTTTTGGAAATAAATTGTTTATCAGAAGTTGACCACAGATCATTTTCTGCCAGAAGTTGACCACAGAATCATACTGGAGGACCTACAAATGCCTAGAAAAGGATGTTCTCTAGGTTCTCCAGCACAACTCCACGGTCAGCTTCTCCACCAGAATTGCGCTGGAAGACTTAAGAGATTCCTAGAGAAAGCATTTTTTTTCCCCTTGTGGATTCTATTGGACGATCTCCTGTTTTTGTCTCTTTTGCTCACCTCGAACCACCCCCTCATGCTGGGCTCTGACCAACAGGCCTTCAGGCTGCGAGTTTTGACTTCGCGGGGAGAATTCCTCTTGCTTGATGTAGGGCATGGAAGCTGGAGAGGCAGAAAGGGAGGAAATATAAGGTGGCTTCCTTGCACGGTTGAAGAGAATCCCAGCCTAGATACACTGGTGCTGCCTCCCGCTCCTCATGTCATGTCTAAAAACCACTCAACGTCTGACTTCTCCCCTCCCGAATGGAAATAAAAAAACAAAAGATCAGCACTCTGACATATGCAGAGAATGGGAGTGAGGGTGCTAAAAGGCTGGGAGAAAAGAAAGAGGAAAGGAGGAGGAACTGAAGAGGATAAAAAAGAAAGTGGAGGACGACCCAAACAACAGTGAACGAATACTGACTGCCAGGCCAAGAGCAATTTACTTCATCACTCATATGTTCTGTAACTGAGCCTACTTTTGGCAACCGGCAAGTCATATGGGGCCATGCATAGACAATACTAACAGGGGTGAGAAAGCCACTGCGATGCCACAGTCATCCTTCTCCCTCTCCTTTTATCCTCTGGGTACGATCTTGAACAGAACAGATCTGAGGAAAACAGACGTTTCCCCTTACCCGACTTGGCTGAGTCCTGTTGCCTCGGGAGTCCGAGGGAGATGGAACCGACGGAGGGCTTGGCGGGTTCTTGACCGTAAGACGCTTGACCGTGGGATGTTAGGTACGTGCCGGGTGTCCCCTGGAAGGAGAGAGGGATAGAGGGCCAAAGGAAGGAGGGAAAGAGAAGAAAAGGGGGAACAACAGGAGAAAGACCATCTAAAAGCAGCAAGAAGTTGCCATCGAATCTTAATAGTTAGAAGGTACCCTCTGCCATGGAGGAACACACAACGAAAGCCCTCTTGAAAGAGGCTCATCCAGCCTCCGTCCGTCAACACATACGTGGAGAGGTAGGGATGGTTGAGGAAAGAGTGGTCATTTATTGATTACATTTGTATTTTACTACAGTTATTATTATGTTGTAATTATTATGTCAATTTGTTTTAAGGAAGGAGGGGAGAGTGGGATTTATTTTATTGCATTATACATTTTTTTACTGATGTAAGCCACCTCAATCTTGTTGAAGAGGCGGGATAGAAATAAATATTATATTGTTATTATTATTCCATCCTGCCTTTCCTCCCAAAAGCTTGAGGCACACACTCCCTACTTCAAACATAACAACCCTGCGAGGAAGATCAGATGAGGCAGAGGGAGAGGAGGACCAATTCTTTGGCTTAATAGTAATAATAATGATAATGATAATATGATTTATTTATATTTCCCGGCCCTCTCTGAGGATCAAGGTGGGATTACAACATAACAAAATTACAATAAAAATACATCAAACCCTAGACACTCCCACCAATAGGATTAATAAAAATTCAAGAATTAAAATACGTCAATTCCAGCACCACTCACAAGGCATGACTCTGGAGTGACAGTGGTTGGGATGAGGACACAGTCTTTGTAGCGTTGTTGCTGATGCAAAAGACTACTAAATACCCACACTGCCCTTCTCTGCCACAAACCTACCTGTGAGATGGATCCCCCCATGATGAAAGAGGGCTTCTCCGATGGCACCACTGTTTTGGAGGAAGGGATCAGCGGCGGAGGAGGTCGGGTCGGCCGCGTCGTCGGGGGCCGGACCCCTTCGGGGAGATTGGTTATTACTTGGTGAGGAGCAGGCTGGAGAACTTGAGGAAAGGAGGGGGGAAAGAAAAGCATCTTTAAAACACCACTGTCAATAAAACAAAGCAATGTTTTATTTTCAGCAGATATCCGAATTCCAACAACAGCAGGGCTTTGTTTACTGATGTGTGCCTTCATATTGTTTCCGACTTATGGAGAGCCGAAGACAAACCTATCACAGGGGTTTCTTGGCAAGCTTCTTCAGAGGGAGTTTGCCACTGCCATCCTCTGAGGCTGAGGCTGTGACTTGCCTAAGGACACCTAGCGAGATTTGAACCCTGTTCTCCAGAGCAGGGCTTTAGTCCTCACTGAAGTCTTATTTTTAAATTATCATTAAATATTTTTTAAAAGTCTTTGCCATTATTGAAAGCAGGGGCGGTACGTTCAGATTTCGGAATTCAGTCTTGGCCGCTCAACATATGTAACGTAAAGTTCAGCAGGAAGAGGAGGAGGCCACAACTTGTGCAAAGTTCCTCCCTGCCTCAAAGGTTTTAACAAGCGCAGGACAAACGTTCTGGCATAAGTTACCTGGTGGGACGCTGTAGCGGGCAGCGTTCATGTCCGGCTGGGGCGAAGCTTTGCTGACCTCCCTTGGGGATAAGCGATACGGGGAAGAGGACCTCACCACCGCATTCTGCATCTGCGCCTCCTGCTCCATGGCACGCTTCACTTCGGCATAAGGCATGTAGGCCACTGGCTTCCCTGTCAGAAGATAAGGGAGCCACATAAGAAATCATTATAGCATTTCCCCCCTCTCAGATTAAAAAAGCACCCTAGAATCTGAAATGTCCCTCTTAATAAGCTGACTTCTTATTTACAGGCTAGGGAAAGAATTTTGTTGTGCGCTGCGCATCTTACAGAGCTCAGTCGCAAGCAATGCAAATGGTTTTAAAGGCAGCTTTGAAAATTTATTCAGCAAGGTCCCGCAAGGCAAAGCCATGAAAGCTAGAAAGGGCCCAAATATGTGGATGCAAGTGTATCTTAAAATACCAGCGACTGACCGACAAGGAGAAAATAAGGAAAAGTCAGTTGCCTGGAGGTAACTGGGTGGGAGGCTGCTACCTCTGATCTGACCCAACAAAAACTGGGTTGAAAACTGGTCCAATTACGTCTTCCCTCCTCAACTTCCATCTGGCCTAAGGCTGCCAAATGACTGGCCTTTCGGACCTTTGGATAAAGCAGAGTCTGTATTTGGCAGCTCCAAAGGAAGCTCACAGTCGTCCTTTCACCTACCGTCCCATTCGACGTTTGGACTCTTGGCCGGGCCGCAGGGGCTGGCTGACCGCCGGCATTCCACCTCCATCTGCTCTTGCCGCTGGCGCTGTTGGTCCTCCAGCATGGTGGACTTGTGCATGGCTTTGATGTGTTGCTGGAAGAGGGTGTAGCCGCTCATGGTGATCCCCTGGGGCAACCCCGGCAATGAAGAAGAGACCTACAAAGAAGGAGAGGAGGAAGAGGAACGGATAGGCATCCTCACAGGGATCAATCAGATTTTGTTTAAGGCAACCACTACCCATTCTGGCCCTGCTGAGCCGAGGGGAAGGACTCCGATGATGGCCCTGGGGTGGAGGCCCTAGCACGGCAAAGGGTGATACACAGAGTTTGGGACAAGATGCTTTTTAAGTAGTTAAAACGGATTCGTTTCATATTAAATTAAAAATTATTTGAATTTAAAATCCAGAATATACCATCGGTGGGATGACGGCTGCCCGGTGCTGGAGCTGCTGCAGATCCATCGGCCCTTGTTTTATGGTGGGCGACACCATCAGGGGCCCAGTAGGGTTCAACAAGGAAGGCTTGGAGTCCATCGTAAAGATTCTGGAGGGGCGGAAAGAGAAGTGTGGCAAACCATTAGGAAAGGCACACAGCATCTTCAAGACTGTGCATTTCTATATGAACCTGCCTGGAACCCTGAACTCTTCAGAAAAGGCACTTCTATCAGTCCCATCACCACCTTCTCAACGTGTTTAGAAAGGGCATTTTTGGTGTTTGTTCCCAGGATTCGGAGCATCATCTCCAGAGAGCCAAGGATGGCTCCCCTTCTTACTCTCCTTTGGGAAACAAATGGAAGCATACATATTCTGACAGGTTTTAAGAATAAGGGACTCCTATCATTTCCAAGTGCTTTGGACATGCTGGTGCGGCCAGCCAGAATGTATTCAAAATGGCCCCTGTCCCAGCATGGCCCACTCCAGTTCTTCTGTGTGCCAGTAAATACCCTAAAGGTATCGGATGAGAGGTGCTATGGGCTGTATTTCAGAGGAAGGAACTGGCAGAACCACCTCTGAGGATTCCTTTCCTAAGAAAACCCTACGAAATTCATGAGTCTGCCGTAAGTTGACAGGCGACTTGAAAGCACAAAGAGATTCCATCTCTGCAAAACCCGGGAGAAATGCTCTCCGGACAATCCCTTCATAGACAAACAAGTAAATAAATAAAACGGGGATGGGAATGAGGCAACCTGATAGCTTTGACATTTCGTGCCCACTCCAAGGCAGGCCCAGCTAAGACCGCCTTGTGGAATGCTCCCAGGGCACAGGAAATTTTCCATTACACACAACTCTCTTGGTTTATCGCCGACGGAAGGTAGACGGAGCGAACTGAAGACAGTTCCCTGGGCAATACAAGATGGCGGCGCATGCGCTCAGCAAGGCAAGGCGGTTTGAAGTGAGGTAGTTGGGTGGTTGCTGATGTTGGAAAACTGAGCGCAGGACATGAGAGATCCATTTTGGAAAGCCGCCTTCCATGGAACAACTTGCCTGATCGCCACTGGCGATGCGGAAATTAGATACAGGAGAGCAGGTAGGAAAGGGAGAGCTTGCTCTGTTGCTACTAGTCTGCTCAGCTTGTGTATTGGAAATGGAAGAAGGCAAGCCTAAAGTGTTGCAGTGACATAGTAATGTTGGAGAGTATTCAGTTGTTAGTGGGGGAAATGACAGTTAACACTGAACTTTTGTGTTTTACCTAACAAATCAACTTCAACCTCCACACAAGACCTCTTAGCATTTAAAGGAAGAGTCTTGCTAACCCCAGTAAGGAACGCTGGAGTGGAAACAGCTTCTAATTTCATTCATGTTCTTTCATATCTTGCCTTTGTCCCAGGATAGGATCCAAGGCGACTTACTGGAATTAATTAAAATACACCAGATCGCTCAGTTGTCCACTTAGAATAGGAAACCCTGTCAATCAACTCATGGATAAGACTGGGAACCGGGTGAACATTTAGGATTTTGGGAGTCTCCAAGGAGAGCCAAAGCTTCTCCAGTGTTGTTGTGGTTGGAATGTATGGTGTGTCAGGAAGTCTTCCTCGACAGCTCTTTGCTCCCGCTTTTCTACAAATCCTCCAAGGTCTACCTTTCTCGGGAAAAGAAGAAGGCAGCCTTTAGTTACATCAGTAAGTAAGCAGACCCTCACCGTTGCCTATCGGGGTCCCCATCCACCTCTTCGTCCGCACTGCAAGTGGCACTGGAGTCATTATCGGAGTTGGGATCCACCCGCTGGGTACCGCCGGCCTGGGGAGGGAGGCCAAAATCCATCCCCTCGGGCTCAGACTTCTCCTTCGGCACTTCCTCATCCCTCTCTTTGGTGTCATTTTCCGTCTTCACCTGAACGTCTTCAGGAAGTCCCGTCGCTTCGCTATCAACCGGCTCCACTTTGGTACTCGCAGGAAGGTTGAGGACGGGTTTCGTGTCGCCCGACTGGCTCCGGTTCTCCAGCTCCATGGGTTCCTCCACCTCGGTCGTCGCCTCTTCCTTCACCTGCAACTCCGCACTCCCGTTTTCGTCCGGCTTCACGTTCTGAGCCTCTGGGGGAGGGGATGCGTCAGGGGCCGGTTTGACGACGGATTCCTCTTCCACCGCCGCCTCGGCGGTCGCCCGGGCAGAGTTGCTCTCAGAAGGGACATCTTCCGTAGGCTTGGCAGCCTCCGCTGGAGAAGGCGATGGCGCGCTCTCGGTATCTGAACTATTTTCAGCACCTGGAAAGGCATTGAAGTCAAGTGTAAGCATCTGAAAGGTAATTAAGAAGCTTTAACTGGATGCAGCACGATTACCGCTTAGGGCTGCGAGACACACAAGGACAGAGCTGAGGCCTGGCACACAGTGAAGGGACTGAGGGGGTAGAAGGGTATTCTGCACCTCTGGAACGGCACCAACCTCAAGCCGAGCTTCTCCCTTTACTGTGAAGCCCTTCTAATTTGGCTGCTCCCGGCCCAGCGCTACCCAACTCTTTTGGACTATCATTCCCATCATCTCCCAGGCCAGCACGGCTTAGGGATGGGAGTTGTAGTCCACCACACTCAGAAGGTGCCAGCTTGAGCCATTTCTGGCATCACCTTCACTGTCTTCTGGGTTCTCCTCCTCGTTGGACGCTTCGATGTCTTCATCTTCCTGGGCAGAGACGGTCGAGGCAACGCTCTCGCTCTGGGACACTTCGCGCTCCTCGCGGGGCCTTCGAGAGGACTACCGAAGAAAGGGGCGGAGGTGTTAGGAGTTAATTTAGATTTAAGTACAATAAAACAACGCCAAGCAGACATAACACACTCATTCCCTTTATAAAAACAAGATAATGTCCCATAATCAATCCCACCCCCTATTTTTTTCAATTCAAAACACTTAGAAGAAATGGGAAAACAGATCTCCCCACTGAATTTTGGGTTGTTTTTGTTTTTTTAGGAGGAAAGGGTTTAACATCTCTAGTGGGGATGGGCAAATTTTTAACACCCTCAAAGGCTTTTTCAGCCTGTTAATTTGTACAGCAAAGGTCTCTTCAAAGCACAAAGCTGAAACATCAAAAATTAAATGGGTGAGAAGGTGTGCCCTTCATAAGACACTTTTATGAATAGCACTATGTCTCCCTCCTGAGCCACCTTAATGAGACAAGGGATGCCTGGAGAAACTGGTGCCCTCTAGATAACCCCCTGTATCACCCAGCCAGCTGGGAGATGTAGTTCAACACATCTGAAGGCTTCAGGTTCGGCGAAGCTGTTCTTGAGTGCTGTGCTTGGAAACAACCCGAATCCACTGTGCGACACATAATGGGGCATTTTTGGGGAAAGGGCAGTACCAGATGGAGAAGCAGATGGTTGGATATCCCTTCCTCTTTTCCAGACATGCTTCTCTTGCCAGAATGCCGCCACGGCGTACGCGTCCGTCCGCCCCCTTTCAAAATGCTCACCATAAGTCACTGCGTTTCATGACCTGGGAAAACGCAGCCCGGCCCGACGCCTGCCAAGTCCTGAGCCTTCTCTTGACCATAATCCCGGCTCCTAACCTCAAGCTCTTTAAGGAGGTGTTGGGAGCTCAAGATGGGCATGAACCCATGACCTTGGTTGGAACCCAGCCCCCTGCGGAGATCAGACCAGCCTTCCTTTTCTCTCTCTCTCTCTCTTTTAGCACTCCTTCACTTGTTCTTGCATGAACAGAAAGCTCTGCCCTCTGCCAGGTCAGAAGCTTTGCCCACCTAGCCTGACCTTGGCTCCCCGGAAGGGCGGCAGTGCACTAGGGCCTCCGGCAGAGAGACATGCCTTTCCCATCATCTCCAGCTCCTGTTTTAACCAGAGATGTCAGGAAGTGAATCTGGGACTTTGGAAGCATTCGTTTGTTTGTTTTTAGGAATGCCACTCCCAGATCCTCCAGCAAGAATGATGGGAGTGGCAGTCCAAAAACAGAAAGTCTTCTAAGACTCTGAACCGTTTGCATTCAAAACGGGCGCTGAAATAAAATTCCTCGTGGTTCTGTGACCACTTTAACTGAAGATGGCGGGGATTGAACCTAGGACCTTTTGCAAGCAAAGTGTGCAACGGCACCTCCTTCAAATACAACCACTTCTTGTTCATCTATGAATTTTCCATCCCTGCTGTGTAGCATGGACCATCCTGTGCCATTCCCGCTCTGGTCTTCTTGTTCCCTTTGAGCTTAACTGAAATCCCCACGGTATGTTTGCAAAGGGTGAGACTTGGATAGGTTTTCCCCCTGCAACAATATATTACTGTGAACCACTCCTCGCAACAATAGATGGTTATGACTTGTTCTTGTTGGACTATGGCTCTGGGAGACCAGGGTTCAAATCCCCACTCAGCCATGGAAACCCATTGGGCAAGTCCCACTCTCTCAACCTCAGAGGGAGGCAAAGGCAAACCATCTCTAAACAAATCCTGCCGTGCACTTTTTTGGCTGGTTCGCATTATGGTCATCACAAGTCGGAAATGACTTGCAGACAAAACAACTTGAAATGACAACTGACATTAGTCCCTTTCAAAACTTTCCCAGCTCTCACCAGATGCTAACCCTCTCCCAGTACATGACAACTGGAAGAGACTGGGAGGGGGCATAGCTTCTGACCCTCCAGCCAATAGGGATTTTCTACCATCACCTGCCCTGGCAGACAAGATGGCCGCAACACTGCTCGGAGTCCTTTGTACTTCTTACCTCCGAGTTATGCCCCTGTTGGTTTGGCATCGCCAGCTTCTTTGCAATATCCTGGCTGCCACCGATCCTCCCAGGAGCTTACCTTAACCCCTATCGGCTCTGCCCGCCCACACACCTTTGCACAGTTGTGACCTCAGGCTGCCTCTCAGGTGGCAGTTCTCAGGTCCCTCTTTGAGCCGGGTACACCTTGGTTCACCTCCCTTGGCTGGAAAGGGATGCCCGCAAGAAGAGATTCCCATCCCCAGCACCCAACGTAAGGTCAGCCTGGGGCTTACCTTTTGCTTGTACTGCTGAAGGAGGCTGTCGAGGTTATGCCGCCTCTTGTAGTTGAAGTAGAAGTTCTTGCACTGGGCCTCGCTCTTCGTCCCCACCATCTTGGCAATGGCGGCCCAGTTGCGCCCGTGTTCCACCAAACCTGTCGAAAGAGAAGGCAGAGGCTTTGCTGAGATATGCCAGCAGATGTTCTCCTTAGATTTTGCACCAGAAGACAGGCGGGTGGGCAAAAAGAGGTCTGTATCTCACAACAAACTGGGGGTTCAAGAGGGTCACAGTCCAAAACATCTGGAAACCGGTATCCGCCTGAGATGTGTCACTACGCGTGGCACAAAATGGCTGCCAGAAGCGGGTTTTCAAGAACAAGCACCTGTGGAAGGGGAGGCTCTCCCAGACAAAACTTTGACAAGTCCCTAGCTTTTCTCCTAAGAAAAAGACTGTGGAAATGTATGGCCAGTAGGCAAGACAGTTGCAGTGGTTCTCAGGCTTCCTAATGCTGCAACCCTTTAACACAGTTCCTCACGTTGTGGTGACCCCCAACCATAACATTGCGGTGCCTCGGTTCCTAAGACCGTCGGAAATATGTGTTTAGGTGACCCCTGTGAAAGAGTCGTTCGACCCCCAAAGAGATTGTGGCCCACAGGTTGAGATCCACTGGTTTAGGGAATGGAGGGAACGGATGCACAAAGAGGAGAGACTACTGCAAGGGTGGGGACTTGGGGCCGACGCAGGCCATTTCTCCCCAAAAAACAAGATGTCCCACATGCAAAAAACTTGACTCTTCGTTCAACACAGCGTCAAGGTTCAGGGCAGGTTGCATGAGGCACAGGTAGCTTTCTCCCCCTTGAAATGTTTGCTGCCAGGACCTGACGCCTTTAAAGCAAACGTCTGACTTTGTCTCACGGCAGGGCCGGCCAACAAGACAGGTATTAGCCTCATTTCCCACACTTCTCAAAGACCAAGGCGCCTGCTGAGGCACCGAGGGGGAGCTCAGCTCTCTTCCCGGAGGTCAAACCGTGTCAGTGCTAAGAATAAAAAAATAAAATAAAGCCCGGCTCTCCCTGACCCCACAGCGCAGAGGGCTTATCTGCTGGATCATGCTGTTTCCCTGGTTGACATAACCTAATTCTCCCTGGGCCATAAAGCCGCTAACCTCGCCGCCTTCCCCCCCTCGCCGCAGGCATCATATTAAGCCCAGCGAAACAGGGAGAGAGAGAGAAATGGCAGAAGGAAGGGGAAAATTCCCCATTGGAGAGAAAGGACTCTGCCTTCCTGGGAAGAAGAAATTGGGCCTGCCACATTTTCATTTGTATAACGCCCCGCAGTGCTTATGCGGTCAGCCGATCTAACCGCGAAATCACAGCACACAACACACACAGCCCATGAGGGAGGCAATGGAAAAACAGATCCGCCGAGAAAACAAAAGGGATCACGGTGTCCCGGGTGGGAAGGGGATTCTAATATTTGCAGAAGTGCAAAAATAATTAGAACAACAAACAGCGCAAGGAGAGCTGGACCTGTTCCGAATTCCCCAAGAAAACCACAGGACAGAGCCCGTTCCGGAAAACAAGAGAAAAACCAAGACGGAAGGGAGAAGGATACATCGTATGTGTCCAAAATATTCCTAAATATATCCCTGGACTGATCAACGGCATCCTTGGACTGCGACTCCCATCAAGCCTACTGATATAACTAATGATAACAGGAGGTGCAGCCTGTAAGGTCACAAGGGGATTGCCTCTTGTTTAAAGCAGTGGCCGGGGAACCTTTGGCCTGCCATATATTTTGGACTTCAGTGTTTTGTATCAGTTTTTATCATTAACCACACTGGCCGGGGACGATGGGAGTTGCAGCCCAACAACCTCTGCTAAGAGCCAAAGACTCCCCATAACCCCAACACTTGTTCAAAGGTCTAGCAGTTATGTTTGAGGAAATCCATTTTGTCCTAGACTTGCAAAAGGGAAAATACTGGAAGCGGTTAGTTCCACGAAGCAATTAAAGGTAGTGGATTATTTACAAGCCGCGGAGAGAGCCAGGAATCCCATTTTGCAAAGTGCAATTTGAAGGTGAACAAGTTCAAGGCAGAGGAAAACCAGAACAAAAAGACCCAAGATCAACCCAGATTGATTAAGGTCAAAATGATTAAACTTTCCTCTCCTTTTCCCCGTTGTTTAAACTGCTGGAATGGCACCCGGGCGTCTTTTTTTCTTTTCTTTTACAAAAAGATATCTCTAGTAAGTCAAACCAGGAGGGAGTCCAAGAAAAATTATAAAGGTACTAGTTTGCAGGGAGGAGAGATTTTACCATTGTTATCATTCCTGGAAAGAATTTGTCTTGGTGGCCCCGACTAGTCAGAAGCAAAGAAAAACCAAAACTAACCAGAATGGTGTATTTTAAAATCGATGTTTTGTTTCAGACGGTGGTTAACTGTACTCTGCCCTCTCACAGCCCTGGGAAGGTCAAGCTGAACAAACACACGTCGGAAGTCTGCGACGTGGTTTTTAAAAAATTAACTCGCTCTCCCCCCGTTTTGCAAACGGGTATGAAGATGACTAATATTTGGGAAGGAACAAAACATTCTCCTAGGTGAACAAGGGACAGATGTCGCGGTTAAAATTAAAACGCCGGAGGGAACAGGCATTTGAATTCAGTGCCTCAAGAGAAGGCTCAAAGTGAGTCAACACGGTGTGACGGTTACTGCGACGGCGGTCGCTCAACGTTGGTCCGACCGCAACTCCCAGTAGTCCTTGCCAGCCAAGCCGAGTGCGACGAATGCTGGAAGATGCAGTTGGAAACGTTTGTACGGTCGCACAACTCCAACTACAGTTCCCAGGATCCCATGGGCACTTGAAGTGGAACCATCGTACCGCAATTGTGTAGCGTGAAAAGACCCCAGCTAGACTGATGCTCGAGTCCACACTAAGCCATGAAATTCAGTAGGGACCTGGGGGTCATAAAATGGTCCTTGGGGGCCTCATATAACCAGCACTTTCCCCGCTCTGGCAATGGGTGCATGCAGCCTTTACAAAGAAGAGACACTCCAGAATCAGGGATATATAGAGTTACTGGGAGAGACACAGCGATGCTGGGAGTTGTCATTTTTGAGCAGAGAAAGGGGTCTCTTCTCAGCTCAGCCAAATACAGGTCTACATGGTTTCAAAAACAGTCATTCCACACCAGTTAGTTTGGACTCTCAAAAGGCCCAGAATGATCTAGACTGAGAAGCACCGATTCTGTGCTTCACTGCTAAGAAACCATCATCCCATACACAGATCAGACAGATCATCAGCATCCCTTACTGAACGTCAATTCCCAGCGTGCTTTTGGGGGGAAGACAAGGATATGAAAGCAAAAGAAAGTGGCTGGGCAGATCTAATCCCAAAGGAATCACAGACATGGAAGACGCCACAGAAATACGTCACTAAAACACTCCTGAGAAACAGTCATCCAAGCACTGCTTCAAGACCTCCAACGAAAAAGCGGCCAATACCCTTCACGGCAGTCCATCCCACAATCTGTTCTCTTTGGCAGGAGTTGAACCTGGGACTTAAAGAAAAAGCTCAGACATCCAAGTCCTTGCGAGCAAATGCGACACGGCGCTAGTCAAATGCATCTGTTTTCTACTAGAACAGAACCCCAGCACTACTAACAAAATATATTGCCTTTTTCTTTTCCTCCAGCAAAGGAGGGCTGCAGGAGAAAAGCATTTACCTTTTTTTGCAACTTCCATTTCTTCTTCAGTCCAGCGGGAAGTTTCCACCGGCTCCGCAGAAGCTGAAACAAGGAAAGAGGGCAAAAGGGAACCCTGTCAGATGGCAAAAGAGCCAAGGCGCGCGCTTTCCGAGTAATCTATTAATCTGTTTACATTAAGGCCTGCTCAGGACAGTCGGGAAAGGTGCCCATTGCCAGCGGGAGACAGTCAGTTTTTATTACATCAAAAACTTGAGGGACGGAAGAATCGAGAGGAGGAGGAGGGAGAGAAGCCATTGAGAGATAGGCTTGTGCGTTTTGCAAGCGTCCAGGCCCAGAGCTAAGAGGGCAGCGAGTGGAGAGAACTGTTTTTTAAATGACTAATTGTTTGGACGGTGAGGCCAAAAACCCCACATTTCTCCTGCACGCGCACACCCATCTTATCCCCTGAGCATACGTCAAAACAAACCGCAGGGGCGTAACCTTCCGGAAAGTCCTCTGGAACCAGCCCCTTTGAGGTAGAGGAGGACGGGAGAGGAATAGCGGTTCCTGTTCACTTTGGCAAGGCTGGCACTGGTGGCTCAGTGTCCAGTCCGAGATATTCTGCTGTCCAAGATGGGGTTGGGAATAGTTCTGCAGATGGGGCTGGACTGTAGCTCCCAGCAGCCCCTTGAGGGTGAAGAGCCCTGGGAGATGCAACACAAAAGCATCTAAGAGCTGCACGATTCTCTCCCCGTCCTATCTATGAAGACCCCGGGTGGCAGTGACCCATCCTTGTCTAACTTTATCCTTCCCTTTCCCCTGGGCAACGCTATGGAAGATACAGAGTCTCCCAACCAAGGAACTGGGAGACCCTATAGAAGACATAAGGGCTTCCAACCAAGGAAGTCAAGCAATAATACATGGACAATACTTCTTGAAGCGTTACTTATTAACAACGCAGGCCACGGACTAGAATGCGCCAATTGTCAAGAGGAAGCGTTCGCCGAATATCTTGAACATCAGTGCCAAGTGGGTGAGGGGGGACCTCAGCAGAAAGACCGACCTTCGTTGTCTGTTATTTGTTTCCCAGTTTAAAACTAGGCCAGCCGGTCTTCACAGACAAAAAGAAAAGATTCATACGCTATCGGTACTAAAAAAAGTATTTACAAAACTGCGGACAGGAAGGCAGAAATAATTAAGTGAGGGTTTAAAGTATTATTCTTCACTGTTATCTTTGCGGCTCTATTTCCTTGCGCAGAATGTATCGGGAAGAGCAAGTGTGGTGTGGCATTTCAGAAGGCTGGAGCAGGGATCTGGGAGATTTGGGTTTTCGTCTCGTACTTTGAGGTATGAAAGATGAAAGTCATTGAGCGACTCTGGCCTTGTGACTCCCTCCCTCCGTCCCTCTCTTTGTTCTACCTCACAGGTTTGTTGTATTTCAGATCTGAGAAATCTGGGTTCTTGGTCTCCTCTGAGACGTTAAGCTCACTGCATGATCTTAGGCCTTGACATTTTCCTCCATCTCCCTGGCCTCTCTTATTATTTTGAGAATGAAGTTGGTTGGGTGGGGATGAAGGGGAGAAAGTTGGGAGATTTAGGTTCTCCTCCTGTCTCAAGTTATGGCATTTACTAAGTGACCCAAAGCCCATTACACATATTCTGTCTCTGCCTGATCTACCTTACAAGTTTGTTGTGAGTGAGATCTGGGAGTATGAGGTTCTGGTCTCCCTGAGCCATAAAACTCACTGGGTGACCTTAGGCTTGTCGATACTTTCTCTCTCAACCTGACCAACCTCATAGGTTTGTTGTAAAGATGACATGTTAGGGCAAGGAGGAAGGTCAGTGTTGGACTTGGGATCTGTCAGACAACAGATTCTCACCCGCCTGCATCAGGAATTTCACTTGAACTCTCTTCCAGCATGATTATTTTGCAGGGCTTTTATGAGAATAAAGTGCAGAGGAAAAGAGCTCTCCGGAGGAAAACAATGGGATTTAAATATAACTGGTGAATAACACCTATCCATCTAGCCTAGACTGACATCTGTTTTCCAGATTCTTGGGAAGAGACAAGGCTCTTATCAATCGCTACTACTTTATCCTTTTAAAATTGGAAACGCCTGGGACTGTGGGGGTCTTTTGCAGGAAACGTTGGACTTAGTCAGCTAAGATCATCCACTTGTTGCCATCGGCGAGGCGGGAGATATAGTGTGTATATAGACCTGAGACCAACTTACAAGGTTCCGGTGGCGGAGGCAGCGGAGGGGGCGGCTCTTCCGTAGCCGCGGCCGCTGCAGCGTTGGCGGCCGCCGCTTCATTCGTCATCGATCTGGTGATCCGGCCCTTCCGGCGACCTTGGCTGTTGGCGGTCTTGCGACCCCGGGGAGCGGCCTGTTCCCGTTCCTCGGGTTCTTCGGGAACAGCTTCGATCTTGTCCTTCTCTTTGATATTCTCTCTGGGGGCGGCGAGGGAGAAGACCCAAAAGGAAAACCAAGGAAGAGGGTAAGATTTTGACCTATAAAAAGATGGATTCCAGTCCCTCACCCACAGGCACCACAAAGATGAAAACCCACTGAAAAAAAGTCTCTTTTATTGAGGAATCACAGAGTAGCGTCACAGTCAAGGATCTTACTGGCGGATGAAGGATTCGGTGGGAATTCCCAAAAGAATTCCCAAGAATTTATTCTCTGGGGCCTATGGCTCACCATGGTATAAAACTGCAACTTCCAGGAGGACTCTCCTCTCGGTTGTCTCCATGATCCCTCCCAAGGTTGACTGACCCAGCATCCATTTTATCTACATAGATGCCCAGCTAGGACTCCTTCCATTCCTAGCAACCATTTAATCTTAATGATCTTAGCATTGGCGTTGCTGCCAGATTTTAAACATCTTCGTTTTTTAAACCATTTACGCTGGAACTGGATGCGCTACAATTTTGGATATTATTTTGTAGATCTTGGAAAACTTCCCAGACACATACGCACTGAAACAGGCAGGCTGACTGGACAGATTCTGGGAGTTATATTATTATTATTATTATTATTATTATTATTATTATTATTATTTTAAGCTTTCTTTATAAATTCACATCGCGCTTTACATACAATGAATTAAAATAGTTTTAAAAAAAGAACTCCCCCACTTTCTGCTTATGTTACTGACTCATTGGAGTTTTTCTCATCACCGTGATGGTACTAGGCCATTGAACAATATATGCCTCAAATAATTAATTAAAAATATTTTTGAATGGCTTTGGATTAAATACATTTAAATTTAAACTGAACCACACACACATATAAGAACTGGAAAGGGGATGTCTGCTGGGGGGGGGGGCAGAAGCTAAAAACTATAAATGAACCCTTTTAGTGATAAAAGCGTGATAAGACAGAGAACTGAACCAGGGCCTAGGAAAACCCGGGTTCAAATCCCATCGCAGACACTTTGCCACACTAATATTTAAGAAGACGAAGAGGAGCCTAAAGAACTGGGATGGCCCTTGTGGTCTCTTCCAACTGTAGCAGTCTGTGGGTTATTTGGCTGTCTGCAAAGGCTGTCCTTGTGCCCTCTGGAGCCCCTAAAAGTTTCCCCAAAATGAAAGGGATAAATGCCCCCTACGGGACACGATTCTCCTCTAAAACAAGGGGTGGGGATACGGAATTTCTTTGTTTTGGCAGAACACACAGCTGGGAGGGGATCACCCACAATTTTAGGCTTATGAAGGATTGTGACGTCGAAGGATATGGAGGATTTTCTGCTTCTTCCAAGTGTAAAATGAGCTCACGCAGAAAGAAAGAAGGGCTGGCACAGTTTCCCAAAGGTGCTGGGGTATCAAAATGCCCTCCACGTTCCCAAATCCTGTCCGCACAACTGAGACACATTAAAAGAGAGAGAAAGAGAGAGAGAGAGAATTATGCTCACTTTGATTCTTCTTTTTCGTCTTTCTCGTCATCTCTCTTTTCTTCTTCCTTTTTCTCAGTTCTCTCGGCCTTCTCCTCCTCTATTTTTTCTTCGACTTTTTCTTCTTGGGAAGGTCGAGTGATTTGTTGCTGAAATGGAAGCAGTCGGAATTACACACCGGGGCTACAAAGAGGGTTTTTGGGGGTTTTTTTTAGGCCCAGGGGTACAAGTTTTTAATCTAAAATGTAGAAGGAGGTTTATCCCACCTCCACGCTCCCTGGAAGGTATACTAAAACATAGATGTTAACATTTTGGGACGGTTTGGAAAAGAGGAAGAAAATGAGTTGATCCCATGAAATAGTCCCCTCTGCAATACGCTTGAAAATGCCACTGCAAGGGAGAATTGCAAATTTTCAAACAATGCACAAAAAAGCCCCTTTGAACAGACACCCAGAAATAAAAACGGAACAATCGTTTTTTCTATTGACAAAGCCACCATTCACCTAGGAATGAGTCATATTCGCCGCAGGGAACCAGGAAACTGGCTACTAATACATAGAGCCAAGGAGCTGACCTAGATGAATCTGGGCTTCTAGGTTTTCTGCCGGGAAAAAAAAAAACGTAACTAAGAGCAAGAAGGAAAGAAAAGACGCTCAACAATACCGATAATGAATGTTCTCATTTAGTCCGCCTGTTTCAACACGACGGACTCCGAACCGGCGCGTGGAAACGTTAACTGGTTTCGCACTACAGAGGCCAGAATCCCCAGTTGCCATCCCGGTTGGTGAATTCAAGGAGTTGCCTAATAGTCTTTTCTCAGCAAAACACAGTCCTAGAATCATCTCAGAACAATACTTCGGCAGGTATTCTGGATTTCGACTCCCAGAAGGCCCAGCCAGCTTCACCAATGGTCAGAGATGCTGGGAAGTGAAATCTAGAATGTGCGGAGGACCAAAGATCGAAAGCCACGGAATCTGTACTCCACCGCCACTGGGAAACCATCATCCCTTTGACAGATCTGAAGACCAACCGTCAACATCCCTCGCTGAACGACATTTCCAAGCCAAGACAGCTGTATGAAAGCTATATGAGATAGGCCAGGCCTTCTCCTGAAGGACACCACAGAAGCATAGAGTTGAAAGGGGCCGCAAAAGCCATGTAGTCCAACCCACTCCCATGGAAAAATAGACAACTACAGCGCCCCTGAAATAGGACATCCGACCTCTGTTAGAAGACCTCTGCAGAAGGAGAGTCCTCCACCCTTCGAGGGCCGTCTATTCCACTGCTGAGCATCCCTTATCATCACGGAGATCTTCCTAATGTTTAGGTGGAACTTCTTTTCTGTCTGTTAAATCCACTGGTTCCTGTCCCTAGTGGCCGGAGCAGCAAAACTCAAGCCAGCTCCATCTTCAACCCTTCAGATATTTGCAGACGGCTATCGTGTCGTCTCTTCTCCCTCTCCAAGCTAAACACATCCTGCTCCCTAAGCTCTTCTGAAGAGGGCTTTGGAGGTTTCCAGACCTTTCATCATCTTGGACACCTTTCTTCTCTGGACGCCTTCCAGCTGATCAATATCCTTCTTGAAACTGGAGAGAGGATTCTAGGTGAGGCAAAGCAATGGTGTCTCTGATGTGTGTGGGAATAAAGAAGCTGTCTTCATCTTCAAGGGCTTCTATGTCGTTCCGGCTGCTGTCCTTGGACAACTTGCGTGGAAGGCAACTTTAGGCATATCCAGGGGGACCTTCCACATCCTTGCATGCAGGTCCTCAAAGACAGATGCCATGATGGCTTCCAAGACTCTTGTCCTGACTTGAAGTGTACTTCCAAGTGGTTTCCAACTCACTTCACCCAATTTTGTACAGCAGAAGTCATAGCTGCTCCGTCACCTGAGAGAACACCTCTCTAGGAATCCCTAGGGCCTCCAGGGCAACTCTATGGTCAACTTCCACCAGACGTTGACCGTAGAGTCAAGCTGCAGGACCTACAAATGCCCAGACAAGTGTTTTCTCTAGGAACCTCTAGGTCCTCCAGAGCGACTCGATGGTCATCTTCTGCCAGAGTAGCACTGGAGGACCTAGAGGAAACACATTACTCCGATCCGCAAACAATCAAATCTGCGAAAGTCAAAGTTGTAAATGTGGAGAGCTGATGGTAGTGGCAAGAGAGGTCTGTGTTCAAGTCCCAGCCCAGCTTTGAAATCCACCAGATGTATCTAGGATCCAGTTATGATCTCTTTCGACCTCCAATGGACCGTTTTGAGAAAAGGGGGGCAAAAATGGGGTCGCATGAGCATACTCATCCCAACCTCTTTGACGGAAGAGGCATAAAACCGTGCTTTCCAAACCACCGGTGCTTTCAACTTCATCCCCCAGAAGCCCCAGACAGCTTGGTCAAGGGCCAGGGATATTGGAGGCTGCAGTCCAAAATGTCCGGAAGCCCCCCAAAAAACTGAGCGCCGCCCCCGTGAGATTAACTCACCGTCTGGCAAAGCTGGCATCTCGCTTGAAACACCAGACAACGCACAAACGCTTGCTTTGAAAAGGAAAGAAAAAGAAACGAAAAGCTCTCGTTTCCCTCCCCCCCCCAAGCTATAAAGGACAGCTCTCTTTGGGCTGAGGCAGAGATCCCCTCTCTGCTGTTTTCAAAGCTCTAAAAGACCCGAGTAATATTTAGATTTAACGCCAAGGGGGCTGGGAAGAGAGGGATAGGATTTCTGGCCAAGAGGAAGAGTCCTGGCCAGCGTCCTTCCTTCCCGACGCATTTGGGACGAGGGAGTTCGGAGGGAGGGAGTGTTTACTAAAGTCCAGAGAGACGCCCACTGAGCAAAAGGAGCTGGGCTTTGCAAGCCGGGATGGAGACACAATGTTCTTTCCTTCTGCGGGATGGGACGGGACGGAGGTTGAGAGCTGGCTCTGCCCTTCGGTCAGCAAGACAGCTGGCAAGGAAATGAAAGAGAGAGAGAGAGAGAAAAGAGAGAGACCGAGAGAGGAATCTAGCCTGGGTGGCAATGTTGGTACCTTTACGGGCATCAGTGAGATGCCACCAACAAGGCAGAAAATCACAGGAGTTGGAAGGGATCCCAAGGAACCCCGACACGGAGGAACGCATCCTAAAGAGCTCCCAAAAGAGGTCCGTCCAACCCCAGTCTGTCTGTCAAGGAGCAGGGAGAGAAATTGGTCCTTTATTGGTTACCTTCATCTCTTGCCTTTCCTCCAAAGAGCTCAAGAACATGGCTCTCTTTCCTCTCCCTTGTGCAACGACCCTCTGAGGTAGGTCAGAGAGAGAGAGAGAGGAGAAGGATCAGGTCACCCAGTTTCCCGGCTTGAATCTGGATATCTCAAGTTTTACTGAGTTACACTGAAAGGCCTAGAGATTCTGGAGAGACAAGTGCATTATATGTTATCTATTTGCTGCCTGTCTCCTGGCCGCAGGAACCTGAGGTGGCTTAGGAAAGGCTATAACAAGGTAAGCTAAAAAAATAACAATATTAGTGATAAAGGAGTTCAAAGACAGTTGAAGAAACCATCACATCAGCACACCGGGTCGTCTGAAAAAGTATAATATCATTTAAAATCCTCATAATACAGATGGGAATATACTCACACACCATTAAAAGGCTCCTTGCAACCCATTCAAGATTAATCCCCTTTCTGAACAAAGTATTTGTCGGCTGACAGCAGTGGAGCAAAGTTTCCAGTGGAAAGGAGTTCCAAAGGCTATGAGTAGCCACTGAGCAATCTCTGTCCGGTGGCCTCACCAGGCAGGTTTGTGATATTGGCAAGACCAAGAAAAAGCCTTCCTCCAAGGATCTTAAAACTCTGGCAGGGTCCTAAAAGGGATATATTGTCAGCCCTCCGTATCCACGGACCATTTTCAATCATCCACAGCATGAAAATATTCCCAAAAAATATACATTCCTTGATTTTTCCCTAAAGAGACACCATTTTACTAGGCCATTATATACCACAGGACTTGAGCATCCCTAGATATTGGTATCCATTGGGGGGGGGGGGTCCTGGAACTAATACTAAGGGCCCTGGTGTATAATCTTTCAGATAATCTGGGCCTAAACCATCTTGGTACAATGCTCTAACCACTGGACCACACTGACCTTCCTTGGCATTTTGTTAACAAAAAGGACACCCAAACTATTCAGGCTGACCCCAATAAAACAAAACAAAAGGATGCAAAGAACGACGAAAGCCCAAAACTAATATGTCCCGAGCGAGCGCGGTACGCTTTCTAAAATGCACCTGTTCAAACAGTTTTCCAAAGGGGTATTAAACAGAACCAAGAGCGTTTTATCGTCGACAAACAAACCGCGCCAAACAACCCCTTGGCTCAGCAGCAGATGTCTCGGTTACGAAAGGATCCGGGGGGGGGCATGGGGCGGTGGGGGAGAGAAACAACGTCCCCACGCTCTGTTATTTTTAGAGGGAAAAGAACAAGATTACCTTTCAAGAGCTTTTTGAAAAAGAGCGGCTCCGCTCGCCGCACCGCTCTGGAGCATTTACGGTCCAACGCTGGCATCAGCGGCGTATCAAAGTTTTAAAAGCGAGGGGGGGGGGAACATTTGCTACTCCTGCCTCCCAGGATGTGGCCAAATCCAGGGCACTTTACTACATTTTGAAAAGGGGGGATGATGGAAAACCTTTCTGAAGGAGACACAACCCATTGCCCTGGTTTGAAACATCCCTCCGCCTATCTCTCCCCCGACCCCGACCCTAGCCGTTCTGTTAAAAATTCAAATCAGTAACAAGATTAGAGACGGCTTATCTGGGTGAACCGGACATGCAAAGTCCACAACCTCCCCCCATACACATACACACACACAAAGAAGCCAGCAAGCAAACTAATAAACAGGCAGAACGGTTCTGGAAACACAAACCTTCAGTCGGAGGAAGCGTCACCGCCGGACGTACCTGGGAGCTCATTTGCTGCTAAAAATATTCTGACTATCTGCAGCTGGGGATTGGGTTGGCGGGGGGGGGAAGAAAAGCTGGCGAAGGGGGCTTTACGGGGAAAGATGAAGACTCAGAAAGGCTGGGAGAGGGAGGCCGAGATGCCCAGGAGAGGACGGCGGGGTCAGGTTTGGATTCCCGGAAAAGAGCGGGAGGGGAAGGGTAAAAACCCTGCGGTGTCATCCCAGCCACCTAAGCCGCCTGAGTGAGGAAGAGAGTAACCCTGTCTCACATACGAGTTTCTAATCTCGCCGGGGTCAGGCAAGGTAATCCTCCGCACTGCCGTCGTCCCCGTCCCCCCCCACCTCCGGATTGGCCGCCAGAGGCGTTCGCAGCCACAGCGACAGCAGCGGCGTGAGCTTTTCTGTCTAGTCAGACCAAAGGGACGGACCACCTGCCCCCGGAGACGCAAGCGGACCGACGGATTCAGGGCTCGGCTGCGGCTGGGTAGACCGGGGCCTCCCGTTCCCCTGCGTTTGGACCAGCTCCGAATGTGGATTTTCAGCCGGTCGTCTTTCCTCCGGAGAGGAAAACTGGGCTGTTTAAAACCCACTTGCATCCCCGAATGTGTAAGTCTGCAAACCGGTTCCCTTTAGAGAGGAAAATAAAAAGCTTTCAAGGGATCTCAAGTACATTAGGCCCTTGGTATCCGCCGGGGTTTGGTTCTAGCGGATTGAGGTAGAGCTGCTATCACACAGAGAATTCCAGTTACCTCCCCAAGCTATAAATCCTGGGATTCTGCAGGCTAGACGGATTATTATTATCATTAGTATTATTATTACAGTATAAATCCTAAGATTCTGCAGGCTAGACAGATTATTATTATTATTAATTATTATTATTATTATTATTATTACATTTATTTGTACATAGCGCTTTACAAAGGAGAGAGAAGAACAATCCAAAAGAGAAACAAAAGCCTGCCTACGGCACCCAACCTCAAGCCACAAACCAGATTATAAAATTAATAAAATATTACCATAACCAAGTTAATACTATAAAAGTTGTAAAGAGATGTGACAGTTCAAGGGGGACAGAGGTGTTTTGATATTTATCTGTTTGTCTATTTAATTTACATCCTGCTTAGGAACTCAAAGAAGCTTACAAAAAACAAGGCAACCCAAGTGCTGGCCTGACTTAACTAGGGTTGGTGGATGTATGTTTCATGGCGACGGACGACGCGGTCAAACAATTTAAAGCAGTTAAAAAAAAATTAACAACAGTGGTCTAAAACACATTATTACACCCTGCAACAAGTTAAAACCGGTCAAAACCATTAAAAACCGCATCCGTCTGCCAACTGGGTAAAATCCTTCCATTTCCCAAAGGGATCTACACTCGTCCCTCCACGTTTGCAGCTTTTGCGCTTTTGATTATTCACGGATTTTATTAATACGTTCTCTCTAGGAATATCTAGGTGCTCCAGCGGTCAACTTTAACCAAAAGCTGCACCGAAAGACCTAGAGATTCCACTCCATTAGGCCTTTGTAGCTCATCCAATGCATTTCTATGGTCAATGTCTGGCAGATACTGACCCCAGAGTTGCCCTGGAGGACCTAGAGATTCCTAGAGAGGTGTCCTCTCAGATCGAAACATAGTGTTTTTGCCGGTTTTTTCCACATTCACGGGGGTCCTGCGCCCCTAACCCCAGTGAATGTGGAGGGACGAGTGTCTTTTACAAAATCAGGGAGATCTACCCGCTAGAGTCCAGCCACAAAACAATATGATTCTAGACCTCGAGTGTGTTTTCAGTACCAACAACAAATGGTTAGTCACAATTCTTCCAAGCAAAAAACCACTCCTGGCTACCCTTCTCCTTTCAGCAATGCCACCGAATGCAGGAGAAAGTGGTGCCACAAGCCGTCGTCGGCCATCTAGAAATCCACCAATAAATCCGGGTCTACCCATCTCCCCACACAACGGGGTGGGACTTAGGGACCTCCAAAAGTGGCAGGACTGCAACGTCCATCATCCTTCACCACTGGCCATGCTGGACCAATGGGAGATGCAGACCAACATCACCCGGAGGGCCGCATGTTCCCCACCTCCCTTGCAGAGCAGCTAGAAAACCTGTTTAACAACAACACTCTGAGATGCAACATCCACTGAAGGCTCTGCAAAAATAAATTCTAAGAGCAATTGCTTTACTGTTGGAATTTGAGGAGAGTAAAATATAAGACTCATAAACCGTTGTGCATCATTGTCATCATCTGTATTCCTGTCTCACCGTTTTCCCAAAACGTGAACTCAAAACAGCTTGCAAATTAAAACAAATACAAGGCATATGGTTAAAAAACAGAAACCAGCAACATGAAAAGGGAATTAAACTAAGGGGGCCTTTGGTATCCGCTGGGGGTTTGGTTCCAGGATCCGCCGTGGATGCCAGAATCTGTGGATGCTCAAGTCCCATTCAATGCAATGGCAGAGTGAAATGGCAACCCTTGTATACAAGGGCAAAATCAAGGTTTGCTTTTTGGAATTCATATGTATTTTCAAGCCATGGATGGTTGAATCGGTGGATGAGGGAATCATGGATACCAAGGACCAACCGTACTAAAAGAACAAGTGCAAAACCATACAATTCAAAGTGACAGGAAAGCCATTTCCAAAGAATTACACCCACGCCGCATGCTCTCCAAGGCCCTTTCTCGGGTAATATATGCCGTCCAACAACTCACAGGGGAAAACCAGGACATATGTGGCCGACCGAGATCAAGATGGCCAAAATTAAGAAAAGGAGAACAGACAAAAGAGTTATGCCATCGCCCGATATCAATGACCACCAATATAGGAACAAAATTATCATCCCAAAGGAAGGAGGTGGATGCCCTGGGACCCAAAGCTGAGCACCAAGAAATTTCAAAACCATTCCCACAAAGAGAACAAGCAGAAGGAACATTTTAACAGCCGCAAAACACGCCACCGGCCCAACTCATCTGGGACCAGATCACAGAAAATACATGTGGCATAAGAGGCATCTCCAAGTTTTCTTTTTAAAAAAATCACTCTGGGTCCCAGGTCTAGGAAAAGCCAGGGAAAGGAGCTGAGAATTTAAACAACTGTGGCTGACAAAACTTTGCACAGGAAAACACAGAGTTTGCTTGTTTGTTTTTCACAAGAAAGATAATAATTTAAAATTGCCTTTTTCAGTCGTGAGAAAACCATCGGGTCGCAACACTCAACGCAACGCACCTGGTTCCTCCCACGCCGTTTGCCATAGTTCCTACGCACCAGGGCCTTGTAGTTTTCGTTTTTCTTGGTCAAGTAGTAATACAAGACACAGTCCGGAACGTTCTAAAGAGAAACAATTCATTTCAAGTAAGACTTTTGAGAATTAAATGTGTTTCTGAAAAAGAACTTCTAATGGGATGCTCTCCTATTTTTAACTGCACTGTTCTTAAAACTGCTTTTATTATTCATATTGGCATATCTTATGGTCCTGATAGTTGAATTCTCTTTAGCAATGACTTTAAGTATGTTTTGATTGTACTTGTCAATTTTTAAGTTGCCTTACAAAAGTCCTGGTTTTGAGTAAGAGGATGGATATAAATAAAGTTAATGGTTATCACTGCTACTTTTGGGAAAGGACAGGAGCGGACAAGTTTGGACAAATCTTGCCGTTGAAATATAGGGGGGAAAGTGTTATCTTCTCACCTTTCTTTCTAAATACGAAGCAATGAGGCCAAAGTTCTTTGGATGCTGGACAAACCTGTACAAAGACAAAGAGGAAAAAGTGTAAGTTTCCAATGGCCAGCCCATTCTGACTGCTGAAATCTTTTTAGGCCCAACAGGATACTCCATGCCACGGTAATTCTGATTTTTTTTTAAATGTATCCTTGTGCAAGAAGGACAGCTGAAATAAAATCAACTCATTGGCAATGTGGCGCTGGAGAAGAATTCTAAGGATACGATAGACTGCCAAAAGGGAAAAAAAAAAGTCCGAGAGCAAGTCAAGCCTGATCGCTTCCTAGCAGCCAAGATGACTAAACCGAGACTGTCGTGCTTTTGAAACGGCACGAGTAGCTATGACTCCCTGGAAAAGGTGGTCATGCTTGAGAATGTAGAAAGCGGTAGGGAAAGAGGAAGACCACGTTTGAGATGGATAGACTCCATTAAGGAAACCGTGGCTACTTTGAATTTGAAAGACTTGAGCAGGGCTGCTGGCACCAGGGTGACTTGGAAGTCTCCCACTCGTGGGTTCACCGCAAATCAAAGTCAATTTGACAGCGATTGACAACAAATCCTTCCGAT
Source organism: Urosaurus nigricauda (assembly GCA_034509955.1). Taxonomy (NCBI): domain Eukaryota; kingdom Metazoa; phylum Chordata; class Lepidosauria; order Squamata; family Phrynosomatidae; genus Urosaurus; species Urosaurus nigricauda. The sequence goes on from JAOEGL010000010.1 coordinate 20,366,283, forward strand.
TAGAAGAAGTCTACCTGCGCATCCCAACTGACAGTGCCTACGGTGTTAAAGCTACTGGGCTACAACAGATAATCGCTCTCTTGCAAAGGGAAAAAGACCAAAAAATAATTCATTTTTTTTCCCAATTACTTTTCTTTAAAGATCTCCTTCTCGTGGTCCGTCCAGACGTTCATGAACTGCCTGTCCTTGTAGACCTTCATGGGGTCTTCCATCAGCCCATTCATGTTGATGAACTTGACCCGCCTCTGCTCGGCGTCAAACATCATCGGAGGAATGACGGACAGCTGGCGCATTTGTTTCTCATTATTCTACAAGAGAATCCACATGTGGGCATCTTATGAGCATAAGAAAGCACTGTCAGTGACGAATGAGGCCCCTTGGCTTGGTTCACCCATATGCCAAAAGCATAATTTTAAAAAAGAACAAGAAAGAAAGAAAAAAAGAGGTTTTGCTTTTCATGGTTACAAGTCAGGCATTCATTCAACAAGAGTACGGAAAAGGGAATCGCTCCATTTGGCAACGCCGGCTTTCTATCCGGCAAATGGCGAAGCGGTGGCACTCTTTCACAGAAAGCTACACTTCGCTGCAAAAACAAAAAAATTTTAAGGTCCTTGCCAAGACTATTTTAAAATGTACATTAGGACAGGAAAAAAACATGCTGTACTCAGACAAGGCATACGATCTGGCCCCTGAAGAAAACCCGCAAGCAAGTTCTGGCTGAGCTTCCGGAAATGTCGAGCGAACAGCAGGCGGAACTTGGAATGGCTGGATTCGAATTTGCCTCTGCTCCCAGCTATGGAGCTTAAGGGGGTTGGGTAACCATCTCTTCTCTTTCTCTCTACTTTGTTCTAGGAATTCTAAAATGGGAGTCTTGGGAAAGGCTCTTTTTTTGGATTACAACCCTCAAAATCCTCCAGCCAAGAGGGAGATTCAGGGAACTGTAGTCCAAACAGGGGACGTTTCTGCTTTCTTTCGGCCTGCCATCCTGAGCAACGAAGAAGAACATGCTGCAAAGGGATGGAGAAATGGAAGCCCTGTAGCTTGTATCCACTGTTCCGCCTCCTAGTCTCTGGAGCAGCAGAAGACAAGCTTGCTCCCTCCTCAATGTGACACCCCTCCAAATACTTAAACAGGGCTGTCATATCGCCTCTTAACCGTCTCTTCTCAAGGCTGAACAAACCTAGCTCCCTAAGTCTTTCCTCATAAGGCACGGTTCACCATTTTGGTGGCCCTCCTCTGGACTTGTCAACCTCCTTTTTGAATTGTGGTGCATGGCAAATGTCAATTTTTCAAAAGCACCGGGCTGAATGTAGCCAGCTAGGCCCGCTCTCTCTCTTTCTCTCTCTTTCTCTCACCTCCTGTTCCGACAGCCCATCGATAATCTCCGAGATTTCGTGCTCGCTCCGAGCGATGGTAGCGGAGAGACCGGCCCCTCTTTGACCAACCCTGAGGATATTACAAGAAGAGAAAGACAAAGTCCAGGCTGAAAAAGAAAAGCTCTCAAGAAGGAAGGGGAAATTATCCCAAAAGGTCAATGCAGGGCCTGGCAGGTGTTGGCCTCTTGTGAGACTGAAGGGATTTCTCAAGAAATATAAGGCACAATTGGCTGAAGAAAATGGGGGAGAGAGATTTTTCAGCCTCGCATAAGATACTGGAACCCAGGGCATAAGAATATTCCTTTTTTTTTTTTTTTTTGGACTACAACAACTCCCAAAATCGCCCAAATCTGGAGGATCCTGGGATTGTGGTTGAGAAAAGAGTAAATCTCTTGAGTTCTGATTGTTTATAGAGCCAGTGTTGAGCATTTCTCACCAAGAAAGCAGAGAGTTAAACTCTTGCTCTTCTACATCGAGTAACCCTATATATGACAACCTATATATGACAGCCAGGATTGACTGCATCTCCCATAATTCCCAGACTGTACAGGGCCCTCATCTGGGCCCTGGAGTCCATCATGTTGGGAGCATATCTGTTTAAAAAGGTTGCCTTAAGGGCAAGTTTGTATTGTGAGTGAAATGCCTTCGTATTCAGGGACTCCGCTTGACCGGAAAAGCTATTCTAAGCAGTCACTCAGTCACATCACCAAGAGCGTGGGATAAGTTACTTTTTTGGACTGAAATGCTCAGAACCCTCCATTGACTGGGCCAGGTGAGGGATTCTGGGGCTTATAGTCCAACAAAGAAACGTTCTCCCGCTCTTTTCCAAGAACTCGGGTCAGCCTGACGGAGTGGTCCCTTCGCGCAACCACAGAAGGAACTTTTAAGAACTGCCACCATTAAAGATGTGGACAGCAGCTGCAACTTAAGAGTGCTAGAATGAGAATGAGAGCAACCACACGCTAATTCGGCATTTCCAGCTAAATGGAGCCACCATATTCAGGAGAAGCGTACCTTTAAAGTACCAGGAAATCCTGGTTTTAGTACCAAATGAAAACTTCCTCGGTGGCCTGGGACCAGTCAACCACACACACTCCCTACCTCACAGGGCTCTTTTGGCAACAGGAGAATGGGATACAACTCTACTGAGCATTGAATCAAGGTTGGCCAGGTGTGAAACCTACAACTAGACGTGTGTTCTCGTCTAAACCGGGAGCCCTAGAGTTTCCCCCCATCGTTTGGCAAAATAAAAAAAACCTGCCGAGGGAAACAGAATTGATCGTTCCGCTGTGGACTGAGCAAGCTCAGTGCGCACGAAATGGGGAGGAAAGGGACAGAAAACCAAGGGAGGACTGGAATGGAGGGAAGTATCCTGAGAAGGGCATAGCTGACTAACCTGCTGGAACCCTGGACAGGAGGCTCTGCACGCTGCAACATTTTGTTGCTGGTCTCCCTAATGATAGGAGAAAAAAAAACACACACACACGCCAAGACGTTCCTAATGGAAATGCCAAGTCTGCGTACCTATTCCAGGCAAGGTCTTTGCTTCTGCTTGTCAGCGCAAGGAAGCAAAGAGCGACAGAGCTTTATTTTTAAAAAACCCCTTTCTGCCGAGACCAGACATCCCACTCCACTGTCAATAGCGGTATAACGGAAAAAAGACGTTACCTTGCGGAGGTGCCTGGGCGCATCAACTCTGGGCCAGGCCAGTACTGTTCTCCTTGGATCGGCAGGATCTCCAGCACAGAAATGGGTCTTTTCCTATCACCTGCTACTACCTGGACCTTTTATTTTAAAAAAACTGGATCTCTGGTGAACACACCTGAGACCGTCTGCCTACGAAGCAGGGGCTCTTCCACCAAGCTAAAGCCCCTTCCTAGCACAGTAAGTTGTTGAAACACCTCAAGGAAGTTCTGGCCGGTGGGTGCGCTATGCCGGCGCAGGCAAAAGTTAACACCGGTGAAAGCGACAACATCGGGAAGGAAAAGGCCAGCGGTGTAGCAGCCATGAAGGCAAGGATAAACGGGAGAAAGAGGGTTCTCCAAGATGGTAGATTTTGCCAACTGGCCTTCCCTTGCCAACGCTGCAAAAGCCTGGGAAAAGTGACCGCTGGCATAGCGCACCCACATCTCTCTCTCTCTCTCTCACTCTCTCACACACACGCCGCCACCGCCGCCACCAAGGCAGGTTGGATGGAACGCCGTTTTACCGTTGGAAACGCTCCTGCTGTTCCCGCTGCTTCCGGATCTCCGGGAACTGCTTCTCGTAATACTCCCGTGTCTTGCTCTCCTTGGCCTTTCGGCGCGGGTTGTTCTCAATCCGGTCCACTTTCTTCTCCCATGCTTCCATCAGCTGGTCGTAACGCTGGCAGATTTTCTGCTCCTGGTCGTCCAAGGGGGAAAAAAAAGTGAAACATGCTTAGAGAACCATCGGCTAACACGAAATGGAAAGAAGATGGCAGCTTCAAGTAACAGTGGAAGTAATGGGAAGGACCACTGCTAAATTGGTTTCTAAGACACATCTGCATCATGGCTGTGGAAGTCTTTATCTACCCCAGATGTTCTGGACTTTACCTCCCAAGAGACTCAGCCAATATGGCCAAGGATAAGGGATTGTGAGAAGTTTTGCCCAAAGAAGCCAGAAGGCCAAAGGTATTCCCCATCTCTCAGTTTGGGAAAGCGTGTAAAGGAGGGAAGACCCTGCTCAACTAAAGAACCCAGACAGCCACTGCCAGCCGGAGCAGAGCACAATAGGGGCGGTAAATAAAGCAGTAGTTGTTGTTGTGTGTCTTCAACTCGCTTCTGATTTATGGTGACCATAAGGTGAACCTATCATGGGATTTTCTGGGGCTGAGAGTGTGCAACTCGCTCAACGTCACCCAAGCGGTTTCAATGGGTGAGCGAGGAATCGAATCCTGATCTCCAGAGTCGTAGTCCAACGCTCAAACCACTCTGGCTCTCAGAAGAAGCAGGCAACATGGCTCAAAGATGAGAAATTTGAGATCCTATCTCAGCAGCCATGGCCAACAACCAAAGGCTTAACCACATCAAGTCAACTGGTATTGCAGGAGGGGGCCACTTCTGGCCCTCTGGGTTCAAAAGGGCTATAGGTGGCCTATTGGGTGAGGAAGGCTCCTCTTTTCTAACACATGATTCAGAAGGAAAATCTTTGAATATGGTTCTGCATTGTCTACAGTTGCTGTTTTTTTAACAAGTATGCTTATAATCGCTTTTAATTCTCTAGACAGTGTAACTCCATTTTTACTTTTGTACACTGTTAACTTTTAGCCACGATCTACTTTAATATTTGTAAACGTGCTGGGGGATCCACGGCTGGGGGAAAAGACAGAATGTATATAAAATAGTAACCATTCCTGCTATCACAAGTCAAAATTACAAGAAGAGAGATTCCACCTAAACGCTAGAAAGAACTCTCTGAATGCAAGAGCTATTCAACAGTGAGATGGGCTGCCTTGGAACGGTGGTAGAGTCTCCTTCTTTGGAGGTATTTCAACAGAAGTTGGATGCCCATCTCTCAGGAGGACTTTAGTTGTGTATTCCTGCCTGGCAGGGGGATGGATAGCCCTTGTGGTCCCTTCCAACTTTGAGATTATGCATTTCTGCTACTACTGTAAAGCAGCGGGGCATCTTGATTTTATAAGCCCAGATTGATGCCTTTTAATGTGCTAATTTCTATTTTTCTTAGCACACATCTGCATCCAAAGCAAGGGCCCTGTCCATGAGCTACAATCGTTGCCTAGTGCTTCTAGCTGCTTATATCGGCTTTCTCCGTTGCCCACATCACTCAGCACCTGGCACCAAAATAAATATCCCTGTCGCTTGGAAACAATGGCACACTCCCCTTATTTTCCTGCACACAAGACGGGAAAGAGGGATCTTGGGCCAATATTATCCAGCCTCATGTGAAAACTTAAGACCGAGAGACAGAAATATAGCCGTACCCGCTGCTTCCTCGCGTGGTTCCTCCGCTTGAAAAACAGAATCAGCTTTTTCCTCATGACTTGGTTCCTGAAAGAAGTAAACACACACACACAACAAACACGAGATGAGGAATGGCTTTTAAGCCCAAGCCACCTGAGTATTTTGAGAAGTTTTGAACAAGGAATAAAAGATCCTCCTAACTTACACATTGGTGACACAAGTCAAGCGTGTGTTTCTGCGGGTGTGTGGGTGGGTAGGTTTACACAAGTGAGAGACAGCTTGTCCTAGTGTGAGGTTTTGGAAGTTTACAGGGAACCTTCACAAGAGGTTAAACGCAGCTTGCCAATAAACTGTTAATACTTAACCATCCCGTCCCTGGGAGCAGAGCCCTGGCGAAGAATTACTTTAAGGTTCTGATAAGAAAACCCGATTAAATTATATTCAGGAATATGATATACCATTAAGGGTGCCCATTACAGGATAAGATTTATTTATCTTTAATATTTTTGGTTGTTTTAAAAATGATGTTAACATGTCACTATTTCCAGAAGCCGCCTTGGGTCCCACTCTGGGAGAAAGGCAGCACAGAAATGAAACAAACAAAGAACTCGTAAAATGTTTCAACGTTCAAGGAATTCACCTCTCAGAGTCATTCAATCTCAGATTACAGAATTACCAAAAAAAAAGGTTACTTTTCTGGACTAAGCTCCCAGAATGTACTAGAGTACAAAAAAAAAAGAAGGGCGTTTAATGTCTTAAAGCTCTGCTCGGACCAAACTTACGTTTTGATGTTTTCATGGTACACCTTGGTGTCCGATGGCTGGTTATAAAGAGGCTGCAAAAGGAAAAGACGACATCAGTATCACTCCCTCTTAAAAGTCAGGGGCGTTCATGTGACAGAAGAGAAAAAAGAACACCTGGAACGTTCCAGTTCCCCAAATCATTCAGAAAATATTAAACTGGGAGGGAGAACCTTAAGCCCAACAGGCGTTTTGGACAACAAGTCCCCCTTTCCATTATTTTTGGAGGAGCCAGAACCTGGAAAAACCTAGTCATTTGGGGGGAAAGGGGATTCTGAGAAGTATAATCCAGGACAAAAAAATGTTAATTTCCAGGCTCTGGGTGAAACCAGGCTGAATGCCCCACAGCTGCCCATCATAAAAGTCCAGAGTATTCCAGTTCTTGAGTAACTTTTGAAGGGAAGTTCGCAGTTTATTAAGGAGAGAAACACTTGTGATAAAGCTTGTGACATCTGCCTCTGTGTCCCACAACAAAAAGTCATGGGGAAAAGTGCTCACCAGTTCAACTTTGGGCCCGAGGCCTTCGAAGATCTTATGAGCTTCTTCTGCTTTCTTCTGCAGAGGAGGGGAAAAAAAGAAGGAATCACTGGCTTATCCAAATACTTAATGCCCATATATCCTTATCGTCTTTCTTCCAATGAATGCCTTCAGTCGAGCAAGGTAAATTAAGTGTGGGTCAGGAAATAAAAATACTGTTTCAATTACATTTGAATCCCCATTAACTCCATGGAGCATGAAGTGACGTAAGTGAATGTCTCTTCATTTTTAATCCTAATAACCCTGTGAGGTAGACCAGGCCAAAATCGAGAGAGAGAAAGAGAAAGACAGACTGTCCCAAAGTCAGCAAGTGAGTTGCACGACTTCTTGGAGATAATGCTGATTTTATTGGCATTTCATTCCTGACCTTTTACCAGCATCTGTGGCTGGCATCTTCAGAGCTCAGCCAAACTGTTGAGAGCGCATTCCTTTTGGAAAGGCAGGTTTAACTTTAGCAAATCTTTCACAAGGAAGCTGTGGCCAACCTCACAAGCATTTCCAAAGGGGTCATGTTTGCACGCTCTGCTCAAAACAGAGCCTGGCAAAGGAGGGAAGATGTTCCCTACACCTGTGGGACCTAGTGGTTGTCTGGCAACCTCTGCATGGGCACAGACGTTTTGTTTTGTCTTCAAACAGCTCCAGGAACTGAGCTTGAAGTCCTCCAAAGCATTTCTGGCCCCGAGAGGCGCTGAACTTTCAGCTCCACCAAGTTCTCCGCGTTGACCTCACCTTCCTCTCTGACCGGGCTCTTCTCCACGCAGGGAACTGCCCTCTCACCAAACTGGAGGGCACACAGCATGCCCACACAAACCCTATGAGGTCAGCACACTGTGGCACAGCCGCAATCCCGTTGTGTAAGGCAGGGGCATGACTCTCGCTAGGGAAGAGGGTTCCCGTCGTCCTGCACTCAAAAGAACAGGACTGTTTGCTGAGGAAGGATCGAAAAGGAAGGGCAGGATTCAGGTCAGGGGCTACTAGCAGCATAGTGCCAAATATTCAGAAGCTGTTGTGGCATCAGTCCTCTTCTTTACACAGAGGGACTAGATAGTGTTGGGCCTGGCATTGTACTAAGGTGGCACTGTCATTTTCAGGATGGCACATGGCTCTTCCACCGAAACGGGTTCTGGGTTGCTAGACCCAGCTTTCCAATAACGTCTGCATTCATATTTTTTTAAGTGGGCATAGGTTTCTAGTCCACAGTTTTGTAACAACATATGATCAGAGGCCGAGTTATTTGGCAGGCCCGATTTCGTGTCTACCAAGAATCCTGTATATCTCCCACACAGGATTTGAGACAAGACCATGGAGTGAGGAGAGCCATGTAAGCTGCCTTGAGCTCACTGGAGAAATATCAGGGTACAGATGCAACTAATAGTCAGATAGAGCCAACACAATGTAGTGGCTTGAGTGTTGGATTATGGTTCAAAACACACTGCAGCAATAATCCAGTTTGGGAATAACTTAACTGCCTTGGCTCAATGCTAGAGAATCCTGTCGTTTCGTGGGACACTTACGCCTTCTCTGTCAGACAGATCTGGAGCCACAACAATTCCCAGGATTCCTTAGCCCTGAACCAGGGCAGTAAAAGCGGTCTCAAACTGGAGTATTGCTGCAGTGTGTTTTGGACCGAAGACTTTGGAAGACCAGGGTTCAAATCCCTGCTCGACCCTGGAAGCCAAGCGGGTAGCCTCTCTGTGTTAGGGGAAGCCAAAGGCGTTATGATCTGAATAATAAATCTGGTCAAGAAAACCCTAGGAGAGGGTTGGATTTAGTTGGAATCAATTTTAAAACACCCAACAACAATAAATAGATCAACAATAAATCAATACACCTAAGGGGGGGAAAATCAACGTAATAGAGAAATATGTAATAATGAATCATTATGGTCAAAAGACAGTGAAGCCAGAAAATGAAGAAGCTTCAGTGATATCTTCAACCAGTCAGACCCTGTTATGGAGACAGGACAGGCCACGCTTGTACATCCAACAGGTATGGAGCCCCTCACACACCAAAGCTGGGGCCTGTACAGCTTGCGGCAAAGCCTCACCCCCCCCCAAAACCCAGTACCCCATTTCGAATCAACCAACCAAGACCTGGAAAACACCCAAAGCAAGCCAAGGGTTCTCGGAGAAACAAAGCCATTTACCCGATTCTCGTCGTATATGATCTGGACGATGCTGCGATGCTTCTGCTCCACGGGAGGAGGGGAGACCGGCCGCTCTGGCTCTGGCGGTTTAGCGGCTTCTTCTTCGAGTTGTTGCTAAGGAGACAAAAGGAGAAGGGGGGTGTCGAAGGCGGCCAGCCGTACATACACACTCACCATCGCTCCCTTTCTCTCTGGTAATGAGTCACCAGAGAGAACAGCAGCATCTGGAGCAACGGTTTGCTCCCAGGTGCAACGCTAGGCCCCCGCTGTCAGACACCAAAAGGGGTATTTTGGCCTTCGGATCAAAACGGGGTGGGACTAATACCAAGAGGTTTAGTTTAGATGCAGGGCCTGTTTTTGCTTGATTCATCCCGAGTCTTGCAGGAGTGGAAGGCTAGGCCAAGGAAGGACGTGATTCTCAGACCCACAACAAATTGTACCGTACCTTCTCTGTGTTGATATGAGGGATTTTAAAAATGGTAGCCGATAGACTTGGGCAGGGTTATTTTCTGATTCCGTCCACCAACACATTCACAAGGGGCCCTTTCACGCTACCATTATCCTCGTTTTGGCAGGGATGGTATCATCCTACAGAACCCTGGGATTTCAAGTATAGAGTATCAAGAATTCCCAACCAGAATTCTCTAGTGCCTCGCTCAGCAACAAACCCCAGGGTTGAATAGGATACGACCGCGGCAACCGAAGTGGTATCGTAGTCCTATATCTGAGTGGTGTGGACGAGCCCAAGATTAAAAACTTGTTTGCCAAATGACAACTTTTACCATCAGTTCTTAAAATTCAAAGATACAGCCATGTTAGTCTGAAGAATCAGTATGTACAAAGATCTTGTAGCACCTTTGAGACTAACAGAGTGCTGCCAATTTCTTTCTTTTATTCTCAGAGGTGCTACAAGATCTTTCTACATCGTGCCATTCTCGGAAACACACACTTTTCTCTTCTACATTTTATTGAATGTTAGCATGTACAAATATGTATATATTCAATTATTTTCGTAGAACGGACACCACAGGCAGGTTTATTTTCTCTATTTCTCTATTTTCTCTATGGATCCTACGTACAGTGCTGTGTAAATTTACAACACGATACAAATACAGCTAAATAATAATAATAACGCACCATTTTCAGTTACCCCGCAGCAGCCTTGCACAGAAAGACACACTCTTTTCACACAACTATTTATTCCCTTTCTCACACACACACACTATTTTCACAAACAGACTCTTTGCTCTCCCACACTACCATAACATCCCCTATTTCAAAGATGGATTGCTACTCCTAGAGCATGGATGTGTGGGACACCGGAGCGGCCAGAGAAATAGCCCAAGGCCTACATGTGGCCTGCTCACTACAGTTTGCCCAGCCTGACTTATACAAAGTGGGACCGTGAGTGCTTGAGAGCAACTTACTTGCTTCTTCTTCAGCTTGAGGATCTGCTGTTCCACCTTGGCAATCTCCCGGTCGACCCGGTCCATGCTCTGAATCAACTCTTCCTTCGACAGCTTGGACGGAGAAGCGTTCTGGTCGTCTCCGCAGGACTGGCCCGACAGGGGCGATGGTGGCCCTTCATGCTTGCCTCCAAAGGCAGACTCCTTGCATTTAAAGAAAAATTAAGAGGTGGGGGGAAAGGGAAATTGTGAATAAATATGCTCACAAGTCCTGAATCAGCAAGACACTTGATAACAGTGGTTATTCGTTTACTTATTAAAATATCTTCACCCTGTCCCTGTATCACAAAGTATCAGGGCAGCATACAAAGAAACACATCCTAATTTGAAATGATTTAAAGATATAAAAGAGTGAAGAATAAACAAAAAGGTCAAAGTATATTCAACAATTTAAGAAATTAAATCAGTTTAAAATGTGGACAACTCTGTGGTGGCCAACCATCGCCAGGCTCTCCCACAGGCTGCACGCTGTGCCAAAATACCTCCTTTTAATTCAATCCCTCACCTTCAAAATGGTGACTGGGAGTGATGTCTTGCCATTGTCATTTTGGGAATGAAAAAGCAGATGCATTTGGGAGAGGCTGTGGAGAGGGGATGAGGCCCCTGGGACATTGTTTGAGTCCCAAAACTGGGACTCAAGACCGATTACAAAATAAAATGATCCCAATATAACAATTTTCTTTTTAAAGCCTTGACCTGCGGAGGGAAGGCCAATGAGGGGGCCATTCTACCCTCCCAAGAGAGGTATTTCCACAGCCACCAAAAAGTGTCCCCGCCAACTGTACTTGTAAAAACAACAAGGTTACAAGAAGGGCCTTTCCTGAGTATTGCAGGACCCAGGCAGGTTCATACAAGGAGATGCGGTCTGTCAGATACCTGGCCCTATTTCAGACTAGGATAGGAGGGCAGTTAATGAACCTCACGCCATAGACAGTGATATCCTGAGTTTTGCCCAAATTCCTTGTCTTCGGACTTGCCAAAGAGAATCCATGACGGTCAAAGGTTCAAACTGAGTAGTCACAGATTGGGAAGGGAAGAGCACACTCTCATTGCCAAACATCAGCCCTACCTTCTTCATGTCCGAGGATCGCAATCCCTCCTGCAGCTGATGGGCCAGCGGCAGAACAGCGGCGGCGCTGACTCGCTGGTAATGGGAGTCGGAAATCGGGTCGAGGCGCGGCCGCTTGGAGTCCAGCGAGTCATGGTCAGCTTGCGAGGGACCCGGGTGGAACTGGGCCTCATAGCCGGACCTCCTCTCCTGAGGCCTGAGTGTGAGAGAAAGGGAGGGAAAAATATAAAGGAAAAACAGGACACGTGCAACCGGAGACCGCTCTTTTCAGGAAATGAAAATGGTTGAAACTTGCTCCTACCTGTCGGAGCCAGGATGAAATTCGGACAAGAGAGAGGGCCGCCGGCGGAGCTGCTGCTGTTGCTGTTGGAGAAGCTGGGTGGCCTGGCTGACTTCCAAGTGGGAAGTGCGGAAATCGGGAACAGCAAACTCCTGCAACAACCAAAGGGGTGTTTGAGGTGCACATGTGGGTGTCTTTTTATTGAAACTTGAAAGAAGAAGAAGAAGAGGACACCCCCAACATGGATGACTATTTCACTTTGGTTTCGCTCAACTTACACTACAGACATTTTGGAATACAACTCCTAAGTTATTAAAAGAGTTGTCCCTTTTAAGGCTGGGTGGTGCCCTTTATTATGAACAAGGGTAAAGCATATGGTAGTAAAGTGTTCTGTTTTGCTTTAACAGAATTTGAAAAAGTTACTTTGGGGGAGACCGCAACTCTCAGAATAGCCTTTTTCCAAACTTTGATTGGACTTTTTCCAAACTTTCCTCTACTGACTCTCCAGGTTTTTCGGGTGGGAAGGCAAATGTATATGATGCCCCTACCACCCGCCATAGCTTAGCTATCTATAGTTTGGTTTTCTTTGTCCCACAGAAGTGAGCTGGAACCAGCTTTTATCTGTAGAGCCACCACCTCCTGGGCTGAGGGTTGGGATGCCAACCAACTCGCTGGTCAAATATTGACAAACAGCAAGCCAGGACTCCAACACAGTCAAATATTGTCAAAGTTTTCCAAGAAACCAGGGTCACCTCCTGAGTACAGCTAAGTGCCCTTTGGCGGGGAAGGAAAAAGCTGAGATTGAAAATAAATAATAACCCCCGTTCTATATGATAGTCTGGGTCACGTTTTGTTCGGGGGCCCAATTCTCTCCTTGGCTGCGAGGGGATGTGGAACCTCATCCGCTTAAAGGGCTGGAAGGCTTCTCTGCTAGCTACCGACACACATTTCTCCTACATCATTTACCATCGACGCTATAGGGGTAACGTATGCCGGTGTGTGGCACTGAAAGAATCCTTGGGGATACATAGAAGGCTGTATCCTGGCCGCTCACCTGTTGATGTCGGCCGCAGGGGAAGGTGTACTGGACCGAGTGGGTCGGGTACCGGCTCTGCTCTGTGCTGAACGCTCCCTGGTTGGGAGGGTAGCCGGAACTTGACATTCTCGGGAGAGGAGGAGGGGGTCTTCACAGAGCTGCGAGATCAAGACTGGGGAGCGACGGGGCTTCTGGGAAACTGCCTGAAAGAAGAACAGAGAGACAGAGGTGAGATGGGAAGACTGGGTTGCCACAACAGAGTTGCAACACTCCTTGGTTGGGAGGGTCCTTTGCACGTTCTGTAATGATGGTACGCTGCTTATAACCTATGGTTCTCAATTGCATTTAAAATTTTTACTATTAGGTTTTCGTTGAGGTTCTGCGAGCCACCTTAAGTCCCACTCGGGGGAGAAAGGCAGCATAAAAATAAGACTACGAAGATACGGATAAGGTAGATAAAGAGTGGTTCCCCAATTCAAGTATATTGTAAAAAGAAAACAGCAATTAAAAAAAACCACAATCAAACATAGATATGGATTAAGAGGTAATTTATTATGTATGGAATGACATGGTAATCGGTTGGAAACGAGAGAGGCTGTTACGAAATGAAAATCCAGACTTATCAGCAATAAATGTTACAAAGCAAGGCATTTAATACTGCAGGAACGAAGGACGTTTGCTACGTTGTGTGTTGTACCTAACTTTGTAGTATGATGATAGTCACAGTTGTATTTTTATGCTTTAATATAAAATTTGTAATAAAAAAAATTAAAACAAATAAAATAAGTAATACTAATAATAAGGAAATAGCAATAATTACCAGTTCATGCTTTGGAGAAACTATGTGACCGTCGCAGCCTAGACCAGGCTTTTTCTTACTAATTTTTACAAATACGCCAATGCCGCCCAGAGACGATGGGAACAACGGTCCCCACGTTGGCGCTCATAGCTTTGAAGGGGCAACTGCGATGCCCAGCAGGCCTGGCCCAGACCCGACGCAGGCCGGATGCCCTTCCCAGAAGTTCCCTGCCAGGGCTGCCCCGGAGTTTCGGCAGAGCGGGCGTCAGAAGACGTTGGGAAAGCTCTGTATTCGCAATGACACCCCCGGGCTCTGCCGGCTCCTGGCCTGGCTTGCCAGCGGCGGCCTCGACACACGAGAGAGAGAGAGAGAGAGAGAGAGAGACTGGCCACCCACGTTTCTGAGAAAGAGCCCGAGAGGGTGCCAGCAAGTCAGGACAGGCTCCTCACCCCACCTCTGATCTCTGACACAGACAGACACATAAACACACACCCATTGAAACCAACCTTCACTGATATAATACACTGTTCTTGTTTAATTTTGCAGATCCGAACTTAGCCACCCGCTGCCCCCCCCCCAGACTCCATGCATTTCTGGAAACGCTTCAGAGCATGGCTCCCCAAATATGTTCCTCCAGGTGTTTTGAACTTCAACTCCTAGCCAACAGTCAGGAAATCTGGGAGATACGAGTCCAAAACACACACACAAACACACACACACGACAAAGGTTTGGGAACCGCTGCTTTAGAGGCATCGGCGTTTGCACTGATGGAGGTTATTCTGCAAGGGAACCAGCTGCTAAGTTTATTTTGCAAAACGTATTTGGCAGAGGGCTTCAAAATCACCCGTTCGTGGAAAAGCAAGGCAGGCGTATGAGCGAAACACGCGGATGCAACAAGGCTTGGAAAAAAAGTTTCTGGCCCCTCACATCAGCAATAGTCGGAGCCGTGAGATTTGGAACGGGGCAATGAAGCAGAGCAGGAGAGGAATCCAGGAACCAAAATCAGGAAAAGAGGGGTATGGGTCACCCCAAAATGCTGGTTCAAAGGCCTCAAGAGGACTAGTAACCTACCACCTGCCTCTGCGACGGCCTTACGTTTTATGCTCACCTGGCGCCATTTCACATCTTGCACAACGTGGCTCCGCAGTCACCTTGAGGTTATGGGACAAAAGAAAGCCAGGATATAAAGGCAACGAAGGAATAAAATGTTAGAAACCAAGCTCCTAGCCCTCATGGGTGCAAGAGTAAGACACCCAAAAGGACCAAAAGATGGAGAGACGGAGTGGAGGAAGGGCGACCCAGAGCTCCCAGAGGGACTGAGCAACTGGGAACGGTCATGTTTTAAGTTTCCAACTCATAGCGACCCTAAGGCAAATCTATCGCAGGCCGACCCGAAGGCGAATCGATCATAGGATTTTCTTGACAGGTTTCTTCAGAGGGGTTTTGCCCTCGCCATCTTCCGAGGCTGAGAGAGTGCGACTTGCCCAGGTCACCCAGCGGGTTTCATGGCCGAGCCTGGATTCAGACCCTGGTCTCCCAGAGTCCTCATCGAACCCTCAAGCCGTTACACCACACTGGCCCTCGATAAGAATAGCAATAAGAGTAACAACAACCACCACAACTATTACTGCTGCTGCTGCTGCTACTACTACAACAGTGGGGCCCTTGGTATCGCTGGGGTTCGGCTCCAGCACACCCCACGGAGACCAAAACCTGTGGACGCTCAAGCCCCATTAAGTACAATGGCATGGTAAAATGGCGTCCCTTATATAAAATGGCACCATCAAGGTTTTGCTTTCTGGCATTTATATTTTGGGGGAATATTTTCAAGCCGCGGACGGTTGAATCCGTGGAGAGAAAATCCGTCGATATGGAGGGATGAGAGTATCGCGCTGAATTTGGTGTTTGGGGGGAATATTTTTTAAGACGAGGATGGTTGAATCCATGGGTACAGGACCGATTCGGTCCCGGGGGCAATTCAGCCGTTCCTAGGAAACAAGGGTCCGACGGAGCGCTTTCCGGGGAGAGGAATCAACCCTCCGATTCTCTTGCTTGAGGTTTGGCTGCTTCTTTATGGCCGACTGGGGATATTGGGGTAGATGCTTGCCCTCTAAGCAGAGAGGATGCCCCCCCGCCCCATCTGGGCGGCCGGGTAATCCTGTCTTTCCAAAATAGCACCGCTTCTGTTGGAGAGAGAAAGAGAGAGAGAGAGCCCCCTCCTCAAAAGCATCCCATCTTGGATGCCAGGAGCAGCTGTTGGTGACTATCAGCCAGGCGCTTCTCTTTCAGACAGAGAGGAAAGGGAATGCTAAAAAGCCCTAAAGTCTCCCACCGGGACTGAAGCTGTTGCATTGTGGGCACCGGACTGGGATCTGGAGGGGTATGGGTTCAAATCCCCCATCCCCAACTCAGCCTTGAAACTCACCAAGCGGCCCCCATTTTGGCTTTCCACGTGATGAGCAAAAATGGGGGGAAAAGATCGCTGTTATGGGAATAGAGGCTGAATGGCATAATTTATGTATTCCAACAAGGAAGAAAGAAAGAAAGAAAGACAGACAGAAGGACAGGAAAAAAGAAATTTTTTTACACCTTTTACACGTAGCACAAAGCCAGTTTTAAGCACAATATCTTTAATAATGTTGCGCGTCTAATAATGTCTGTGTGCAATGGACAGAAAGCAAAAGCGGCACGATCTCAGCCGGCCACGAAAAATGGTTGGGCTCTTAGAGTATTTCAGATTTCTGAGTTCCAGAAACTGGATTTAGGCCTCTGGACTATAGCTCTCACACGCAGCCCAGGGGTTTCGGAGAGATGAAAGTCCAAAACATCTGGACGGCCAACACTTCCACAACCTGGGCTCGCCTTTGCTCTGCCAGTATCCACTCCTATCCAAATTGTAAAAAGGAGTGAGGGGAGATAAAGAAAAAATATGTGCTTTAAACTAATTCTCTTTCAAAACACAAGCTCTGAACATTGCTTTTCTTTTGATAAAGCAGACTATGTGAAGTCGAAGGCTTTCACGGTTGGCATCCATAGTTTTTTCGTGGGTTTGTGGCCATGTTCTAGGAGAGTTTATTCCTGAGACGTTTCGCCAGCGTCCGTAGCTGGCATTTTCCGCATCTCTGAGGATGCCAGCCACAGGGGCTGGCGAAACGTCAGGAATAAACTCTTCGAGAACAAAGCAAACTGCGCTTAAAATATCTATATCCGAAGAGGGTTTTCTGGCAGCGCTTCTCGAGATCCAAATAATAGGGTGACCCCTTTTGCTCCGGCGACGAAGCGCTGTTTCGCTCCTTCCCGGAGGACAAGGAATACCACAGACCGGTGTCACTTCAGGATAACTTACAAACAAGAACACGTTTCTTTCCAGCCCGAGGCGCAGCTGGACTCAAGAGGAGGAACGGGGAGAAAGAGTAAGAAACACGCACCGGTGGTTTTGCCGGCTGCTTATCTTCAACGCTGGGGGCCGACGGGGGAAGAGAAGGAAAGAGCTGGTTTGGGGCAATTGCCGGCCGCGAACCAGAGACCGGAAGTTCCCGGTTTAGACGCAGCACCGAAGCTGGGCGCCTGCAGAATGATCTCAGGCAAGCCGTGGAGAGAAAGGCGAGACGGGAAAAGGCGTGGGAGCTTTCGACCAAGCGTTGCGGCGCAGGTTCAGCGCCCGAAGAGTGCTTCGGTGCCTTGTGGCGCAGCTCAGGAACACATCTACTTTGTTAACTGAAGCGTACTCACTTTTGCAGCAAGGTCCGAGCCCAACTGTTTTGTCTCCCGGAGCAGACAAAACCTGTCAAAAACGTCCTCCCGAAAAAAGAAGTGGCTGGAAATCGCTTCAAATTTGGGAAAAAAATATCAGGTTAGATGTTGTACAGTGCAAGGACTTGCGTACAACCCATTTCAAAGGCAACCTGCTGTTCCAGGAGCTTCCAGACTTAAATCTGCTTCCTCAGATGCATTTGGGGGTTGCAACAGATGCAATGATTTCCACCCATACGCTCGATAGATCCCATATGATGCAGTTTCCTACCAAACACTGGAAATATTTCTTTCCAAAGACCACCCCTCCCAGAATCCCCAAACCAGCATAACCAAAGAATTCCCCCTTCAAAATGTCTTCTTTTTTTCCTGCTCGACTGTCTGGAGATGGTTTGAAATTTGATGGGAAAGTGTTGCTGTTGTTGTTGTTCTTCATCAAGTTTTAAAGCTTTCAGGTCTCTAGTTCTGGGTTTTCTTAGGGCCGAATGTGTATTTTAGCTGCGTGCGCTAACAGACGTGAGATTTGAATAAGGAAACCGCTTTTTTTTATTTGGCGACGTAACGCAAAATCTCAGCTCGCGCAACCCAGCTGCCTTTGTTGAAGCCGGGGCCGAACCCGGCAGAAGGAGAGGCCAGTTGGCAAAGTGGCGCTGAAAGGGTCGCTTGCGGATAGATACCTCGCCTTCCCCAACTCGGTCTTCAGCTTCGGGCACGGCGAAGAATTGCTCCCGCATCTCCAGCGCCGAACCAGATTCAACTTCTGCTTTTGTCCATGGGAGCGGACAGAGAGTGCTTGCTTTCTTGCTTCTTTGGCCTCAGGCGCCAAAGAGGCTTGAGTCATCCCTTCCTGAGGCCTGTAGTTTTGCAACTGAGGAATCATGTCTTGCCTCCTTTGCACCCGGTAAAGGACGCAAAGCAAGGTCTTCTACCGGAAGCACGTCCCCTTCTGTCGAGTGGCGTTTATTCACAAGTCAGTGTCTTAAGAATCTCAGGCCAAATGCCCCCAAAACGTCTGGAAACGCAGACTGGAGTTGAACGCACTCGAGCTGCTGTTTTCTGACGGTGCGGAAAACAAAGCCCTGTGCTTCTTCCTTTCCCTTTTTTGTTTTTTTTAAGGTGTGCGCACAATACTTTGCACATGACCTGTCATGTCGTGCCTCCAAGGCTTGACCTCAAAACGCGAGAGACTTGTGTGCTCTCAGGTGGAAAAACTGGATTTGTACCCTCGCCGATCAGGAATGTGGGATCCCGTTTTAAACCGACAGACTTGAACACGTTCGGGTTACACTGTGTTGCTTTTCGGGTTCATTTTAATCTGGAGTACGGTTAAGATACCTCATTTGACAAAGCTGACGTGTTTCTGGGTTTTACGGAACAGAAAGCTTGGTGCCAGAGGCATGGAATGAAAAGGGAGAAATCCCGACGTTATAGTTCAACGGGGATGCTTCTGACACCGGGGTTGTAGATAGCAAATTTCAGGCTTCACGTACCAATAAGTAGCAACACGGATTCCCCAAAACCTCAAGTCTGTTTCTCTATATGGTGAGATAGAGGGGTTTTTCTCCTTATAGGCTATGTGACCCTTTTAACTCGGGGTGAATGCCAGCCGGAATGGGTCCAACTTGTTCGACCCTCACCGAATGGAAGCATCTCTCCATAGCGTCTCTTCCCCAGCAGAACTTGAACCCCGGACTTTCTACATGGAAAAGAAGCGTGGCTCTTCCTCAAAGAGAAAACTGTCCTGTATCAGAAGAAGTGGTTTGTCCATCCGAGCTTCGCAGCGTCCGCTCCGACCAGCTCTCCGCCAGAGAGGTGTCTCTGCCACCATCCACTACTGCTGCCTGGCGAGCCATTCTCTACAAGTGCCACCTTCTGCCCACGAAGCAGAGGCTTCAGGGCCAAGCGCCAGTCTCTCCCGGCGTCACTGCTTCCTGGTTTACAGAGGAAACTCTCAAAGTTAATCAATAAGTGTGCAAATCGTGCGCTCGGGCATAACGCAGCCAAGGGAAGGACGACCCGCACGTCGCCGGAAGTCGAAAGGGGATAACGGCGGGGTGCAGCGTCGCTTTGGGCGGCGGGTCTGGCCTTCGGAGGGAATGACGCATGGAAGAACGCACACAGGCGCACGTCTATGCGACGTCAACCAAGACCGACAAGCAAAAAGGCAGACGGAAAGCTGGACTGTGAGCAGCTTTTGTCGGGGGTCCTTGCGATAGTGACACCGGCCGGGGGTCTGGACCGCTAAGTATTTAAAGGGGGAAGGATGAGAGGTAAAGCTCCTTTGGCGATTCAGAGATGGAAAGGGGAGGGAGGGAAAGATGTCCTCCCAGCCGCCGCCGGCGTCTAAACAGTTGCTGAGGTTTTATGCCAATAGAAAGGCGGCAACGGATGCTCGGGGCTTCCCCCTCCTTGCCTTTCGCCGTCCAAATCTCATAGACTGTATCAAAACCGCACAGCGAGGGAAAGTCGACGGCGCAAACCAGAGAGCGCTACCCCAACCTGGCCTTCTCCAGACGCCTGGGGGAGAACGGGGACTGTAGTACGAACTAGTAAATAAAATTTACGGTATTATTATCATTATTATAATAATAATAACAGAAAGGTCCTGGGAGGGGAGCCTCTGGCACCCCAAGTTGTAGCCCTTAATAATTCTAACTAGCAAACCATGATTTTGCCATTTTATATACGGGGTACCCTTTTGTGATGCCATTGTATTTAATGGGACCTGAGAGCATTCACGGATTTTGGTATCCACACATAGAGGTTCCTGGAACCAAGCCCCAGCCGATACCGAGGACTTACGGTCCGGTTAAATATTGGCAACGTACGAAAGCCGGACGCGCAATTAAACCGAGCGATAAAGTGAAAACCAATGTAAAAAATGTAGCCGTTGTTATTAAAACCACCGACAGACGACACAGCGTGTTGTGCAAGGTCCTTTCCTCTGAAGCAATCGGTCTGCCTGAACAAAACCAAAAGCGCCTTTATCTGACTAAGAGCTAAAGAAGGATAGTAGGGAGGACACTGGTCTAACCTCTCTAAGAAGAGGGTTTATTTTATTGCTCTGTTTTATGGGATTTGTACCCCACTCCTCAGCCCTAAACGCTCTCAGAGCGATTTACAGATCGTTTCCCCGGACTGCAAATCCCATCGTCCAATACCACCGCGGGGATGAGAGCTGTAGGGCAAAAACAACAACACCCGGAAGGCTGTCACCTTTAATATACGAACCAACAGGCAACGGAAAAAGGAATACGGTCGGCCGGCCTTCCTTATCCGTGGGTTTAAAAATCCACGGATCCAAGTATCCGGGGCTTGAGAATATTAAGTATAAATTCCGAACAGAAAACTCTGATTATATTAATATATAATATATATTATATTATATTTTACCGCACTGTTGTATTTAACGGGACTTTGTTGTCCACGGATTTTGTTATCCACTGGAGTCCCTTGAAGCAAAGCCCATACCATATTATTATTATATTATTATTATGTTTATTTGCATCCCGCTCTTTTCCCAGGATTATGTATTATTATTATTATTACTACTACTATTATTATTATAAAAATATTAAACATTATTATTCTTACGTATTATGGCTCTCAAGCGGGGAGCTTCCAGGGCTTTAATCCTTTGGCTAAGGAGCATTTGGACCTCCCAATGGTGAGGAATGCTGGGTGTTGCAGTCCAGCAATCTCCATCTCTCGAGTCCTACCTTTTCTATTCCTATTCCTGCCGACCCTTGATCGTGAGTCCTCGACGCTATTAAATAATAATTTATTTAACCCGCCGTCGCTCCGTCCGTCTCTTTGGCCCTTCCAGGCCGCAATCCCGTACAGCAGCGGTCCCCAAACCGCGCCACTCTTTAAGGGGCTTTTGGACTCCAGCTCCCAGAATCCCAGGCTACTGGCCGACGTGGCTGAGGACTCTGGGAGATGAAGTCCAAACATCTCTGAAACGGGGCACAATTTGGGCTTAGCAGGCCTTCAAGGAGAATGCTCTCCTGTGGACGATGGGATTTGTATATCGTAGCCCTATCCAGGTTTATTCAGGAATAGTCGGTCTCTTCTCCGTTACCTTCCGTGAGGATTAAGGGCTGGCTAGCAATGTTTATTGGGGCTGCAAGCCTTAAGGAGTCGCTCCCGCAAGGATTCAAAGCGCCTCCGGAAAGGGACTGGCAGCGGAAACCATGTCAAGAAATAGAGCAACGACAACAACAACAACCATCGCACTTATGACAAGGCTCCTCTGTCGGTTCTCCCGACCCTCCACTTTCCCATCATCCCCAAACAATGGGATTGGTAGTCAGACCACCTCGGAAAAGGGAGGAGTGGGAAGGGAAACCATATATATAGATATAATAGAATCAATAACAGCAATATTTATAATATATATATGTATATATATATATAAAACAGAATAGTAATATATATATTTATATATATATAAAACAGTATCATGTATATATATATTAATACTACTACTGGTATATATAATAGTGACATATACATAATATAATAGTAATATATATATATATATATATATTTCATTACACACACATATATATATTGTAATAGTAGCCAGACGCATCTCAGGAAAAAGAGTGCAGGGAAACCATATAATAATATTAATAATAATAATAATAATAATAGTAAGTTACATTAATATAATGTAATATATATGTAATATAATATATTGTACAATTATAATTAACATATTATAATATAATCTACATTAAATTATATATACATAATTACAATTGTATAATTATACTTAATATAATATAATGCATTGCATATTATATATATATCAAAATAATAAAACATATTAAATTATTTTATATGATATTGTCTTAGTAGCAAGACACACATCTCAGGGAAATTAGTGGGGGGGGGAACCCTATAAATGCAACAATAACAACAACAATAATAATAATATATTGCATTAATAGAATATATATTATATATATATTAATAGATAATATACTATGTTGTATAACTATAATTAATATAATACATAATTATATTATTTATATATATATATATATATATAAACAAATATATATTTAAAATAATATATTTATAATATATATGTATAAGTATAATATAATATTTATATATAATAAATATATATTTTATATAATATACTTATAGTATAAAAATATATATATATATATATAAAAAGTATATATTTAATACAATATATTTATAATATACATATATGTATAAATATAATATATTACAATATATACATATACATAATAATTATATTTAATATAATATATTTACAATATACATGTATAAATATAATATATTACTATATATAAATATAACAAATATATCTTTAATATAATACATTTACAATATGTATATATGTATAAATATAATATATTGCAATATACATATATAAATATAATAAATTTATATTAATATAATGAAACATATTTTATTATATTGTGTTGCAAAAATAAGCAGACACACATTTCAGGAAAAGGATAATAATAATAATAATAATAATGTAATAATATTAACATATTACTATTATTAAATTACTACTGTTATTATATATTATTATATATTATATATAATATTACTATTTTTATTATATTATTATAACATTATTATATTATATAAATAATAATAATAATAATAGGCTCCTGTCAGTCAGTTCCTCCCTTTCCCATCATCCCCCGCTCAGAGGCCTCGCGCGGGGGCTGATGGGATTTGTAGTCCAAATGGGAAAAGAGGTCTCCCCCACTCCAAGGCCTGTGAGGGGCGGCTCCCTTCCTTCCCTGCCCGGTCCCTGGTCCCTGAGGCGCCGGAGCGGGGCCTCCTCGGGGTCTGCGGGCTCACCTGCTCCTCCTTCCGGGCCTCGGAGGGATCCTCCGCCGCACCTCCTCCTCCTCGGCTCCCGCCGCCATCTTGGCTCTCTGGCTCTTCGAGGCTTCTTTTTCCTCACAGGAGGCCCCGCCCCCTTTTCGCCCCCCTCACGGCGCCAGGTCATGGCAGGTACGTATAAAAACAGGACTCGCTGTAAAAAATATATAGCCCATGAAGCGGATTTATTCCCCTCAAGTAAAATTCAAATTGATATATAAAAGTTTTACCTCCATGGGAAAAAATTAATGGTTGTTTTTATCGGTTTAAAAAAAGGGCGCTCGCTACACGCCTTCCAGGACCTGGCGCCTCCCCACCCCTCCCCTCGCGGATAAGGTTCGACCAATGAGGGAGCGGGAAGGAAAAAAGGCGTGGCCTCCCCGGCGGCAGCCAATGAGAAAGCAGAGCGGAGGCGGCCTCCGAGGAGGACGTGATAAGAAGGGCGAGGAAGGGAGGGCTGCGGGTCGTAGAGATAGGAACGGTTAGAGACACCGCACTAGGTCGACACTTCTGAGTCTGCGACGTTGGGTTTTTTTTATTGTATGACATGAATTAAAACGTAGAGATAGGAACGTACAGAGGCACGCACTATTTTTATAATAACAATTTATTTTATATATATATATATATATATAAACAAAATATATAATAATGATAATATATAAAATATATTTATAGTTTATAATATACATATATGACATATATAAAAGTGATAAATATGTATAATATATATTCAAATAATAAAATATATAAAAATAATGTATAAAATAAAAATTTATAAACTATATTTAAATTATAAAATTTATAAAAAGTATATATATATATATATATATATATAATAAAATGTATAAAATATATTTAAATAATAAAATATATAAAAATTGTATATATATATATATATACACACTAAAATATATAAAAATAATAAATAAAATAGATAAAACATATTTTTAAAATGTAACGTGCATAGAAAAATGTATTTAAATAAAATGAATAAAAATAATATATAAAAATATAAAATATATTTATAATATATATACATATATATATATATATAAAACATATATAAATATAAATAATTAAAAATAAAATAATTATATAATTGTAAGACTAATGCAATTATAATATATTGCATATTATATGTAATATATATATATAGAGAGAGAAATATATTTAAATAAAATGCATAAAAATAATATATATATATATATATATATATATAGAAACATATATAAATAAAAATATAAATAATTAAAAATAAAATATAATTCTAAGATCAATGTAATTACAATATATTGCATAGTACACTAAATAATATATAGACACACACACACCCATCTGTTTCTATACAGCCCCTTCTTCTTCTTCTTCTTCTTCCCTGAAGGTGTATTTTCCACTGGGCCGGAACCATTGTCCGGGGACCCTTGTTCCCACCCGGATGCTTCCTCACTTCCGGTCCCTCCCTCTTCTTCCCGTCCTCCTCTTTGTAGTCCTTTGGCGGATGGAGGCGTCTGCGGCGTCCCTGCTTTGGGCCTTCCTCCTCTCCTTCCTCTCTTTATGGCTCGCTGCTTCTTTTTGGGGGCTGAGGCGCCGCGGCCGGAGCCTTTTCCGCGACGGACCGGGCTCGGCGACGTCATCCCCGCGCGCGCTCTTCGCGACGGCGCACCCCGATGACGAAGCCATGTTCTTCGCCCCCGCCCTCCTCCGCTTCGGCCACGCCCACCGCTGGATCCTCTGCGCCTCCGCAGGTGCGTCGTCGCCTAGCGACCGTGACGTACGCTCTCTCTCCCTCGTTGGGCTCCTCGCTCGAAGAAGCGGCTTCAGCTGCAGCAGCGCATGCGCGGAGTGACGTCACGACCCTGGCCCTTTGGCGTGACGTCACCAAATCCAACCCAACAGAGGGCGAAGTGACGTCCTCTGACGTCATTTTACCACTTCCTCCTTGCCCTCTGGACATCCTTCCTGCAAAATAATAATATTTTAATAATTACTAATAATAATTAATTAATGTTAAAAATATTAATTATTATTATTAATAATAATACATGTTATATTATAATAATAGTTTTAGATTATTATTATTATTATTATTATTATATTATGATAGTACTATATTAGATTAATGATTATTATGATATTGTATTATAATAATAGTATTAGATGACCAATATATTATTTTTACATTATAATAAAAGTGTCAGATTACTAATATTAGGACACTATTATATATTATATATTATATATATGTAATATATTATATTATATTACATATATAATACTATATTATATATATATATATATTATATATATATATAAAATATATAGTATTACATATTATAATAGAATATTATTATAATAATAGTGTTAGATGACCAACATATTACTATTATAATACTATTAGATTACTAATATTATATTAGGATATTATAAGAATATTATATATTATAATAGTGTATTATTATTATTATAGTATTAGATTACTAATATCATATTAGGATATTATAAGAGTATTATATAATAGTGTATTATTATTATAATAGTATTAGATTACTAATATTAGGATAGTATAATAGTATTATATAATAATGTATTATTATAATAATAGTGTTAGATGACCAACATATTACTATTAATATAATATTAGATTACTAATATTATATTAGGATATTATAAGAGTATTGTATATTATAATACTGTATTATTATTATTATTATAGTATTAGATTACTAATATCATATTAGGATATTATAAGAGTATTGTATACTATAATACTGTATTATTATTATAATAATAGTATTAGATTACTAATATTAGGGTCGTATAATAGTATTATATATTATAATATTGTATAATAATAATAGTATTAGGTTATCAATACATTATTATATTATAATAGTAGTATTAGATTACTATTATTATATTAGGATATTATTAAAGCATTATATATTATTATTATTAATTGTATTTATACCCCACACTTATACAATATTTTAAATAGTTCGCTGTGATGCCAAAGCTTTCCAAGAAAGAAAAGGAACAATAATCGTAATCGCGATGAGATACCTATTGCCATGTTGAATGCATTTGGGTGCCGCTTATAGCCTTGTGTATGTGTGTGTTGTGTTTTTGTCTGTGAAACGTTGTGCGGCCGTGAGAGTGTGACCCTGGTCCTTTGTCGTCGTTCTCCTTCTAGGCGACTATTACGGCCGAGGTGAGGTCCGTAAGAGGGAGCTCCTGGAGAGCTGCGCTGTGCTGGGGATCCCGTCCTCCAACGTCACCATCCTCGACCGCAAGTAAGTCTCCCTGCTTTCCTCCGCCGGGTCCGCACTGCAGGAATAACCCGGTTTGAGACCGCTTTAACGGCCCTGGCTCCGTGCGAGGGAACCCTGCCTTGACAGAGAAGGCTGAACGTCTCCCCGGTTCCCAAATTCCCCGGTTCCTTAGCATTGAGCCAGGGCTGGTCTCAAACTGGGTCATTTCTGCAGTGCGTTTTGGACCTGACGTAACACAGACACTCGTCTCTCCATATCTGCGGATTTGATCGTTCGGCGGATTCGACCGAAATGGAATATCTGGGTCCTCCAGGGCAACTCTGTGGTCGACTTTATCTAAACCTTGCCCTGAAAGACCTAGAGATTCCTAGAGAAAATACTCTGCTCGGCCTTTGTAGCTCCTCCAACGCAACTCTATGGTCGGTGTCTGTCGGACGTTGGCCACAGAGTTGCCCTGGAGGACCTAGAGATGCCTAGAGAGGTGTCCTTTCCAGTGAAAAACATAGCGTTTATGTCATGTGCGGTTTCCCCATATTCACGGAGCGGTCTTGTGCCCTTAACCCTAGTGAATAATGGGGGACCAGTGCATTTGGAAAGGGGCTAATTCAACCCCAGGCAACCCCCTTCCCTTCCTTTTCAATGCTCAATGGCTAACGTATCCCTTCTTTTAAGATGTCCCCCCCCACTCAATTATTATAGGATCGTCAGTAATAGGGTCTCTCTCCTCTTCCCCAACAAGGCTGCATGAAACCTTTAAATTCATGTTTTAATGGACAACGCAATAAAACAATCAATGTCTACGAACCAGAGCTTATTTCTGCCCCCCGTTATGTGCCGACCCGGCTTTTGCAATCCGGCCGGCCGGCGTCAAAAGGAAGCGCGTTTTGTACCCCGCTGTCCACAAACTAAAGCCAACCTGGCCCTTGGAAGAGAGATGGTTGAAGCTCGGTTTCTCCCTCTCCTTCCTCCGTCCCATATTGTCATGGATCCCCCCTTTATTTGGGGGGAAGAGAGTGAAGATAAAAAGGGGGGGGAAAGAATAGGAAAAGATTAGCCACCTCCATTCACTCCATCTTTCATGCCACACCATTCCTTTGAAACAAAGTGAGCCTTCCCTATTGTGGGGACAACCGCAGATCCGCTTCAAAAACCTGATGCAAAGAATTGGGAAAGTGACTTTGGAGAGGGAGGCAACAACTCCCAGAATCCCCAAAACCAAAGGATCCTGGGAGTCGTCGTCCCCGCTAAGTCACCGTTATGCGTCCCGCAAAAAGGGAAAAGACACGTTCCCTCTCTTTTTAAAATTTTTCTTATTTTGGCATTACAGCTCCCAGAATCCGACAGATCTGGGGGAAGATCTGGGAGACGTGGTGCAAAAATACCGTAAGGGCCAAAGAAACGGGGTTGCTCCTTTGGTTGCGTGACCCCCTTAGGGTCACCATAAACTGGAAACGGCAACCAGGAATAGAAAAGTTCTAACGCAGCAGAAAAGGTTCGAAGTCCTTTTGGACACTTTAGTTTTTGCCCTTGAAAGGAGAGAAACACCAAACCTTCCTTGCCTGGTCGCCTGGAGGACGCTCCTTTCTCGCCATGGTTCAAAATCTCCTTTAATCTCCTTTGAAGCCTGCAGGGGGGAAAACAACAGACTTAGGGTTTGTTTGTGCAAATTTGTGCAATGGGTTTTTACGACACCCCCCCTCCCTCCCTTCCTTTTCTTTTTTCCTGCCAGTTTTCTAAGGGGTTAATTCTTTCTCTGAAACACACACAGACACCCTCCTCCTCCTCAAAGTACCCCCCCCCCAAAAAAAAACCCTTCCAATTTCCCTTTGAAATGGGAACAGAGAGAGATTTTTATTCACGCAGGAAAAGTAGGTCAGCCGGGCTTGGATTGTGGTTGCGGCGCTCGAATTGTTGCTGCTCACCCGACCCGATGTGGTTCTCATTTAGGGAGTGAACTCGGCTGACACCGAGCCCAGATGGACGGCTTCCTTTTCCCAGAATCCGGGAAAACGCTGCCACCCAAAACCCGCTCCGGGAGGAAGGAAGGAAGGAAGGAAGGAAGGAAGGCAAATATTTAGTTTTGATCAACTTGGCAGGCCTTGCCAGTCCATGTCGGCGGACAAACAGAACAAGGCTAAGCGTTTTGACGGGGATGACGCTCTTTCTGGGATCCGTCATCAAGAGAACTCAATGCTTGGGATATTTTGTGGGGGGTTTTTGGGGACTTCAGTTCCCAGAATCCCCCAGCCAGCAGCTGAAGCCCCCCTCCCAAAATAAACAGAATCCCAGGCATTCCATCGATTCTCTCGATTCAAATAGACTCCTCCTGCTCGCTTTCCAATTATAAAGTTCAAATTCCCTAGATGAAGCCGTGACCGTTAAAATGGTGTCAAACAGCCACGGGAGGAGTTTCTCTCCGTTGCGAACGGAGCCCATTCGCAATTTATGTGAAATCTGATTGCGTTCGGGAGGCGTTCAGAATGACTCCCCATTGCCCGAAATTGCGTGAGATACACTCATTCGCAATAACGTGAATAAACCCCACGATTGCGTTCGGATTGCCATTGCATTATACCCCCAAATTCTGTCGTATGATAAACTCCCTTGTCTCCGCTGAGTAGGCTTCACCACAATTCCCGTCGTTTTTATTTTATTTATTATTACTTCCTTTCATTTATAGGCTGCCTTTCTCCCCAAGGCGGCTCACAGATAGAAACCTTTTAAAATCATTATAAAATTCAAACAATTCATTCGACAACAAATCCTGTCCTGGGGAGTAAGGGAGTGGTGATCCAATGTAATCCAGACTGGGAAAATACCACTCTTCTATTCTAGTGGAGGCCAAATATTCCTACTTGGTCTTGGCAAAGGAAGTCCCAAAGCATTCCTCCCCTTCTGTTTATATATACACAAACACACACACACACACACACACATATATATATATATATAATTTGAAGAGGCAAGCATATTTGGGTTTGAAGAACCCAAGTGCCTAAGCAGCCCAGACAACAGAGGAGGCCTTTGACTTTCAAATAGTTCCTGGAAGGAACCAAGTGTTGCAACCCTGCCTCCCCCCAATCCCCGACGCTTTAGATTAGAAGAAGAGGAAAAATAAAACAAAACATGTGGGTTTTAAAGCCTCGGCAGGGGAGAGAACCGTTCTGTGGCGGCTTTGCCTTCAAGGAACCCCGGTGGGCATCCAGGCCCTTGCGTGCGTCAGAAAAAGAAGAAGGGTGCGGTGCGTTCCTAATTCCCATGCTCCCAGATCCTGGGGGTGGCTGACAGTCATGGGGCCACTTGGTCTTTCAAGGAAAGCCTTTGGCCGGAGGCTTTCATGGCCGGCATCCATAGTTTTTTGTGGGTTTTTCGGTCTATGTGGCCATGTTCTAGAAGAGTTTCTTCCTGACGTTTTGCCAGCGTCTGTGGCTGGCATCTTCAGAGAAAAGACGCCAGCCACAGATGCTGGTGCAACGTCAGGAATAAACTCTTCTAGAGCATGGCTGCATAGACCAAAAAACCGACAGAAAACTAAAGCCTTGGCCATTACTGACCCTACCAAGTGAGACATCCCCTCCCTGCCATTCCTCGGATTTCAGGTTCCCGCAAACACACACACAGACATACACACACTCCGTCATGAGTTGCCACAGTTGTGTGGGCTTGGGTTGGAGTATAGCAGGCAATAGACGCAAGGTGAGGAACCTCCATCCTTCCTGAGGACCTAGTCTGGCCCTCTGGGTCACCCTCATAGCCACGTCTCTTTCCCTATTAGACCTGTGTTTGGTGGCTTCCTAGCTTTTTGCACCGGGTTTATTAGATTACTAGGAATCCTAGAGAATTGGATGGGTGAAAAATTGGAAGGGTTTGGGGTCCACATTAAGGGGAGTCTGGAGGCGCATATAGCCTAGGGGCCACAGTTTCTCCCTCTCTGGGGTCTTTGGCACTTTGCGCATCCTGAGAGCAATTCGTCCGTGCCGACGTCTCTTCCGAGAAGGGTTC
This sequence comes from Urosaurus nigricauda, assembly GCA_034509955.1. NCBI lineage: Eukaryota > Metazoa > Chordata > Lepidosauria > Squamata > Phrynosomatidae > Urosaurus > Urosaurus nigricauda. The sequence continues at coordinate 20,396,641 of JAOEGL010000010.1, forward strand.
TTCTGCTTGCGCGAGGTAGGATGGGGTCAGCCTGGGAGGACGTGAGCCGGTGCAGCTGCGCTCCGGCGGCCTCCTCTTTCCCCCGCGGGCCACTCCGGGCTCGCCGTCAGCCGAGATCACCGTGCGCTCCGCTACATTCCCCGTCAACTGAGCCGACCTTTTCCAACCTCGTGTTTTTGGACGGCACAAAGAAAGGACGCTTGGTTCCTCTCTCCCACTTTGCCTGCAGACATCTAGCAGCGAGGTTCTGCTGGGAAGCCTGTTAAAGGCCACACGAACTAAGCCGGGCTTCGGCGTCTTAAAAGTTCAGAGCGCAATTGAGCGAGAGAAAGGCTCTCTGGCCTTCGGGCCCGAGGAGGTGGGCTGCCAACAGAGACACGCACAGGCATCCAAAGGGGGGTTTTGCAGTTATTCCCAACTACCTCGACGGTATCCGTTGCCGAAATACTGGCCGCGGGGAGGGAATGTTGCTTCTCCCGTTCCTAACAAGATCCAGAAATCGCTCGGTGTCCCATCATTGCACGATTTCAGGGCTTGGCCCTCCCGAGTCCCTAGTGTTCGTGTGTCCTCTCCAGGCGTGAGAAAAGGATCCAAGTTATCCAGTTTGTGGGGCTTAGCTTCAGACAAGAGGACAAGATGGGTGCAAATCTCTAGCTAGCTCGCAAGGATGAACTGAAGGCAGGCGAGGACAAAAGGGGAAGGTGGGAGGAGGAGAGAGAAACCGGGACGTTTTAAAAGCGGCTGAGAAAGTGGGATGGCAGAGGGAAATGCCCTCTCAAATGGGGACGGCTGGAAAGTACTTGGCAGCAAGGCATGCCACCTCTCCAGTTTCCTCTTGGGTTACTCCAGATCATGGGAGAGGCAAAGTTCCTGTTTGTGGTTCCTGTGGCAGAAGCCTTGGGGGTTGTGTAATGTTTGCACTTGAGAGAGGCTGGCTGGGAGGCAGGCAGGCAGGGAGGAAGACCAAAGGTCGCTTTCGGCTTGGCCGGCTTTGTTCTCGGCTCTCAGGAACGGAAGGCCCCGTTTATTCATTCCGTCTGAGAGAGAGAGAGCGATAATGGGGAAGGGATGGAGACGGCGCACAAAGAAGATAGGGAGAGCCTCGCTCGGTCCGACCCAAGATCCGTCCCGTTTTGTTTTGCTGAACTCCTCTTTAACCCTGCTCTTCGTATCACCAAATGGATGCCAAGAGCAATTGCCAGAAGGCAGGCATGCCTCTTCTTGCAGGCTGGCCCTTGAAAAAGGCACAGCAGGCGAGGGAAGGGTGATGGGTCCCGTCTCTAGGGACTTTTGGGCCACAGAGACGATGAACCAAAGCTCAGCAGAGTAGCCGCTGCTTCCTCTGCTCCCATGGTCTTCCCTCGGCAAGTGCCCTCCCTGAGGGACTACAGCGCCCATCATCCCTATCACAGCAGGGCGGGCATGGAGAGCCTGCTCCAGCTTTTCTGGGGTCTAGAAAATGCACTCTCCGCCGCCAGAGTTCCTGGTTTTGGAGGGATCCTTTGGGGCAGAGATTGAAGGAGATATGTACCTGTTGGACTACAGCTCCCCGAATCCCCTAGCTCAAGTGATGGAGGATTCTGGGAGTCGCCATCCTCCTCAAAGAAGGAATGTTCCAAGCTTTGCTTCCAGGGAACCCAAGACCCCGTTTCTTTGCCTCCCAATGGAGGCCCAGAGCAGAAGAAAAGCAAGCCTTAGGGTTTCCGCAGCTTCTTCCTCACCAGTTCTTCCCATTTGAATATGAACTTGCTCCTGCACCGTTTCTCTCTCTTTCGCCTTCATATTCCTATTTTTCGCTACTGCCAGGCCCTTTGAGGCCTCCATCCACGTCAGACGGCCGCCAGATTTCACATTATGATAAGCGACTGTGTCATCTCTCAGAAAGGGGCATTGGGTTCCTGCTGAGAAATCTTCCATAATTCATAGATGGCAATGACACACAGATCTCTTTCGCAGAGGGAGGCTTGGATCCCGAAGAACGTCTGGGTTGAAAACGGAGAGTGCCTTCCAAAAGAGATAAGGCTGGACTTGGGAGATCCAAATTCAAGTCCCTGCTCAGCCATGACCCCTTTCCGGATGGCCTTGCGCCAGTCCTCCGCTCTCTCTCTCTTGGCTTGGCCTACCTGACAGGGTTGTTGGTATGGTGAGGATTAAGGTGAGAACTGCCTTGAGTTCACTGGAAAAAAAAGTTAAGACTACGCAAAGGCATAAAAATTAAAAAGTCAAATGTCTACTCCTTTGAGATCGAAAAATAGAGTGGGCCCTTAGTATCCCATTTCACACAGTGGTGGAGTGAAATGGTGTCCCTTTTATAAAATGGCAAAATCAAGGTCTACATTTATATTTTTAAATGTTTTTAAGCCACGGATGGTGGAATCTGTGCGTACCGAGGCCTAGTGTAATGGATAACATTAGCAATAAAGTTTATTACTGCTATTTAAGGTGACTATCCTCCTGCTTTTCAGGTTTAAGACTATGGGCGGATTATAATCCCAGAGATCTGCCCTCTTCTGATGTCTCCTCTTAGCTGTGGAAAGGGGCTCGGATGTCTTTGCCAATAGGAATCATAGTGGTGCCATCAAAAATTCACAGATGGCGAGGAAGTCCGTTTTCCTTCCTAGGCCGCTCCTTTTAAAAACAAATTACTAAAGAGGCCAAAACTTTAATGAACCGCAATTAAATTGTTTGATGGTCGCAATTGATGTACCTAGAATATGTCTTCAACTGGCCGCAGGGCACTCTGACGTTGCCCCGATAATGCAACCTTTTAAATTTTATATACATTTATTAAGCGTATGCCTTCGGGTCGCCGTAAGTCGGAAACGACATGAAGGCACACGACAACAACAGTTAAATGAAGAGAGGAAGAAAGAGATGATATAAACTGAGGTGCTCAATAGAACTACTGATATCATAAAATTATAAATATAGTACATTAATTGATAAATGGCATCATATACATTGATTTCTAAATGGCATCATATTTCTATCAATCCATACACAATTGGCCCTCCATATCCACAGATTCTGCATCCATGGAGTTAATCATCCATAAACATTTTAAATTAAATATTTAAAGCGTTGGTGTTTTTTTTTTAAAATCCCAAAAGCAAACTTTGGTTTTACCATATTATATAAGGGGGTGCCATTTAACTAACTACTCCATTGTATATCACGGGACTTGAGCATCCATGGATTTTGGTATCCATGAGGGGATCCTGGAACCAAACTCCGGCAGATACTAAGGGCCCACTATATTATTTTATTCAATTACGATTATGCAGTTTTGGTTATCTGGGATGATCCTCACCACAAAACTTGGGGTCCGGAAGCCTTGGGAGTGTTTTGGGGGCCGCCCAGAGGACCACTGAGTCCACCTATGGCCTGTGGACCACACTTTACACACTTCTGATCATTTTAACTCCCTTTAAACTCCCCTAGAAGGGTAAATTTCCGTTTTGCAGATTAACTGGCTCTAACTCCTGGGACCGGTTAACCCACTTCTTTGGCACACAGGGCCATTGTAAGCTTTGCTCTGCCCTCCCCTCTTCCTCCCCGCAGGATTGTAGAGTTAATTTTATCTCCCCGTCCTCGACATCCCTGGGACTTGATCTTCTCCTCCAGCTGTTGGTTTCCATTGAACTCAAGCGACCTTCCTCCGTCAAAGCGAGTTAAAACCTGCCTGGCAGCGCCAGGCGAGGCAAACGTGGCATTATCAGAGACACGCTGCCCATGTTCCTTTAGAGCCGTGGTTCCCGAATGCGTCTTTGGAAGAGATTTGTTTCACTAAGTGAGGCTGACCCGAGACATTTTGCTGCCTGAGGTGGACAACGTTCACAAGAAGGGACAGAAAAGCAATCCTCTACCAAACTTCAAAGCATCTGGGCTCAGTTTGGGAGCATAGGGCAAAACGTGGGGCACACAGCTCTTGCTTTAGTGTAGGCATGCTGCCATCTCGCACCATATTCTCCCTGAGGCAAGTGTCCCATGAGAAGCATCCTGGAAGGGTTCATTTTGGTATTCCACCACCCTGTTTCAGTTCCTTCTTGGTTTTAAGATGTGTGCGAACCAATAAAACTAACTCACCCGCTGGTCAATAATCTCCATTTTTTCCCGACTCTTAACGGAGAACAGCTGTCAGAGGTCTCTCTGCAAAGGACTTCCCAACCTCAGTTGCACAACATCCCCATTAAAGTGGCTGTCGAAGTGCTTGAATCCTGTACCATGCAAAGCAGAGAGCCGAGGGTCCTCCGCTTATGAAGACGTGGGACCTCCCAACTCTGCCCTTCTAGCTCAGTCTTGGCTGTTCTGTGGGTCAGAAGATCTCGGGGGGTCTTGGCCAGAGAAGGGTCTTTCCCCAGCACTAGCTTCATAGCCTCCAACATCTCGCAACATGTGGCCAAGCAACCTCAGCACGTGGTCAGGATGGCTAAGCTTCTCAATGAGAAACACACAGCCGCTGCCAAATGGTGACCTTTGGAGAGGATGCAGCCTATTAACTGATTCCTTTTTAAAATTGGAAATGTTGGGGACCGAACCAGATGAATATAAAGAAGGTGCGTTACCCAAAGCTGTGGCTTGACACATCTGGATGAATCAAGCAAAATTCTAGTCCTCGCGAGTTCCTCCAAAAGGACACTTTAAATAGGAATATAGGAAGTGACCATAGAGGGAGTCAGGCTATGAACATACATTTCCTTCAGCATCATCCACTCTTGTGTTTCAGCCTTATATGAACACGTTGGGGAATGAACCTGGGACTTTCTGCATGCAAAACAGGGGCTGCGAGCTGGTCCCCTTTGCCCTAGAGCAGCCTTCCCCAAGCAGGGTCCCTCCTGATCATTTTGGACTGCAACTCCTAGCATCCCTGACCATTGGCTGAAGACTCCCATTGCCAAAGGAGACATTGCCCTTCATTGCACTGCATATTCTTTCTGACATCACAGCATGGTTTTGGGTTTTTTTTGTAAATACAATAATTACCTTTCCCACTTTTGTTATTCCTAGAGATCTCCCGGACCATCCTTCCGTCGAGTGGGACGTACGTCTGCTTTCTGACCTGATCCTCCAGCATGTAGAAGCTCACCAAATCGACCTGGTAACAAAACAAAGCATCTCATTGTTTTAGGATGGGGCAGGCAAAATGTGGCAACCCAAGGTTGTCAGAGGGTAGCACCTATCATCCCCAACACACTGGCTGGGCTTTGTCATCCAAGAGCTTCCTTCCCCTGTCTCTGTTTTATGGGATGCTATCTGAGCTGGATCCCTAGCTCAGGATATTTAAATTTTGCATTCTTTTTACATTTAGTATTGTGTGCTTCCTTGATCAGCCATCTTTGTCTTGAAAACAAAAGGCACCCCCTCCACAAAGTCATAATCATAATAATGTTTGTTTCATAATAAGGAAGTTGCCCAAAACAAGAGCAGCCCACATATCTTATACCTGGATAAAATAATACTGTACCAGAAGACTTAATGTTAAGTAATTCTGGACATTGCGTTACCAAGCCCTATATGACTTGAGTCCAGACTACATGAAATATCATGAGTAGTATAGGGTGGCATGGCACCCTCGACTACTATCATGAGACTACTGAACATGGTGCACCCTCCACAGATGTGGCGGCGATGGTAGGTGTGTGTGTTTTTTAAACTTCCAGTGCTAACCCTTTCAGAGGCAGCAATGTGAAATTGGCTACAAAGCCCAGTTGTGCATCCCTGGTTTCTGTTTTCAACAAACTTAGATTGGTCTCTTTCAGTTCCTTCTTTTCCGTTTGAGTTGCGTTCTGTCTTCCTTCAAAGCAACAATGTTGGTTTTGGATGGACAGAAAAGTCGTATGTTGATTTTTTAAAAAAAACCTGATTGGTTTTGAGAGCTATAGCGCAAGAAAAAAAGGGAACTTTCCCAAGCTTTGGTACCAAGGCCAGGCTCCCTGTCCCATCCGGGGGCCTTGCGTCTCACCACAAGCAGGGCCCTCTTGGAAGAGAGTCAAGGCCACATTTCATCTTGGGGTGGGGTTGTTTCCTCCCCTTCTTCCCTCTTCACACACCACTGTGTGTATCTGTGTGTGTACATGCAGGAGGAACTCCTCTTCTTGCCACATAGAGCGGCACCGTTGGGCCGCCCTCCGCAACCTTTCCCCTACTGCCTCGGGGCACAGCCTTGTGCAACCAGGACAGAGCTGGGAAGAGTCAGTCCGTTGTCAGTCAGGACAAAACTACTTCTCATCAACCCAAGGAGCAGAACCGGACAGACAAGAAACAAGGAAGACGCTCTTCGGTTTCCATTTTTGCCAGAGCCAGCTTCTGTCCTGGCTTGCCTAAGAGCGGCCCGTGGCCGCCACCATCCGGCACGCAACAGGGTGGCTCTGTTTTTCACGGAGCGGGTCGAGATTCACAAGGCGTTTGGGTCAGCAGATTCCTTGGAGGTGGCCGCGAGGGAGAGAACTGTACCCTAAAATGCCTCCACACCCGTTAAAACAATTTCAAGCAGCTCTGAACGATTCAGGGGCCAATCTGGTCAGCTTCTGTAACGTAGGAGGTGTATCCAATGAAGTGGAAATTTTCCAAAGGTGACACAAAATCTCTATCCGGGTTCCACAGATATAGTATATTGACAGCCCTTCAGCGAGAGCCATCTTGGCAAGTGGTATCTTGGCTTCTGGCCTCAGGCAGTAAAATGTCTTGGGAAAGCCCTGATGGTCATGCCTGATGGTTACATGGTCTTCCCGGGAGTAGCTCCCAGACTTGTCTTCATCCATGGAAAAAAATGTTGTTAAAAAACAGAGGCGACTATGTTTAATAACAGCCAGGAGTTACAGTTCTCCAGGGCTGAGTGCAAATCATGCGGGCAGCCCACCAGATCTTGTTGGACTGCAGCTCCCAGCATCCAAATCCTTACTTAGGCTGTCTAGGACTGCCTAGAAGTTGTAGTCCAACAAATCTGAAGGGCTGCGTTGTCTTTCTTTGAATGTACATCAAGGAATAAAAACACACACTTGTACTTGTGGTCCCGTCTGTCTCCCCACTCAGGTAGTGACCTTCGACGCCAGGGGTGTCAGCTCTCACGCCAACCATAAATCCCTTTATGCCGCAGTCAGGTACGGTGTGTCTGATTGGTTTATTTGTGTGTTAATGTTTCGATCTGAACCTCTGTATCTCACCTTTGCTCCAGGGAGCTCTTGACAATCTGCAGGTCACTCCTCTTCCTCATATGTCCCCAGTCAGAGAGGTAGGCCAGCCTGAAAAGAAATGAGGGAAAAAGAGAGAGACTGAGACCGGCCCAAGTTCACCTAGGATGAACATGAATTCTGAAACTGAAGCATCATTGCTACATCAGTAGATCATAGTGCCACTCTATTCAGCTTTGGTCAGGCCTCTCCTGGAATACTGCGTCCAGTTTTGGGCTCCACAACTCAAAAAGGATGTTGAGAGGGTGGAGCGTGTCCAAAGGAGGGCAACTAAAATGGTGAAGGGTCTGGAAACCCTATAAGGAGAGACTTAGGGAGCTGGGGATGTTTAGCCTGGAGAAGAGAAGGTTAAGAAGTGATATGATAGCCCTGTTTAAATACTTGAAGGGATGTCATATTGAGGAAGGAGCAAGCTTGTTTTCTGCTGCTCCAAAGAATGGGACCCGGAACAAGGATGCAAGCAACAGGAAAAGAGATTCCACCTCAACATTAGGAGGAACTTCCTGAAGGTATGATCTGTCTGACAATGGAATAGGCTGCTTCCAAGTATGGTGGAACTGCCTTCTTTGGAGGTTTTTAAACTGGCCATCTCTCAGGGGTGCTTTGGGTCCTCCTGCACGGCAGAGGGTTGGACTGGATGGCCCTTGGGTTTCCCTTCCAACTGTATGATTCCATTATAGAAAATGAATGTGTTTTTTTAAAAGGGGGGGGGGCGATATCCTGCTCATTTACTTCCTTGTTTGTGTACCTTTTCACTGTTTTTATTTCAATCCAAAACCGCAGGGAGTCCGGACTCTAAAAACAAACATTGCCCAAGCGGCCTGGGGGTGGCGTTGGTGGAACTAGGCTGCCCCACTGCAACCTCTCCCCTGGTTGGAGGGAATCCAGGCCGAGCTGCTCTTGGCATTTGCAGACGCTCGGCCGGGCGGAGGAAGGAGCGGGTGGAAAAGAGCTTAATCCTTCTCTGTCTCCCCCACCACCACCAACCCCACCCGGCCGCTTGTGTCTGCGTCTGCGAATGAACCGACGTCACCCAGATGATTCCCATCTAGAGTCCCAATGTCTATGTATGGTTGCGAAAGCTGGATGCTGAGGAAGGCGGATCGGAAGAACATCGACTCCTTGGAAACGTGGGGCAGGGGGGGAGTTCTGGGGATACCATCAATGGACCGTAGAGCAAATCCAGCCTGAAATTTCCCTAGAAGCTGAGATGGCTCAATTGAGGCGGTTGTACTTTGGATATAAGAGGAAACAACGCGATTGCAAAGGGCCCTTGCTATCTGATAGGGTTGGTTCCAGGACTCAAACTCTGTGGATGCTCAAGTCCCATTAAATACCATGGCCCAGTCAAATGGCGTCCCTTATATAAAGTGGCAAAAATCAAGGCTGGCTATTTGGGATTTATATACAGTGGGCCCTCCATATTCACTGGGGTTAAGGGCAAAACCACAAATCAAAAGCAACTTGTTTTTTTTTTTTTTTTTTATCCTGAGAGAACACCTCTCTAGGGATCTCTAGGTCTTCCAGTGCAACTTTGTGATCAGCGTCCGGCAGAAACTGATCACAGAATCACACTACAAATGCCTAGAAAAGTGTTTTCCCTAGGAATCTCTAGGTCTTCCAGCACGACTCAATGGATCTTGCAGCACCTTTGTGGACCCTTTAGTTACTTTTGAGAAATGGGGAAGCAGAGAGCTATTTTGTTAGAATAAAAAAATCTGCAGCTTTAACAGTAACCACTACTTAAAAGGCCCTGGAAATGTGAACTGTAACTAATTTATTAAGAATCGCAAGGGAAAGCACAGTTTTGAGAGAAAGCCTGCCTCCTAGTGGCCTTCTGGATTCAGGAGAGGGTAAGGTGGGTGCCCCTCTTCGGCATTTTTATCCCAGGTTTGGGGTAGCAAGCATGTAAACCTCTAGGTAGAATTGGGCAACAACACCCATCATCCCTTTCCCCAGCCCTGGCAAAGCTAAGGCTGATAGGAGTTGCAGTCCAGGAATACCTGGAAGGTAGCCCTTTTCCTCCAGCCTGGCTGGATCAACACATACAATTGTCTGTGTGGTATACCTAGCACCCATTTACCATCGCACCAACCCTGCAGGGTAGGCTAGGCTAGGCCAGGCCTCAGAATTTCAAGGTGTCCAAAGTGAGCCTGGTGAGTTCTCGTTGCTGGGTTCAGACTTGAACCTGGACCTGTCTTCATCCAACACTCTGGTCTCTTTTATTACCATGGAGCCTTAGGAAAGTGACGCTGTTCTGTGGGACTTCTGAGTTTTGGGGAATATTCGTGCCCTCTCTCTCGAGAAGATGGATAATGGTGGAAAAGCTGCTTCCAAAATTTTGGGAGTGCTTCTATGAGGAACCCTCATTTGCAGGAAGCAGAGATGGGCCAGAAGGGCTGGTCAATGTCCATCCTAAACCTTTTTGCTCTAAAAGCAAAGACTATCAGGACTCCATTCTTTTTCCTGTGTCCTGTTGTGGTCTTATTCCACCAGGACCAAAAATGCCTTGGAAAATGTGCAACTATTCGCCCCTGAGAAACCGACGCAAATGATTGAAGCATTGGTTTCGGCTGAGTCGGGATATCTCAAGGGGATCTACTCGAACCCACTCCTTGGCACAGAAATATCGTGGCTTCCCATATCTCAATAGACGGCCTGCCTTCTAAGGGTAGTGTGTGCTGCCAGCTCTTACCTTTGGATGGTTACGTCTCATCTTTTGACAAAATCCGCTTCCATGCAATGATTCCAAACCTGATGAACCCCTGTCCCTGTCAGATATAAGTTTCAGGTCTCCTAGAGAGAAGAGAAGAGGGAGATATGAGGATTGGTTGTCCCATGGTGCGTCTACTCACCTTCCTGTTGTTTGTCTTTTTCACAGGTACCTCCACTCCGAGCGCAAACTCCCAGAAGGTACGTTAGACCATACAATTCAGACATTGTACTTGTAGGATGTGCCAGGTTTTGTGTTACCTTTTTCCCACACCTTGTGTGTGTGTGTGTGTGTGTGAATCTTATTTTGCCCTAACTCAGTAGCAGCACACCTCTTTAGTGTGCAGAATGCCCTAAGTTTGATCCTTGGTAAGGCTGGGAAATGCCTCCCGTCGGAAACTAAACTGGAAAACTACACTGAACTCTTTGTATCTGCTGGGGTTTGGTTCCATGGAAAACAAAAATCTGTGGATGCTCAAGTCAGATTATATACAATGGGTTGTTGTTGCTGCTGTTGTTGTTGTTGTTGTTGTTATTCGTGGCAGTAGTAGTAATATTCCTACAGTGTGCTCTTGTCATTTTAAATCAGAAAAACTGCTTCGATCTCTCTTCTTCCTTTGTTTGTTGTTGCTGTGTGCTTTCAAGCCATTTCCAACTTACGGCAACCCCAAGGAGGCCCTATCCTGGTGTTTTCTTGGCAAGATTTGTTCAGAGGAAGTTTGCCATGGCCTTCCTCTGCGGCTGAGAGAGTGTGACCTGCTGGGAATCCAGAGTTGCAGTCCAAAACTCAAACCATTACTGGCTCTCATATTCCTCCTCCTCCTCCTCCATACATTTGTCTAATTTCCCTTTAAAAGCCCCCAAAGGTTAGCAGACTTTTATAAGAGGGTGAGTTGGGGACATTTTCTCCCTTTACCCCTATACATTTTCAAGTCCTCCCTCATCCAGCATTGATCGGGGGGAGGGGCCCCCACCCGGGAACCCGCCTTGCCACTCCAAGCTAAGCCCTATCCAGATATAGTTGCCATTCCCGGGGTTGTCTTAATTCGATCTGGCAGGTGTCACATTAGGAGGGCTTAAGTGACGGGGGCGAGTGACACCAGGGCCTGGACAGAGGACCAACCTGCGCATCTGTCCGCGGGAAGCCACCTGCTCCTCTTCAGCAAGCGAGGGAAGACTGCCGTCCTGCAAATGCCAGCATCCACCACAGTTGTCTGGTGCCTTCCAGCACATTATAAACCCTGAGTGACGGCGTGGGTTAGTGGTTAGGGCACCGGCCAAGCTCCAGACCTGCCACGGAGTGGAAGTAAAGGCTGAGGGCAAAAGGGAGGGAGAAACTGGGACATTTTAAAAGCAGCTGAAAAAGTCAGAAGTCAGAGAACCAATTGGGACAATGTCACTGCCACATCGGGGGGGGGGGGGGGGGTTGAAGGACTTGACAGTATTACTATTAGTATTACATTTATTTGTATTGCACCATAGGCTTTACATACTACCACTATATCCTCCTCCTCTTCTTCTTGAGTCATTTATATCCCGGCTTATTCTACAAACTGGGAATCAAGCAAGGAGGCAAACGTTCCATCAAATGGAGAGAAAAAGTGCACAAGCCTTGGGCTCAAGGGAGGAAAGGCGGCCTGTATAAACTGACTGAATTACATGGGTTTCTGATTCATGTTCTCTGCCTTATTCTATGCTTCATCACCATCTCCCCCTTTTTGTACGGTGCCCATCATCCTCACTAAGAGCTGAAAGGGTGGCAGGGGAATCCCTACATGTCTTCATAGGATGACTTCTCCCAATAACTAGCCTGGCGGGGGATTCTGGGAGTTAATGTAAAAAAACAACAGACTTTTCATTTCCAAGCCCTGCTGTGTATAGCCACCGGCAACGTACGTGACCTTCCAGATACTGTGGGACTGGAAATCCCATCACCCCCAGCCAGCAGAGCTGAGAGCAAGGGATTATGCAGAGCATCGCCAATGGCTCTAAGGCTCAGGTATTGGGCTCTCTGGAGTTTTAGGGATCCAAGAGTGCCACCTGATGGGCTTCTCCATTCATGACAGATTTGCCATCTCCTTGCAGAGCATCCCAAAGATGCAATGCTTTGGAGAAGTTCCTTTCAGTTGGGATGCTGCAACTCTCCTCCCACAAAAGGAACTTCTAGCTGTCCCAAGACCCCAAGGGTCACTTTTCAACATCAGTTATCTCCCCTCTAGTTCAGTGATTCCCAGACGCTGACCTTCCAGGTGTTTTGGACTTCAGCTCCCAAAAGCCTCAGCCATCTTGGCCCATTAGTCTGGGATTCTGGGAGCTGAAGTCCAAAACACCCGGAAGGCTGGAGTTTGGGAATCACTGCAACTGTCTAAATTGTTGTCGTTGTATGAATTCCAAGTAGTTTCCAATGTATGGCAACCCTAAGGAGAACCTTGGAGCCAATGTGGCATACGAGTTGAAGTGTTGGGCTACGACTCTGGAGGCCAGGGTTTGATTTCCCGCTTGGCCATGAAACCCACTGGCTGGCCTTGGGCAAGTCACATTCTCTCAGCCTCAGGAGAAGGCAATGGCAAACCTCCCCCGAATAAATCTTGCCAAGAAAACCCCACGTTACCTTTTAGGGTAAGTGGAAGTTGGAAATGACTTGAAGGCACACAACAGCAGCAAGGCTGAGACTGTGTGACTTGTGCATGGTCACCCAATGGATTTCTTTGGCTGAGCAGGGAATCGAATCCAGATCTCCAGGTCGTTGGCCAATCCTCAAACCACTACATCATGCCAGCTCTCATTTAAATCATTCCACTCCCTTCATTCTCCATTTCCCATGTCCCAAGTCCTTCCCTTCCCAGCCAAGTATTTATCGCTCGGGATAAAGGGAGTTTTTAATCTGACTCTTTTAATATTTAACTCCGGTTTACAACTGCTGCGTTGCATTATTTTGCACTGTCAGAGCGCAGGCTTAAGAGGTGGAATCCTCTGTACACTTGGGCCCCTTTCTGAGAGAAAGGCGGCATGAAAATGAAATAAATCATCACCTTCTCTCATTGTTTCTCTGATCTTGCTTTCCTTTACTTCGAGAAGTCTCATTTGCTTTCTGACGGTTTGCTTTTCCCATTTTGTAACAGTCAATAATGTGTGTATGTTTTGGGCCTGGAATTGTCACCTTGACGTTGAAGGTGTGGATAAAATTGAGAGGGCCAAAAGGTAAATAAATAAAAAACTAAACTCAGAGGCGGTTGCTTCTAAATAGACGTGGCTAAAGCTGCACTACAGAAACCTCTTGGAATAATTACAGATTGAATGAAATGACTGGAAGAATAATCAGTGATAGCATCATTTCCTTTTCTCTGAGTTTATGCACTCTTAACCCTGGTGAAAAGCCCCACTGACCATAGCTGGGCCTTGGAAAAGTTCCTTTTTTGAACCGCTGCATTGAACCATTGGATTCTAGGGATTGGAGTCTCCCTCCAAAAGGAATATTTCCAAGTTCTGGGTTGGATTTACTTTGCAGTCAATGTTGCTGCGGGTGGCACAAAGTGAGGAGGCAGGGAACTTGCAGGAGCTCACCCATCTTTATCCTTCTTTGCCCAGGCTGTCGGGTCCTCGTCCTTGAGACGGTCAACATTTTCCGGAAGTACATCTCCATCTTGGACCTTCCCATTAGCTGGCTCCAGAGCCCAGATGCCCTCTTTGTGTTGGCAGAGGAGGAGGCTGGCCTTGCCAAGGTGAGAGTCACTTAGTCCCTACCTACTTTGCTTAGGATTGCCTTCTTAAAAATATACACTACTATGGCAAGCCAGGTGCCACTCTCTGACCCCTATAACCGTTTCCCAATTAGACTTGCTTGCCATCCTGAATGGGAAGAGGGCAGTGGTGTTTCAGTATTCCCTGAAAAAGGTACCTCAGTTTGCAGAGCCTGGGTTGGACAGTCCCTGAACCAGATGAGTCAGTGGACCTTCCCAATTATTGTCCTCAGGAGGACATTTCTTAATGGGCATGTTTGGATGCCGCAACAAGCCACAGTTTGTCGCTTCAGTCACAGATTGCGTAGGAATCAACCTTAACAAACAACGGCTTACCTTTTTCATTTCTGGTTTACGTTGTTGTCCCATTGCTTCCGTCAGCACTGGTCTTTACGGTGGGCAGCTGGGAAAACAAGACAGGAACAGGCCATGTTAATAGGTCTGGATTTCACAACAAGCCACGGTTCAAAACAAGTCAGAGTTTGTGAGCTGTCAGATTGTGCTTTGGGCCTGGTTAACGTGTCATGTTAAGTGGAGGCAAGTTCCACTAACCTCTGCAGAGCCCACGGTGATGTATGAATGAAGCGTTGTGTGTCTTTCTAATCAATTGTTACAAGTTGTGTGGTCTATCATGCAGTATATATGAGCAACATAGCATAGCCGCAGCACAGGTACACCAGGGTGACTTTTAAGCTGAACAGCACCGCCAGTGAGTAATCTTAAAACAGGGTTCACTTCACTTTAAAAAAAAAACGCAACCATGTACCTTTCTCCTTCCAGAGAGCCATGCAGTGCCACCGCAGCCAACTCCTGTGGTTCCGCCACCTCTACGTGATCTTTTCGCGCTACATGGTGATCAACTCGCTCAATTTCCTGTAATGGGAAGAGGACTGCGGGGATGAAAGGAGAGCCCAAACAAGGGTCCACCTCTCAAGGAGAGAGGCATGGTGTTCCCAAAACTTTGTGAAGCATTGAGAAATGGACCAGGTGCCTGCGCTGGATTAATGTCGACAGTCCCTTCCTGACTGAAAACCAAATTCCAAGTAACAAGAAACTTTAAAAGCACACGTGATTGTTTTTTTGTACAGAAAAGCAGGGGGTCCGAGGAAGACTTGTTCCTGGAGCTTTTGCAGATATTTATATCATCCCTTTAAACCAAACCAAGAGTACATGACAACTTGAAATAACAACAGTGAACATTCAGTTTGGAGGGGCCGTCACTCTGAAACTAATTCATTCAAATGTAATGTGGTGGTGGTGTGTTGTTGTTTTTCATCCCCTGGACCAAATAATTAATTAAAACCCCTAACAGGATAAGTGGAAAAGTTTGTGTTCAGTTATGAATCGCTCTTGGGAATGGTGACTCTGTTGCACTCCATCAGCCAGACTTTGTTGATGTGTGTCTTGGTGTCATTTCTATGTTGTGTCTTACTGGATGACCCTTGAGATCTCTTCCACCTCTGTGAGTCTAGGATTCTGTGATTAGCCATTTTTTGAATTTTGAAGGGGATACCATTCACTGAGGGGGTAAGTAGGATTCCATTTCTGCTCAGCTATGCGCAGGAGAATGAGCTGCAGAGAATGGTGTATTTTACAAAAATACAACTTTTATTTCATAAACATATCTGGAACAGAAATTGCTTTCCAGATGGCTATCTTGGGGTACCTATGATGCTGGAACAATGCTGGACCCAGGTGTCTCATGGTTTCGACATGTTCTTGATCGTAGGATGAGCCTTCACAGCCTTTTCCCATTCTTTGCCATCGAAAGTCTCCACGGTGACGCTGCTCACGGTGCCCTCATCCAGACAGTGCGGAGCAATTCCTAGAAAGAGACAGAAACTATGTCAGCTATATGGTTCACCAGTTTAATCTGATTTCACCCTGGAACTTAGTATACATGTTGGACTGCAACTCCTGTCATCCCCATTGCCAAAGTGATGTGGAGTAATGGGGGATGTGGTCCGATACATCCGGAAGATGGCCAGATGAAGAACAGCTGGCCTAGACTGCATCTGCACTGCAGAATTAATGTGGTTTGACACCATTTTAACTGCCATGGCTCCATGCTACGGAATTCTGGGATTTGTGGTTTTATTCAGCCTTCTCTGTCAGAGAGCCCTGGTGCCATAACAGACTACAAATCCCAGTATTCCATAGAATGGAGCCACAGAAGTTAAAAGGTTGTCAACCGGCGTTAATTCTGCAATGTGGCAGCGACTCCAGATTTCTGGAAGGCAGTTTGGTTTGAAGGAAGGCTCTGTAGAAGAGGAAAAGCTGAAAGAATCCTGCTCCGAGGAATTAGCGGTCTAAAATTCAAGCACTATGGTCTTTGTTAGATATGAAATCTATTTCTTTTACTGGGATGGGTTCTCAGGCTCCCCAGTTGTGTGGCCAGAGCAGAATGGCTTTTGTTCCAAAAGCTATATTCCTCATCCACTCAAGTCTCTCAGTGATGAAAATCTTGTTTAGAAATGAAAGGCAGGGTTGAAAAGCAACCCCAGTATCCCTGAGTTACAGTGGCTTTGGGGTAGATTTGAGCCTGGATGTTGGAGCCCCCTCACGCTCTAGTTACCAACCCTCGCAGCCTGTGTTTTGCACTGAGCTCCAGTTGATGGATCTCCAAATAATGGTGGTGGTGCTGGCAATGTCACCAATCCCACCCTGCCCATCCCTGCTGCCCGTCCTTCCTTACCATAGCCATCTGGATTAGAGCGGGGTGTGTAAAAGCTCTGGACGCCACATGTCTTGCAGAAGGTATGCTGGGCACGGCGGGTGTTGAAGGCGTAAGTGGTGAGATTGTCAGCACCCTGGGCAGAAAGCAGAAGCACACTGAGCATTTGTAACTAGCCTGTTCCAGGGGAGCACTGGAAAGCTCACAAAGCACTGCACCAATCATTACAACAAGCCTATAAGGTAGGCCAGTGCTCCCTTTATTTACTTCTGGGATGAGAACGACACTGTCAGTCCTCCTGCCATTGTGGGACTACAACACCCAGGATCCCCTACGGTGGTCTCCTTGGGTGTTCAAGGGGGACCCAAAGGCCAACCTCAAACATCTAACCCAGACACCCACCTCTTGCCCCATCACTCCATCCAGCAACCTACCTTCAGCAACTTGAAATGTGAGGCAGGAACAATGAAATGCTTATTTTGCTTCTTCACGCAGATGCTGCAGCTGGGAAGAGCAGGGAGGGTAGAGAATAGGAAGGGGAAAAATAGATGATTTTACTGCTATTCTCTCCACATTTGCAAAGTCCATCACAACCAGGGAACCTGTTTCACAAGGTGTAATTTTGTGATAATCATCAGCACCATCACCCCAAGTTTGGGTGCTTCTACTGCAGGAAAAGAGATTCCACCTCAACGTCAGGAAGATTTTCCTTGACAGTAAGAGTTCTTTGACAAAGAAATATGGTGCCAGAGAAAGTGGTGGGGTCTCCTTCTTTGGAGGGTTTTTAAACAGAATGTGGATAGCCATCTGTCACAGGGAGAGCTTTGATTCTGAGTTCCTGCATGGACGGGGGTTGGACTGGATGACCCTTGAGGTCCCTTCCAGCTCCGTGATTCTGTTAATCCCTGGAATTTCCCAGAGGGCCAAGATGGGTGCAAGATGGGATGGGAACTGGGTTACTCACTTGCAGTCAAAGATATGGAGGACGTCCGAAGCCCAGACCTCGAAGCGGACGGCTCCGCAGTGGCAGCCACCTGTGTGTTTCACCAGCCCTTGGTATTCACTATTGAGAGAGAAGGAGAAGGATTGTGACGGTTTTGAATTCCACAGTCTCCAGAGGTTGCTGACCGGAATAGTGGCAGGTCAAGGATTCAAGTTCTGTCCCAGAATCACCACTGAAGCATCCCTGGAAAATGTGACATGTCACTTTTTGCCTATCACCATATTTATCTGAATCCTCGCCTCTTACTTTAATTGTTGCCCCATGAGTTATAATTTCTAGAGGTTGGGGAAATAACCTTTTTCAAAATATAGTTCTCAGACTCCCTCAAAAAAAAAAAGAGAAAGATGGGGGGAGAGATTGGTTTGAGTACTAGCCTAGGACTCTGGGAGACCTGGGTTCTACTCGCCACTGAGTCATGGAAGCCCACCAGGAAGCCCTGGCTAAGCCACACTCTCTCAGCCTCAAAGGGAGGCCACAGCAAATCATCACCAAACACCTCTTACCAAGGAAACCATAGGACAGAAAGCCAGGGTGGTATAGTGATATTTGTTAGACTAGGGGACCAGGTTTTGAATCCCAGCTCAAGAGGAAGGGTAGAAAAATTATCCGAGGTAGCAAATGATCATAACATGGGATAAGCAATCCCTTATTCCTGTCCTTTCAGCCCAGAACTTGGGACCAGCCCCTTCTCTGAATCACTACAACTCCCAAAAGTGGCAAATAGTGTTTGCTTTTTTTGCCCATTTCAAAGTGAGGTGGGGTGGGAGGAAGGAAGGAGGAGACCAAGGGCTCTCTATACAGATGGACTTTCTTTCCTATTGGAAACCCAAGGGCTGTCAATGGGCTTTCTTATTTGAAACCCAAGGGCTGTCAATGGGCTTTCCTCCCCCCCCTCAACTCAAGGACCCTGGAGATGGTCTTTCATCTTTGAAACCCAAAGGCTCTCTAGTAGATGGGCTTTCTTTCTTTCTTTCTCATGTGAAACCCAAGGGCTCTGTCAATGGGCTTGCTTTCTTACTGAGCCCTTGGAGACTTTCGTCTCCTCCTCTGTGGGTCCCTTTCGCACCCTGTTCGGTCCTTGCCCTGCACGACCTCGGAGGGATCCAGAGACTTGGGGGGCCGGGGTGAGGACTCCTTCCCACCCACCCCCCAATAATCCAACTCACAAGGTGTCCAGCAAGAGTTTGGCCGCCTCCTCGCAAGTGACCCCCTGACGCTTCTGGAACTGGATCCACCGCTCTCTCTGGGACCCCAGTGCCAGGGGGCACCCCTCTTCCCCATCGCCACCTCCACCACCATTGCCATCTTGGGGGGCTGTTCCTCCAGCCTCCCTTTCCACCGCCTTCCTTTTGGGAGGTGGAGGCAGTGGAGACAGCTGCTGTTGCTGCTGGGGCTGCTGTTGCTTCTTGGCAGCCCCTTTGGAGGGCCCATCCCGGGAAGGAGGGCTTGGCGGGGCCGCCCAAGGCTTCCTCCCGCCCGAAGCAGGGCCTTTCCGCGTGGAAGGACCCGGTGCTGGTGCTGGGGGTGATGACCTCCTCCTAGCCTTCGCCATGCTGTCAGTAGTACTAGTCACCCTTCTTCCCCCCCCTTCTCTCCTTCTCTTCTCTCATTTAGGTTGCAATTCCAGGTTTTGTCCGCTGGAGAGAGCCCCAAATCAGGCTCACCTGGAAAGACTCGAGTCTTGGTTGGACTACCACTCCCAGGGTGCTGGTGGGATCTGTGTGTTTCGATTTGGGGAATTATAGTCCAAACAAGGTCACCGGTTTGGAGGGGGACAGCAGAGAGGAACGGGCCACGAAGAGCGCATCCAGACAGGAGTCTGACACTGTTCTCGACGCAACAGATGACTCTATCCTCCAAAAATCCTGGGATTTGTAGATTGGTGGGATATTCAGACTGGTCTTTCAGAGGGCTCTGGAGGTGCCTGGCCAAACTACAAATCCTAGGATTGTGTAGGATAGAGTCAGGGCAAGTTAAATAAGGCGTTTATCAGACGGGAGGAATTTCTCCTTATTGCGAATGGAGCCAATTGGAGCCAATTCGAATTCACATGAATTTGCTAGTTTAGTGAATTTACGTGAATTCCCATTGCGTTCGGAATGCGTTCAGAATGAATTCCCATTGCCCCAAAATGACTGCTCGTTGCCCAAAATTGCGTGAGATGCTTTAATTCGCAATAACGTGAAACCCCATGATTGTGTTTGGATTGCCATCGGATTATACTTCCAATTTCCGTCGTCCTCCTAAGTTGTGGTGTCAAACCTGCTTTCATTTTGCTGTGTGGATAGACCCTGAAACGTAAGAATGGGCGGCCGAGTAGCAGCAGCAGAGTGGTGACTATGGCGTGCCTTCCGGTGGTTTCCAACTTATGGCCACCCTCAAGTGGGCCTAGGATGTGGTTTCCGGGGCTGAGAGTGTGTGACTCCCCCCAGTGAGCTTCCATGGCTGAGTGGGGAACTGAACCCCCATTTCTAGACTCCGAGTCTTACCCACTTGCACCACACTGGCTTTCCAACAACAACAAATACCACTTTGTTCTCATTTGGGGAGACCTCAGCAGGAGTCCTGGGTCCAGTTCTGGGCATTAACAGTTCAAGAAGGGTATATTAACAACCTGCCCAGAGGAGGGCAACCCAGCAGGCAACATGGGACACAGCTGCCTGTGCCAATGGAGCAGGCGCTGTATTATTTAGCGGAGCATCTGCTTCGCCTGCAGACGTTCCTAATACACTTCATGCCAAGGTGTTGCATAAAGGGCTGAAATGGCACGGCGGCAAGTCACAGCCGGCATTTGCCAACCTCTTGTACGTGTTTATCATATAGAGTTATTTAAGACATACTTGCGGTGTCTGTTTCCGGTCTCTCGTTTGATGAGGATGATGAGCCAACTCTGATAATGGGAACCGGATCTCTCGTGATCCCTGCAAGCCAAAGCAAAACCCACACCATCATTAGGTGCCCTGGCTACACTCCAAGAGGTATTTCCCAGATGCAACTCTTCCCAAATTCCTACCATGTTTCAATTGCACATAAATTTGTGCCCCGCAGACTGAGAACATCTACCAGCCTTTGTGGTTGAAGCAACAAAAGGAAAGGTGGCCACGAAATTAAACCCCAAACCAAGTTTGCTGGGTTTGTGTCCTGCTTTGGCCTCGGAAAGATAACGAACCATGCTAGATTTTTCAAGGATGGTAAGGTCTTCTTATTATTCCTAGTCTCAGCCAAGAGACTTTATTCTAAGTTTCTTAGTAGGGATCTCTTCACACGGACACACAAATGGAGAACCCCAAAACCGTGTCCCTTTCCCCCTGCGCTAAAGACAACTGTTTTATCAAGCCAACAGATCAGGGCTAGTCCTTTTCAGTGCCAGGCTGAGGAGACCTTTTGTAAAGCCAACAGGTCTTAATGGTCCACTATATTGTTGTTGGGGAAATCCACTGCTACTATGTGTTTGCTACTGTGAGGATCCTAGCTAACCTCAGAGGGAACAGAGTAAGGCAGCAGGGGATGTCACTGACCAAGATAAGCAAAAACCTCCCTCTGCTTTCAAGAAACCTCTGCACAGTCTAGTTTTACTACAGCTCTACAACAACCCTGGTTTTCAACACTCTCTCCGACTCAGAAAAGGGCAGAGGCAAACCGCCTCTGAATAAATCTTGCCAAGAAGAACCCCGTGACAGCTTTGCCTTGGGATCCCTATCAATCACAATGACAAAAACAGCAGCAACCACATCGATATCCCATTCTCCCTCCAAGGAAGTCAGGGTGATGTTCGTGGATCTCTTTCTCACTAATTTATCCTCACAGCAACCCTGTGAGGCAGGCCCTAAAGTCGCCCGCTGAGTCTGATGGCTCAGATTAGAAACGTCTTTTAAGAAAAGGGACTGCAAGAGGAAGCAAAATAACCACGCCTAGCAATTTGGGCCGGTTAAAAAAACAAATTTCACAGGACTGCCGTGTCATCCTCAACCGAAGCCTGTAGCAAGTGCTGTTTGAACAAAAAATGCACATTATAAGGAAAAGGACGGGAGACAACGTACATTAAAAAAGTACACATCTTAACCCGGCAATTCTGAGTTTGCCTAGCTACTTGGACGGGAGGCAGGCCAAAGCGCTTCCTGTTATTCTGGCTCTCAAAGTGCCCGAAATGCACCCCGAAGGTTAATTCTGACATGAGTCACTTTATTCTGTGCGTGGAAATCGGATAGCCCACACCCAGCGCGGCTCAGCTGAGCGAATCTAGTTTGGAAACGCTCCCCAAACTGGCCAGACATGTTTGCCTTTCGTTTGTACTCAGAAATAAAGGTCACCTCCTCATCTACCTCCTTTCTGTGTCGGTTGTTGGTTTTTCCAACAGAAAGCTTCTAGTCCTCGTTCTAAAATTCATGCTTGTATCTCCTTCCTTGTTTCTCTCCTTAACCCCCTTCCCTTATTCTTCCCTTCTCGTGCCAACCCCAAAAGTTAGACAGTTGTTTGCCTAAGAATTTGACTCATGACCAAAAAAAAAAACCCCACCAATTAAGAACCTGTGTCTCCATCCTGCCATTGAACCTCAATGCTGGGATTCGTAGTTTGTTGTGGCGCCTGACCTCTCCAGACGGAGAAGGCTGTACGTCTTGCAAAACAACAATTCCCTTTGCCGGGGGCAGAGAAGTACAAATTGGCCTGAACAACATAACCACCGCCAACATATTTTATGTCTAATATTTTAGCATTTTCATTCACAGATGAAAACTGGTAAACGTGTGGCCAAGCGCCGTCAAGAGTGGGGTGAAGTTGGCAACGCCAAGATGCCAGGCTGGAAATGTTTAGCTAAAAGAGCACAGCAACAGTTATCCATCACAAGCTCGGAAAGTCTGCAGCAGCTTGCTTTTGCCAAAGCCTCCTGGAAGGGCAAGAATCTGCCCCCCAAAGAGAAGGTACCCCTCCTCTTCTTACTTGAGCGCAGAATACAAGAAAAGAGATTCCACCTCAATGTTAGGAAGACCGTCCTAATAGCAAGAGATGTTCAACGGTGGAAAACGCTGCCTAGGAGAGCGGTGGGGGTCTCCTTTTTTGGGGAGGTTTTTAAACAGAGGCCAGATGGGTACTTTGATGGAGTTGGGCTGGATGGGAGGGCGACTTAAATGGAGAAGGGTCTGGAAACCATGCCCTATGAGGAACGCCTTAGGGAACTGGGGATGTTTAGCCTGGAGAAGAGAAGGTTAAGAGGTGATATGATAGCCCTGTTTAAATATTTAAAGGGATGTCACATTGAGGAGGGAGCAAGCTTGTTTTCTGCTGCTCCAGAGAACAAGATCCAGAACAATGGATTCAAGCTCCAGGAAAAGAAATTCCAGCTCAACATTAGGAGGAACTTCCTGACAGTAAGAGCTGTTCGATAATGGAAGAAACTGCCTTCCTTTGAGGTCTTTCAGCAGAGGCTGGATGGCCATCTGTCAATGGGGATGCTTTGATGGAGAGTTCCTGCATGGCAGAATGGGGTTGGACTGGATGGCCCTTTGTGGGGCCTCTTCCAACTCTAGGACCCTATGAGTCTATTATTCTTATCAGTCAATATCCTGATATCAGCAAAGGGGAGGAGAAGAGAGGGTGAAAGGAAGGAACAATCCAGAAACTGTTTTTCCACTGGGGTTCAAAGGACACTTGTAAAGATAAGCCAGGACTAAGAAAACGCCGTTTCTCCCCGCACCCATCCTGGTATCTCGATAGGCACGGCTTGCGCGAGCGTGACTCAGCAGGGCAAAGTTTCTGGGATGGGTGCCCATTTGGCGATCCAGGCAGAGAAAAACAGACCAAAGGAAATAAATAGGGAGGAGTGGGCTGGGGAAGAATGAACCTGTGATCTCCTGTTACTTTGGACGCAGAGAGCTTTTCCTGGCAGAGGATTCCTTCTCCGTCGAAATCTGGCAGAGGAAAGCATGAAATGTGTTTGTTTGCTGGTGCTGTTTTTACTGCTTTTGTGGGAAGCCATCTTGAGAGAGACACACACACACAGCCCACAATGAAAACTCGCACAAAGAAATCCGATACCGCCGTAATTCTAAACTCGGTATCGTCTGACACGGAGGGGGACGGAAAACGGCGCAGGGGGAAAATGTTAAGTGACCTTTCTAGAAAGGGGGTATTTTTTTATTTTTCAATGCGAAATGGTAGAAGTCAGGAGGGAAACTGCCAAGATTGACAACTGGAGAGGATCCTTGTACCTTTAATGGTTGGAGAGGGTGTGCTTCAGCAGGTGTTGTCTGTCGTACAACCAGGTAACAAGCGACAGGTGCCCAAACTCCCTTTTTCTACACAGCCTGGATCTGAAAAAGAAGCAAAGACTTGATGACAGGTTTCAAAAGCCATTCAAACCATACTGTAGCTAATGAATATAATTTATAACGCTGACTGAAGTTCTGTGATGTAAGTTTCCAGGTTTCACAGAACCCTTCAGCAGTCCTGCAGATGATCCCTGTGAAACCAGAAAGCTGGCGCTGCGGCCCCATTGCCACTACCTTTGAAACCGGATCGCAAACCGGTTTAAATGACCGTGGTTCCCACTTTACACGTCCAGGGTAAATGTCTCCCCGCTTCTTTTCGGATAAACCGAGTCTGCGCAAGGGTGAACTAGATGCAGATTGGAACCGGTTTCAATTTCCCCTTCGGCCGGCCGGAGAGGGTCTGTTTTGAATCGATTCATTGGTGAATGGGAACCGTACGATCCCTCGGAGTGCAAACCGAGTTATTTGTGAGTGGGAACGAGGCCTAAAAAAAGGACCCTTTGCCTATTTTAAATCGGTGATTCCATTTCCAAAGGTCAACCGTGACCCTCATTTTCTCCTCAGTTCTGCTGAAACCCATGTTTTAAATTCCTGGAGCCTCCCAGTTTTTTTTATGAACGCACACATTGCTTAACAAACAAGTCGGTCGAGTGAGTCAGAGCTGTTCCAGAAAAACGTGTCCAGGCATGTCAGAGTTCGATTCGCTGTTGGCGTTTGCGTAGCGTTAGGTAACCCGAACTCGGGTTACATTTGCCCAGGAAAAAAAAAACACACCCTGTCGTTTTTTGCCTGAACAAACAAAAAGCAAAATTAACGCTGTATCTAATCTTAAGCCTGGTTACGCAGCAACAAATGTTAGTGTTTTGCCCAAAATGGCAAATAAAGGCCTGGCACTCCAAAATTTGAAACAAAAGGACAATTTTTTTCACCTTTGTGTCGAGGTGAAGCGGGGTGTTTTTCCGATCCGAGGACGCTGGGTTATTTTTCATGAAAGCATCCACCCATCCATCCTTTAATTTGAAAGCTAGCCAAGGAGAGAAAAAGAAACACAAGCTTTAGTTTTACTCCTTTTCTTAAGAAACAACACATCGCATTCATTGGTACGCCTATACCATTCTCACCACAGAGACTATATAAAATATTATCTTCCCATATCTGTATTTCAACTTTTCATCAGGGACTATATTTTAATACATACATTTTGGGGGTCTTTTTTTTCTTTCTTTCTATTTTTTTTCCTCTAAAATAATTTGCATTATCGTATGGATTTCATTCCAATGTCGTTATTATTTTTGCCATCCTACGTTTCCACCACATTTCTCTCTCACACTTCCAACATGAGCCCCAGTCCTGGGAAAATAAATATAATAAATATATAATAAACAAATAAATATAATAAATGTAATTTTTTCTTGGTATTTTTTAATGTGTACAAATGGGAAGAGAAGAAATTACCAAGTGTAAACGACTGGCTAGCAAAAATATACAACTTTATAGAAAGAGATAAGCTGAAGTATCTATTTAAAAAAATAAATCTTTGAATGCCTTTGAAAAAGAATGGAAACCCCCCCCCCCCGATAAATTTTTAAAAAAACAAACAGAATGAGGGTATAATTTTTCTATTGGTTTGGAACGAGTTTAAAATAAAATGTAGATTTTGTGACAGAATGACTATTGAAAGCCAAGGCTGACCTTGCAATCGTGCGGCAAACTTAAACATAATATAGGATGTATTATTTATTATTATTAATTATGACTTATCTTTCATTTATACCGAAGTAACTTAGGTTTTCTTTTGGAGAAGAAAGAAGCATTCAAACAAAAAGAAAGGAGGAAGGAAGAAGACAAATGTTTTGAGTGTTTAACATATGATATATTTTAATGTACGTTTGTTTGTTTTGTTTTAAAATTTTAATAAATATTAATATTAAAAGAAACAAGAAACCACACACTGTAGTCTTAAGCCATCTAGGCCTTTTTTTGGCAAAGGTTTTGCGTTAGAAAGGGGAGGAATGGCACACTGCCTGATATTTTCCTGTAAACGCAGCCAAGCTTCCTTTGAAATAATGGATTATTTTATAACAGTTCCCTTCCTGGCTGCCCTCGATTTCTTCTGGGAAATCAAAATTACATAAATGCAACTGAGCCGGTCATAGGAGCGCCATGCTTTCTGCCAACGTTGTTGCAACAGTCAGCTGCTGTTTGTCGGGTTGTTTGTCACCCGCAATCCTCGGGATGGTGATGGAAAATAATATATTTAAAAGCTCTTTGGAGTGAATCATCTACGTTCCAGGGTTGTCCGACGAGACGGCAAAAGCTAGGTCCTCGGTTCGTTGCGAAGCGTAAAGCTAAAAATTCATCAAGGTCGATAAAGCGACACATTCCTTTGGACCCACAAAATGGTTTAAAGGAATTACTGCAAGTTTCTGAACCACACAGGACTCTTTAGATGTTTGAGAATTGTTTTGGATGTTGAATACTTGCATACATATATATTTTATGTGTGTATATCTATGTGTGGGGGGGATATTCATATACATACAAATAAGTACATACATATATGTACATCTACTTATATATTTGGATACACACATACTATATATATCTATTGTATGTGTGTATATATATATATGGGGGATATGCATATACATATACATACAAATAAGTACATATATATGTACATCTATATATATGGGTACACACATACTATATATGTATATAGTATGCATGTATATGTGTGTGTGTGGGATATACATATAAATATATATATACAAATATGTACATACATATATGTACATCTATCTATATATATATATATGGATACACACATACAATATATATATATATATATATGTATATGTATATATTGTATGTGTGTATATATGTGTGGGGGGAATATACATATAAATATATATACAAATATGTACAGTCATAAATGTACATCTATCTATCTATATGGATACACACTATATATATACATATATATATTGTATGTGTATATATGTGAGTGTGGGATATATATATATATATATATATACATAAAATACAAAATTAAAAGAACCAATTGAACAAAGTGAGAAATTAAAATAGAAAATGTTAAAAATAACAAAGCATTAAAATGTATAACTAATAAATGTGTGTGTGTGTATACCAAGCCTTTATCCTAATTTTTCCCCCAGGTAATTTATTTAAACTTTTGCTATTTAGACTTTTTGGTAACAACTTATATATATATATATATATTAAAAGAGAAAGGTATTTTTATTGCCCAATTCTATGTTTATAACTTAAGAAGGCTATTTAGGGAGCTATTATTATTATTATTATTATTCCTCTTTGGGATTTAATTTCTATTTATTTTAATGTTTATTTTTGTACATTGATTGACACAGTTTTAACTTTTAAGGGAAAAAAAACATTTTGTCCCCCCTCAGCCTTCTATAAAAGGAAAGGGAAAAGTTTCAATGTATGCCTTGGTAATAAAATTAAATAATGATAAACAAATAAATGGTTTCTGAAGAGAAACAATGTTCCCTCAGAAAAGCTTTTGCGACTGCGCATGCGCACAACCCCTCCCCCTCACCGTGAGCAAATCTTCTCTCCGAGGCCGAGGGCCTTAGCAACAGGGTGACGTCAAGGCCGACCAATCAGCGTCGAGACACTCATCCGGGTCTCTTTCACTCTATTCCACCTCCGCCCTTTCCGCCCTCGATTCTTCCAGAGCTTTCCAGCGGATTGCCTCCCGGGCCAGCCAATCAGAAACCGAGTTCTTCTCCTCTCCACCAATCACCGCCGAGTGTCCCTTTAAGCCCGCCTCCCGCCCTGCCGCGTAGTCCCTTTGTGCGCTAATTTTTGCCATATCCCTCCGCCGTTCCCCCCCCTCAAGATTACTTTTTAACCACCACCAAAAGGCGCCGCGAAGAGAACCAAAACCGCGTCTGTTTCCCTTTCCTTCGAGAAACGAAGCGAAATGTTTAAAACCGTTACTTTTAAACCGTTTTAATGGGACGGGACTATTTTGTTCCGCGGAGGCGTATCGCAGTGACGCGTCAGGGGGCGTGGCCTCGCCTCGGGGGCAGCCTATAAATACGAGCGGCCGGACGTTGGGGCGGACATTCGACGAGAAAGACGCGGAAGAGGTGACTGCTTGTGCGAGAGGAGAGAAAACCCCGACTATTTTTAATTCTATTTTTGGCCGCGATCGTGAACAGAGCGGTAAGGTTTGAGGCTTATCTCGGGTCGTTTTTTGGTGGGTTTTAATAAGGCCTCCTTTCCTTTTACCTCAGGGCTGCGTCACTGCCGCCTATTATGGCGGTGAGGCGGCCAGGGGGAGGTTTTTGGACGGTGGCCGTGAGGGGCCTTTATTCGTCAAGAGGCGATCATGGGGCGGCCTTTGCGAGAGCGAGGCTGAGCGGGGAGGAAAACGCGGCGCTTCGCCCGCCCGAAAGGTATCCAAAAAGGAGAAAAGTTGAGGGTGGGGGGAGAACGATAGATAGATACTGAAGGCGGGTTTGGTTAACAAAATGGTGGCGGTTCGTTATAAAAGAGGGAGGGGAGCGTGTGACGTCATCACGCTCTCAAGGCTCGACTAGGGCGCCCCCTGCAGGACTCGCGAGGAAGAGGAGGAGGAGCGAAGGGGCGCCGCGCTGTGGACGTCGGAGGAACTGCAGCCTCAAATAGGGAAAAGGGAACGACGTTGCCCATAGGGGAGGCTGGCCCAATGATTCCCTATGGGTGAATATTCCCCAATGGTTCCCTATGGGCGAGTATTCCCATTATTCCCTATGGGCAAGTGTGCTCTTATTCCCTCTGGCCGGGAATTCTCGGCCTCTGGCCCTCCACGTGTTTTTGGACTACAGCTCCCAGAAGCCCTTGCCATCGGTCATGCTGGCCGCAGCTTCTGGGAGCAGAAGTCCCAAAGCATCCGGAGAAGCCAGAGGTTGCGAACCGCCGCCCAATGGGCTAGCAATTCCCAATGGTTCCCTATGGAGAACTATTCCCCAATGGTTCCCAATGGGCAAGCATTCTCTAATGATTCCCTATGGACACATCATCCCCAATGTCTCTCTCTGGGCAAGGATTCTCTAACGATCCTCTATGGGCAAGCGTTCCCCAATGATTCTCTGCGGGTAAGTATTCTGCAATGATCCTCTAAGGGCAAGCGTGCCCCCAACAAAACTGGCCGCTTGGAGGAACTACAGCTCCCATGAGATTTCTCTGTTTACTTAACAATGGGGCATAACTAAAGCCAACCCTTGCCCATAGGGAAGGATTGGAGACTCCAGGTCCCTAAGGGGACATAAAGGAACGCCTGCCCATAGGAAAGCATTGGATGTTTGCCCTGGGTTTCCCTATGGGCCGGTATTCCCCACAGAGATTGTTTTTGGGGGCCCTCTGCAAAACAACATGGAACAAACTCTGTTATGCGACAGGCATTTGGTAAGATCCTTACCTGGCAGAAGGAGTAGTTTCAGGCAAGTGCAGGGGAGGAAAGGGTTGCCAGGCCCATCGCCGCTTCCTGCGGAAAGCAGAGAAACAACAGATTTAGCTCCATGCACCACTTTGTTGCTTCATAATTTAAATAATGACTTTGATAAGCCCAAGTACTGCCGTCCGTTCTAAGGTCAGGAGCCCATAGTTCCTTCTGGGCAAGGATCCCCTGAGCCTTTGTCTCTGCTCTCAGGGGTTTGTGGTGTGGCATTTTCCTTTGGGAAGCCCTGCCGCAAGGAGTCTTCCCCAATAATTCAGAAAAGCTTTGGCTGTTATTTTAAATCTTTACAGTCTGCCTTGAGATACTTGTGAAAACCTGTGAACTGCAATTAGGTCTGACCGGATTGTGTCCCTCTTGTGTCGTTGCAGTAAAAATGCAGATCTTTGTGAAGACCTTGACTGGCAAGACCATCACTCTGGAAGTGGAGCCCAGTGACACCATTGAGAACGTCAAGGCCAAGATCCAGGACAAAGAGGGCATTCCTCCAGACCAGCAGAGGCTGATCTTCGCTGGCAAACAACTGGAAGATGGCCGCACCCTCTCTGACTACAACATCCAGAAAGAATCCACCCTCCATCTTGTGCTGCGTCTGAGGGGAGGGATGCAGATCTTTGTGAAGACCTTGACTGGCAAGACCATCACTCTCGAAGTGGAACCCAGTGACACCATTGAAAATGTCAAGGCTAAGATCCAAGATAAAGAGGGCATTCCTCCAGACCAACAGAGGCTGATCTTCGCTGGCAAGCAGCTAGAAGATGGCCGCACTCTGTCCGACTACAACATCCAGAAAGAATCCACCCTCCACCTTGTGCTGCGCCTGAGAGGAGGAATGCAGATCTTTGTGAAGACCTTGACTGGCAAAACCATCACTCTGGAGGTTGAGCCCAGTGACACCATTGAAAATGTAAAGGCCAAGATCCAGGACAAGGAAGGCATTCCCCCTGATCAGCAGAGGCTGATCTTTGCAGGCAAGCAGCTGGAAGATGGCCGCACCCTCTCCGATTATAACATCCAGAAGGAGTCCACCCTCCATCTTGTGCTGCGCCTGAGAGGAGGGATGCAGATCTTTGTGAAGACCTTGACTGGCAAAACCATCACTCTGGAGGTTGAACCAAGCGACACCATTGAAAATGTAAAGGCCAAGATCCAAGATAAAGAAGGCATTCCTCCAGACCAACAGAGGCTGATCTTTGCAGGCAAGCAGCTGGAAGACGGCCGCACTCTGTCTGACTACAACATCCAGAAGGAGTCCACCCTCCATCTTGTGCTGCGCCTGAGAGGAGGGATGCAGATCTTTGTGAAGACCTTGACTGGCAAGACCATCACTCTCGAAGTGGAGCCCAGTGACACCATTGAAAATGTAAAGGCCAAGATCCAGGACAAAGAAGGCATTCCTCCAGACCAGCAGAGGCTGATCTTTGCTGGCAAACAACTGGAAGACGGCCGCACCCTCTCTGACTACAACATCCAGAAAGAATCCACCCTCCACCTTGTGCTCCGTTTGAGGGGAGGGATGCAGATCTTCGTAAAGACCCTGACTGGCAAAACCATCACTCTGGAGGTTGAGCCCAGTGACACCATTGAGAATGTCAAGGCCAAGATCCAAGATAAAGAGGGCATTCCTCCTGATCAGCAGAGGCTGATCTTCGCTGGCAAACAACTGGAAGATGGCCGCACTCTGTCCGACTACAACATCCAGAAAGAATCCACCCTCCACCTTGTGCTCCGCCTGAGAGGAGGAATGCAGATCTTCGTAAAGACCCTGACTGGCAAAACCATCACTCTGGAGGTTGAGCCCAGTGACACCATTGAGAATGTCAAGGCCAAGATCCAAGATAAAGAGGGCATTCCTCCTGATCAGCAGAGGCTGATCTTCGCTGGCAAACAACTGGAAGATGGCCGCACTCTGTCCGACTACAACATCCAGAAAGAATCCACCCTCCACCTTGTGCTCCGCCTGAGAGGAGGAATGCAGATCTTCGTAAAGACCCTGACTGGCAAAACCATCACTCTGGAGGTTGAGCCCAGTGACACCATTGAGAATGTCAAGGCCAAGATCCAAGATAAAGAGGGCATTCCTCCTGATCAGCAGAGGCTGATCTTCGCTGGCAAACAACTGGAAGATGGCCGCACTCTGTCCGACTACAACATCCAGAAAGAATCCACCCTCCACCTTGTGCTCCGCCTGAGAGGAGGAATGCAGATCTTCGTAAAGACCCTGACTGGCAAAACCATCACTCTGGAGGTTGAGCCCAGTGACACCATTGAGAATGTCAAGGCCAAGATCCAAGATAAAGAGGGCATTCCTCCTGATCAGCAGAGGCTGATCTTCGCTGGCAAACAACTGGAAGATGGCCGCACTCTGTCCGACTACAACATCCAGAAAGAATCCACCCTCCACCTTGTGCTCCGCCTGAGAGGAGGAATGCAGATCTTTGTGAAGACCTTGACTGGCAAAACCATCACTCTGGAGGTTGAGCCCAGTGACACCATTGAGAATGTCAAGGCCAAGATCCAAGATAAAGAGGGCATTCCTCCTGATCAGCAGAGGCTGATCTTTGCTGGCAAACAACTGGAAGATGGCCGCACCCTCTCTGACTATAACATCCAGAAGGAGTCTACTCTCCACCTTGTGCTCCGTTTGAGGGGAGGGATGCAGATCTTCGTAAAGACCCTGACTGGCAAGACCATCACTCTCGAAGTGGAGCCCAGTGACACCATTGAGAACGTGAAGGCCAAGATCCAGGACAAAGAGGGCATTCCTCCAGACCAGCAGAGGCTGATCTTTGCAGGCAAGCAGCTAGAAGATGGCCGCACTTTGTCCGACTACAACATCCAGAAGGAGTCCACTCTCCACCTTGTGCTGCGCCTGAGAGGTGGATGTTAGATGTTCCCAACACCTTTGCAAGTTGCCAATAGCATTTGTTTGCACTGTAGCAGTTCAATGTCTTAAATATTGTAAGGTAAATGCAGGTTTTCCGTAACCTCTAGACTTGTTTGTGTGAATGCTAATAAAAGTTTTCTGTTGCACATTGGTCCCTGGCCTTTGTGAATTTAATCAAATACAGGTTTTTAACAGAACAATTCCTGAAACGGGTCCTGGGGTGTTAAATAGAAAATGAGTGTTGTAAAGAAAGGAATCAGAGCAAAATTCAAGAGGGGGAAGAAGTGGGTGCTGGAACTTGATCCAAATTTACTCTACCAGAAAAAAACAAATCCAAAGGTAGATGTTGTGGTTGATCATGTTTATGGGGTGCCCAAGTAATTTCCTGAAATATGGTGGAAGAATAGATGCCACTTCGCTGCCAGTTCATGTGGGGTTTCTTTCCATAGGAAAAACCAACTAGAAATCTGAAATAAAAGGTTTAGCAAAGTACCTAGGGACTGAACTGACTCTAAAATGTGGCATGGGGGGGGGGGGACAAAGGTTGCTGAAAGAAAACTGCATGGGGACCTTGTCACGTGTCAATGGGAGGTTGACAGGGAAGTGTACAAAGAATCTAGATGTTGCTGGACACAAATGGTAACATTCGCAAAAGAGAATCTAAATAACAAAGAACGTATCCATGAGGCTCCCGTGAAAGTGATGGTAACAGGCTTTTTGAAGAGTCCCTTGGTTGGCGATATAACCACAATTTTTGTGTGGCCTTTGATCTGGATAAAAGGGAACAGGGAAGGGATGTCCTTCCAAAGGGTGTTTTGTGACTTATTCACAGCAGTTGCTGTTAAAAAAAAAGGCTTAAAAGTGTCCAATGTGACCCTTGGCTCAGCTTGTGTAACTAGGACACACACACAAAAAGCTTTGTAATGCCAACTGTGACCTGCATATTTGTCCTATAAATAAAGGCTGCCTTGTTTTTAAGAGGCTTTCTGCCGGATAGAGAGGCCCAAGAGTGGGGCCATCTGCTGAGTCCTGCCGTTTCTGCCAAGTGTTGTTTCAAAGGTAGCAAGAGAGCGAGGGTACACACAACAATGACAACTTGGCCCAAAAATAAACCCAGTTTTGTCCTTGTCAATCCTGAATCTTCTCCTTTGAAGGTCTTAAACTCTCCCCCTAGTTTTGGCTGGGAATAAGCACCCACTAAATAAGGTTTGAGGCTTCATGCTCAAAAAAGGGATGTGGCTGGTATATTCAACCCAGATGGCTGCCGTGGGGCAGAAATCCTAAGCAACATCTGCTGCTTCAGTGGGGACTTTTGCCCCAAAGTTTGGGTAGTCACTTGCTTCCTACAGGAGGAAAATGGGTGTGCCAGGAGTCCAAATGTGGAAAAAGCCAAGAGCGTTTGGCCTCCCTGCCTTTGGTCCTCCCGAGGGTCCCTGCTCCTTGGTGGGATTGCAAAGAGATGGGATCCAAAGCCGTCCCAAAAGGTGAACACACAGATCAAATCCGCCAAAGTGAACACTGCACATACGCAGGTTTGAAAGCATTACCATTTATATATATATATATATATATGCACAATATGTGGCCTGAAAGCACTGGATTGTGGAAACTAAGCAGGGTCAGGCCTGGTTAGTACTTGGATGGAGGGCTGCCGAGGAACACCAGCTCCCCTTAGGCTGTATTTTGAAGGGAAGTAATGGCAATGTGTACAACTTTGAACACACAATTCATCTACATGTGAAATCATGCTATACGGTTGCGTCCCCACACTGAACATTAATTTGTATTTGGATACTGAGGCTGCATCCGCACTGGTGGAATTATGGGAAATGTAGTTTGATTTTTGTTCTAATGTGTTTTATCTGTGTCGTTAGCCACCTTGGGTCCCACTTTGGGAGAAAGGCGGGATTAAAATAAAATAAAAAATGTTAATAGTTTGCTGCGAGGCCAGCCCTCCTCTGACATTCTCACTCGCCAAATTACAGTTCCCAGAATTCCACAGCGCTGAGCGATGCCAGTTAAGGTGGCGTCAAAGTCGACTGTTTCTGGAGTGCAGATGCAGCTTTAATAATCTGAGAATCTAAATGACCTTTCATGGCGATGGCCGAAGGGGGTAGTCCTAGATTGCAAGGCTTCAGTCAGCAGCAACAGGTGAGCAATTAGGTTTAATAATTTCATAGGCTAGGCCTGGCAGGGGAAAAATCCCGTTAAAAATGTAAAACGTTCCTACGCGGTGGATGCCCTCTTCCGGCTGCCTTGTATTAAAGCTCCTCCAGTTTCTTCTTCACTTCTTTCCTCCTCTGTTGGGAAAGCTCCCTGATCTTTCCTCCTCTTATTTCACAGCCAAACATTTCAAGCGACTGACGCAAAAATCTTCCAGTTTTCACATCAGTCGCTTGAAATGTTTGGCTGTGAAACCTTCCGGTAAGGCTGGGTGGGATTTTCACTGGCTACGGCTTTGTCGCAAAAAGCTCAAAATCCATTTGCGGCCCAGGAGAAGCTGCCAGTGCGAAGGCCCAGATTTGGACCGCAACTCCCATCGGTTCTGGCAGCCTCGATGGTAGCTGCAGTTCATCAGCTTCGGGAAAGCAAAGGAGGCATATAGTCAAGGACCGGTAGTTGTGACATTCACCGATCCTTTTGTGTCCCTTTGTCCCCCACGGCAGGCGTCCATTCGGATAAGGAGGGCCGACCGTACAACTATGACTTTAAAATATCTTGGTATTGGTATTGTAAGAAAGCCTGCCTTCGCAGCTCGAGTGCCAGAGCTTACAAATCTATCTCGAAATGGCATCCTTAAAATGTGGACACTCTCCCCAAATACCTTTGGCACCTCCCGTTGTGTGGCGCATGGAGACTGCGTCTCATTTTCCAGGGACGGTGTGCACTTTGCATGGGCTCAGAGGCAGCACCACTATGCTTTGTTTGGTTTGGGAATGGCTTGCCGGTATTTCCCCGGAGACATACATGCCTGTGAATCCTCCAATTGCCATTTTGCATGAAGACGGGATTGTTTAGGGGAGGCGTGTAAATAGCCAAGTGTTGCCGTGACCCAAAGGAGAGTCAGTTTCTTTAAACGAAGGAGAGTTGGTTCTTTGCCTTTGAGGCCCTCGCCACGAACCAAATGAGAAAGAGAAGTGTGTGTGAATACGCAGGTGAGTATGTCGCAGATGTGTTCGCAAAGTGGGTTTAAGGTGTCCCAAAACCCACAGGTTCCTATATGATCAGGAAAATAGACAAACTCAACCCATCTAGAATGAATCCACCAGGCGCATTTATCTAAATACAAGCGGATGGAATTGTGTGTTGCCTTCCTTTAAAAGCAACTCCTTAGCCACTGACGCAAGACAGTATGATGCCCATACAGTTTCAATCGTGGGTGTTTTAACACGACAGCTATTTCAATGTGTTTTTAAACATAAGTTCTCATCGTCTGGCTTTTGGTTTATACCTTCTCTCAACCATGTTGGGCCTCATGTTTGGGAGGCAGGTAAGATATAAATTCAATAAAGAAAGAAAGAAAAGGATTTTTAAAAAATGAAATGTATGCCATAGGTTATCTGGGGTATAGTGGAGGTGGGGTGTCACTAATTTTATAACTGTAAATAATAATAATTAATAATAAATAATAGTAAATAATAATAATAATAATAATAATAATAATAAAAACTGAAATGAAATGAAATGCTCACCCACCTCTAGGTCTATTTTCTCAGTGCCACTGTGTTTCGGACTGAAGCTGCCTTACTCGTTCCATATGAAACCAGGGCATCATTGCAAGCATTTTCCTCTTGAGTTCATCACAACCATACACTGATACACACAATTTTCTGAAGTCTTTTCTGCTCTGCACACCAAACGAAACGAAACAAAAAGAATGTTTGCAGGGCAGCGTATATCTGTCCATAAAGACAATAAAAACACAGCAGCTTTGACCCAGCCCCTCAAAGCAGTAGCTTTTAAAGTGACAAAAACACAGCGACGTAAAACAGCTTTTAGGGATGAACATTTAAACCGCCTAAACCCAACTGCGAGTTCCAGTTACAGCAGCTCCCTTAAACCCCGAAGGGAACCCGGTATCCGCTCATCCAATGGATAGGAATTGAAGCTTGGATTTAGGCTTTCTTTTCACAAAGACTTTATTTGTGTCTCCATGTTTGGAAGCCACCAAATACTCCATTGAGGTGGACCGAGGAGTGGGACAGTAAGTAAATTCATAGTAAGTGACTACATGACAAGTGAGGTGCCTTTTCGGCTTGACGGGACACAGACAGATACCTGAAAACAGTGGACCACTTGCTTTAACGCTGCGTATATTTTGTACCGCAACAACAAGAGAAGCTTCTGGAATTCTTCTTCAGCTTCTTCCATCCAAAAATTATAGAACAGGGCTGTAAATAAACAAACAAACAAACCCATAAATAAACACACAACTAGGTTTTGCACATTTGTCTCTTTTCCTCCAAGCCAGTATCCAAAATGATTGCCAAATCACATTAAGTTTAAAGCCCATTCATTTTATGTGATTTTATACATAGGTGGTTTAACTGTTTGAATTCTGTAACAATTGTAAAGGTTTTATCTGTGAGCCGCCTTGGGTCCCTCCGGATTTATATAAATAAAATTAATAATAATAATAAATAATAATAATTCAACCCTGGAAGGTGCGTTTCAGTTTAAGAGAGTTTTTCCTCTTTCCGGATTAGAGGCAACTCTACAGCGAAGCCTTTCATGGGGTTTTCTTGGCAAGACCTGTTCAGAGGAGGTTTGCCACTGCCTTCCTCTGAGGCTGAGAGCCTGTGACTTGCCCAAGGTTCACCCAATGGGTTGCATAAATAATATAATTTTTTAAAAAAACTTGAGATGTGAAAGAGAAGGAATCTACTCATTTCTAAACACAAAGGGAAGTAAGGAAAAGCAAAATGAGACCAACTTGGGGAGCGATTTCTTCCGGACTTCACGCTCTTCCGAATCCGCGTAGTCTTCCGAAATGGGTTTCAGGGAACCCTCTCGTTTTCCGTCTCTCAGAATCGGGACCAGCGTCCTCCAGTTCTTCCCTGAAACTGACACAGCAATTGTTTTTTTTCATACAAGGCTTCTCTTTCCCAGCTCTGTTCCTTGCATCCCCTTTTTCTGAGATGATGGCCATAAGCTTTTTCATTGGGGAATATAACACACGTTGTGTAGCCCTCGTCTAGAAATGTGAAATACCCCCAAAGGGTCCGCTTGGGTGGCTGCGATAGCAACACTTTTCTTTTCTGAGGGGTCAGTGTGTACACAAGCCCTGTTTCCTACACAAGATTATTAAAAATATTGCGTGCAAAATTACCTCCAGGCTATTGGTGTAAGGTGTGCGCAAAACATAAATGGATTGGGTTCCATCTCAAAGAGATCTCGCTACGTGTAAGAAAATATTCCAAAATCCAAACTAAAAACCCCAAACACCTCTCGTCCCACACATTTTGGGTAAGAGAGACTCAACCTGTATAAATCTAACCTGATCTAATACAAAACCCTCTAAGGGGAAGCGGCATGGAAACTTAACCAATTCCCTCCGCGGATGTCATCATGACAATACGGCAGTGAGTTGTGAGGAGAAGGATGAAAAATCCCAACCACAAAAATTATTATTCCAGTGTTGGGGAGATATAGCCCCCACAAAAGGGTCACGCGAGATGATTTCTGGACTCCCCATACCTATCCAAAAATAGGGGCACATCCTTCGCTCCAAACATAGTTGCCTAAAACAGTCCGCTCTGTGTGTTTACAAAACAATGGGTCCCTACTAGTCCCTCCGACGTTTCCGATTTCCTCACCTCGGCCCGGTTTGAGAGAAAAGCTCAGGTTTCGTTTCAAATCTTCATTACAGCCCCCGGGATCTTCATTGATGATGCTCAGGTTGGTGTTCCACGTGGACCAATTCACCTCATCCACTCTAGAAAAAGCAGTAAAGTCTCTTTATTATTTTGAGTGGAAAGTTGCTTTTAAGAAGCGGCAAATGGGCAACTGTAAAGTGCCGATGCTTATAACTGTGAGAGTTAATCCAAGGATTGCCAGGAAAACCCCGTGACAGATTCGCCTTAGGGTTGTCATAGCTCAGAAACAACCTGACGGCAAACAACAAGGAGAAACAAAATGGCAGCTGCTTGACCGCTCAAGCTACGAGTTCCAGCTAATTCTGCCTGCAATAAAGCACATCTCTTCTGCATCCCCAGATCCTGAAAATCCCCATCTGATGGTCTCTGAATGGAGGCCGCAGAAGAGGTTGTGGAAACATTTTCTCGTGAACCTCTGAGCACTTGTCAGTCCATGGCTAATAGAAAAAGATGGAGGTACCTAAAACAAAAGCGGTAGTCATCCTTGCCATCCGGGGTCGTCCCAACCAAAACCTGCTTCCCGGATCGGAAAGGGTTGATGATGCAATTCCAGTAGCTGTTCTCAATGTTCAGGATGGTGATGGCTCTCTGCTCATTGAAAGGCAAAGACAGGGACACAAGGAGAGAGGTCACAGGGGTTAGGAAGATGCCTTCAGGGTAACATGATGGGATGGGGAAGTTTGGGTCCTCCATTCAGACTGTGGATTTTGATATGACCAGTGGATAAGTCGGGGGTAAAACTTAGACGCATGTAACAAACTCTGTGGAGGGTATTGGATAGTTTCCATGTCGCTTCCCATAATACTTTTGTGGACAGAGTTTCCCCAAACTCCATCCACAAAAAGAGAGGAATAAAAGAACCAGGTCTTGAAAAAGGGTCCCCCGGAAATGCATCAAGCAAGATAAATAAGATATTTTCAACACAAGCACAACTTATCAAGGTTTGTCCAACAACACCAGACTACATCTCTCTTTTCCTAGCCATGGATAGGTTGACCCAGGTTTTGGGGGATATACCGATAAGTATATCCAGTGTATTGTAAGCTGCTTTGAGTCCGACTGGGGGGAAAGGAGCGCATAAAGAAATTAAATTAATACACACAGAGAGTAAAAAAATCATCTCTCTGAGCTGAGAGATTCCAAAAGCTGGAGTTGATAATAGTAATGAGGAGGAGGAACTTTTCCAAACTCTGTGTGCCACTCAAAGTGTTCAATCTGAGGTTAAGGAGACGGTGGGAAAGGAGAGAAAGTAAGGAAAAGGAAGGCGAGAATGATGGAATTAAAGAAGGGAGGAGGGAATGAGGAAGGAATAAAGATAGGAGAAGGAAGAAGAGGAAGGAGGAGGAAGACTGAGAAGATAAGACCAGGGAAGGAAGGAGGAGAGCTTAAAGAAGACTACAAAGTAAAGAATGGAATGTAAATGTATGAAAATGTATAATATGCATCCATATGCTTGTTTTATGTTTTATATGTTAAATAAAATGTAATTTTTAAAAAAATAAAGGTGTTCAATCTGGACCCACCTGGAGCTTCCAAATGCTTTTGCTTTCCTGGGCGATCTTGTTGACGGTTTCCCCCATCAGGGCGATGAGCATGTTGAGCAGGAGGATGTAGGTGAGGATGACGTAGATGATCAGCAGGGTGACAAAGACGGATTTGAAGCGGTAGTTCTCCGTGAACTCCAGGTCGCCCATCCCAATGGTGAACTTGAAGAGCTCCAGGCAGGTGGAGTAGAGGTTGTTGTACGAGGGTCGGCGCTTGGCTTGGCACAGGCAGAGAGGGATGCTGTGGTTCAGCTCTTCCGGCTTCTCGTCGTCTTCCTCGATGAGGGTCACCACCGCTGTGACACGACAGGACAGGATCAAAACTGGGGGAAATTAAAGCCGCTTCTCTGCTACCCACGTTAACATTTCACGAGGGATTCAGGGTCTTCCACGCCAACGCCTCCTTAAAGTACAAATCCAAGGATTCCCCTGGATGCAGCCGTGACAGTTAAAGCAGGATCGAAGTGCTACAGCTGTGCAGCGTGCAAAATGCCAAAGGCGGGACAGCTAACCTCGCATCCAGAAGAACCAGAAAGAAGTGGACACAGAGACACACACCCAAACTACAGCGCTGACTAAGCCACCAGTGGAAATGAAAGGCAGAAGAGATCATTTTTGCATCCGGTTCACAGACCGGCCCCAGATGCATATCCACAGGGCATGGTTAAGAATCCCTGGCTTAAAGGCAAACATTTGTATTTAAACAATTAGACCCCACCAACACTCAGTCACCTGTTGAAAAGCCAAAATGGAACAGCAGGTAGACCACAATGAAGCGCAAGAGATCTCTCAGCATCATCTGCAAGAAAAAGGGACAATCGTGACCAGTTGCTGCCAGACAAAAGATGGACAACCTGTTCCTTCAGCCAGAGGGATACAAGGCCCGTTGTATCCACAGATAAGGGTAAGTGCTTATTCCCCCAGAAGCCATTACTTTCCCCAAGCTCTAATTTTAAGGATGGATGAGAATCCCTTTTCTCTTTTCTTTTCTGATACAAATTCACTTACAATAATATGCCCCATGTTGTAGGAACAGCAGTCCAAGAAAGACTTTGATAAGAAAGAATATGTCTAGATGGTCCAAGGTCTGGAAACTACTAAGCCAAATTAAATTGGAATCACGGGGCTATAATTGTGGGGTGTGAAAGGGCCCCAGGACACGAACCAACAGATTCAAATTACAAGAGAGTGGGTTCCTCTTAAATATTAGCAAAGGACTTTCTGACAGTAAATGCTGTTCGTCACAAGTGAAGGCAACGGACTCTAGTTCACTGGAGGTTTTTAAACAGAGAAGTGGTTTCTTACACTGATAAGGGACCAGAAGAGAAGACCACTGGGGTCTTTTTCAAGCCTATGAGTTGGAAGGGATCCTAGAGATTATCCAGTCCAGCTCCCTACCAAAGCAGGAACCCACTACCAACATTTATTCATGTTCAGGATGGAAAGAATTTTGATTTCTTCTTTCAAAATGCAACTGTGGGAGGAAACGGAAAGGATACAAAATGGATCATTCTCTACTCAAGACTCATCCTGACCTTCTCCAGCATGACAGAGTAGATGCCCATCTGCTGGAACCCGCGGGTGTAATACAGCAGGTTGATCCAGCCCAGCGCCAAGGCAAAGACCATGAAGACCACGTAGAGCTCTTGTTTGCTGAAATAAAACACTGTCGAACTGAGGAGCAACACCGAGTGGAGGAAGCTGAAAAGGGCAAGAGAGGAGGAGAAGGGGGAGTGGGGCAACAGGAAATTAATCGGGACTGTATTTGAAAACCGGAAAGCTTGGAGGGTATGTTCATCCTACATCTATATCTTCATCATCACCACCGCTATTGCTACCAGATGGGAATAACGTAGAAGTAAAATTCAACTGAAAAGCAACCATGGTTTCTGGGTTCAAGCCCAGGATGAACAAAACCCACATATGGGACTGCTTACAAAAGAAGTTCGCTGTAGCTCTCCATAAAGACTGCCTTGAAGGATTTGCATCTCTGCTTGAAATACTTGATCTGTAAAATGAGAGGGAAAATAGAACAGGAGTTGGGTGGCTTCCATCCCTTGACATGGAAACAATCGATAGAATAATAAAATAAGATGGACAGGCAGAAAAAAGACACTCAAGGGGTGCCCCGAAAAGGCTTCCAGCTCCCCTTTCAAATGGTTCTAGTCATTTATGTTTCATATACACCTTATATACATAGCCTAGTGATAATTATTTTACATTATTTTAAATAATTTTGTGCATGAAACCAAGTTTGTGTACACTGAACCACCAGAAAGTGAAGGTGTCGCTGTCTCAGCCACCCATGAAAAAGTTCTGGGTTTTGGAATATTTCAGATTTATTCAGATTTCCGAATAAGGGAAACTCAATTTGTGCCGTACATTTTGTGTTGCATGAATTTTAATACAACAAAGAATGCAAACTGAAGTGAATACTGACAAAGATCTTACCCCTCTAAAAAAGAAATAGACACCTCCCAGGACACTCAGGATTTCCCCCGTGACTCGCAAATATTCGCTGGTCGTGTGACGAAAGGCAAAGGGAGGCTGTGAATGAGAAGCATGTAAGGTCAAAAGCCACAAGTAACATAGAGTCCAATTTTCGCACATTTCAATTTTAGATTTCAATTCACACTTCCCTCTGAAAACAGTGGGATTCAGACTCAGAAAGCTTGCCCAGGATCATACTGTCCAATTGCATCATGATTCTACTATATTCTATGGCCATTCACTACTTTCTGTGGTTTCAGGATCCCCCGGTAAGTCTAGGGACATATCCTGGAGGAATACAAGGGACCTGTATATTTAAGTAAGCAGCAGATCTAGAATCCCAGCCAGCAAGCTTCAGCTCCTTGGGGGAAAAGTGAGCCACAAGACGTGGTAGGTGAATAAATTATAAGGTGAGAATGCAAGGATGAGAAATTCAACTACCGTCCCGTCCTTGCGTGTTGGTCTGAAGTAAGCCGCAACAGTGAGGATGAGAATATGGGCAGTGTAAATGAAGAAGTTGAAGTAAAAAAGGTGTTTAACAAATCGATCCCACTTGTCCTGGAGGAGCTGGTTGAGAGGTTCTACCAGAAGCATTTCGTGACGATTCTGGAAGACAGGAGAAAACAGATGTAGAGAAGTGTTTTAACTTCCCTCCCTTTCTCTTAATGCCACCGAAGAAGGTAGAAGATTCAAGGCAGACAACAAGGGAAAGACTAAAACAAGTCGGGGCTTGTAGTATTTAGTAACTAAAACAGTCACTTTTGAGAAACAGGCCTAAATCCAATTTATCCAAAGCAAAATCAACCCACTCTAAACAATGGGAACTCGCAAAGTTAACAGTGAAGTAGCTTCCATTGATTCAATGGGTCAAGCTCGAACTGGGATTGAGGAGTGGATTTGTAAGGTAAGACGAACTTTTTAGAAAGTGCAACTACAACAGTAGCCAACTACTTTTGCCTGCACTAGCAAGGGTGACAAATTCCTCTTGAAAAGAGTACTGGGCAAACCAATATACAGCACCACACAGGTCTCAGGGAAAATGCACCGCCGTCACACATCAGTGCTGTATCTTGTCCACTTTTCATTGGAGTTGCCTGCCACCTTTGGCTATGTGTTACCAAGCCTTCCCTCTGAAACTCAGCCACGACTGAGAGGCAGACCCAATTGGGGAAGTCCATACACTCACCGGCGTCTCGCTGCTGTAAGCAATGATCTCCAGAACAGAATTTTTCTCGCAGGTATCGATACTGGAAAGGTCATAGAGCGACGAGTGGACGGGCCCATAAGCCCATTCGGTGAACTTCCGAGAGAGGTGGCGACATTCGGGCACCTTCATCTCCCGTCGGAGGATATAGGCAAAGACCTAACACCAGGAGAAATGTAAAAGGCATGCCAAGGTTTCAAACTGAATTCAGATCAGGCAAAGGTAACAATGAAGATGGATCTTCTCAAATCTTAAAGAGCTATAAGCAAGGCCCTTCTCTAG
Organism: Urosaurus nigricauda; assembly: GCA_034509955.1. NCBI lineage: Eukaryota > Metazoa > Chordata > Lepidosauria > Squamata > Phrynosomatidae > Urosaurus > Urosaurus nigricauda. Next base: position 20,439,997 of record JAOEGL010000010.1, read on the forward strand.
CCGCTCCCTGACAGGAGATGCAAGATTGGGGCTTATCAAGAACGGGGCCTTCATGGCAGTGGCATCACAAATGTCGAATCACATTAATCAAAAGGGCCATTGGACACCACTCTATACCTAGGTCTAATTCATTTAGTACTGCTGGGCAGAATTCCATACCATTAAGCCACAGCGGTTAAAGCAGTGTCAAACGGCATTACTCTGCAGTGCAGATGCAGCCTTAGTCCTAATCCAACCCCACCTACCTGTATCTTCCCGGTCTTGGCTGCCAGCGTCAGTGGGGTCAACCCTTTGTGGTTGGTGATCTCTTCCAGCTTGAGGGTAGGGTTGATCCTGGCTCCCAGAATGAGAATTTCATTGTACACATTTGTGACAAACTTGGTGTTGTCCTCTGTGTTGTCCGCAATCTCCACCAAGGCGTGGAGAACAGTGTTGCCCATGGAGTCTTGAGTTGCAATGTCGGCCGGGTGGTAGGGGTTCTCCAGAAGGTATTTTGCGATGTTGAGCTGGTTAGTGCAGGCAGCCAAAGAGAGAGGAAGCTCGCCTACGCAAAGACACACACCAGAGGAAGGTAGTAACAACAGCACCAACAAAAACCGCACCAGACCTAGGTGGTGATTCTTTGCTCCCAGGACCTTCGACAGGCACACATACAGACACAAATACAGAAACTGAAATAGCTCTTGCCCTCTCCAAAAAATGGATTCATTCTAAATGTGGTGCTGGAGAAGAATTCTGCGGAGACTCTGGGCAGCCAAAGAGACAAACAAATGGGTCCAAAAGCAACCCGAATCAAACCTGAACTCTCCTCTAGAAGCCAAAATGACTGAGATTGTTATACTTTGGATATGTCATCGGGTGACATGATGCCCTGGAAAAGACAATAATGCTGGGGAAACTGGAAAGCAGTAAGAAATTAGAGAGAGACGGTGCTACTGGTGGACTACTCAAGCAAGGAAGCCACAGCTGCCTCAGGTTTGCAAGACTGAGCAGGACAATCTCTCAGCCATGGAAATGAGACAGTCTCTCATTCAATGTTGACTTGACGAAAACAACAAAAAGGAGGAACATCTATTTTCCTTTTGGCTGATCCACAGATATGACACTGATGTTGCAGAGAAGCCTACCAAAATAAAATCCAGGTCTCCCTTTTATCTTCTGGAAGAACTCCCCATGGGCTTGGGCATGGACGTCCGCTCCGTTCTTGACCAGGAGTTCCACCAAGTAGTAGTTCCGTCTCTCGATGGCAATGTGCAAAGCAGTCTGACCTGAGGAAACAACACAGGCATTGGCAAGAGGGTGATCGGGACCCATGAAAGAACTAACACCCAACTCCCTTTAAGAGGTGAAACAGACTTTTTATGCTGGTTTGTTTCACCCCTAAGTCACCCATTTTGTTCCAGGCCCCGCTCCTCTGAGCCACTACTATCCACTATTATTTTACTCCAAGATCTAGTTGCTGGATTCTCAGTAAGGGTAGAAAGAATACTTGAAAATGCGGAGAAAATGGTCAGAAAACCTTTTTCTCAAGTGTCAGGAAACCATGAACAGGAGACATCTGGAACAGCAAAAATCTTCACAGCTCAATATTCACATATGTTCACACGCTCTTTTTGTGAACAAAAACCCCAAGTATGGATTTTGCTCAGAATGACGCCTGTGCTTTTAATAGTCTTTCAAAAAACAGTTTTTGAAGACTTTCTCTGAGTGGGAAGAAAACAGCTAAATTTACTTGCTGCTCCTTTTGAGAAAGAAATTAGCAAAGAATTTATTCCCTAATTCTCAGGGATGTCTCCAAAGGCCAAAGGCTATCAAAGAATGCGTTGGACAACACTGCCACACAGAGGAGAGCAAACAGAAAAGAAGGGCTGGTTCACATTCCTTTTCTGCATTTGCCATGAATTTTCAAACAGCCTTTCATGATTATTTATTCATTTATGTAGTTTATTCTACATTTTTCTTCCAGCACAAGGAGACCAGCTTGACTACTCTATAGCCAACAGAAAGGAAAGTGTGGGCCAAGAACCAGACAATAATCTCAGCTAATTATTATGAGCCGAAGTACTAAAAAATAGATTTGAGCAGTTGCTACCTTCCTCCCTCCCTCAGGGTCTGGGGGCACCATCTTTTGGCCTCCTGTTACAAACAAGAAATTTAATAATTTTCCCCTCTTTTCTGAATATCCTTCTCCCTTCTCAACCAGGAGGCACTAGTGCTACCCTAAAGTACCAACACTTGAATTTCAAGGGGAATCATAGCAGTATAACTGTGTTGTATCCAAGAACCCCAGAAGTTAGTTCTTACCCTTGTAGTAACTGTCTGTGTATTCAGCATTCACAAAGTCCTTCAGATTGTCTGTCTTCTCGGCGATCTCCAACAAGAGTGGGATGGTGTCATTCCAGCCATTGTGGAGGTTCAGCATTGCTTTCAGCAAGCAAGTTTTCCCAGTATCTGGTTCTGGAAACAGCAAACACAAGTTGACAGAGAAAGCCTAGTTGGTTTCTATGGCCAAGATGGGATTTAAACCCTGTTCTCCAGCGTCATAGTCCGACATTCAAACCACTACTACATGCTGACTACTATGTCTAACACAACTGAACCTAAAAATGCTTAATACATAGTCATGTTAGTCTGGAAAAGCACTCTGCACAGGGATCTTCGGGCATTTTTGAGACTAACTGAAAGAAAGAAGTTGGTAGCATGAACCTTCGTAGACTCGAGTCTACTTTCTCACTTACTGAATACCTGAATGTAAAGCATTTATGTTGTCCCAAGACAGAGCTTGTAAAAGTTCTTTTTCAGACTGCAAGACTGAGGCTTCTGATCTTGGAAGCTAAGGCAAAGTCAAGCCTGGCTAGTACTTGGACAGAAGATCATCAAGGAATATGAGGAGCGATATTTCAGAGGAAGGTGATGGCAAACCTCCTGTGAGTAGTCCTTGTGTACAAAAGCTCCATGAAATTTATGGGGTTGTCATGGATTGACGGGTAACTAAGGCATACACACACAAACCACAAATGTTGGAATCGACAATGGGCCATGCTGACTGAGAGACTGGGAGCTATAGTCTGAGAAAAACGCAGCCTTTCCTGAAAAAGAACTGTTCACTCGGCTCCTCAAGGTACCAACCCCACCTACGTATTCCAACCAGGAGCAGAGAGACCACTTCTTTGCCCTCACTCACCTTTGAATTCGTCGTCTGTCAAAGTTTTCGTCGTCTCCACAAGGTAAATCAAAAGGTCATCCAAGTCGCTCGGATCACCCTGCGCCACCGCATCAAAGACGCGCCTTCGGTTGTAGATCTTGAACGCTTTCTCGGCCCGCACACCAAGGGAAGCCGTGGTCAGGAGCCTGCCAGAGGAAAAGCAGGTTTTGGAGTTACCAAAATACGGGGATGGAAGGTTTGTGCATTGGCTCTCCTCACGACTACGCAGCTTTCTGGTCATAACACCCAAAGTCAGTTTAAGCTGGTATTTAGATTTTATTTGTCCTTTTATTAAATTTATACTAAGCATTTCCTTATTGAATTCATAAGCTTTTCTCCAAGGAGGGATGTGTGTGTGAGCCTTCAAGTCACCTTTCAACCTCGTGAATTTCACAGGATTTTCTTAGGCCAAGCTTACCCTCATTTGAAACAAGATTTGAGTTCAAAATCTTGTTTCACAAAAGTTGAAAGGAAATCTTACATAACAGTAACCTAACATCGGGGGCAATGCTTTCACACAAACACAAACACACACACACACACCCTGGACACGGCCTACTCACTTGGAACAGTAGTTCTCACACTTCCCTCTCTCCAAACTGAGGCTGAACTTAATGATGGGGCTGGAGGCCAGGTGGTCCATCTGGTAGAAGGAGTCCATGGGGGCCATGTCCTTGTCGCCATCCCCGATCCCGAACCGCGCCCGCCTGGCAAAGATGCCGTGCTTCATGGCTCTCATGCTGTGGTTGGGGGTGCCGGCGGCCGAGTCCTCTCCGTCCGTGTGATCGTCCGCCGCGCCTTCCGATTCCTCCAGATCCGAGCTGCCCAGTTTCCTCATTTTGTCCAGGATGCTCGACATGGTGGATAAAGAGAAGTGTCCAAAGACTGAATTATCTTCCTGGCATAAAGAAAAGAAGAAGAAGAAGAAGAAGAAACTGCATTAAGCGATGGAGCAGGCAACCATCACAGAGTCAGAAGGGTCTAAGTCTAACCCACGGCTCAATGCAGGAACTCCAGCTAGAGCAATAATTTCCAAACTTTATTCCTCCAGACGTTTCGGACTCCAGCTTCCAGGCTTCCTGGCTGCTGACCAAGCTGGCTGGGGCTTCTGGGAGGTGAAGTCCAAAAGACTTAGAATCACTGAACTGGAAGAGACCCCAAGAACCATCCAGTCTAACCCCCTTCTGCCATGCAGGAACACGAACCAAAACACCTCCGACAGATGGCCATCCAGCCTCTGTCTAAAAACCTCCAAAGAGGAAGACTACACCAGACTTCGAGGCAGCATATTCCACTGTCAAACAGCTCTGACTGCCAAGATGTTCCGCCTGAGATTTAGGAGGAATCTCTTTTCCTGTAGTCCCTTCCTCAGAAATACTGCCTACGGCGCCCGGGATTCATTGGTAGCCTCCCATCTAAGTACTAACCAGGGCTGACCCTGCTTGGCTTCCAATATCAGAGAGGATCTAATGCCTTTATGGCACATAGGCCCAAACCAGACTTTAAAAGCAACAGGTGCAAAGGTAAAAAGGCAGAACCTACCAACCTTGCAAGAGTCTGTAGCTTCCTGTTTGCAGTTTCTTTTCCGTGAAAGCCTTTCTTGCCTTCTCCAAAGGCGCTGGATCCAAGGCGTCCCTTTGTCGGCGTTGTCTGGAGGTGGGTAGGAATGGGAGTGGGATTTTCCCCCTGGTTTTTTTTTTTTGCTCTCTCCTGGTTTCCTCTGCTTGGAAACTGAATCCGTATAATCACAATTTTGACAGGCAGGCGATGATGCTGAGAGCTATCCGGAGTTGAGTAATAGAATAATGGAGAAAGACGTAAGTGATGGAAACAGGAGGGATGGCTATTCCCTGGAGTCCAGGAAAAAGCTTTTTGCAAACAAATAAGCCAAAAAGAAAAAGAATTATCTTCACCATGTTTGGGGGTTTCACATCCTTTCTTTCTTTCTTTCTTTCTTTCCTTCCTTCTATTTTTTTCTTCCTTCCATTTAGTAGCAGACACTTCAGATTTCCTCTGTCAGGCGAAAAATGCATCTAAATGTTGGCTTCTGGTTCGGAGGCTCAGTTGGTTTAACTGTACGGCATTAATAATAATAATAATAATAATAACAATAATATGATTTATTTCTATACCGCCCTTCCATAGATCAGGGCGGTGTACAGCATATAAAAAACAATAAGACATAAAAACCATTAAAACAAGCCGGTTACAATAAAACAATAAAACAGTAAAATCAGTAAGACAATAAAATCACAATAAAATCACAATTCTCAATACAAGTGCTAGTGCATATGCACTATTATTATTATGGTTATCATTATTATTAGTCCACCGTTTCCCCAGTGTTAAGACTCAAGGCAGCTGACAGAACATTAAAACCAGAACAGATTAAAAACATACCAAAGCATCACTCGATATATACATATAAACTATTTTAAAAAGCAATTAAACCATCTATGGAAATAAAAACGTTTTAAAATTTGTTTAAAGACAGGATATAAAGAGCAACAAAACTACACACCATCAGAAGCTCATTGCAGTGAACTCCTAAAAGCTTGTTGGAATAGAAAAGTTTTCACTTAATGGAGGAAAGATAGTAAGAAAGGAGCCATCCTAGGGAATGGGCTCCAAACTCCAGCAGTCCTAAGCCCAAAGACTCTTGGAGTCCAGGGTTCGAATCCCTGCTCAGCCCTGGAAACCCACTCACAACACGGACCCATTCCTTTTTCAGCCTCAAGGGATGGCAATGGCAAACCACCTCTGAAGAAACCATGCCAAGAAAAACCCTAGAATACGATCACCATAAATCATACTTGACTTGAAGGCACATAACCAGCGTTATCATTTCACCCACCCACCTTTTCAGTTTTTCCACCTTCTGATAAAAGAATATTTGTGTCTCCTAATCATTTATAACCTTGGACAGTTTTCGAAAGTGCCTTCTACAACAAGGCTTATAATTCCTCAGAGACGGTTGGAAAAGGTTGATGAACAGACGTCCAGATTTTTGCCTGGTTTGGCTCATCTCCTCTCACAGAAGCGAAAACAAAAGGGGAGGAAAAACCAGATCTCCCTTTTGGACTCTGATTTCATCTCCGGTATAAGAGCCTGCTTGGGCTGGGATGGCACAACCTCAAAGCTATATAGCCAGGCGTCTGTCAAAAACAGACCATGTGTCTAAAGAGTCCAGATTTTACTTATCTTATGGTCACTAACCCACTCTAAGGGTATTCTGGACACAAAAACTGGATAGATAGAGGGAAGACAATTTTGATCCCCTTCTTCATAGCGATCTTGACAGACCCTGCGACCCATTCTCCCCTACCACCAATTGGCCTCTGAGGCTAAGGCTTCGCAAAACAGGTGTACGACACGGCAAAGAAATAGGCAAAACACACACACAACAGACAAGATGCAACCACAGCAGCAGCAAATCAGTATTTTATTATTTCAATTGCACTGAGGCATCTGCAGCCACTCCCAAGGGAAATCAGATGTTTGTCCCATCATCTTTTTGGTCACGTCCTAAAGAAATTGTTATGATTTTGGTCTATGGTCCACAGAATCATCGAGATTAGTATGGTCCTTTTTCTAAAACCCAGCTTTTAAATAATAATAAATTATAATTATTTTGGTACTGAACGTTGCTCAAATCCTCAGGTCCAGAGGGGTCAAAGACTAGGTATGGGGTGTTGGTCAGTATAGGGTGAGCTCCACGCATCTCATATCTGGCATATTTCATCCTCACAAAAAAGACACCAAACTGGAGCCGGCTCCAAAAAACTGATGGTTCTAATTGGCAAAAGGATAAAAGACTAAAGAAAAAGCAAAGGTTGCTCTCTTAATTTACACAGATTCAGTCCACCCTGATATAACATTCCTATACAGCTGAAGCTAAAGGAAACTGCCCTAGAGTCAAAAGAACAAGTCAGCAGATTTATGGAATTTGTCCACTCTTGGATTACAGGCGTACTTCAGTCAATGGGTTCCTGAGCACGGCTTCTTTCCAAAGAAAATGTGGTACCAGAGGCAGAAATAACATGGAAAGAATATGAACAGGCTCCTCCGCTACGAAATCAACCTATTTCAGCAAACCCAAAAGTAATAACGTCAAATGTGAAATGAAACGACTAGTTCAGCCTTGCACACGCCGACCAAAAAAACGTTTGGAACGTTCTTCCAAAATCCATCCAGGGATGCCTTTTTTCTTTCTTTCAACGGCTTCCACTTTTGGATGATTTCCATTTTAGTGGCCAGACGTATAGATCTCTGGCTTTGTAACATGCCGGGGAGAGCTAGGGAGGAAGGCTTATTATATGCTCTTTCATTTTGCTGTTCACATATTCTCAGGAAGGGATTCTGGAAGGAGCTGTTGCTTACCTTGCCTATTGTAGGCAGGCACACACAGAGACAGTAGGATCAGCTACAGGAGAATCCTGCTCTTTCCCTGCAAAAGCTTTGCTTATTGCATTGCTTACTGCAGGGGTGCTGCTGCAACTCTTACAAGTCTCCAGCTCTGTTTCACAATCCTCCCAATGCTGACCTTGCTAAAAACATCCAGCTAGGCAGAGGTCAAGGGGAAAAAGGGGAGCAAAGGATATAAAAAGGAGCTCCAGTATCAGAGGCTTTGACAAGAAATGCCTGTATGACGACAGGTAAGTGCCATCTGGGATGGAAGGAGAGAGACAATGGGGGTCCCTTTTATAACAGAGATGTGGAATTCACTGAGAATAAACATTAGATGGGGAAGGGCCGTGAGAAATGATCCTTTCTTTCACTCCATACTTTCGGGAGTCCTACGCTCTGGTTAAAGGACCCTTGGAGGCAGCTGGGCTTAAATGGGGAACATCAGAAGGAATCCTTCCTCTTGGGCCCATTCCTCCTTTTTAGACCCCAAGCCAAAGGGAGGCAAGTGGCCTCTGGAGTCCCGAGTCTCCAATGACCAAGGCCTATGTTACAAAACTCCTCAGGAGTATGTTAGCAACGCACATGTCTGACCTTCATCCTCCGTTTTTGAGGATGTGGCAGGGAGGAATGATTAAAAACTTCCCTTCTTATACAGCAAGGTCAAGGGTCTCTCCTACCTGCCTTTCCTCTGACCTGCGTCTCAAAGCGTGAAGTTCCCTGGGGTCTCTGCTCATGGCACGTTCTCGTTGCAAACAAAAGGTGGAAAGTGCTGTAGTCCCGAGCCGCGCGTGACCTCACTTCCTGTGCATCACGGACAGGGCGGCACCCACGGCCGCGTCCACATCCTTTCCGTAGACGATGGGAAACGGGTAGGCCTTCTCCACTTCTTGGCGCATCACCTCGTTCTTGTAAAGCCCGCTCCCACCGGCCAATATCCGCGTCACCCCGGCGTCCTTCAGGCGCTCCGAAGACAGCATGGAGTGGAGGTTCTGGACCACGCCGCGGCACAAGGCCCTGGTGACGTGGCCCAAGGAGAGGTCGGAGGCCGCGATCCCCGTCACCGAGGCCAACTTCTCAGGGGTGTGCCGTTCTCCAAAGACCGTGGGGCAAATGGCGAGGCCCGTGTCGGTTTGGGCCAAACCAGCCTGGATCATTTGTGGATAGAGATCTGATTCCGAGACTTCAATCCCTGTTGGGAAAGAAAGAAATGGTGAAAGGGAGCCAGCACTAATAAGACCTTGTCACCGGAATGTGGAAACAAGGAGCCGCAAGTAACCATGAGACCCACAAGAAATCTAAGTTGCTGGCAAAGGGAAGCCATTTTAAAGATGCCCCCTTCTCAATTCTCTCACCGCGTCCCATTCGTGATGCTCCCACTCTTTACATTTGCTTTGTCACAAAACAGAGGACATTGGGGTGGGACCGGAGCCTCAATACACTTCTGTTTCCCCCCCTACCACTCTTCTTTGTGGATTTAGGCTCCAGAAAAATCCTTTTTTCAGAAATGAAACATGTTTGTCACTCTGTGTAAGCTGCCGATCGGCTGCCATCTCTAGCCTTTTAACCGAGTGTCTTAATGATGCTTTAATTGATGATTTTAGTTACTTCCCCCTCCCCGCTCAGTTTCCATTTTCTCCGGATTCCAAGCCCTTAATGGTTTGAGTGCTTCTGAGTCATTTATTCAGCCGTTCCCCCACCCTCTGCCCCTCACCCCACGGTTAATAATCTCTCCATCGCCAGCTGCACATACCGAGGAAGGGTCTCTGAACAGCCTCCCTTCCTTCCCAGCCATTTTCTATACAGATGAGGCTGTCCCCTATAGACCCCTGAGTGACTGTGAGGCCCAATAGGTCAAATCATGGAAGAATAGGTCCAAAACACACTGCAGAAATAATCCAGTTTGAGACTGCTTTAACTGCGAGGGAATCCTGGGCACTGTAGTTTATTGTGACACCAGAGCTCTCTGACAGAGAAGGCTAAAGGTCTCACAAAACTACAACTTCCCTGAGCCAGGGGAGTTAAAGCGGTCTCAAACTGGCTTATTTCTGCAGTGTGTTTTGGACCACAGAATCTCAATGTCTGAAGGGACCACAAAGGCCATCCATCCCAAGCCCCTGCCATACAGAAATACACAACTGGCACACTCCTGGAAAGAATAGTTTAGGCATAACTTACATTAAGACTGTACTCTAATAAGGAATGACTTTCCATGATGGAACAAACCAGGTTTCAAGTTAAAGGTTGAGTCTTCCTTATTCAAAATGCTTGGGACCAAAAGCGTTTCAGACTTTGGGATATTTGCATCTAAATAATGGGATATCTTGGGACCCATGTCTGAACATGAAATTCATTTTTGTTTGGCACACACCATATATACACAGAGCCTGAAGATAATTATATACAGAATATTTTAAATACTTTTGGGCCTGAAACAAAGTTTGTGTACACTGAACCATCAAAAAGGAAAGGTGTCACTCTCTCAGCCACCCATGTGGACAACTTTGGAGTATTTCAGATTTCGGCATGTCAGATAACGGAGACTCAAACTGTATTTTTATAGTTATAGGGTATGAGAGGCTTCACTACTTATGTGCGTTTTGTATCCACAGGTCAAACGGCTTGTAGCATTGTGATGAGTTTTAAATAAAAAGAGCTAAAAAGTAACCAGCAAAACAGATAAGCGGGCGTAATAATGTGGACTTATCCTCGCAGATGTCACTAACAGGACAGCATCCCCAGATGTGAGTAAGATGTCTATCAGACCGCAACAATTACTTTTAAAAACGAAGTTTACACACTCTGCAGGAAAACCTGCCCCCAATTCTTATGATGAGAAGCACTTCACATTTCAGAAATATTTTTACCCAGCTCTGCCATCCATCGAAGCAGCATGTTCACAAACGTCGCCATCACGTTCCCACCGTTCAAGGAGGCAGCCACTGCCAGGTAGCGATTGTCGAAATACGGATAGTAGGCCACAGGGGAATGAGGGTCTGGAGACTCTCCGGGCTGGAAGCCGCGGGGCATGGAGATGGTGAGCTGCGCAGACGTCCCAATGTTGAGCACTAGGAAGAAGAGAAAGGTGGCACATTTTCTGACCTTTCCCTCCAGAACAAATCTCACCCACCACAAATCAGAAACACCCAGATTTAAAAGCTGCTTAAGGCTTAAAGTCATAAAAAGAAATCCCTAGAACACAGAAGACCTGATGGCTTTCTTCCTCATCACTCTTTGCAGTGAAACCGCCACTACAGCCAAGGGCCTTCTTGAAAGCTACAGAAAAGGGATTCCACTTAAACGTTACGAGGAACATCTTGACAGCAAGAGCTGTTCGACAGCGGGAGACGCTCCCTTGGAGAGTGGTGGGGTCTTCTTTTTTAGAGGTCACTAAACAGAGGTTGGGGATACTTTGATTGAGAGTTCCTGCATGGCAAGGGGTTGGACTGGATGTCCCTTGTGGTCTCTTCCAACTCTACGATTCTATGAAAGGCCTTTTGAATATCAGGCACCACCTTCTTAAAAGAAATACGGCGTTCTCCTAATGTAACCCTGGATAAGTCACCTCAAAATGGGAAGGAGAGAAGGAAAGGAAAGGATTAAGGGAAGGACAGTGTAGGAGAGTAGGAAAGGCTAGAACATTCCAGGTACAAACTAGGGGTTCCACCTGCCTTTGTTTCACATACCTGCATCTGCATTTTCTGTCATGCAAGAGTACACTGAGCACTGGAAATCTCCCAGGGCGGCTCCAACCTCAGTGCCCTTGGGTATCCCATGCCACGGGTAGACGGTTTCCCCGGCGCTCTCTCCTGGCTGGACCACTTCGGGAAGCAAATGGACAGGGAAACGTGATCCTTGGAGGCTAAAACCAGGAGGTAGAGACCAAAGATGATTAGTCCACACCAGAAGACAAAGGATCAGGTGCCATGGATGGGGGAAGACACACCTCAAGCTAATAAGAGACATGCAAGTTATGGGTCCATCCAGCTGGCACTCAAGGCACAGGGGCATGCCAGGCGATTAAAATTAGAGACTCCAACCACTGACTCTCCCAAAACTGGATCTTTTAAAAAGCAGTAACAAAGGATACCCTAATCACAGCCTATCCATAGTAAGTTGCTTTGTCTCTTCTCCTTGGGCTTTCCCCAACTATTTGAGCACTGCATCAACTACAGAGAAGACCCAACACCTGGGACCATCTCACCACTTCGAGACATTATTCTAGCCACACTGACCTCCAAACTTTTAACTGCAAAAAGACTTTTTTTTGTTAAAATATAGAGAGTTTAAGATTTAAACTTTTCGATTGCGTTGAGCAGTCAGAATAGCACCGTCGGAGAACTACAAGCGGCTGCTGCGCTGAAATCACGGCTCATGTCTACGAAAGCTCGTGCCACCAGATTCTTTCTTTCCGTTCGTCTCAAAGGTGCTACGAGATCCCTTTGCAGTCTGACTTTTCCAGACTAACATGTCCCTGCCTTTGAATTCTCTGAATTCTTTCCCACGTGTTAGTAGTTGCTCGTAAAGTTAAAGTCACACTTACACACTTGCAGTTAGAAGTGACAAAACCCTGCAATAAAAGCACTCCTAAACAACGTGTCTTGCCAAACCAGGTTAGCAGTTAATACCACGAGAGATGAAACATGCGTTAAGTTTTCTGCCAACCTTGAACAGGCCTAAGAAGCGGTTTAAGCTTCCTTGCCAGTTAATGGGGAATGGGGAATCTTCCCAGCTGTGGAGTCCTGGTCTACTGAGATCCCTCAGACTCCCAAATTCCTGTAAAGAATAAGCCAGGATGCTTCAAAAGGACACCAGACGTGGCTTTTACGTCTCTAACATCAATTTATTTTTCTTTCTTCAATATGATTTTTAACACATTTGCCTGATGACGAAGACAGTGGAGTTTTGAAACCTTGTCTCACGCATTTTGTATATATGGCTGCCCCAATAAAGGTCTCTCTGCCGGGCATGAGGCTGGGAAAGGTTCCGACTTTTCTAGAATGTATGCCACCGGCAGGTCTATTTTATTTTATTTTACGTACGGTGCTGTGTAAACCTACAGTGCCTTATAAACAAAGGTTAATAATAGTAAGAAAGGTTAATAATTACATGTCAGTATTCCAGCTGTTACTGGTGGTGCTGAAGTATCCCCAGCTTGCTGCATTCTGGATGGACATCCGTGGTTTCTCCCGTCCGCACAACATGGTAACAACATAGTCATGGATGGTTCCGGCAGCATCGTAAGGCTTCAGGAAATCTGGGCTATCCACCAGAAACAAAAGTCGATTACAGTTGGTATGTCTATTATGTCCAAACCCAGGCATATCTTTTTCACTAGTGACAATTAACAAAACGTAGAGACTGGGGGAGCTTTGTGAGACTCGAGGGTTCGAGAGACTGCAATAAGCTCACCCAACTTTAGGCCAAGACCCACGTCTTACTTCCTTTCCAACTTTCTGCTCCCTCCTTGGAGTTTTTCAAAGACCGTGACTGCATCTGCACTGCAGAAATGGGGCAGTCTGACACCACTTTAACTGCATGGTTTAATGCTACGGGGCTCTGGGATTTGTAGTTTGCTGTGGCGCCAGAACTATCTGACAGAGAAGGCTAAAATATCTCACAAAACTTAAAAAATCCCGGGATTCCACAGCATTGAGCCATGGCCAGAAAAACACACTATTTTCTAAAAAGAGAACATGACCACGCAGAATCAAGGAGTAGTACCTGTTCCTTAAGTACCAATAGATTGTGGCACAGCCGTACCCCGTGGCCACGCTGAGGTGCGATTTCGGCTGAGGAAGCGAGGCCAGAAAGCGGCTGCCGCAGCGTCCGTCTTGCCACGTAACCAGGCGGCTGACCTCCTCGGGCTCAAAGGTCCATCCGTCTCCACTCTCTAGCCACTTGCAACCTACAACGAGAAAACCGGTAAGTAAAGGGGGAGGCGTTTCTCAGCAAACCCCTCACAAGTTGGCAACTTTACGCATCCAGTGCCCCATCCCAAAAGCTCATTACAGGCATCCCATCGCTTCCAGTTTTATAACTAATCCATTTTTGGCCACCTGTTTTTCAAGGTTTGGGGGGTATCTGGAGGTTATGAGAGGACACAGTGTGTGTGTGTGTGTGAAAAGTCATCCCAAAAGTCACCTTGGAGAAAGATGGATATAAATCAAATAATTAAAACTTTTAAAATGGCATCTAGAGGCTGTGCTGGGTCCGCAGGGAACCACATTTTGGGGCTCTAAGGGTCTAATTTAGACCAGGTTTTGCTTGTCCCTGGTGTAAATGGTTAGACTGGGTTAGTGTTAGACGAGAACTTTGGAGAGCTAGGTTCCTCAGATAGCAATGAAACTCTCCCCAAGAGAAGGAAAAACCACAGCTCCCGCCTTCTGTACCATTGCATCAGCCTGCCATTTGGGAAATGACCAGCTCTTAAAATGCCATTAACACAGGGGGGAAAAAAATAAAGAAAGAGGAGATTCAAAATACACAAAAGTTGTTCAGTTTTTTTATATTAAAAAGCTTAATTTCTTCTCCCTTCCCCTCTCCGCTGCTTTCAAATGCATTTCCCCCTGATTTTTCATGCGATTTCTCTCTCCCCGAACATGGAAACTGACTTTGAAGAAACATTAATGGCCAAAAAAACCCAAAAGAGAAAAAAACCAACACAAATACGTAACAATCTTCATTTGCAGCAAGGAGCATGTGGTTTCTTCTTTTGGCTCCTCCGCTCAGGAGGAGGAAGAGAGAGGATAAGGCATCCGTTTTAACATTTGGACAGATACTAAACTGCAAAGGTCCCGAAGAGGGGAAAAACATGGCAAGGTAAATAAAATAAAATATAAAATAAAAACAAGCCCTTCCTCTTGAAAACAGGCAGACACAATGGCCTCTCGGGGTTATTTTTACTTCATTTTAACAGCGCTCATGGAAAAAGCAGGAAAACAAAGCCACAGACTGATCAATCGATTGAAAACTCCCAGCTTCTTTTTCTTAATGTCTCAAAAGGAAGGCTCAGGAGGCCATTCAGGGCAGCTCATCTTGGACAGGAAAGAATAAAGGCTTCCAGGGTTTTAGCCCAAAAGCTAAAATCTGGAAACGTTGCTTTCAAGATGAAGGAGTATCATGACAAGGCAGACAGAAGCTATCCATAACTAAGTAGGAATAGTATACCTTTCAACAGCCTTGATTTGCCAAGGAAGGCTGTTTTAGCTATTGGCTAAAGTGGTACTTTCTTTGCTTTTATTTAAAAACTGGCCAATTACATGAGCCAAACTCCATGCGAGAAACGAATTAATAGCTACCAACGAGGCACAGGGGTTTGAGTTTTATTATTGTGGGTTTTTCAGGCTACATGGCCGTGTTCTAGAAGAGTTTATTCTCTGAAGATGCCAGCCATCGACGCTGGCAAAACATCAGGACTAAACTCTAATGGAAACCTAAAATGTGATGTTGTGCTTTCAAATTAAGCCACATAGATTTAGGGGGGAAGGAAAGATATACATTTGTGGCTGTTTTCAGTTCATACCTCGACCTGTTTTCCAGAAGACCACTCCGTGCATTTGTCCAGAGATGCCAATGCGGCAAACTTTTTCAAGCGATCGCGGGGGAAGATTTGCAAGGCAGGCGTTCAATGCAGCAATGATTTTGTGGACATCTTGCTCGTCCCTCTGCAATGACCAAAGAGGGAAAGAAAAAGTAAGCCCCCAGACACACTGCAGGAAGAATCCAGCTTGAGACCGTGTTAACTGCCTCGGCTCAATTCTAGGGAACCCTGGGAATTGTAGTTTATTGCGACACCAAGGCTCTCTGACAGAGGAGGCTCAATGTCTCACAAAAGGACACTTCCCAAAATTCCCCAGCATTGAGACAGGGCAGTTAAAGCGGTCTCAAACTGGATTATTACTGCAATGTGTTTTTGGACCTAAGTGAGAAGAGAAGAGAAAAGCTAGACGTTTCTGCACTTTCTTTAATTACACTCATTCCTCCGTGTTTGGGGCTTTGATATTTGCGGCTTTGATTATTCACGGATTTGATGAATATGTTCTCTCTAGGGATATCCAGGCCCTCCAGTGCAACTCTATGGTCAACTTTAACTAAAAGTCGCCCTGAAAGACCTAGAGATTCCTAGAGAGAAGACTCCACCAGGTCTTTGTAGCTCCTCCGGCGCAGTTCTATGGTCAGTATCTGTCGGACTTTGACCACAGAGTTGCATGGGAGGACCTAGAGATTGCTAGAGAGGTGTCCCCTTAGGTTAAAAAAAACATGTTGTTCTTGTTATTTGCAGTTTTTCCATACTCGTGGGAGTCTTGTGCCCCTAACCCTAGCGAATATGGAGGGACAAGTGTACTTCTAAAAATTAACTCTCCAAAGCTCTGCCTAAAAGCAAGATCTTCGCGCAGCAGTCCTCTCCCATTCTTGTTCCGCAGCAACTAAATGTTCAAGGATAGACTGCTTCCACGCCTTGAGGTTCGATCCACCCAAACAAATGGGCAGATCCTCATCATTTGACCCTTACCTGCAGCCCAGCGGTGCCATGAGTCTCCACTTGCGCCCGAGTGGCCTCGGTGCAGCTTGCGACCACAGTTGGCCCTCGGTCCGTTTCTTCCACCAAGACAGCCTTCACCGACGTGGTGCCCATGTCGATTCCCAAGACGCAGAGAGAGTCGGCGGGTGGCACGGCGGATTTTGAACCCGGGTCCTCAAACTCTGGTGGTGTCTGCATTATCTGTAAGGAGAGAACAAGGATGACATTAATGCACTTCACTTAAAACTTGGCTGGGAGCATGGAAAAATCTGCATATAAAAGCGGCAACCATAAAGCAACGCTCTCCTTTGAGGGCAATTCTCTACTGACTAGTAACTAAGGCTCAAAACAAATTAAAAATTACTTAATCCAATAAATAAATATCACGGAAGCCTTCGACTTCTCAAGAATATCGATGCCTTTCTATCTACATTATATTCTACATTTATTCTATCTTCTATTCTATTTCATTATTATTATTATTATTATTTTATTTCTCCGGCACCAATATAAATAAATAAATAAAAATAAACATAAAATCTAAATTATATATTTATATAAATTATATATTGATATAAATAAATAAATAAATAAAAATATTTACTTAAATAAAGCCTTGCAGCCTTGCTTTTCCCCTGAGGTGAAAACAAGTCAATACAAGACTGTAACAATAAAATGGAAACAAATTTTATATATATATAATTTAGATATATATTAAATATATATATATATATATATATATAGTTTAAATATATTATGTTTAAGTATATACATATTTAAATATATATATATAAAATATATATATTATATATATTTAAATATATATATATATATACGTTTTAAATATATATATATATATTTAATATACATACATATATATATATATACTTTATAAATTTAAACACTATTTATATATATATTACTTAAAAACCTAAATAAACATAAACAGAAAAGAACTCCAAACAGACCCAGACCTGAGGGTTTTTTTTATTTTATTTTTAAACAATAATAAATCTCCCAGCCCTCAAAAACTGAGAGTGTTTTGGTTTTTTAGAAAAAGGCTAAAGAGTAACAATGTGAGGAAATGAAAGCAATTCTCAAAAAATACTGAATTTTGTCACAAGAGTTTGTATTATTTACTACTAGGCCCCACTCTGAGCGCCACACCCAAGATGGCGGCTCCGTCCTCCCGCCCCCACAATGGAGGACTACGGCTCGACGAAGGCAAGCGGAGGCCTAGCGTGGCCGCCATCTTGGGTGTGTCGCCGCCGAGTTGTGAGGGCCACACTTTTTGCCCTTTTCCGTCGAAATTTGCCGGCTCTGTGTTCAAATTACACATTAACTAAAGAAGATTAAAAGAACGGGAGGCGTGCTTCTTCAAAAGGAGGCGGAGAAAAGGAAAAATTACCTCAGAAACTCCTGCCACGCCCAAGATGGCCTCCCTGGGAAGCACGGCGCCGTCGCCGGGAGCCTAAAACGAGGAAGGAACGACGTTGGAACGGAAGGAACGTCGTTACTTCGTTCTCCTTCAGCTCCAGGGACTTCTATTCCCCCACAAAACGTCGAGGTAGGGCGGTTTAGACCGAAAAAACTCCAACTCCCAGCGTGCACTGCGGCACCAAGGCTCAGGTTTTGGCGCTCGGGCTGCCGCGGGGCATGATGGGGCTCGTAGTTTCCTTAGGGTTCCCTTTTTTTTTCAAATGTAGGATTTAGTGATATCGAAATATAGGAGTGTGGAGGAAGGCATATACTTAAAATAACCTCAAAAATAGTAAAGTTGGAGTGCTGGAGTTTTAGAAATGCCAGCTATGAGAATATAAAAACCATATATATATATATATATATATATAAAATATTCTATCTTATAATATAAATATATATTATTTATGTTTCATGCACATTATATATATTATATATAATATATTTAATATATATATGTGTGTGTATATGTAATACAATATAAATATTAATAACTAATATATATATAAATAGATATATAATTTATATTATATATACATATATTAGTTATTAATATTTATATTATATATATATATATATACACCCACATACATATATATTAAATATATTATATATAATATATATAATATATATTATGTATATACATTAATATATATATATATATATATATATAAATATAAATTATATATATATATAAAATCTCTATTTCTAAAGAATATACATATAATAATAATAACAAATAACAATAAAATGTATTTATATCCCGCCCCTGTACAAGATGCAATCGGGGTGGCTTATAAAGATTTTTTTTAAAAATGTGTGTGTGTGTGTGTATATAAGTTTTTATTTTACATTTATAGTTTTTTATATTACAGTATATATATGTATATCTACATTTCTCTATATATAGTTTTTATTTTATATTTATATTTTATATATTACAATATATCTATATTTCTATATATTTTATATATTTATATATATTATTATTTCTTAATATATTACACACACACACATATATAATTTATTTCTATATATATTAATTACTTATTTCTATATATATATATATATTCTCTCTCTCCCCAATATCTATATAATGGCCCTGCGAGGCAGACCTCTTAAGTGGCCAAGCAGCTCTCTGAGCTGGGATTTGAACTCGGTCCTCTGTGCTTTCAGCTCCAAGATAAAATCTCAACCCTGCATTGTCTTTTGTCTTATCCCCAGCCTCCTTCCTTCCCTCTAGCAAACCAAGACTTCCTCTTTCCTTGCTTTTAATCCTTTGCGTTCTTCCTTTTATAGCTGTCAGCTGTTGGGCACCATGGGGAGCAGAGCCGGCCTTTTCCTCCTCCGTCTGCTGGGACTTCTTTCTCTTGCATCGCTACATCTCTCCGGTAAGTCCCCCAGAATTCCCTAGTCTCAAAAAAGTTTAATTTTCTGCAGTTTTGGACCAATCTTGGCTGCAAAAGTCGTATAGTCTAACCTTCCCTTGCCAAGCGGGGGTACAGTAATCCCCTTCTGGGGTTTACATTATTTTCATTTCTTGACATATCTTGGAGCAAAGACTCATAGGTTTGCAACCCACAACTATATTCAGAGATACACAACCAAAGCATTATCAAAAAGATGGGCATCCAGCCTCTGTTTAAAGACTTCCGAAGACGGAGAACCCTCCAAAGCAGTCTGTTCTTACGGTTAAGAAGGCCTTCCGAACTTTTCGGTGGGATCTCTTTTCTCAGAATTGGGATCCAAAGTCCGTCTCCTTGCTTCCAAACGCCTTTCTGTGTCCTGCCCCGCCCCTGCTTTCAAAGTTTCAAAATGTCGAAACGATTCGACGCAGGCTCGGACGGCTGAGCGTCTTGCGACCTCTTAAATGATTAACAAGTTTTATCCGAATGTCAACTTTGACTCCTTTTGTTGTTCTTTTCTTTTGGAGGAGCCACGATCCTCGACGTCCCCGGAGAGGTTTCGCTAGAAAACGGCAGTTCGAAGAACATCACGCTGACTTTAAGGTGAGCTTTATAAGCACCGGCTTCCAGGGTTGTCAACCTTTGCTCTCCGAGTAAATATAACCGGCGGGGAAAACAAGCCGCTATAAACGCAAGAGAGTGTGTGTCGCACACTGTTTGCTCAATGACATCCTTTTTCGGGATGCAGCGTTAAAGATACTGTACCTTTAATCCCTTCTGTCCTAATGGCTGCTCCTGTTCTCTCTTTCTCAGTCCTCCCTTCGATGAGACACTGGAGATCACATTTAACGTGACCTATTCATCCAAGGAGAACCGCACCATCGTTGAGCTGCCCAAGGAGGTAAGTTATGAAACGGACATCAAGCTTTTGCAACAGTGTTGGAGGGAGCGACGACGGGATTTCAGCTTGTTATCCCTCCGCTGTCTATATCAAATGTGAGGGTTCCACCTTTTGTACACAACAAGTGTAAGGTTTTCCACTCGAGACAATCGCACCAGTGCCACCGACTGTGAAGGTTCCTCTCAGGAACATGCCTTGCATGCAGAAGGACCCAAATTCAATCCCTGGTATTTCCAGTCCGTGGAGATAACAAATAACGCCTTCTCTGCCTTAAAAGACCCTGGCGGTCTGCATTGGGCAACACCAGCTCCGAAGGACACTGAGTTATGAATTCAATATAAGGCAGATTCTTCCGTTTGCGTTTCAGAAAGTCCCGGGGATACTTTAGATAAGACTTTGTAGGGCTGGGGGAACTCTTGCTGGAGAGCCTTGGCTCAAAATCACAAATACTAGAGTCTTTCTTTGCTATAGCTCAATGGAAGAGTGTGTGCTCTCCATTAAGAAGGACCCAGGTTCAATTCTTGGTATCTCCGGTTCAAAGGAGAGATGGGGAAAGAGCCTTCTCTGCAAACACTGAACTGGGTGGACTGGATAAACGGGACTGTCTTCTGTGCCTCGAGCTGCTTCTCCCTTTCAGTCCCTCTTGTGTCTTTCAGGTGATCGTAGCAGCAGGCTTGAAGGAGACCCACTTCCAAGCGAGAGCAAAAGATGTCGGACAGGTGACGGTGTACCTTCATAGCAATGCCTCCAACGAAACAAGGTAAGCGGCCGCTAAACAAGGCTGAGTTGTAGTCAAACAACGTTTGGAGGAACCGACTTCGCCTGCTTCAGAACCATTCAAAAGCTTTCCTCGCGAAATTGCTCCCGCTTGCCATTACTATTACTAGCATTAAATAGTACTAATAATACTAATAACAACAATTGAATTTGAGTTGAACTCATCCACAATTAAAAGGCCAACCAAAACCAATGGGAAGGTAGACTAAAATATCAGGTCAGCACCACATGCCAAAACCTCTGGCTGTTCAGTCTGCAGCAATAAAAGCAAAGGAGGAAAGCAGGAGAGAAAATGGGAGAGCAAAGGATTAATTGGGACTGTCCTTGCCAAACTAGAACACTTAAAGGGTATGGATTTCCTTAGCACATTTCCTATCCAGTTTTACAGCTGTGATCATAAGGCCCAGGAACTTGACACTCCTCGACTATGGAGGACCATTTCTCTGGTAATCTGATGCCATTCCCTTTTTTTGCAGGCCAAGAATCCGGTTCCTTGTCCTCCACAGCAACGCAGTGAGGATCCTGGACCAGGTGATCGGGTGGATCTATTTTCTGGCCTGGTCGATCTCCTTCTACCCTCAGGTGTTTGAGAACTGGAAGCGGAAAAGGTAAGGGAGGCAAGCCGCCGATGGCTGCTCTGTCGTAAGGGATGCTCAGAATGGGGAATCTTCTCAGGAGAAAACGGAAGACCAAACTGGAATGCCAACAAGTAGATTTTGGACAATAGGCCAAGCGCACAAATCCTCAAGTTATGTTTTCTCAGTGACATCAAGCTAGGTAGTTTGAAACCATAAACAAACAAATATCGCTTTACCATTTGACAAAACCATCTCTTCAGAGGTCTATGGTGTGACCAAGGAGGAACCTGTTTCCCATAGATTTACATGTTAACACACCCACCTTGTGGGTTTTTCTCTTCCCCAGCGTCGTGGGACTCAGTTTTGACTTCATTGCGTTGAACTTGACCGGCTTCATTGCCTACAGCGTCTTCAACGTTGGACTCTTCTGGATTCGCCCTGTGAAGGTAAGGCAATGCTTCCGTTTCCTACTTTCTAGACGTCCCTTCTGACACCATGGCAGTAAGGGATTTGTGGAGTTGTATCATTTCCAGACGGACTCTAGAACCCATCTATTTGGTCCACATAAAAGGTACTAACTCTGACCCCTCTCTCCACTGGCTTCTGTCTCTTCCTACCCAGGAGCAGTTCCTGCAGCGGTATCCCAATGGAGTGAATCCGGTGGACAGCAACGATGTCTTCTTCAGCCTCCACGCAGTTGCCGTGACCCTCCTCATCATCCTGCAGTGCCTTCTCTATGAGGTGGCTAAACCACAGACGTGTTCTGATCTATTTTACATCTCCTTCCCCCCCCCCCCAATTCAAGATTCTAATCCTGTATCCAGGACCCCAAACCCTTTAGCTTCTTGCAAGGGCACAGTAGGAACATGGCGGTGAGAAATGGTTGACTGAGTCAGTCTCGAGCCTGTTTATTGCTGGCGCCCTGTTTCCACGGTTGATCCAGAGAATCCCAAGAGTCCAGGCGTCCCAAATTCCTCCCCTCTCAGAGCACTGGAAAGCAGGCTTGCATTCTCCCTCAGTGGGTACCAAGGGCAACGTCTCACACGTTTCTTCCTTGTGTTCTCTGCAGAAAGGGAGCCAAAAGGTCTCTCGGGTCGCCATTGGGTTGCTGGTGGTCGGCTGGATTTTCATCTTCACCACCTTGTTTGTGGCCGCCGCCGGAGTCATCACCTGGCTTCAGTTCTTGTTTTATTTTTCCTACATAAAGCTGGCTGTCACTCTCATCAAATACTTCCCACAGGTAAGCAGAATGGGCTTCCCTGTCTTGTCTTGCGATGTTCTCTTCTCCATGCTAGACAGACCCAGCTCTCTCTACCGTTCTTTGTAGGCCTTGGGGCCCTGTGTATTGCAGGGGTAGTAAGCAGGAGCCAAGGGCCAAATGATTTCCCCTAGCCCTCAAAGGTAAGCCCAGATACCACCATTTCCCTCCGCAGTCCCTCTCAAAATGACTGCCATATCACTTGCAGTCACCATTTTGATATAGCAGAGGAAAAAGGAGGCATTTGGAGATTAGTGTGGGGTTATTTAGGGGGGTTGAGAGGACCGGTGTGGCCACAAAAGTACAAGGGGGGGGGGGAGACACAGGGGAACCAGACCATAAGAAATTCAGAGACCAGACTTACTTTTGGGACCCTGAACTACCATTCGTCCACACATTTTTCTCTAAGGCCTACCTGAACTTTCGCCGGAAAAGTACCGAAGGCTGGAGCATTGGCAACGTCCTGTTGGACTTTGTGGGCGGCAGCTTCAGCTTGCTTCAGATGTTCCTACAGTCCTATAACAACGGTAAGTGTCCCTCGTTGGATCGGACCCCAAGGCTTTGGGAAAGTGACCTTTTACATTACGACTTCCAGAATCCCTCAGCCAGCCTGAATACCTTATTTTTCTTCTGCAGTCGTTCTCAGAATGGCAACAGGAGGGGATGCAATGTCTCTTCCAATTGCCATTTTAAAAGTACTGCAAAGGAAAACTGAGGCATTTGGCGTGGGGAACACTTTCCCTATGGTTTTGGGGTGAAATTTGCCCCTAGATTGTGCCAAAAACACAATTTCTAAGAATTGAGGAGTTTGTGGATTTGGGGGGTGGCTTTAAGAGCCAATAAAGTGAATCTCAGCAGCCCAGATCCTGCATTTTCCTTACACCGGGTTAGGATGTTGCTCTGAGACATGGAAGACCCAGGTTCTGGTCTTCTGAAAGGCGACCTGAAGCCAGCGAGAGAAAACCCATTTTCTGTCGTATCTCTCCTTTTCAGATGCGTGGAAACTGATCTTTGGGGACCCCACCAAGTTTGGTCTCGGCCTCTTCTCCATCTTCTTTGACATCGTCTTCATCATCCAGCACTACTGCTTGTATCGCTCTGGGGAGTACCAGCCTTTTGAGTAAACATCTCCCGCGACGGATGGCTCCACCATCCGAATTTGCCAGCAAGTGTCAGCTGCCACAGACACTGAGACTTGCAGAAAGACAAGTGACTCTGGTTTCCATCTGAGGAAGGCAGCCCTCCTCAGCGTAATTACCTTCTGGTGCCTTAGTCTGTTCCCAAGCCATAGATTTTCGCTAAGCCAGCCTCTCCAAGGAAGACGTTGAAAAGGCCAACCTCTTTGCTGTCTCGTTGTCTTTTAGGAAAAAAATATCTGAATTCACTTTACTGCCCAAAAAGTTACTGTCTTCAAAGAAGGCGGACAGGAAGACGACTTCCATCCAACAGATCTGTGCCCTGCTGCAAACGGTGCCACTTTGGATTGGGCACTACCAGCCTTTCCCTCTTGTGGCAAAAAGCACAGAGAGATCGCTGAACCAAACCTGACAATCCTTTCTTTCATGGAGGCATTGCGTTTGCACTAAGGAACTGTTGGAACTGGGCTATGCGAAACCTGTTAAAGCTGGGATTGAAGCACCTTCGGGTTGGGTGTCAGTTTGAATTAAATCTTTGTATAAAACTTTCAGCCCTGTGGTTATGATTGAAGTACAACCTTCTGGGTGGCAGGGCTTCTCTTTCCCCAGGTATGTGCCAGGTTCAAGCCCCAGAATCCCCAGTTAGAGCTAGGAAAGGCCCCGCATAGATGCTACCAGTCACTGGACAGCAGCAGGAAAGAGCATGAAGGACATTAATGCCCTAATTCACACTTAGACAATTGCCTACGTCCTAAATATCATCTCGTCCTTTGAGGACGGAAATTTTGCTTTGCCGTTTTGACGGACTGCAGAGGAAAATGGATCCATGACAGAGTAGAAGAGGGGGTTCTGGGATTATTTCTTGGGGTATTTTTTCACAAATTTTGGTGACTTGGAGGGGGGGACATCAGAGGCCACATGTTGTTCCAGTGCCACACTTTTTTGGCCACCCTTGTGGACAGAACTACCCACAACTCTTTTACACAGGATCTCCATTTTGGGGACTGGAGTATTCCCTACACCTTGACAGAATAAATAACAGAGAGTTGGGCGTCTTATGTCAGGATCTGTTTGGCCAGTGCTTGGGGGGGGGGGGGATGGTATTATAATCCCCTTTCTCCCAATATGAGACTCAGGGCCAACACAGACTAAAAGAAAATGCAGCTAAAAACCAAGCTGGGCTGGGGTGGACTAGAATTGGCAGACCCATGATCCAACTGTGTTAAATCATTTGTATCAACCAGGTTTAAAATGCCGCTTGACCAAGCCACAAAATCTGAGGCCGCACCCTGCTTGGGAATGCGAGTGTTGAGTATTGTCCAGAAATGCGGAGAATGGGGGGTCTAGTGCTAACGTGTTGCGCTGCGTCTGCTCAAGATCACTCTTACCTGTCCTTGCATTCTTGAGCCATGAAGCCTCCTGAAGGACTGCTCTTTCTACTTGAAGGGTGGCTCTTTCTACTTCAACTTGTTCACAGCAGACCAAGCGGCAATCGAATCCATCTGCCGACCGTGCCCAAGACAGACAGAGAGAGAGAGAGAGACACGTATCCTTACCTTGCTTACGCTTCGGGAGCTGCTGAAACAAGACACAAGCTGCCATTCTCACAGGTGGGTCTCTCATGGTGCCTTGCAGTCATGTGCCACAGAGAAAGAAATGCACCTTCCCTTAAGACAATACCCCCTTTCAACCCTCATCCAAGATCTATGAATGCTAATGTCCAGGAAACACCTTCCTTCCTTCCTATAGGGAACAAAGCGATTCCTGGACACGGCCCTCCTTGCCTTTTGGCTTGCAGCGCCTTCACAAAACACACCGGCAACCAGACAGAAAGTCCTGCTTCGTTTATTGTGTGTAAAACGACACGCGGCAAATGTATCGGCAACTCCCCCCGTCCCTCAAAACAAGGCTGGTGTGGTGAATTAACCATTCCGTGCGCACCCACAAGGCTTTGTAAAAACAAACAAAAATCCTACACACACACCAAGAAATCTTACATTTTATCAAAAGATACAGTTCCAAAACTATCTTGGAATCAGAAGTACAAAAAAACCACAGTGATCAAGAGAGGCATCTAGTGGTATTGGCAGACTGGCAACTTCATTTTAGTCCTGTCAGGCAGAGGATTAATGCCGCTGGAGTCAAGTGGAATAGTAGTAATATACCGAAATAAATTAGTGATACAAATGTCCAGGAGGGAAAAAAGGGGGTTCTTTACAATGGATTTTAAAAAAATTATTTTTGGGGGGAAAAACAACTTGAAGAATATTACTTAGACAATTTGATTTAATGAATTTTCTGGCTCCCTCCAGTGAATTACGATCCCGCTATGAACAGATGCTCCCAAGTCCAGACAATCAATTACTTTTGAAGAAGGGGCTTGATAAAAATTGGCAGGGAAGGAACGGCCCATTCTGTCTCTTCTTTATTTGGTATACAGTACATTAAAATTCCTTACGGAAAATTTTGGCCTTATTTCTACCAGGGCGGGTTCAAAGGGGGCCTTTTTGGCACATTGTGGCTTCAGCCAGGCAACAACATGATTTTAAACAGCAGTCCTGGGCACTGTGTCTTTCAATGTACTGTCTCCACTGTGGACTGTATTTGGCATTATTAAGCCTGGGATTTAGAACTATCGTGAGGAGACAAGGCAATTTTTACCTAAGGGGGAAAGTTATTTATGACGTTTTCTAGCTGAAAAATTGAAAATACGGACCTCTGTTTTACAAAAAAAGAACAGGTTGTAAGAGCTCTGGGTGTTTAAGCCACAGAAAAGTTCCCTTCGCACTTGGAAAAGCAGATGCCGCGGATTTATCCGCTGCCGACCTTCTCCATTCATGGAAGATTTTGGGACCAAGCCAGAAATCCACCAGGAACATCTCCAGCGGCGAAGCTGGATGCCATCCATCTGAGCCGTGTCTTGTACAAGAGAGTAAGGGAGAGTCCTTCTGTGCAAGTTGCCCTGGGCAGCTGGTTAGTATAGGGGCCCGTCGCAACAAGCGCCATCTTTGTGGAGGCACAGGGCATGCTTCAACAAAGATGGTGCCGCCTCACGGGCACCGCTCTCGCTGAAAGGGTTTGGTCTGCAGTGGGTGAGCCGTGGTCTCCCCCCGCCCCGGGTGACCGGTCCGCCATCCGTCATCCATATATCTTGCCCACCCGTTCCAAAGCCGTCCCGGGCCTGGACTCAATGGCACGGCGGGGACATCATCGACTGCTGCACCGCCTTCTGGAGGGAGTGCCTCGTCACCAGGAGCCGGACCACTTCCTCGTTCCGCTTGGTCAGCCTCTTCCGCGCTTGGTCGTGCGTCACCATGGTCATGTCCCACCCATTTACCTGCAAGGATTTAGCAAGACTGAACAGGGGCGGCCGCGGATCAAGCAAAGAGGGCATCGAGACTGCTGGCATTGGCTGCCTGCGTGGCTGGAACACAGAAGCAGTAGTCCTGAAGCTGTGGCTCTGTTACGTTTCGTTCCTCCCTCCCCTTTCTAGACGTTGCAGAAGCAGCCAGCCAGCTCTTGGAAGTAACTTCTCTAAGCACCAGATGAGCTCCACGACCACCATCTCAACCCAGTGAATGATTCCGGCAGCATTCGGAAGAATGGTTTTTTGCTCACCGTCTTGATAAGGATAAGTAGAAGGCTATGCTGGTCCAGACAGTGCTAGGAGAAGCCACCTCCCAAATTCAGGTGCCAAGCAACATCGGGGCAAGAAGATGAACGCCACCCTCCCAGAAACTACTTGGTCCCTTGGAGTGGACCCAGGAACAAATCCAGCCCCATCCCTGCGATATACACACTCGCCTTGAAGTAAATTCCGTACAGCTAATGTTCACATTCAACTTCCATTGCATTCGTATTGTTATAGGTTTGTCTTTCTAGGTTACCGCAAAAGAAACTCAGTAAACCCAGAGTGTGAGGCTTACCTGCATGATCTTGTCTCCGACCTGAAGCCCTGCCACTTCCGCTGGGCCACCTTCGGTCACTCGGGTGACATAAATGCCCTAAGAAAGGAAAAGGAGGAGAGAATTTGTGAGCAGAGAAATGTAATAAAGCTCTGTTTAGGGTCTAGTCAGCATTTTGGGGAAAGCTAGGGGCCTGAAGATGGATAACCAAATGGTCAGAAAGGCTTTGGCCTTTTGCCCACTAACCTTGTCGGTCTTGTCTTCGGAGAAGGGGTTCTGAGCTGGGTCTTGGTCAATGCCGCCTCCGATGCTGAAGCCCAGGATCAGGTTCTCTCCTTGACGGAGTTTGTGGATTTCCACCCTTTGCTGAAAAAGGAGGAAGGAAGAGAAGGACGAGGAGGAGAAAGGGCATGTCAGAAACAAGCATCTATTTCAGGCCCAATTACAATCTACGAATATATATATATATATATATATGCCCAGGCTGGACCTGGTTTTGCTAATAAGGAGACTCTTGTCTAACGGGCCAATTTCTTCCAAAGCAGTCCTATAGCAAGCATGCCCTGCCTATTTCAAGGTCTCTGAAGCTGGAAGAGGAGCGATACCGACAAAAGGTTGTGCCTAAGAGTGTAAAAGATGCTTGCCGTTGAACACCAGACACAACTCATTCTTGCACCAACTTGAACCTCGGCTCTTTGTGCAGAGAATCTGAGCTAGTACAGTTTCCTGAGCTTCCTTTCCTCTCGCTTGCTGAGGACCCAATGAAGTTTTTGGGCTGCAACTGGCCACGTGGCCCAGCTTTCGCAGAAAAGGAGATCAGGCGGAAATGGCCACTGGGGAGCACTGACAAAATAGCTTTGAGCCAAGAGAGTTTTCCAAGGAGAATAAATCAGAAGAGCAGCCCTGAAAGACCAAACCACTGAATGTCTCATAGGATCCCCTTCTTGTGACAGAGGGAAATGAGGAAAGGGCAAGAATCCACCAAGCCTTATGAGGAGCAGCTTATGGATATGTTTAGAAGGTGAAGCCGTGACATGAAAGCCATGATTAAATATTAAAGCAGTGCCGTATCGAGGACAGAGCAAGCTTGTTTTCCGCTGCTCAAGAGAACAAGACCTGGAGCAATGGATTCAAGCTACAGGAAAAAAGATCCCACCTCAACATTGGGAAGAGCTGTTGGACAGCGGAAGACGCTGCCCCGGTGTATAGTGAAGTCTCTTTCTTGGGAGCTGGGATTGTGTCCTCTTTGGGGGTTGGATTGAACGGCCCTTGAGGCTTCTTCCAGCTCTAGGATTATACGATTCAAAAGAGGCTAAGGCAGCTCCTCCATACCTTGGTTCACCCTTCCTCTGAAGCTGAGAGAGTGAGACTTGCCCAAAGCCAGCTGGTGGCTTCATGTGGCTGAGCAGGGATCCTGGTCCAACATTTAAACCACGCTGGCCCTCATAAGAAGAAATAAGCCAGAGAGATGACAAGCAGGAGAAAGACAAGCAAAGGGAAGCAAGGAACTGGTTTTAAACTGGAGGGCTCTGGTTCCTTCTTCCCAGGGCATTCTCTCCATGAGGGATCATCCCATTCAGTGCGTGCAAACAAGCGCCCTTTTATGCCTTTCTTTTTGGCTAAAGAAAGGGAGGCTAAAGCCGGCAATGAGCTCATGAGCAGAGCCTCACACAAAGAGATAAAAAGAGAGGGAGGACAGCCAAAACCGGCGGAGGACGGGCGCCCGGCCGACGGACTCAAGTGGGCCGTCGTCGCCTCCCAAACTGGATGCAGCTGGAAGGACGGAGCCGGGCACAATCGGGCAGTGTTTTCCGCACGAACGAAAGCCAGGCAACCCTTTCTAGGGCAGGCATCCTGACACGTGTTTGCGTCCACGCTGGCTGAACCTATCCATGAAGTTTTCTTGGCAAGATTGGTTCAGAGGAGGTTGCCACGGCCAACGTCACATGCGGCCGAGCCGGGAATCGAACCCTGCTCTCCGCGTTTGTAGTCCGTTAACACTCAAACCGTGCGCCACGCTCCCGTCGTACGTTCGATTCGCCGTTGTTCCCCACCTCAATCTACGGGGAAAGGCAGGTAAGAAACAGGTATTACTATTCGTGTTATTTATCTCCCTGCCGCGGCCCACGTCCTTTCTGTGTCCCGAACCTTCGCTAGGCCATTCCTTTCATTTCGATAACTGCCAAAAACCTGAGAAGTTAATGTCTCTCCGTCGTTCTTGTCAAGACGAACTCAGCCTTTGTTAGTGGCTAGTCTTGCAAGCGAACCCAGAGAAGAGGCCGTCCCTTGGAAAAACCAAGACAGACGGCTTACGAGTAGATAAATTGGAAATAAATAACTAAACCAAGTTATGGGCTGGGCTGCTTGCACTAGTCGAAACCCACACAGATCGCACTTACTCGTTCCCGTGACCACAAAAAATACATTTTCAGTCCCCGGGGCTATTTGCTTTGGCAGCCCCTCCCTTGGGAGACGAAGGGATCAGGCGGATTCAAAGGGATCCAGTCCTGCGGCTGGAGAGAACAAGAGCCGGCTTCGGAGGGCGGGGTACGAGGAACCCGGAAAAAAAAGATAAGGACAAAGTTTATCGAAGGAGGGAGAAATGTACATGAACATACAAGGAAGAAGATGAAGAAGAAGGATCCCGAAAAATGGACGATGGAGGTGTTAAACCCCAAAGGGAACCCCCAAAATCACAAAAAGGGGGTTTCCCAAAGAATTGCGGAAAAGGTTAGGGACGCCAAACTTAGAAATAATAATAATAATAATAATAATAATAATAATAACAACGATCATGGAGATACAGTGTAAGATTGCAAACTCTACCCAAAGGAGGACAAAAAAAAATAATTCCTAAAGGAATGGGGAAATTAATCCCATAAGGATTGACAAAGAAAGGACTCCTCTGACCCTGAAAATGGGAAAAAGGAGAGAGAGATATTCCTTTATAAAGTCTGTAAAGTCTGAAATTGTAGCGAGAGGCAAATACTGCTATTCAGGCCCCGAGGAAGTGCCTAAAAAGAGAAGTAATTTAACTACTGAGTGGTTTTATGGCTAAACCTGGGTTGCAGACCATACACACAACACATGGATACATACATTAACAAAGATTTTACGCTCCACGCACGTATACAGGATGCAACTATGCACTTTCAGTTCACAAACCCACACAGATACCTGTATTAATATAGATTTTATACCATATATAGAGATATATATATTTCTATAAGATGCAACTATGCACGTTCAATTCACAACCACATATGAATAAACATCGCAATATAGGTTTCGCCCTATATATATAATATATATATATATGACACAACTATACACGTTCAGTTCACAAACACTTATTGTTGTTGTTGTTATTATTATTATTATTATTATTATGATAATATACTAACATTATCAATAATATTATAATATTATTAATAATACTAATACCATTATTAATAGCAAAATATTAATAATATATTATTAATATATTAATATTATTATTTAATATATATTTATTTATTTAAATAATATATATTAATTAATATATATTTAATTCATGTAGGATATATATAATATATATGTGTGTGTATATATATATATATATATACTTGAATACATATATCAATATAGACCATATATATATATATATATATACACATTTAATTGATGTAGTATATAATATATATATATATATACTTGAATACATATATCAATATAGACCATATATATATATATACACATATATATTATATATATACTTCATGAATTAAATAATATATTATTTAATATATGTATTAAATAAATATATTCTAAATAATAATATTAATATATTAATAATATATACACTTGAATACATATATCAATATATATATACAAAACAGTTATACACATTCAATTCACAAACACACACGAATACATATATCAATATATTTTATATATTTAAGTATGTGTGTGTATAATATATATATATATATATATATGATGCAATTATACACATTCAATTCACAAAGAGACACGAATAAATGCATTAAATTTAGATTTTATGCAAGTTATTCACATCCAGCTCACAAAGAGAAACTCGAACGCATGTATTAAATTTATGGTTTTTTACACTATGTGTAATATTTCACACACAAACACCATACAACTATGCAGCCATTCACACTATATATATATATATATATAAAATATAAAATAGGGTGCAAGGGTGGCCATTAAAAATTAAAAAGAAGAAAATTAAAAAGAA
Organism: Urosaurus nigricauda; assembly: GCA_034509955.1. Lineage (NCBI taxonomy): Eukaryota > Metazoa > Chordata > Lepidosauria > Squamata > Phrynosomatidae > Urosaurus > Urosaurus nigricauda. The sequence goes on from JAOEGL010000010.1 coordinate 20,471,813, forward strand.
GAAAAATAAATAGAAGAAATAGATTAGTGCCCAGGGTTTCCCCTTTTACCACGACGGCGGTGACCGGCTGCCCCGGGATGTGCGACATCATCGCCCCGCCGCCGCCGCCGCCCCCAGGGACCCCGGAGCCCTCCTTCCTCCGGTCCGCCTCCTTCCTCTGCCTCGGCGCGAACAAAAGCCCGGCGCCTGGGCGGGAGCTTTTAAAACCTCGGCCACGCCCCCCTCCCCGGCTCGGCCCCGCCCACGACCACGCCCACTACACGCTTTGACCACGCCTCTGCCCGGGAGGCCTTCTTCAGGCGCTCTAGCCCTCTCCTACACGTCTATGGTGAAGAAAGGAAATCCTTCTCCGCCTTCACCATAGAGTATTTTTGAAAAGGGCTAGAGCGTCCCCCCAAACCGGAAGTGCTAAACAAAAGGCCGGAAGAAGGGAAAAATAAAGGAGGGAAGGGGTCGCTGCTGCTGACGTCACTGGGAGGAGCTGCTTTTTTTTCCCTTCCCTTACCAAGATGGCGCCCGGGGCTCACTTCCGGTGAGGAGGAGAAAACGTCGAGGAGGAAAGAAATTAAAAAAGGTAAAAGAAGGATTCTTGGCTGGAGAAGGAGAAGAGGAGGAGGAGGAGGAGGAGGACCTTTTAAGTATATCTATATTTTATATATATATATATATATGACAATATATATATATATATATATATATACATATACTACGTATGCTATATAAATATATATATAAATTATATACATATATATAATATAATATATTATATTATTATATATTATATATTAAATAATATATATATAATATATAATATACAGTATAATAATATAATATACTTATATTATATATATATATGTATTATATATATATTATAATAATATAGTAATTTATAATATAAATTATATATATACAGGTATATATATATTAATACCATCCACATATTATTTTATTATATATATGTATACATCTATTATATATATATTATAATAATATAGTAATATATAATATAAATTATATATATATATATATGTATATATTAATACTATCCACATATTATTTTATTATATATATGTATACATCTATTATATATATATTATAATAATATAGTAATATATAATATAAATTATATATATATATATATATATATTAATACTATCCACATATTATTTTATTATATATATGTATACATCTATTATATATATATTATAATAATATAGTAATATATAATATAAATTATATATATATATATATATATATGTATATATTAATACTATCCACATATTATTTTATTATATATATGTATACATATAATACATTATATATATTTATTATAATAATATAGTAATTTATAATATAAATTTTATATATATATATATATATATAGTAATACCATCCACATCTTATTTTATTATATAAATGTATACATATAATATATTATATATATATTATAATAATATAGTAATATATAATATAAATTATATATATATATATATATATTAATACCATCCACAACTTATTTTATTATATATATGTATACATATAATATATATTATAATAATATAGTAATATATAATATAAATTATACATATATACCCCATCCACATCTTATTTGCTATCTATCTATCTATTGAGAGAGCCAGGTCCTAGAAGGGTCTGGTTCCCAAATGGTCTTTTAGCTGCTTTTGGACTCCATTTCCCAGAATCCCCTGCCGTTGGCCAAGCTGGCTAAGGGCTTCTGGGAGCTGAAGTCCAGAAGTGTGGGCCTCTCTTGCTGAGGCTGAGGAGGAAGGATGCTGGAGAAGTTGGCTATAACCACCTGAATCAAAATTTACAGAAGGCAGCCAATTAGGGAGGAGTAGCTACTACCCCGGAGGAGAGGATCCGGGTTCAAAGCGATCCCGACAGATTAGAAAGCTGGGCCGGAGCTAACGAAATGAAATTCAAAAGGGAGAAATGTTAAGAATGAAAAGGAAAAAAAAAGAAGTGAAACGTGTAACTAAAGGATGGGGACACTTGGTTTATGGAGACTGGGGTTGAAAGGGGTCTAAGAGTCGATCACAAGCTGAACATGAGCCATCAGTGTGATGCAGCAGCTAAAAAGGCCAATGCGATACTAGGCTGCATCAATAAGAATATAGCATCTAGATCAAGGGAAGGAATAGTGCCGCTCTATTCTGCTTTGGTCAGGCCCCACCTGGAATAATTCTGTGTCCAGTTCTGGGCACCAAAATTCAAAAAGGATGTGGAGAAACTGGAGCCATGTGTCCAAAGGAGGGCAACAAAAATGGTGAAGGGTCTGGAAACCATGCCTTATGAGGAAAGACTTAGGGAGCTGGGGATGTTTAGCCTGGAGAAGAGAAGGTTAAGAGGTGATATGGTAGCCCTCTTTAGGTATTAGGGAAGCTTGTTTTCTGCTGCTCCAGAGAACAGGATCAGGAACAATGGATGCAAGCTCCAAGTAAAGAGATTCCAGCTCCACATTAGGAGGAACTTCCTGACAGTAAGGGCCATTCAACAGTGAAATAATCTGCCTTTGAGCCTCCTTTATTGGAGGCCTTTAAGCAGAGGCCGGATCTGTCAAAATGGGGATGCCTTGATTGAGAGTTCCTGCACGGCAGAGAATGGGGTGGGACCGGATGGCCCTTTGTGGGCTCTCTTCCGACTCTAGGATCCTATGAACCGAAGCACCATCGCCACCTTTCCTCTTTGCTTTCAGCTTCCGTGAAAGAGATCCGGGACCGGGACCGAAGCCATGGCTGGGGCGGTGGCCAAACGGGAAGGCCCTCAGTTCATCAGCGAAGCGGCCGTCCGAGGGAACGCGGCCATTCTGGATTACTGCCGGACATCGGTCTCGGCCCTCTCGGGGGCCACGGCGGGGATCCTGGGCTTGACCGGCCTCCACGGCTTCGTCTTCTACTGCCTGGCCTCCGTCCTCCTCTCTGCGCTGCTGGTCCTCAAAGCCGGGAGGCGGTGGAACAAGTACTTTAAATCCCGGAGGCCCCTGTTTACCGGGGGCCTCGTCGGCGGCCTCTTTACCTACATCCTCTTTTGGACTTTCCTCTACGGCATGGTCCACGTCTACTAGGAGGACCCTCGGCAAAACCGTCCCCTCCTCTTTTGGGCACGACCGGCGGGGAGTGGTCGCCGGTCCGCCGCTTGCGCCGTTAACCCTGTCCGTAACTTATGTCGCCTGTAGTGTCCCGATCATTAAAACGCGACGTGAAATTTGAATCGTTAAAACCGTGCCTGGCGTGTAAAATATTCATATATAGAGAGAGAGAGATGTTGTAGCCCCCCCTTTGAGCCACGATGAAAGAAAGGAGGTGGTTTCAAAGACTTCGGTCTACTCCCTCAGATGCATTTTTTGGAGAGAATACGTAATGCATATTCAGAGATATAGCCATGTTTAGTCTGTAGAATCAGAGATGTAGAGAGATGTTACAGCCTCCTTAAGACTCACTGAAAGAAAGGAGTTGGCAGTTCCGAGACCTATGTCTATTTCCACAGATGCATCTTTGTGGAGTGTTAACGTAAAATATCTAGGACAGTTATCGTCCCATCTTTTTGAAACAAGAGTAAACGCTGAAATCTTTCCAATGGGTAGCCGTCGGCCGGAAGATTCTCGTCGTACAAAACTGGCAACGTTGCCAAGCTCTGGCCTTAAGGCTGGTCGGGGTGACCCACGGCCTTCCTGCGGCCGGAGTGCAAATCCCATCAGCCTTAGCCAATATTGCCAACAAGGAGGAATGTCGCACGCCTTCCAACTGTCCCAGTTTGGCAGGGACAGTCCCAATTCCTCCTCTGCCATCCCACATTTTTCAGCTGCTTTTCCCTCTCTTCCTCCCACGTTCCCCCTTTCGTCCTCGGCTCCCTTAAGACTGAAAGTGACTTCCGGGTGCAAAAGTATTTTGTACTCCGAGGGGCGAGAGGCAAAAGCAACCTGCCGCAGCCTCTCCTGGCTTGTGTTTAATAATAATAGTAATATAATAATAATAAAATGTATTTCTATTTCCCACCTCTCCATTGATCTCTAGCGATAACTTTTGCCATCTTGACCACACTCTGATGTTGCTTGGCCATGTGTGACCCGGTTATTATTTGCGGAAATCTCAGAAAGCATGGTAATAGGCCCTGCAGTCCAATAACATCCCAAGGGCTACTTATCCTTTCAAGAAAGATCCTCTTTTCCCATTTTATTCCTCATAACAACAACCCTGTGAGGCAAGTCAGGCTGACAGCGAGTGAGCAACTGGGTAGTTGACACTGGATGCTTGGGAACAGAAAGGGTTGCTTTTTTGGGGACTGCAACTCCCAAAATCCCCCAGCCAGCCATGAATCCTCCCAAGTATTACTACTGCTCCATTCTATCGAAACATAGTTTGGAAGGGACTTAGGATTCCCTGATAGAGAGCTATCAGGGAGCGGACCTAGAGATATTTAGCAGAGTCCCTCCCTGGATCCTTGGCGGTTAAAAGTGGTACCCAAGTGCTATAACTTATCCGTGTGGACGTACCCATTTGTAACCGGATTGTTGTTGTTTTTTAAGGGGAAGCGACGTCTGCGAACGGGTCGCCAAATCAAACCAGACAAGAAACTCGACCGACACTTTTCTTTGGTTTCACAGTAACTCTGTATTCAAGGTACATGGCTCTACAGATGCGTCCGGGCGCCACATCGGGACTGGTATACTCGCCACGGCGAGCGTGGCCGCCCTTTCGATCGGCAACGTACACACAGATGCTTTTCGTAAATACACATTTTGGGAAAGGCGCAAGCGTTTTCGTAGGAAGGTGCGGGAGGCAGTGTTGGGGATAACACAAGTCCGTGTTTGGGGTATGTATCTGCCCGACATGTGATGCCAACTGCATTGGACAGCTGTGATGTTATTTTTTTTGTTTTTACCGGTGATATAACAGTAAATTCCTGGGCGCTTGGAGTGACAGCCGTCATAACCATTGCCCCAAGAACAGGCAGGAAAATGCAGGCACAAGTTGGGGCACTTTTCACATGAACAGGTCTTTCGTAAAGCTAATGGCTCTGAATGGTCAAGTTAAAAATACTCTGCATTTCCATACAAACGAGTTTCTGAGAATATCCATCCCTCTTCAGCTAAGTTCAGAGGCCGTTTTGTTTTTAAACCAGTACAATCTAGGGGCAATCTTTGGTCTCAAAACCACGCAGAAATTCCCTCCCAAGCGCACAAAAACACATGAACGTGGCTCCAGTCTAGAACCCAGCACTGCCTCCATAGTAAGCCGTACTACAATGCACCATTTTGAGAAGGGCTGGAGATGAAATCAGAAGTAAATGGGGTTTGCAGAGGGGGGGAAGAGCGTCCCATAGCGAGCTGCTTGTCAAATCCCGGGAAACAGAAGGCAGAGGGAAGGATTTCGGAAGATTAAATCGCTCCACCGTGGTGGATGAAAATCCGCAGTCTCCTAAAAATGGCACCAAACACATGCCCGGCATGAGAGCATATTTGCTCTGCCTTGCAATATCCACTCGCTTTATCGCATTAACAGGGACTAACCTGCGGTTTTTAACGCCCCTTGCGTGAAACCAAACCAGCCAGACGTCTCACTGGCCTCGGTCTTAGGGTGTTACTGGATCTTTATGGGCCGTCAAGTCCGCCGAGGGTTTCCTTGGCCAGACTTACTCGGAGGAGGATTGCCATGGGCTTCCTCTATGGCTGAGAGAGCAAGACTTGCCCAAGTTTACTCGGTGGGTTTCCACAGCTGAGTAGGGACTTGAACCTGCGTTTCCTGGAGTCCTAGCCCAACATTCAAAGCAAGGCCCCACAACTGAACACTTTCTTTGCGATGCGGGATGCAGCGGTCGAGATGGCAGCGGACAAAGTCTCATTTTTAATGTGTTGAATGCTAATTTGTATGGGTGGGCCATGAAACTTAAAGGCTCACCAATGTCCATAAACCATCCCCCCCCCCCCCACCCACCCAGAACGAAAAGTCTGGTCTCTCCCTTCCACGATATAGATATTCAGAAAGAGCAGAATTGTTTGCAGGAACTGAACGTCCCCATTATCTGTTTTTCAAGACGGAGTGAGTGATCAACTCCCGCGTGGAAAAATGATCCCTTGCAAGAGTTCGTTGGGGATCGTTCCGTTGAAAACAAATTGGTTTCGAGGGTGGGACGCAGAAGACTTAGCCGGATGAAAAGGAGCTAGCCCACATCTTCTTGCACAAATATCACATCTCTTGTTGGTCAGGAAGACCAAGAGACATGTCTCCGTGGTTGACTTTGTTGAGGAAAAAGACCAGCTCAACTCGGAAAGAAGAAAGAACCCATCTCTTGGCCGGATGTAAATTTGGCTGACCAAGATGAATGCCCATGTTCCAAGATGGAGACCCAGTTGATGTACAGATGGATCGTCCTTCATTCATATACACATATGCAAAAAATATATATATATATATATATTGGCATTTGATTTTCTTCAAGGAAAAAAAGAAGAAGAGTAAACCCCTTTATTGATGGACGTCAATGTCCTTGGCTCAGGAATAGGCAGAATGTCTCTGGAAAATAAGGCGCCGAAGAGCTGGCGTTAGCTGCCCCCAGTGAGGTACGCAATGTCGGTTGCAGTGTTTCCCCACCAACCCCTTAGTCTTTTGCGGGTGTGATCCCAGCATTAGGTCTCGACAGTTTGCGTCTGTCTCAGCTGATCCAGCCTAGAGAGGGAATCAGAGCTTTGGTTCCCATTGATATTACTTTCCGGTAAAGGTTTCCTGAAGAAAGAGAGAGAGAGAAAGAAAGAAAGAAAGGAAAAGAAAAGAAAAGAAAGAGTAAGAAAAATAGCATGTAGGGTGCTGTTGTTTTTTTCTATGAGAATCATAGAAAATCATGTTGCGTTTCCGCTTTCCGCCATTAAAAAAGAAAGATCCTAGGGTTCCTCAAAGAATGCTTTGGACAGAATCTTGTTGTGGCTTTACGTTAGAGATACAAATTTTCTCCTTCTCCATACTCAGAAGCAAGAGTACACTCCATGTGTTGTATAAAAGTACAACAGCTAGGATCCTGTTAGTGAAAGTTACATGAGTGTACATCTCATTCTGGATTTAGTACAACGGATTGTTCTCTAGACCAGTGTTTCTCAAACCCTGGTCCTCCAGATGTTTTGGACTTCAACTCCCAGAAGCCTCAGTCATCTTTGCCAAAGGTCTGGGATTCTGGGAGCCAGAGTCCAAAACATCTGGAAAGCCAAATTGGGGAAGCCCTGCTGTAGACCTTTAGCCTCCTTCCAAAATCTCCAGGATCTATGGGGAAAGAAAAGGAGGACATGCTCCATCTGGAAAGGTATTTTTCTTTTCCTTCCCTGCTTGATCCAGGATCAGGGCTTAAGATTTTTGCACCATCTTTGAGTACCTTCAACACTTTGGGAAGTCTTTCAAAGAAGGCCTTTGTGCAGAAATACACACTGTTTCTGTCTACACGAAATCCGTTTTCTATACAGAAAATACCAGTCAGTCCTGTTCAAAATACAATGTGCCCTGCATTGGAAATATGCCTTTTGCATGTTTTATTTTTTAAAAAATGGCACAGAAATATTGTTTGTGAGTATGGGTCGTTGGAGTGAAGGCAACAAGTCCAGAAGGACTATTCAAAACCTGCCATTCTCCCAGCATGCTTACTTACCTCACTTCTTCATATTTTTTGCCTCGGTAAAAATTGCTCTTTCGGAGGAGGTATAGCAGCACCAGGTCGCAGAAGAAAGCTCCCTGCAAAAAGAACATCGATATGATATTGACATGACAACATCACAATACACTATTGACATGACAACATCACACACCTGAATCGCTATCGTCTCAATACATTAGCGAAGGAGCCAAAGAAGCTCCCAGAATGATGGAAAGTAGTGGGTTCCCAAAATTTGGTCATCTGGGCACTTTTTGTCTTAAGTTCCCAGTAGCCCCAGTTTGACACCACTTTAAATACTGGCGCTCCATCCTATAGGAATCTTGAGATGTGTAATTTTATGAGGCCTTCTCTGCCAAAGAGCGCTGGTGCCTCACAAAACTACAAATTCCAGGATTCTGTCCGATGGAGCCGTTGGCAGTTAAAGTAGGGTCAAAGTGCATTAATTCTACAGTGCAGATGAACCTTTCGCCTTGGGGAAGCACGTCAACGACACAGAACTGGGAAGAACCAGTGAGGGCGAAATGTGACCACAGGGACTCTGTGTGCTCAGCCCTGGTTTAAAGAGTGGAGGACAAGAGAAAACGTCCTTACCGCACCCATCAAGGCAAGGCCTGATCCCACGTTGATTATGGTTGGGATGATGTTAAATTTCCCTGCCTGAAAGAAAAAACACGTTTTTTAAAAAAGGGTGTCATCTGAACCTTGCAGCTAGGATTCCAAATTATAAAATGGCTACGTGAGTTTGGAGAGTTGATGAAATTTGCGTGGGCCGTTCCGCCAAAACCGACATGGCCTCAACCAATCCATCTCTCTTCCCCGCACATATCGGCACCTTCCAGACCCAACTTCCAAGCTGAATCACCTTTGCTTTGGGAAAACATTCCCATGTATCCACCCTACTTTCGGGGCTCACCTTCCCATTGACCATGACGTCAAAGCGGATCCCGTAGGCTTTGATCAGCGTGCGGAAATCAACTCCGGCTGAGTCCCGATAATACTTGGCAAATCTGAAAACCAGAAAGCGTTGCGTGGACAAGGTTACTCTTTCCTACCAAACACTGACCCATCTGAGTCAAGACAACATCCCAAGTAATGATTCCATCCTTGGCAAAATCCAATGCCAAAAGTCCCAAAGTGTTGTCGTTTTGGCTGCATCTACGCTGCAGAAATAATGACGTTTTATACCATGCTATGGAATCCTAGGATCTGTGTTTTACAAGGTGTTTTGCTTGCTCTGCCAAAGAGTGCTGATGTATGCACAAGACTACAATCCCCAGGATTCTGTAGGATCAAGCCATGGCAGTTCAAGTAGTATCCAACTGCATTACTTCTACAGCGTAGATGCGCCCCCGTTTACACCCCAAAATTGCCCTTTGGGACGGCCATTGCTTCCCTCCCACCTGCCTTACCTGAAGTTGTATCCAGACGAGATGGATTTCGCTGCAAACCTGTTATCCAGGCGGCTAAAAGAATAGTGCGGGTTGCATTCAGATGGCGCTTTATCGAGGTCGCAGTTCCACTCGATCTGAATTCCGATCACACCACCCTTAAGGAAAGAGAGACGAGGTGAGAGTTAATGGATGCTTTTCAGTTTCAGGTTTTAACAAAACAGCTTGGTGTGGTTCCTCAACCCAGGTCCAGATTTAGTCTTAATTGATTTTTTGCTACAAGGTTGAGGGGTCTATGCATTTGCTCAGTTAGCATCCTTCTCCCTTCTCGGTCATTATGGCACCAGGGCTTAACCCTCCACTCTCCTCTGCATCCATCTTCAGGAGGTTAATTTAAAAGTTCTTTATCCCATCTCCCTAAGTAAGTGAGAAGGAATCATCTCCTCACTTCACCTTAAACTGGGAATACGTGCTCCAGCTAAAAATTCTCTCTCCATTTCCAAACAAGAAAATACATTTTGTGTATATGCGTGTTTGAACAACAAGCCGCAAGGGAATGTGGTTGGCACTAAATGCGCAACGCTTCATAACATCACCGGGGTCCATTCCAAGGTTTCAGATTTAGGCCCGGAAGCATTCTGAATGGGCAACCCTATGAACTCGAGACCTCCTGGGGGCTTTCATACCTCCGATGCCATTTCCTGAAAGTCGCTCCCAGCCCACCGAACCAGGGTCCCCAGAGGGAAAATGGGGCAGTAGGGATGTTCAGGTCCATAGCGGCAGCTTTTCAGGTAGTTGTCGTTGTTGGTGTCAAGGACGTTGGTCCTGTGTTGGGAAATGTCAGGGGAAACCAAAAGTCCACAAAGAGACAGAGGCAACTATCCCAAGTCCCAAGTCACCAGTCATTTCTTTGCGTGAAGCAAAACAACACAAGGGTAGCCATACTTACTTGGAGAATCTAAACCGTGGGAAGCGGATTGAGTTCTTGATGTAAACGGTGAAATTCTCAGCATTGGCCAAAAGAGGTTTCCTAAAGGAAAAAAAATGTTGACTGTTGTTGTTGTTGGGCGACTTTAAATCATTTCCAACTTAGGCGACCCTAAGGCAAGCCCATCACAGGTTTTTCTTAGCAAGATTTTTCAGAGGGGTTTTAGTCAGTGCCTCCCTCTGAGGCTGAGAGAGTATGACTTGCCCAAGGTCACGCAGTTGGTTTCCATGGCCAACTTTAAAAAAAAAAAATCAAGTGTTGCTTCTAAGGACTGTGGTCTGTGTGACAACTTTGGAGAGATTTATTTTTTTAAAAGATTCTGCAAGAACGAGGAACCTACTTGGGTCTGCCTTTCTTCTCCACAGGGCACCACGCTAATATTTCGCACGTCCCGCTCCTGCTGCTTCCATCTTTCAAACAGCGCCCCGTCTTCACCCCTGGAAGGCAAAGAGGATGGAGAAAAAGTTACCCGTCGCAAGGGTTGGCAGATTTCCTGGAAGAAAAGGGAGAAGATAGAGTTGTTTTTACAACACCCTTTAATGTTTCACAGGTGGAACTTGTGAGTTCAAGTCACCTGCCAGCTTATGGCGACTCCATGAATTTGGTTGGACTTTCTTAGGCAAAGAATCCTCTGTAGGCTGGTATCAAATGAGGTCCTGGGAGGCCTGGAATCGCAACCACTTCCAGCTTGGAACGTCTGTTTTCTAGCAAATTCTTCCCTGCCACAATTTGCCCTAACATGGGGACCAGGCTTTTCAAGAAGGCAACTTACCATTACCGGCAACTACAGCTTCCCCACGTGGGCAATCGCTGTGGTGGTAACACAGGGCATCTGGAATGCCAATGCTCTGTTAGGGGAGGGAAAAAAATATAGCCAGTCAGAGTGAAAAATCGAGAGATCTCTTGCCAGGAGCTCAGAAAAAGTGGCTTGGCTCAATGGCTATGGAAAACCTGGATTTGTAGTTCTGTGAGATATTCAGCCTTCCCTGTCCAAGAGCTCTGGGGTCACAACACACTACAAATCCTGGAATCCCACAGCATGGAATCATGGTGGTTAAAGGGGTGCCAAACTGCATTAATTCTGCTGTGCAGAGACACCTCTGTCCCACACCTTTCCAGGTAAGTAGACACACATCAGTTTCCCTCCATCTTTACCTCTGCACAGGTGTTTTGCCGCTGGTTCAGCGTGACGATCAGGTTGGTCATGACAAAGAAGACGCTTTCGCCCTAAGGGAAGGGGTCAGAAGGAACCAAAAGGAAAACATACATTTCCATGATCTTCTATCATAGGCTGCAATGTGTAACTCTAAGATGGCAGATCGCTGACACAGTAGACAACCATGTTAGAGAATTGTGATGATACGCAGCAGAACACCACGGATTCAAGATGTCCCATTGTGCAATGGGGAGTCTCACCACACCAAACCAAGCCACAAGGCAGATGACAAAACAGTATAAAATAGATCAACAATAATAATAATAATAATAATAATATAGTCGGCCCTCCTTATCCACAGATTTTTTTTTATCCACCGATTCAAGCATCAACGGGTTGAAAATATTTAAGAAAGTATAACTTCCAAATAGCAAACCTTGATTTTCCATTTTATATAAGGGACACCATTTTGCAGTGCCATTATACTTAATGGGACTCAAGCATCCATGGATTTTGTTATCCGTGGGGTCCTGGAACCAAACCCTAGCGGATACCAAGGGTCCACTATATTAATATTTTGTTCCTATTGTTGTTCCATGCCTTCAAGTCACTTCCGTCTTATCGTGGCCCTAAGGCAACCCTATCACAGAGTTTTCCTGGCAACATTTGTTCAGAGGAGGCTTGCCATTGCCTTCCCCTGAGGCTGAGAGAGCGTGGTGAAACCAGTGGGTTTCATGGCCAAGCGGGGAATCAAACCCTGGTCTCCAGAGTCTCAGGCCAACACTCAAACTGCTACACCACACTGGCTCTTAACCAGTCCAATTATTTTTCTGTATCCAAATATATGTGGCCGAAATTTATCCACATCTGCCTCCAGACCTTTGGTGAGAAGCTGAGCTGAGGGATGACCCCTTTCTTTGCCTTTTCTGGCTCTTGCCACACCAAGGGGATGTTTTCCGAGCAGGACACAGAGCGCCCATTTCTTCCGTCTCCCTTATGCAAGCCTGCAATTCTGAATTGTGCCATCCTAAGTCGGTTTCTGACAGTTCCCAAGGGGATGCTAGCTTTGATAATTAGAAGGAGGGACGGAGGGATTTGTGGCTACTCTTTGCTCCCATCCCAATAAATAATAGATGAACTCTCAGCAGCTAATCTAACCAGCCCAAAGAAGCAGCCGGAAAATCAACTGCAGCGGAAGCCAATAACCCGTTTTAATGGTGTAGCATTGGCCTTTCCGCAGATTATATTCCCCTTTGAGTTTCTTTGTGGAAGGATGGAATATACATGAAAGGAAACACAGGGAAAACTCTTGCTGTGTTGATCTGACCCGTGCCAAGAGTGTTTTTCTCCAGGAGCAAGCCTTTTGTTAGGCAAGTGACAATTAAGACCCGTTGACCTATCAACAGACCTAACCCCTGGACAGCAAAACTAATGAAACATGTTGGTACCCTCCGGCACAATCGCTTGCATTTCAGACTCCTCTTCAGGCATTTCTATGGCAACCATCACCACAAGCGTCTGCACTTCCAAATTTAGCCCTGCACCGTTGGGAACGTTTGCTATCATCTGCCATCCTCCCACACGCCCCTGTTCTTTCCAGTAAAGTGGTATCTTCTAAAGGAAGAGTGCTTAAGTGCCATCACAGAGTTCAAAAAATGCAAGAGGCTGCCTTGATCTGTATCAGTGCGGGATTAATTTCCTCCTGGAGAGGGTCTTTTGTAAAGCCAACGGTGCTTAGTTTGCCCATTTGAATTCCAGGCCACCGCCAAATACTTTGCATTGCAACCACTCTGAACAATATATTGTGTCTGGGAAAATCATTATCTAAGGATCGCAGCTCTGAACTCAGAGGAAAAGTCTGATGCTATCATTATTTCACCAGGAGCAGGTGTTTGTGAAGCTAGTGACTCTTAGTGGCCCAATCGGGACCAAACCATTTCCAAATACTTTTCATTGCAAAAACTGAGAACAATATACTGTGGCCAGGGAAAACCAATCCCAAAACTACATACTACAAGGACTACAGCTCGGAGAGAACAGAGAAAAAAGGTGCTGGCGGATGAGGCCACCATCCCAGCCCATCCCAAATTCCCAGTGCTTTGACTCTGTTGGCCCTGGCTGCAGTACAGCATAGCTTTTGAGAACCTTCTCTCCGCATGCCCTGTACTAATAGCACATTATGAAGGTTTGCTGAAGTGGAGAATTGCGACAGCAGTGGTTATTATCCCTCTGTTTATTTCCCCACGTGGCCTTCCTTGTTGCAGTCCACAAGCTCTTTCTTTAAAAAGACTTTTAAAGTCTCTAGATCATTGCTGTGTTTTAAAAATATCCTTGTGCACAGCTTTGGCGCCGATGCTGCTTCTTATAGCTGCCCCACTGGTTGCTTGGCACGGGCATGATCCACCGTAGTAGGGTGGACGAGGCCCATGGCAGAGGCATTCCCCTTGAAACGGCCAATGCAGAAATACCGTTCCTACTAAAGATAAACGAATAGGATCAGTACCTGCGGGGGAATGACGTAGTCCGCGACATCCCACAGCCTCTCGCCCAGCTCCGAGGTGTTGGTGAAAGCCACTCCTTTGACCTTGGTGATGACGGAGCTCTGGAGGGAGGTGTCCACATCTTGGTACCCTTTCTTGACCACAAAGACCCACCTGGGAAAGGACGGACAGAGGTAAGTGCAGTGGACAGGGAGAGGAGCAAAACATTCCTTTTTCTCCTGAAGGGGAAACTTAATGCGTAATGGTTGAGCATTGGATTACGACTCTGGAGACCAGGGTTCGCACCCCTACTTGGTCTTGGAAAGGAGCTTGGGCAAGTCACATTCTCTTGGCCTCAGAAGGCGGCCGTGGCAAAACCAGGAAAACCCAAGAAAACCCTGTGATAGGTTTGCCTCAGGATCGCCAGACGTCGGAAACTACTTGAGACACACCTCAACAATTCTGCCCTGAATCCAAAGATCTCAATAAAAGGTACAATTAACCCAGTTTAAAGCATTTTAAATCATTGAAAACACCAAACAGACTGGGGATGTATCAACACTGTAGAAATAATAACGTTAACCGCCATACTACTACTACTACTACTAATTATTATTATTACTTCTAGTCCGCTACTCCCTACAGATCAAGGCGGGTTACAATACAAGATAAAAATACATTATACATGGCTCCATCCTGCAGGATCCTGGGATTTGTAGTTTGTTGTGGCGCAAGAGCTTTCTGACAGAGAAGGCCAAATGTCTCACAAAACTACAAAACCCTAGACCTCCACAGCACTGAGCCGTGGCTGTTCAAGCGGTGTCAAACGGCATCAATTCCGCAGCGGAGATGCAGCCTCAGTATCTGTTCTTCCCGATGCACCCGTGACATGTTTCTCCCTTCCTTATTTGAAATTCCAGACGTACCTGGATGCGCAGCACCTGACCAGCCAAAACGGAGCAAGGGAATGAATACGTCAAGTAATTGCATTCCTCAGCCGCTGGCTCCATCTGAAAAGTACATCCCTCAATAAAAAGATGTGGCCTCTGGAATATAGCCACGGTGCCATCTCCCTTCTCTGTAAGGAGTTTATCACATGGGAGGAATCCCTATCATGCGCAAGTATTGAAAATGTTAAAAACTTTAGAAATACAGGTTGAGCCTCTCTTATCCAGATTCCACAGTCCGAAATTGTGGAATCTGAAGCCTCTCACCTTTCCAATAGCGAAATAAACTAAAAATGTTAATTGATTTGTTTATTTGCTCTAGCTAATTTTTTAATCCCGCAGGACGCCAATTTAGGTCGTGTCCTGCGTGATGTTATTTGCAGGGCCTAAGTCTGGCTTGCTATGATCGCAAGGAATAAAAAAGGAGAGGATTGGAGGCAGCCTTGGTCTGTAAAGACAAGACAACCCTTCCTTTTATTTTTAAAGACTGCAACACCCAGAATCCCCAGCCCACATATTCCCACCCTTGTCACTTTCCTCCAATCCACGTCCTTCCGAAAATGTCCCAGATCACAAGGTCTAGGTCAGGAGGTCCATGGGTTTAACCTCGGATCTCACAACTCTGGGTTTTTAACATGAAAATGTCCCTTCTTCAAATGCGGTGCTGGATAAAAAACAGATGGCAGTGCCGCAGAGCATGTGCAGAGTACATTTCCCTTGTCCCCATCTTTCCTGTCCCAAGGATAACTTAATCTTTTCTCCTAGGAATCCTGCTTTAATTCCAATATAATCCTACTCACTATTGGGGAAAATATATTACAGAGCTCCAAGCGCTGTGCTACTACACTTTGCAGCCCCCCCAAATCACATCTTCTCAGCTCCGGTGGGAACATCTGAACATGGATGCTCTGTTTAGCTGCTATGGCTTATCACTTTTGACAAAGACTTACATCTCTTCGAATGTAGACGCACACAGAGAGAAATAAACCTTTCCCTCTAGGATCGGAGCACATCGACAGCTATCTGTCATGACAGGGAAAAAATTAATCGGAGGAACTGAGCTTCCACCGCCAGGGGCAATTTACCTGTCCCTGCCGTTTGAGCCTTTTCTTCTAGTCAGCTGCTGTACCTTCCCCAAAGCAGATGGGGAGGTGAAAATTTAACCACACGCGACAGATGCCCACCGGCCAAGACAGGCCGAAGGGTGGTTTTTAATGAACTTGTGTCACTTCCTTTTCAAAAAAATATTTCATGGTCACCCGCATCTTCTGAGAGTCCCCTGCTGGGTGCAATGCGACAGAGCATCGCACCGGGCAAACTCTGAATCGAATGTTTCCTGAGCCCATATTGTCCTGGAACCACAGGATAAAGGGGGGAAAATAAGCTTGGGTCTAGCAAGCCAGAGCGACGAGAGGCGTTGGCATGCTTGGGCATGTGCCCACGTCCTAAATCTTGACCAGCAGCTGAACTGCAAGGGCACCCGACAAACAACAGCCACGTGGCAAAACCCAATGTTTAAAAAGCTGCCCCTTTCCTAAGCGCCATCCCTGAATGATAAGAACATCACATGAACCTGAGCATCCCAGGAGCATCAATTGAACATCACTCCACCCCTGGGAACCCCAGAAACAAGATATTAAAAGCACAGCATCTGGACCCCTTTTTTCTTTTTGCAGGCAAGAGGTGCTAGTTCCGATTCCCTGACATCTCCAGTTAAAAGGATCTGGTGGTGAAAAAGACCATTCTCTTGAGGCATACAACACACTGCCCTACGTGGACACATCACCCACTTCTCACTAGTCAATCCCTCCAACCTTGACTCACCTATTACACATTTAGCTCGAGGCTGACAAATTATTTCAAAGTGCCAACCTGGTGGGAGAAGGATGCTCTCCCATAGGACCTCTGCCTGGCATCCCTAGGCGAAGGAAGCCCATGTCTTACCCCACAATATAGGCCATAATGGAGAGCTGGACCACCCGGTAGAGGATGCCCACTTTCTTGTTTTTGGCGATGACATACTTCTCCGTTTTGTAATCGAACAGCGAGACGCAGAGGGCTTTCCAGGCGATCTGCCCCATCCTTCTGGCTGGCTCAGCATCAGCCGCGCATCTGAAGGAAGGAGGAGGAGAGGAAGAGGGAAATAAATTTTTTTTTAGAAATTGAATGACACTGCCATCCCGGCAGGAGAAATAAGGGTCTCACGTGCTTAGCATGAAAATCTGTCTCTCGTCGCACCACGTCGCTCCATCGTTTCCCTCCCACCCGCCACCTTTCTGCTTTGCCGCTTTCGGGCAAGGCTCCCGGAGCGCACAAAAAAACCACTGCAGCGCACACAGCCGAGGAAACACACCAGGCTGGTTCAGGCATGTGGAAGAACCACCTTCCTCAGCAGCATGCATGCGCCGGTCTCTGAGTCAGAGAGCTTTTAACCCTCTCAAGTTGCAATCCTATACAGTCTTGACCATAGCCTCGCAAGGCATGCTGTACGCCTTCCAACCCCAAATGCATCGCTTTTTATTTTTAAAAAGATGGCAAAATAAAGATACCCTTTTGCTTCCTTGACTGATTCATTGAAAGATTGGGTTAAGGTATGATTGATTACCGTACCCTGGAGACCAGGGTTCGATTCCCGGCTCGGCCATGAAACCCACTATGTGACCTTAGCCCAGCCACATGCTCTCAGCCCCAGGGGAAAGCAATGGCAAACCTCCAAAGAAAGACCCCACGATAGGTTCGTTTTGTGGAGCTCCACAAAACTACAAATCCCAGGCTTCTGTAGGATTGAGCTTTGGCAATTAAAGTGGCGTCAAACTGCAGTGTACATGCACCCAGAGCCAGACCACAGTTTGGGAAAGTAACTTCTTAAACAAATACAACCCCAGTAGCCATACTGACTGGGGCAACGTCTGCACTGCAGTCAGACATCACTTTAACTGCCATGACTAAGTGTTATGGAATTCCGGGAAGTGTAGTTTTGTGAGACGTTTAGCATCGGTCAGAGTGTTCTGGTACCACAACAAACTACAATTCCCAGGATGCCATAGCATTGAGCCACGGCCCTGCACAGAAAAGAACGAGTGATCGTCCGATCCGAGAGATAAATCAACCAAGAATACTCACCGGTTCCATCCTTCAGCTCATAAATCATAACCAGGGACATCAAGTGGAAATAGAAAAATCCAGATTGATGTTTCCGCTGGGTCAGCGATCCTCTGGCTCTAGACGCTCCATTCTTTCTCCCAAATCAATCCATCAAGAGCAGGCCGCTGGGTACAGAGGTGGCATCCGGGCTGAAAAATGTGCGGCACCACCGGGATGTGAAAGCCCCGCTGGGAAAAGAAAAGGCCCGTTTTTATTGGGATGAGGTTGTTATCTCCCCTTGTGCTTACTGCAAACGTAAATCACAAAGCCATAAGGACAAAGTCAGGTGAAACAACACACTTTCTTTTTCTCTCTCTCTCTCTCTCTCTCTCCAGTTTCTATTACTTTCTTGGTGCTTCACTTTCTCCACTACAAAGCCCATTGGCCATAATGGGCGGGCGAACATGGGCACTGTAGTACAAAAAGGGGGGAAATGTAAAGCCCTGGACCAGCATCCCTTTTCCTCGGATTCTGAGATTTATAGTCCTAAAAAAAGCCATTTCGCCTAGTCCAGCTACTCCAAAAATGTTATTTCTTAGCCGCCCCCCTCCTCAAAATCCATTTTCTTTCATGATTATTGCTTATCCATTTCACATTTTCCATCTAATAGCTCTGCTCTTGGTGGCTTTTTATGCCTCCAGTCTCCCAATCGGTTGGCATTTATCTACTGTGCAGTTTTTGTCTCTTTCTTGGCAGGCAGGCCAGAAACCGAACCGATTCCAACTTGCATTGCTAGGCATTGATTCGTTCTCTTTCCCACCCGCTCCCACCGCTTCTGCTTAACAACACCCAGCAGTCACAGACAGACCTGCGTGAAAAAGAAAGGCGCATGGAGGAAGCTGGGTAAAGATTTGTACTTACGGCTGGAAGGGAGAGGAAGCGTCTGTGAGGTCACAGGTACTTGCCAGAAGGTGCTTTCCTCGGGTTCGAGGGGGAATATGATTGCACATCGCTCTTCGGTCAACAAATACTGCTAGCCTTGCAAGGAGGTAAACTGTTGTTCGGTTAAAGTGGATCTATCCAACGGCGCGTAGCGGGTTTGAGTGTTGGGCCACAACTCTGGAGACCAGGGTTCAATGCCCAGCTGGGCCATGAAAGCCACTGGGTGATATCCTCTCAGCGTCAGGGAAAGGCAACGGAAAACCTCCTCTGAACAAATCTGGCTGCGAAAGCCCCGTTATAGGGTCGCCATAAGTTGGAAACAGCTCGAAGGCACACGACAACAGAACAGATACAAGACAGCCAGCATGGTGTATTGGTTTGAGTACTGGACTACAACTTTGGAGATCAGGACTTGATACACCACTCGAACATGGAAACCCCATTAGGTGAGCAACACAATCTCGGCTCCCCCCCAAAAAAACCATTATAGGTTCACATAAGTATGTAGGGTTTGATTCCCTGCCTGGGTGACCCTTGGGTAAGTCATACTCTCTCAGCCCCAGAAAAACGTGCGACGAGTCCACCTTAGAGTCGCCTAAGTCAGAGACGACTCGAAGGCACACAACAACATCAGTGTAGAAATAAGCGTTACATGAAACGCACATAGAAGCAGATCAATACAATGAGGGCTGGTTTAATGATTTGAAACGCTGACTAGAGAAACGGTGATCTGGGAATGGTGAGAGCTTTGGTCCAAAAGAATTAATGCTCCCGAGCTGAGGCTACAGCCCTATAAAACAGCCGAGAGAACTGTGCGAAGAGAGCCGGCGACGCTGAGCACGAACCAGCCGCCAGTCTTGCGAGACCTCATCCATTCAGAAGCCCCGTCCTTTGTAAAAGGATAAATCTCCTCCGCCAGCCACTTAAAAGGATGAAATGGAGTGTGACGGAGCACGCCGGATTAACATGCCAACCGAGAGTCTTCTTCGGGACCTAACTCACCTCCGCCTGGCCTGCCTCCCAGTTTCTCGGATGCATTTTTTGCAAATAACCTTCGCCGAGAGGGCAAAGTGCCAAAGGACGGCGGCTTGATGCCAGTCTTTGCCAAGGATGATCTAACTGCAGATATATGTTCTCCTGCCTGGGTTTTGGCTGCACTTCCTCCAAGCTGAGATCAATCCAAAAAATAAAAAAATAAAATGCTCAAGAGCATAAGGAAGAAACTGGCAATTAAAAGCCCCTTTTAAAATGTTTTCATGGTACTAAATGTGCCCTTCAGACTAAAAAAACTCCATCGCATGCTATCGGATCCTTTGACCTGCATATCTTCTTGCTTGGCTTCGGCAAGCGTGACAAGCTCTGCGTTTTGTGAACAACGTGTCCAAGAGGCACTGGGTCCTCCACCGAAATAAGACAGAGATGTTCTCATTTCAGGCATATAACTCCGCACAGGCCTGGCCTGTGATATTGTCTTGGGCACAGCTGTCTGAAATCAGCTTTGTTTATGGCTCTAAAAATCAGAAAATAGTCCCTCGTCACATTTTACAGTCTCAGTTTAATCTCAGTTTGCAGTCTTGGTTTACAATCCTGTCCCAGTCTCAGATTACAATTCTGGCTTTATCTTAGCCTTGGATCACTCTCAGCTTGCAGTCACAGTTTAACCTTGGTTTACAGCCCTGGTTTAATCTCAGTTTACCATTCTCACTTAATTTCAGTTTACAATCTCTATTTCTATCCTTGTTTCAATCTCATTTTTAAATTTCTAAACAAGTCAATTAAAAACAAAGAAAAGAAATTGGGGCGGACCCCCATTTGTCAGATTTTTGTCTCATACGATTGACCTTCATTCAGTTTCCAAATCGTGCTCCAGTTTGCTTCTCTCAGGAATCTCACTGTGTTTCCTCATGTTCTGGTAATTCCTCTTGAAAAAACCACACTACGAAACAAACGAAAAGGCAAACCAAACCGAGTCTTATTGTATTTTCAAAGATCAGCAATTGTTTACTTGTCTATCCATTTTAAGAGCTAAATAATTTTATCGGGAGTGATGTGTTTGCCTAAGAACTTGGATACTTTCAGTGCTAGCAGTAAGTGACAATCTGAACGCTTTCACATCCCAGAGGACTGTATGTGTGGCAATATATGTATTTAATTCCTTCAAAATAAACCAATTGAGTTGTACATGGGGGCTTGCCCTGAGTTCCTGGCGAATTGGGGACCAGATAGTCCCATTAATCTGGAGTTTACTTCACAACTTCATAACCTCTCATGGAAACACCTGAAAACTTTGGCAAGCTAAGTAACTCCTCCATCACCGAATAAGAGAATTTTGTTGTTATATACTTTCCCCAGAGCTGCAGAATGTGAACAGGAGGCTAGATATGGAATACTGACCTTATAGAGAGCGACGGTGATGAGAATCAAAAGAATAAAGCCACCAACTGAGCTCCCAATGATAACAGGGAAGAAACTGAAGACATTCTCCTTCAGAAGGATAACCTGAATCTATCGGACAGAAGAAACAGCAAGAAATTTGGAAACATTTCCCCGTTCATCGAGGAGAATCCATTCTGAAACCTTTCACCCTAGCCTTTGGAAGTGGCTAGATGTGGATCCCATCATCTCCAGCATAGTCCCATGGAAACGTGATGGGACTTGTTGCCCAAAACACTTAGAGAATGCCAAGCTGGGGTTGCCCTTCGGCCGCAGACTGCATGGTCCGAGATGGGGATGATGGGACTTATGGAAAGCCATATAGGTTCCTCAGCCATAATGTAAACTACTAGGCTCCACAGTAACTTTAATCGGTTTAAATCTCATGTTCTTGTTTAAACATAAAAGTTGAATTTAGGTTCACTCCACCATCACCTTGTACTTCCACCTTGTACTTCCGCTTACCACTGTTTTGTGGGTTTCGGCATTCAGGCCCACAAAAAGGTTTCTGTTGAAAGAAAGTTCCCCTCGGATCACCAAGTCAGTCCTGGGTTTCAAGATCTAAAAGAGAGGCGAAGAGAGGATCAACCACCAGAGCATCTAATCCCTGTCTGGAAAATTTCTCATCCAAAGTGGGAGATGACAAAAAGGTGAACTTTGCATCGTCCGCATTTAATATTCTGTCCAAGCCTTGTCTGCGCTGATCAAGGCGATCTATTTGGCCACCCTTTTAAAGTCCCGTTCTGAACAAAGATGAATCATGGCTTTTGCAGGGTTGCCACATGCTCCCGATGTGATAAAATGCCTCCTTTTGTATCGATCGAATGAGAGGCCACTCAAGCCCGTATTTTGGACCGTGAGCCCTTCATAAAATAAAGTATCATGTAATTTATGAATGTGGTCAATGTGTTACTTTTCCAGGGAAAGGCGTGGCTAAGTGAATTGAAATCAATACTTTAATTTGGTATTCGGGCAGAACGCAAACATAGTCGTAGTTACGTCCTGATCGCCAACCCTGAAAGTCATGGATTTCAGCCGTCCCTTATTGCTGTTTTGAAAACCTGACCTCCCTAAAAGGGGGCATTTTAAAAGCAGCCGAAAAAGTGGGATGACAAAGGATTGGTTTTATTAAAAAATCCTTACTTTCTCGGAGACTATACCTGTAAAGCACTCGGTAAAGGCATTTCCGTTGTCACCGTCACGGTTTCTCGTTCCAAAAGGACAACACAACTCACGAGTCGGTATCTGACTCCTTCCACAGTCTGAAGGGGGGGGGGGGAAAAAGACAAGATTGTTTTTCCATAACGGCAAAACACAATGCGACAATACTGGATGGCCCTTGTGGTCTGGCTGCATCCACACTGGAGGAATAACCCAGTTTGGCGCCGCTTTAACTTGTTGTTTGACTCGCTTGCTATGGAATTCTGGGAGTTGGAGTTTGTTGTGGGGTCCAGAGCGGAGCGGAGCTCCGCTCTGGACCCCACAACAAACTCCAACTCCCAGAATTCCATAGCCTTGAGCCAGACAAAGAGTTAAAGAGCTGCCAGACCGGGTTATTTCTCCAGTGTGGATGCAAACGCTACCAATGACGCTTTTTCCACGCTTTTTGCGTCCTCGTGTTTTATTACCTTAGACTCTTCTTCTTCGTGTCCCGAATCCGTCCAGGATTTCTGGCTGAAAACATCCTCAGCTTTGCAAACGGTGGAATTCTGTCAGGAGAAAGAGGAGGGGGAAAAAAATTGTAATAAATACGTTTTAAAATGTAATAAAATATTGGAAATAAGATATTGCCTAGGATTCCCTCAGCGCTTTTTATTTTTGCAGGCCAGCCTTGCAGAATGCAGAATTGGTGGTTTTTATTTTTATACCGCAAGCGAAAGGCAAACAAAAAACAAAAAAAGGCTTTGGCATCTACTAAGAAAATTAATAATAATAATAATAATAATAAATATAAAAATAAGTAATAATAATAATTAATAAAAAATAATAAATAAATATAATAATAAATAAATAAAATAAATAATAATAAATATAAATAAATATAATAATAAATAATAAAAAATAAATAATAATAAATATAAATGAATATAATAATAAACAATAAATAAATATAAATAAAATATAAATAAATAAATATAATAATAAATAATAAAAATAAATAATAAAATATAAATATAAATATAAATAAAAATAATTATACCCCGCTCTTCAGCCCTAAAGGCTATCAGAGTGGCTAACAATTATTAATTTTAATATCAAATAACTATCTCTCGACCCCAATCTTCACTGCGGAAATAATCCAGTTTGACGCCACTTTAACCGCCATGGCAAAATGCTATGGAATCCTGGGATTTTTAGTTTGTTGGTGGTGGGGGGTCACCTGAGCTCTCCGACACAGAAAGCTAACTCCCATACAAAACTACAAATCCCAGAATTCCCTGGGGGAAGTTAAAGCAGTGTCAAACCGGTTTATTTTCCCAGTGTGGACAAGGCTTCAGTTAAATGTGGGTGAAATGGCTCCTCTGGTGCAGAATGAATGCAGTTTCACACAGAATTAGAACTTGGGGGGCAAATTATGTGATGCACTCAGCCACTGGCCGACCTGACAGGGTTGTTGTGAGGCTAAAAGCAGGGAAAAGGAGCTGTATGCAACTCTTTGAGCCCCTCAAGAGAAAACACCACCAAAAATACAATTCAGTGTATGAAAACAGCAAGACAACTCTCCACAAAGCTGAGGTAATTTTTTTCCTCAGGGCCACTCAAATGGAGGCCACTTCCGCCCCTCATTCAAGCCCCCCCCCCCGTTCCACAGGAACCCGGAAGTCGAATTTGCTTGAAAAAACCCTTTTCCTCTATGGAGAACCAAGTTCTCGCGATAACACGGAATCTCGCGGGAGCCGCCACACGAATTGCATTTTGGGCCCTGTAGTTCAGTAAGAGTGATTTGAATCCTTTTTTTTTTTTTGAACTAACGAGCAACTTTTGAAAAGTGATAATCACCACAGTGTCTACATATAACTCCAGAGGCTCCAAATCTCGCGAGAGGGCCAGAAAGGGGCCCTTCAGGAGCCTTTATCTGACAGAGGCCTACTCCTCCAAATCTCGCGAGAGTTAAAGGGCCCCTGAAGAAAAAAAAGAGCATCCCATAAATCTCGCGAGAGGACAGTGATCTAAACGAAAGAGCCTTTCTCTGAGAGATGCCTATTATATTATTATTAATAATTATTATTATTATTCCTCCAAATCTCGCGAGACTAGGGAACGAACTAAAGCCTTTATCGAGGCCTACTCCTCCTCCAAATCTCGCGAGGGTTAAAGAAGGGCCCGTGAAGAAGAAAAATGAGCCTCCCTTAAAATCTCGCGAGAGGACACCAACGGCCTCTAGCTTAAACCGATGAGCCTTTCTCTGAGAGAGGATTATTATTTTAATTACTACTATTACTAATTATTATTATTACAGTATTATTCCTCCAAATCTCGCGATAAACAAACGAGAGAAGAAGCCTAACTCCTCCAAATCTCGCGAGGCTAGGGAACGAACTAAAGCCTTGATCCGAGACCTTCCTGCTCCAAATCTCGCGAGAGACTGAGAGTCACACCACCGGCAAAAAAAAAGGGGAGGGCAACAAGGCAACCCAACTCTCGCGAGTCATTCCAACTCTCGCGAGATGAAAAGAAGGACGAACCCCCCCCTTCCCTTCCTCTCAAGAAGAAGAAGAAGAAGAAGAGCCTCCCTTTAAAACCTCGCGAGAGAAGAGAGTCAGCAGCGGAGAGCCTGGTTTTCTCGCGAGAGTTGGGTTTGAAATGGCGGCGGGCGGGCTCCAGCAGTTGTAGCCCTTCCTTCTTGTGAGGCCCCTGGATCCCCTTCGAAGCCCGTCCTGGGCGCCTTTCGCATGGAGCAGCTCCGCCGGCCTCGCCTGCTGAAGACCTACTCGGGGCTGCGAGGAGGAGGAAGAGGAAGGCGGAGGCGGCCTGGCCTGAGGGTCCTCCCTGGGCCTGCCCTGTGGGTCTCCCCCCCAGTGGACCCCAGGCACCTCTTCAGCTCCAGCAGCAGCTCCTCCTTCGAGGAGAACAGCCAGGCCCTCAAGGGGAAGACGCAGAGCCAGCAGCCCAGGGAGAAGGGGAAGGGCCCAGAACGCGGGGCCAAAGAGAACCAGGCCCCCCCGCACCCCAACCCTCACGGCTTCCTTCCCTCCACGGCGCTGAGAAGGAACGTCACCCACCGACGACGCCTGGTTGCCCCGGCCCCCCTCCTCTGCAGCACCCCCGCACCCCCGGACCCGGCCCCCCGCTTCTCCTTCGGCTCCGGTTGCTGCGAGGAGGAGGAGGAGGAGGAGGAGGAGGATGCGCTCCCGGAGCTGAGCTTGGTGGAAATGAACCGGGAGGATCCGGAGGCTCCTTCGCGGCCGGGAATGTTACGGAGACCCTCGGCCGCCTGGGACAAAGATCCGCGTCCGGAGACTCCCTCTGCGCCCTTTCGGAGACACTCCGCTACTTCGGATGAAGATTCGCGTCCCTCGGCGCCGTTCCAGATTTGCTCCAAAGCCTCAGGCAAAGATTTGCGGCGGAAGAAGACTCCCTCTGCGCCGTTTCGGAGACGCTCCTCCACTTCGGACGAAGATTCGCATCCAGAGCATCCCTCGTTCTGGATTCGCTCCGCCGCCTCAAGCGACGACAAAGTGTCCCCGGGTCGTCGAGGCTCCGGTCCGGTCCGTGGAGGCGCCGTCTCCGGCCAAAGCAGTGCCGCGTCGTCCCCCTCGAAGGGCATTCTCCAGCTCCAGGCCGCGGTCAGCGAGGACAAGCTCGTCCTCTTTTTGCCCGGAGATCACCACTCGCCTCAGGTCAACAAGAAGCAGAGGGTCGGCATCTGTCCTCCTCCTCCTCCGGTGTTGGCTGGCGTGAACGGTTCTCTCTGGGAAGAGCGCGACGGCGTCGACCAAAGCCACCCCCAGCTCCAGCCGGTGGTGCTCTTGGACAACCAAGCGGTCCCCAGCTGGCTGGCAAGGAGGTCTTCTCGGAAACAAGGGACGGCGGGTCGCCGCGTCCGGAAGGCGGAAAACACTCCCTGCGACTTGTCCGCCGTCGTCTCTGACGTTGGGAGCAATAGTGGTGCGGTCCCCATTTGCAGGACTGGAGCGACCGGAAGGAAGGCTTGCATCACGGGTTGCGGCTCCAGCCGCTGGGGCCGACGGAAGAAACCCGAGGAGCCAAAATGCAGGAAGCGTTTGGGTCGGAAATACAAGGCGGCGGAGGCCTCCCTTCTCCGGAAAACCGCGGAAGAGGATGCGGCTCCCTCGTTCCTGTCTCCGGAGTCCCCCTTCAAGAACTCCGCTTTGTGGCGGAGGATCCGCGCCTCTTTTTCCCTCCATAAGAAAAAGAAAATCCTGTCGGAACCCGAGAGCGCCAACAGCAACAGCGTCGGAAGCGAAGGATCCTTCGGCTCCCATGTAGCCGAGTCCCCCAAGACCCCTTTCACGCAGACACTGGGCTACTCCATCTGTCCCTCCTCTTCCATGGTCCTGCTGCTGTCCATGACGTCTTTTTCCGCCTTGGAAGCGACCCTGACGGACGCCGAGAAGGTGTACGGCGAATGCCACCAGCAGGGTCCCATCTCCTTTGAGGAATGCATCCCCTCAGAAAAGATGCAAAAGTGTGAGAAAATTGGAGAAGGGGTCTTCGGGGAGGTGTTCAGGACCCAAGGCGAGCAGGGGCCCGTCGCTTTGAAAGTCATCCCCATCGAAGGGAGCGAGAGAGTGAACGGCGAGCTTCAGAAGACCTTTAATGAGATTTTACCCGAGATCATCATTTCCAAAGAGCTCAGCCTCTTGGCGGACGAGAAGGTCAACCAAACGTCGGGGTTTATCCAGTTGCATTCGGTCCACTGCGTGCGAGGGGCTTACCCCGAGCCCCTCCTGAACGCCTGGGACGAATACCACCGGCTGCGAAAGTCCGAAAACGACCGGCCGGACTTCTTCGGGGACCGGCAGCTCTTCATGGTTTTGGAGTTTGAATACGGAGGCACGGACTTGGAGAACATGCGCAAGCGGCAGCTGAGCTCCCTGGCCACGGCGAAGAGCATCCTCCACCAGATCACGGCGTCGCTGGCCGTGGCCGAGGAGTCGCTGCGGTTCGAGCACCGCGACCTCCACTGGGGCAACGTTTTGGTCAAGAGGACCGACGTAAAGGAGGCGAGGGTGAGGCTGAACGGGGAGAGCCACGTCTTCCCGACGCACGGCATCCTGGTCAAAGTCATCGACTACACTTTCTCCAGGTTGGAGAGGGACGGCTTGACGGTGTACTGTGACCTCTCCACGGACGAAGGGGTTTTCCAGGGGAGTGGGGACTATCAGTTTGACATCTACAGGCGGATGAGGGAGGAGAACCTCAACAACTGGGCGGACTATTTCCCTCACAGTAATATCTTGTGGCTCCACTATTTGGTGGACAAACTTTTGAAAGGAGTGTCTTACAAGAGAAAGCCAACGACCCCCTCTTTGAAACAGTTGCAGAAGCAACTGAAGCACTTCTCCAAAGAGGTCCTTGGCTTCAGTTCGGCCGCGGATCTCCTGAAAGGGAGCAGTTTTTTCCAGTGACTTCACTGGGCCTTTAGGTTGCGAACAGAGGACTTGAGGCAGTCTCAAAGGCTGTGTAAACGTGCAGTTTTCCCTCCCCCGATGTGATTTAGCACAAAGGGATCTCCCCCCCACCTTTAAAATCCAGAGTAACTTTTACAATATAGCAGTACATGTTCTGTTTAATTGCTTTACCTTGTGTAAATTCCACTCCTTCGCCTAGAGAAAATATCATCAAGTAGCCAGAGACCGGTTGGGCAATTGCAAATGTGTAACCTACAGTTATGCATTCGTAATTGCTACGTATTCATAATGCTTACTTTAGGGGCTACCAAGGGACCGTGAAAGTCCCCTAAACCTCACAGGAATAGATTCCTGGCTATCCAAGCCATCTGCTTATCATAACCTGGAGTATGTGCAGGGATCATGGTGGAATTCACTACCTAGGAAGGTCATTGCGCTGCTGCGTGGCACGCAACAGTCACGTAAAGGAGCCCAGTAACTTTTTCCTTCAAATATGTTTTCATTCAGAGTTTTAAGGAAAGCCACCCTATTACCGAAAAAAAAAAAAACCCTTTTTGCTTCAAAACATTTAAAAGTTTTTGTTCTTTCAAATATTGTGAATTATTACTGTATTTTGTTAATAAAGAAAAACTCAAGTCATGTGACAGGTCTCCCTTGGCAGCTTTAACCTTTGCAACGTTCAACCAAACAGCTGGGTTTTATACATTAGTAAACATTTGTATGGTTCCCAGTCTCTTAGCCTGCTTTTTAAAAAAAGTCAGATGAGTTACTAGGGCTCAGCATTTCAAGGGCAGTCTTCTCCAACCCCAACTAAAAGCTTTTATCAAAGAAAACTAAAGAGTCTCGTTGGCACGTGCCTTCAAGTTGATTCTGGCTTAATGGTGACTCTCTCTGGGTTTTCTTAGTAAGATGAATTTAGAGTATTTGTGTTCACCTTTCCTTCCTCTGAGTTTTTTTCACGGCTGAGTGTGGATTTGAACTCTGGTTTCGTGAAGTCTTAATCCAGCAGTACCATGCTGCTCAGTCAAACTAAAGATAATATTTTGTGGCTTGACACATTCATAGGGCCAGCGCAGTATAGTTTCAGCATTGGACTATGACTCTGGAGACCAGGGTTTCAAATCCCTGCCCAGTTGTGGAAAGTGACTGAGTGATTTTGGGCAAGCCACACTATCTCAGCCTCAGAAGAAGGCACGGGCAAACCCCTCTGAACACAAATTTGTGAAGAAAACCCCATGATAGCATCACTATGAGTCAGAAACAACAACAAAACCCTTAGGAGGCAGCTATGGCAGTAATTGTAAGCACTCTTGTTGGGTCATTGTGTAGACAACCCTGCTGTGCTCCTGTGCAGCAAACTAAAGAGCGTACAGCTTTTCTCCCGACCCCTGAGCAATCTTGTACAAAGCTGATATTTACTGGTAATTGCTCTCACTAATTCGATCCCTGCGCTATTTACCATCTGCCCAAAAACCTTTAGCAGGGTTCTCTTGGGTGTGAATGTAGACAAAACAAATTCAATAATTGGATGTCTCAGGTGGCGTGTGTTTGCAGGGGAGGGAACATTGTCATTGTAAATGGGTAATTCCCTTCTATCCTGGGGCCTGAGGATACAGAGCGTCTGCGTTCCCTCAGCTAGACAACGGAGGAGAAACACAATCCTGTGTCCCATCCCTAGCTGCAGCCCTTTGCATGCCATTTGTCTAACCAGGATTGTACTAACCAGGATTGACCCTGGCCCTACTCCAGGATCAGTTAAGGATTAACGTGACTGGAACCTCATTCTGGGTCCAATCTGACAACTCCATCTCGGCCTTGGAAGCCACTAAGAGTTGCAGTTCATCATTTGAATCAGTCTCCTTGCACTGTTTAGAAATACCTAGTTAGTTTTGATCCTCTCCCAACCAGAAAGGTTTGCCACGTCTTAATTTTGTTTTTTCTTCATTTGGGGGGCATTTTTAGGTCCTCTCCACAACCTTTGTAGAGTGTGTTTTGAGAGGGGAAAACAGATAACCCTGGGTTTGGGTGTTTTGTTGAGTTCAGAGCGGTAAAGCCAGAAATCAGTTACCTGTGTCCCCCTCGCATCCTTGACGCTGGCAAGCGGGTGGCCTTCTAGCATCACCGGCACCCAGATCTGCAACTCAAGTTTTGCCCCAAATGGGTTCTTCCCTTGGATCTGCAAAGACAAAATTGCCAGCGGATAAAAATTAGCTCTTCCTACCCAAAAACAGGAAAGGGAAGGAAGGGTCAACAGCAGGCTTGGGCTTACATTAAAGGTGAAATCCGTGTCCTGAGATGGTCCGTTGCCTGTGCTGACAACGTAGACGATGGGAAGGACCCTGGGGGAAAGATATAAAATGTTAAGATGACTGCATGGCCAGCAAACCTGCTTTGAATTTTATTCTGTGGTGCCATTCAAAACCTTGCCAGGAGATTGGAGAAGGAGCAGAAAGGCCTTGGACTGGCTAGGGATGCTTGGAGTTGTAGTCCCAAGGTTTTCCATGCTGTGAACTTGATCATGGCAAAAGCCCAGCAACTGGGAGAGCTGCAGTTTCCACTATCCCTTACACTTTGTGGGGCGGGGGATGATGGGAACCATAAACCAAAGCCTCAGAAGGGCCAGAGTTTCTTGCATTGCTGGTTTTAATAACAGTGAATTAAGATACTCTTTGTTGAAACCTCCAGAAACATTGCTTTTAAACAGGCTACAGAGCATGAGTTCTCATTTTCGCTTCAGTCAACTATGACGGCTACTTTTAGCACATACCAGTATGTGGTGCTCTGTATAAAAGAGTTTTTTCCTTTCTCCTGAATTCCTTGCATACTTTCCACCGCAGTAAGCAGATAAAGAATACTAACCAATCTTACAAAGCTGTTGCGAGATGAGGATAACGAAGCAGCCAAAATACTCTCAACGTTCAATACATTTCAGCTCCATTTTACATTTCTCAAGTCAAGGCAAGCAATCGAATCTGGTTTCAGACCAGGTTCATCTCCCCAGACCAACTCCGTTGTGTCCTGACTGCTCCCAACAGCCATTTCTTACCTGCTGAGGGTGGCGTTGAGGGCATATTTCACATTGAGGAAAACGTCTTTTCTCAAGGCTGGGCTGTTTTTGTTCGCGCTTCAAAAAAAATAAATACTTGGTCAGCAATTTTTTAAAAAACCTTTCTCCAATGTTTTGGGTCATGACCTAAAAGGAGGCAGCCGCCACCCAGCAACCTCAAGTAGGTCTTGGACTACAAGGTCCCTCATCCCTGGGCCATGATGTTTGGGAATGATGGGAGCTGTAATAACAAATAGCTCACTGGAGAAATTGAACCTCATATGTATGTTGTGTTATAACGCTGATGGCTTTCAGCCTAGAATACCCATTTACTTACTTGGTGACGCTTAGGACGATGTTCGCGAAACTTTTGGGGAATTTTTTCCCATCCAGTTGCCAGCTGACAGAAAAATTGGCCTGTGTCACAAACGGGAGAAAGAGAGAGGGAAAAGATTAGACAAAAGGAGCATTCACAAAGGAACCCTGGACTTATGGGTAGCCCTTCCTTCCGCTTTTAAATTTCAACGCGACAATTTCAGGGATGGCCTTCTGGGTGTTGTGGGACTGCAACTCTCATCAGCTCTGGCCAGGTGAGGAATGATGGAGAGTGAAGTCCACTGCAACAACAGGTGAGCCACACAATTCCCATGGCTGGGTTGTCACACAACAGTCCAGCTAATGGCCACCAGAGTATTGAAGGCAACAGGCCAAAGTCTATTTAGGGAGCAGCTCCGATCGCAGGAATAGATCTATCTATCTATCTGTCTATAAAATTGCCCTGGTGAGGACTTACCACAAGTGTCTTGAACACCGGATGTCCAATCTTGCAGCTCAAAGTGGAGGCTAAAACCGAGAGCGGCTTAGAGGGGTCGCAGTCAACGAGAGAAGGGGAAACCTGCCGAGACATTGAAAAATAGGGGACCTTTTTGCAAAACATATTCTTGAAAATAAGTGCACACACACACACAAACACACATAGAGCATATGTTCCTATTTGGAAATTAGGGAGAGAAATCTAAAAAGGTTGTTCCCAGATCACGGTGAAGTGAGAGTCTTCTTACTTTATAGAGACAGGATAAGGAACATGCAATAACTGAAGTCTCCCAGTTGCTGGGCTTCTGCCATAACAAATTTCACGGGGGCACCTTTCTTCCCGCTTCTGCTCAGGAGGTTGGGACCCCTGAAGGACATCTAAACAAACCGGGGTTTTAGCCTGAACTTTAAAGGGGTTATGCAAGGTGCATTTGTCAGCATTTGCTACACGGCCCAGAGGGCAACAGCTTAGGAACCTGGGTAGCAGAAGATAAAGTCTGGGGGAAACCTCACAGATTGTACCTCTCGGACTTGATTAAAGTGGAGATTGGTTGGGAATTCCAGGACCAAAGTCGTCAGGTGAGAGTTGTCCCCCTTGTTCTCTAGGTAGATCCTCATGGCTACTTCCTTGGTGGATCCAACCACCAGCTCTTTCCTGGAATTAATCATAAAAAAATAAATCGCGGCATGTTTCCATACATGTTTAATTCAGCGAAAACCCTCCGACAACATCTGTCCGAGTTCAGCTCAGATCGGTGCCATGATTTTCTAGCCTGCAAAGCACTGGCCGGATCCATGCGACAACTTTTCAGCCTAGAAAGCACAGCTCAGATCTATAAAAGAGTTTCCCTGCCTGCAAAGCACAGCTCAGTTCTAGGCAGAATATTTAAATATTTAGCCGCTCTGAGAGCTAAATATAACTGGCCTTTCTTCCGCTTTGAAGCCCATCATGAAAATATCCCAAAGACTCACTCCATTTGAACAGCCAAGCTCAAATGTGGTGCGCAGGTTGTCTTGTTGCCACAGTCATCCACGTAAGGCAGCTGAAATTATGAGAAGGATAGCAATCTCAAAGAAGAGAAAAATGTGTGTGTTTGCGTTGCTTGAGAACAAAAAGTGATATCCGCTCTTTATGTCCAGTCTAATTCTTCAGATGGCCCAACCATGGCAACATGCCCTCCTGACAGATTTTCCCTAAGGGAATGTTGCTAGATTTCTGCCCCATCTTTCTTCCAACTTTTCCCAATCTCAAAAAAGTGGGAAAACAACAGAAAGTAGTGGAAAAGTAGTATCAAGCCTGTAGTCCAAAGATGCAAGGACAACCACCTCCGAATTTTGTCTCCCTCCCCCCCAGCTTTGAATTCCTCAAAATGATTTCAAGGCTGCAAGACCCTGACCCCATGGTTTCAATTTATTCCATTACCTGGGAATTCACCTCCGATCCCTGGTATATATCAAGCACAGGGCTAGGATCATTTGGGTCGCCGTTTGGGTCCTGAAGCCTGTAGCTGAGCCTGACAGCGATGCTGGAGAAACAGTCCTCTCGGCATGGCTGGTCATAAATGCAAAAGGCGAGAAAAGTTATATAAAAAACAGCAATAGAACGCAAGGCCAGAGAAAACCCAATATATACATCTGCAATAAAATTCAGACCCAGAGAAAAGCAATATAGATATATAGCAGGGAACAGCCAGGGCATAAATCAGAAATCAAGAAATTAGAACAGCAGGACAAGGGAGGGAACAGGTTTCCATAGGGATTCCATAGAATGGAGCTACAACAAAGTGGTGTCAAACTGCATTATCTCTACAGTGCAGGTGCACCCTAAGAGGCAGAGTGCCATGTTGAGTTATAGCTTATGCCACGGTAACATCCTATTTAATAGTTTTTTGTGGAGCTTTTGGGCTACGTGGCCATGTTCTAGAAGAGTTCCTTTCTGACGTTTCGCCAGCATCTGTTCAGGGAAGATGCCAGCCACAGATGCTGGCGAAACGTCAGAAAGGAACTCTTCTAGAACATGGCCACGTAGCCCAAAAGCCCCACAAAAAAACCTATGGATGCCGGCCATGAAAGCCTTTGACTCCACATCCTATTTAATACTAGGATGTGTAGTTTGATGAGGGACTAGAGCTCCCTGGCAGACAATTCGAAATACCTTTTCCTAATACTAGAAATTTCATAGGCTGGAACCATGGCATTTGAAGTGGAACCATGGCACTACAATTGTGTAGTGTGAAATGGCCCTCGGACACTACGTGTAATCTGCAAGGAATTCAGCCTTCATGTCCCAAGACCATAGATAAGATGGATGCCTTCAAAATCTCAGGATGCATCTATGCTGTAGATCAACATTTTAAGCGCTGTAGTTCCATCCTATGGAAGCTGGGGATGTATAGCTTTACAAAGTCTCTCGCCTTCTCTGCCAAAACATGTTGGTGCCTCAAAAACAACGAATCCCAGGATTGTGTAGGATGCATCCATGGCAGCTGGAGTAGTGTCAGACTGCATTATATATATATATACATTTGTATATATATAGTGTAGATGCACACTGTAACTCTCTTTTTTCCTCTCCTTACCAGGACTGTAAACTTCAGTTCTGGACACAAATCCACAGTGTAGGAAACCTTGCCACAGGTGGTATCCGTGCCATCTTCAAACTGTGCTCTCTTCCTTTCCATCTCAACGTCTAGATCCACCGTGTAATGAATGATAAAGTGATCTATCTCTAGGAAAACAGATCCAGATGTAGAGTTAGAGTACTGGACTGCGATGCTCAGGATTCAGTTTTTTGCACCGGAGGAATCATTTCTCCTCTCTTGATACCTTTTAATGGCAAGGCTTTGATCCTCTTTGTGGGGTGAATGTCACATTTCAGAATTGCCAAAGACTTCTTTCTTACCTGGTTTTATTCCTTACCTGGCTGCGTAGCACTTCGAGGGAGCTTTTTATGAAAACACAGTTTTGCAGTTATGCTACTGCTATTGTAGTAATGGGATATTTCACTTGGGGTAAAATCCACGGTGGGTTCCAGTCGGATGACAGCTCTGGAACTAGTCAGAGGAAGAAGAGAAGAAGGCAGTTGTTCCTTAAACTTTTGTATTAATCGTTTTTTAAAAACTGCGCCGCGATTTTTGCAATCTTTTGAAGCTGCCTTAAGTCCTTTCTAAGGAGAAAGGAAGGATATAAATCAAAAGAAACAAATATTATAATTATTATAATTAATTGATTTATAGCTAAAGTTTTTTCCCCCAAAACTTGGACTCAAGGTGGCTTGCAAGAATTTCAGGTAAAGATTAAAGCCTCTACATCAAAACAATTGCCAAAAGGCAATTAAACTATTAAAACTTTTTAAAAGGAACTTTGCAAGCAGAAGCTTTGTTAAATGAGGTATGCGTAGATTTTATGGTATATTTTGCACTGCCAACAGAAGGTTTTGACATTTTTATCCATAGGTTCTGTTATTGATTCCTACCCGGGCTGCAGTCCGAACTCACCGGAGTAAAGTCATGCGTCCTAGTGAACCAACAGTGATATCTGGGAGCCCGTCTCCAGTGAAATCCAAACCTCCGGCCACCGACCTTCCGAAATAGACAAGGCCCAGAGGACCAGTTTGGGTAGCTGTTATTCTCTGTGAGCAGAAGGGAGAATCATACTGAGGATACTTGTCAAAATGTCAGGGTTCGAACCCAGGAGTTTAGAGCTTTCATGTCAGTGGGGGGAAAACGGTTCTACTCCTGGTTTGAATTTAAATTTGCAAAGATTTATCCAGGGTTCTGCAGCCCAGTTCTCAAATAAGTTGACAGCACTTTGGATACGTCATTGTAAAGCCTCACTAAAACTTGGCACAGATGCAATACAGGAGCAAACAGTCATCGCTGCATTTGAACTGTGGTCTATGAGAGACCGGAAAACATGAGGTAAGAAAGAGAGTTCAAAATAAAAACACAAGAGAGTCAAGAGTTGCATTCTCTTTCTTGGACCCATGACGGTCCAAAGCTTCCCTACCTGGGAGAAAGACCTTTGAATCCCATCCGGTTTGCCGTTAAAGATGTAAACGCTGCCACAAGAGTTTGGACTGGATTCCTCTTCCTCCAAAGGTGCTCCAATGGCTACGTCCCCAAACCCATCTTGGTCCATGTCTCCGATGCTGGCGATAGCAAACCCAAACCGGGCCAAAGAAATGACCGGGTGACCATTTAGGTGTCCGTCCAAATCGAACTGGTTTGTCTGGAAAGGAACAAAAAAGAAAGCATTTTTAAAACGAAATTCCAAGGAGCAACTTAGCCAACAATTCTTTGCAAAATCAATCCGATGTATGTGGTTTTCTGTCTGGTAGCCACAATATCAATAGGTGTTTGGTTGTTGCAATGAGAGTGGAAAAATGTAGGGAAAAGTTTCCTATCTGGGGGGAATAAATATCTCAGAATGCATTATTATTACTATTACTACTATTATGTTTAAGTTTATGTTTATACCCCGCATCCCTCCCAGTACAGGAACTTAAGGAGGCTGACAAATATAAAGCAGTCCAAGTTAAAACACTATAGATATGCAAACAAAAACAATTGAACAATACAAGCAATTAATTTAAAGTTTAAAACTCTTTAAAACAGAACAAAACAGCATCCCTCGGGCAAAAAGGCCCTTGTTCCGACATGTGAGCTGAACTAGACGTCCCACCAAACGCTTATTATCTTGAATACATTACAGTTATACCTTATAAGGGTGTTGTGTGGTGATAAAATACACTGTTGTCATTCTGTGCCTTCAAGTTATTTCCGATTTATGGAGACCCTAAGACCCTCATGGGGTCATCTTGGCAAGACATCCCTGGTTTTAAATGTAACCCGTACATTTCTGGCGCAAAAAGTCTCCCACCTTCTGACATGGGAGTTGCTGCGACCATCCGCACCTGAACCAGACGTTTACCTCTTGATCCAAGCGATACAGGTAGATCTTCCCTTCCTCGCCGCGGACGTGGAAAAACGGTGCTCCCACCAGGAGGTAATCCGTCAATCCATCCCCATCAAGGTCCAATGGACAGAGTTCGGAACCGAAATAGGCCCCGATCTGCAACGGCAGAAAAAACAGGACATATCCGTCGTCTCTTCGCACCCAGGCGCCTCCAGCTGTGTTGGACTACAACTCCCATCAAGCCTGGCTGGCATGGCTGGGGATGATGGGGGTTGTTATCCAACACGACTTGCCATTTAGGGTAAAGGAGGGACCTGAAAAGGCCACCGAAATTTGACAAAATCCAATAGACCCTTTCCAGACATTTGCAGGGAAGAATCCATGTGGCATTTCTTATACTGAATTGATTTCAGTTTGATTCTTCAAGGCACGAGGAAACTCAAATTTTGAAAATGATAATTAAGATTTCCAACAATGAGTAAAAGAGCAGTGACTGAAAGCTTTCTGCAATTCTGCGAGGTTTAAATCAGAACGTCAAGAGCTTTGGATTACATTTAAGAAAGAAAGAAAGGTGAAGCAAGTTTCTAGTCCTCAAGACCACAATGGATGAGTGGCTCACCGAATTTTGGAAGGGTTGAGTGAACTGAGCCGAGTATCTCCAGATCTTGGAGGTTATAAATTCAGTGTCTTTTATTGAATCATCCCTCCTCCGTATGATTAGCAAACTCTCATGCAAAATTAGCAAATGGTATATAATGCTAATAAATGAAGCGGGTTGCAAACATTCAGTTTTTGTTGGTAAAGAGTTATCCCTTATCTCCCCAGAAGCGTTGCACTTGCAATGTCTGAACTGAGCCTGCAAAAGTATTTATTTTGGGGGAGACTATAAATCCCAGAGGAAGGGTGGTCACTCGGTTTTGCAGTCCGAAAAGTGACTTCTCCAAGCTCTAGCTTTACCATAACTTCACAAAACTCCTCTCTTTTTCTTTCTCCTCCAAAGCAGATTTGCTTGACTACCTTGGTGACCCCTCTGAGTTTAAAAATATTGTTCTTCACACATCAAGTGTTTTATTGAAGGCTCCGCCAAGCGATACAAACAGGTAGGGAAAAAAGTACGTCCTTGAAGCGCAGCTAGTGAGAAACAACTAAATCACACTTACAAGAGTCTCGGTCTGACGGTTTATAAATCAATGGCGATGAAGCCATCGGATAAGTTTGGCATTTCTATATCCAGCGCTACAGCAATAATGTCAACTTTCTCTGTGCGGCGCAGTGGTTAGATTCGGAACCCAGACTAAAAAACCCCAAAGCCACGCAAGTTAATGGGTCCTGAAATCCCCTCGCCTCAACCTAAACTTTTCCAAACTTTCATACCTGTTCCCCTTGCAGACTTTGGTTCAAAAGGCCTCCTTCGAACACCAGGACTCTTCCAACCAAGTTGTACCGAGGGGCGCCGGCCACAACCCAAGGCCCGTGCCGCGTGCGGACGGCACCCACACTGTAACCTGGAGCAGAACAGAACCAGAACCGGAGTTAGTTTCATCTTGGTCTACTTGTAACAAACCAGTATGTAATTTATATAAACATAACAGTTATCTATCGGTTTTAGATTTCACCATCTTCAAAACTCCTTGTTTATGGAAGTATTCTTTTAATTATATTTGAGGGTTATAGGAATATTTGTGAGTCTTGATTTGTGTACTGGACCTCTGGTACAAAGGGTAGTTTTCAGATCTAGCCATGATGTTTATTAGCTCTGTTATTTTAGTCATCCAACCTCAAAGGGTTGTTGTTTTCAATTAAGAATAATTGCACCTCGGATTCACTCCAAGGAAACACTGGTTTTTGTGAGAAATCACCGGGAAAGGGGATCGTATTGCAACAGCCGTAACGCCCTGGGCTGAAGTCGCAATAAAATAATTGGATTACCTTTAAAGAAATAAAAGTTTTCCAGACCGACCTTCCCATTACACTGATGTTTTTCATTTCCCCAAAACTCTCTACCCAAATCGTGCCTATTTTAAATTGATTTTAATATGTATTTTTAGCACTGATATTTAAGTTTTAAGCTAAGGGATAAGGGGATATGTTATTTTTATTTATGTACCAGTATGTGTTATGTATTTATTTAAGTATTTTATTGCAACCTGCCTTAATCCTTTTGGGAAGGTGGGCTATAAATAAAGTAAAAGACAACCAAGGTGAGGCCAAAGGAGCCAACACAAAACTGGAAACTTTCCCAGGGCAAAATCTCTCACTATGCAAAGATAAATGGTTCTGTCAGTGCTCAAGCCCCGGGAGGAATACCTGAGACATTCGAGCCAAGATTTCTATCGATCGGTTTATTCTTGAGTTCCCAATTGATCCGGCAACAAATGCCGAAAACCATCCATCCAAAGACCTGGAGAACAACGGAGATTTGTCCTCCGGGTGGACAGTTACCTAAATAGCCATTTTTGCTGCCCGCTGTTGTTTCCTCGGTCGATTCATTCAAGAAAACCATGGTCTCTTTTATCATGTCATATAGAAAAACACCACCGATCCAGTCAAAGGTGCCCACGGCTCCAAAAAGGAGATAGTGCTGAATACAGAAAAGAGAAACATAGGTTACCATCCAGAAAAAAAGTCTTCCCTCCATCAGAGTTAAATGTTGGTCCTCCATGAACTGTGACACACTCTGAGTACTGTATATGGAAGATGAGCAATAAGGGGCATTATTTTCTGCAAAGCAGGTTTGGGAATACGCCAAAACAAGGACCCAGTGTGGCACTTATAGCTGCAATCTAATGGAAAATTATTTGAAAGTGAACTCGTATTGGGTACTGGCAGGCGGTATGGTGTAGCATTGAGATTATTAAACTGAGATTTGGGGGACAGAGGTGCAAATTCTCCCCTACAGAGCCATGAAACCTGGACCAGGGACGTATGCAAAGTGTTGAACCAGTGGAGCTTTGAAAGCTTGCAACATGTAATATGTGCATTTTGGTTGGCCCCTCATAAAAGTAGCACTGTTTTGTAGATTCTGGATGATATTCTACTTTGCTATATGGCAAATATATATATATATATATATATATATGGTATAAGTACCTTTTATATAGGGACAGCCATTGTGGCCTTTAAAGGACTTCTCCAAAATGCTGGAATTATTGGGGGGATAAGAATTATATACCTGGAAAACCTTTTTTATTCATATGCTGCAGTTCTCCCAGAGTGGGACCCAAGGCAGCTCCTAGGTAAGTTCTTGAAAGTTTCAACCAAACCACAGAGTGAACACGCAGTTCCCACCCGGCTCTACTGATATGGAATTACTCACTTCGTCCAGAAAATGGACGCTGAATCCACTTTGGGCCAGTTCAAATTCCAAGATGCCGCCCGCTGTACCTGAAAATCAGATTGGGAGCCGGCTGCTTAGTGGTTAGAGCACCGGGTTTGCATGCAGACCTGGTTCAGCCCTTGACGGTCCCCCAAAAGTGAACCTTTCAAAACCTTCGATGCTTACCTTCGATGCCGATCATTTTCTGCTGCATTGTGGAGAGGAGCACGTTCAAGGCGGAATAGTTGGTCACGTGGAAAAGATGCTTTTCGTCTGGATCGGAGGCAATCATCTGAAGTTCTTGCAAGGCTTTGGCCTTGCCGAATGCCTCCCCAACCTAAAGAGAAGAAAAATAATTGATTATCGAGCATCGGCATTTCTTTGTAAGTCATGTCGGCATCATTGCAAAAGTAAAAACAGTGAGGATCCTTGACTCAGGGCGCTTATAGTTTACAGAGTTTTTATTTACTGCCTACTGACTTCAGCTCTCGAACTATAGGGCTGACTGGAAATATTTTTAAAAATAAAATAAACTAACACAATGAATTCAAGACCCCTTCAGAAATTAGAGCCTACCCCAATAGCATATCGCTCGATGCTTTCCATTCCTTTTGAATTAATCACCGTTTCTAACTTCAAAGGATCCAGAAGTATCTCTCCGTCGGTCAACACAACCATGATCTTGGCAGCGTTTTTTTGGGACCCATAGTTTGGGTGGAAGATGAAATCTCTGTTCCAAACAGAAATAGCAAAGTTGCAAATAGCAAAAAAAATACACAAAGAAGTGGCTGTGATATAAAGGGAGCACATTTTAAAAAGGAAACAAACAAGGTAGCAGCCTGTTCCACCCAAATTCGGACATTTTTCTAGTTTTTATACACACTCATGTGCAAAAGCGTGACAGTTTTTGCATGCAGCTTTTGCCCAGACAACCTGCTGCCACATTTATTTGGTTTGATTTTACCACTCACAAGACATGCTGGATGGCAGACGCCGTCCTGGTAAGGTTGTACACTTGAGTCATGGCTTGAACTTTTCGCAGGGCGTCTCTACCCTCCCGCAGATCAAACTCCGTCTGGATGACGGCGCCGTACTGAACCAAAGCAAAGACACACTGGAAGGAAAAGAGACTGCATGAAGAAGCGGGAACGGATGGCCATGTAGGGCATCATAAATCCACATTTTTGGGACTGCAAGCCCCATCGTTCCTGCTCCTTGGGCTACTTGGTCGTGCCTTCTCTGCTATGGTACCCCAGTTACGAAATACTCTCCCATTACGGGTTATTGAGAGGTAATAATAAAAAAATACTAATACTAATAGTAAAATATATTTATATCCTGTCCCTCTACAAAATGCAATTGGGGGCGGCTTACAAAGATTAAAAACAAAAACATACAGAGTGATAATGTTTTATATGATATTGCATTGATATTGTATTTTAGATATTGTATTGTATTTGGATAGAATGGCTATCCAAAGAACAGGACATTACCCCGTAACACTTCTCATAGAAAGTCTTCATCATATTGTAGATGAAGTCTTTGGCCTGTTCGAAGTCTTCCGGCTCGATGCTGCCGGATCCATCCAGAACGATAGCGATTTCAGTCCGCAGATCTGCCAAAGAAGAAAAGAACGAGGAAGGACAAGCAAAGCTTTTAATGGGAACGCATTGCCGTGATGAGGGGTGCACCTACACTGTCGAAATAATGCAGTTTGACACCGCTTTAACTGCCGCAGCTCCATCCTACAAAATACTGGGAACTGTAGTTTTGTGAGGCATCAGCAATCCTTTTTGGCAGAGAAAGCTAAAGACCTTGCAAAGCTACAAATCCCAGGATTTAATAGGATTTAAATTAGTTGGGGAAACTGCACTCTGTACCAAAGATTTCCGAGTCCAGTTATTAGAACCATTGACGTTCTTGAATTTTAAAACCAGGAGGTTCCCAGTCTTGTTTTCTCCTTGGTCCAAACTTACCAGAGTCATCCTCCTCCTCTTCCTCCATATAATTGTTGTTGTTGTTGTTGTTGTTATTGTTGTTGGCATTCTCACCAAACAGAAAGCTTCCATCTGCAGGATCTTCGTTTGAGGAGGAAATAAAATCGATATAAATGATTAATGTTAGCCACAACTAGAGCTATAAATCTTCATTTTCTTTTTACACTCTTGCATGCAGG
Source organism: Urosaurus nigricauda (assembly GCA_034509955.1). NCBI lineage: Eukaryota > Metazoa > Chordata > Lepidosauria > Squamata > Phrynosomatidae > Urosaurus > Urosaurus nigricauda. The sequence goes on from JAOEGL010000010.1 coordinate 20,513,751, forward strand.
AACAAATACTTTCAGAGGTTTTCTCCCTGCTGGGAGAGTTTTTGAGCATTTTGCAATGATTTTTCACACTTTGCAACACTTAAAAAAAAAATAACATCTGAAAAAGAAACAGCACTACCCATCTATCCATCCATCTATCACGCCGACTGTCCTTAATATTTAATATATACCTAAATTTTTGGCCACGTTCAGCCTTCAGGCTCACCTTTGCAAGCCGAAGAATCCTCTGGATTGTGGCAGAGTGTGGTGACAGTGGAATAGACACCAACAGATTCGATGTGGTCGGATTTGTTCACATCCTCGCTGCTTCTTTTGTGCCTCCTGCTTAACTTGGACTCAACTACAAAGCCAAAACAAAGACATTAACAAAAATATGAAATCCTGGAAATCCTGTAATAACCCCGAACATCCGGTTGCGACAAACAGCTGCAGACAACTTAAAGAAAAAGGCAAACAGGCATCACTCCAGGGTGTTTTAAGTTGTGTATTCCTGCATGGCAGCAGGTTGGATTAAATGGCCTTTGGGGTCCCTTTAAAACAACAACCTTCTGTCCCTACATTTACAATAGGCAAACATTTTAGCAAATCCTTCCAGGAAAGATCTAGCTCATTTTTCAGCTGGCACATTAAACCTCAGGATAGTTTGACTAAGGTTTGGGCTGAAACCTGGAACGGATAACCACCGCTCTAACATAACAGGAACTAAAATAAATATTGAAAGTCACAGGCCTGGCTGGATCCATCAGCGAGTTGCAGTTATGCTTTTTATACTCGTATATTTTTAAATATCCACATTTCTAAATATGAAGACACTGAAGAATTTCAGTGAACTGTTATCAAAACCAACCATCCAGAGCCAAGTGGGAAACGGTGGCTCAAGGGGTAGAGCTTGGGTCAGATTACGAGATGTAAATCTATGATCCCAGTTATTCTTTTCGTACCGATGTCTGTAAGGTTGATAAAAGCCTTCTCCCGAAAGTCACTGGCGAGCAAGGAGCAAACCCCGTTCAGCTCTGACGTGACTTTGCGCCACTGGCGCCGTTTTTGCTGGAGACAAACCTGTTGGTAGAATTTAAGGATCAAAAGCTAGCCACGGAAACTGTACAAACATGATAAAACAGTGGTTGGCATTTGGATAAAACAAAGGTTGGCATTTGGGTAAAACAACGGTTGGCATCTTTCTCATGCTGGGATTTATCCGCACTGCACAGTTGTAACACTTTGTAATGGCCATGTCTCCATCCTATGAAATGCTGGGATTTGTAGTCTGGTGGTGAGATACTTTGAATGCTTTGCTAGAGATATCTAGTGCTGTAGAACAGGGGAAAGATCTCAAGCTTTCTAGTAGACAGTATGCTAAGGTACTCACCATGCTACAAATACAAGTTGAGTCTCCCTTATCCAGAAAACAGAACAAATCTTGCCAAGAATTCCCCAAGATTTGATGTAAGTTGAGAATGGCTTGGAAGGCACACAACAACAACATCAACAACAACAACAACATGTGCAAGAACTTACCAGAATCTGTTCTGGGCTTTGGGTTAAAGCAATCCCAGCCTGGAGCTTTTTGAGTTTCTGAATATTTTCTAGAGAAGAGAGGAAAGAAGAAGAAAAAGAATAACATTACAGCTCTGAATATTGATTTTGGGGACGGAGGCATTTGCAGCCAAGTTGCAGCCAAGCTGTTGCACAAAGCACACAAGTAGGATCCCGCCGGACGCACAACAATGGCAGCTTCGGTGTGGGAGACATAATGAAATGGCACTCGTTTTTATTAGAAACTTTACTGACACTCAGTGATGCTGGGCAAAGGATTCAAAACTTTGGAAAGCGCCTGACATAGCTGGTATGTTGTGCCCTTTATTGGGTGACACCAACGTCAGGGATGCCATTGCCAGTCACCCAACCAGAGGTTTCCAGTAGGTCAGGATCATACGTAAGCAGTGGGTCAGGAACATACGTACCCCCCAAGCTGGCCACTTCACAACGGAGCTCCTCCAGCATCTCACATTTATACAATGTGCCAAAGTCACCCGGTCCCAAGGAGGTAACTAAAATCCTTTTAAAAATAATCAAAAAGGAGGTGAGAAGAACAGAGGGAGGGAGGACGATAAAGAAATCATCATCATATCACTGATGATGATTTGCATAGAAATATACATACATTTATAAATATATCTGTTTGGGGTGTTTCTTTTTGTTCCCGCTCTTTCTCCAGTTCCTTTCATCCACCCCATTAGAAGCTTAGAAGGAACTTCATTTGTGGACTCACTTCTTGCCCTGAATATTAACCAACGGACTTTATTTGACTACTGTATTGTAATAGTCCTTTCTTGTAAAAGTCGGAGCATTAAAAGATTGTGTATTTCTGCATGGTACAGGGTTGGACTTTAAGGCCCTTGAGGTCTCTTCTATAATTCTATGATCTCCATATATAATTATATATAATCATATATTAATTATACCATACACACACACATACATAAGCATCTCTATTCCAGAAATCTGAAATCCAAAACGCTTCAAAATCCGAAATGTTGTTCATGGAAGGCTGAGATGGTTATAACTTGCTTCCTGTTGGTTCAGTGTATTCAGTTGTTAAAAATATTGTGTAAAATTAACTTCAAGCTGTGCATATAAGGCATACAGTGTTTAGTCTTGGGTCCCATCTCCATTATATCTTCATTTTATATATGTGTATGATCAAGTTTTAGATTTTAAGCAGGTTTCCAGCCGCAAAACACTGCTCAGTTGACATGCCACAACTTCCTCTGCAGCAAAGTACCCTTGACTTTCGTTCAGAAACTTCTTGGGGTGAAAGAGAGAGTTCAGCTCCATGGAATAGTTGTCAAGATGGCCAAAACACAGCTTAGTTCTACACAACAGGCTGCAAAGACACACTCAATTTGATGTGATCTCTTTTTGGAGTGCAAAGCACAGCTCGGTTCCATTCAACACTAGAAAGCACTGATCCATTCTATATAACAGCTTTCTAGACTGCAAAGTACAGCACAGTTCCAAGCAGCAGCAGCATCCAGAACTGCAAAGCATAGCTTCCTGATCCCTAAAATGCTAACATTTTGTTGGAAACTGGGCAACTGTAGACTTAGGGAATCCACTTTGGAGATAGCAAGGAGTCCGTCCACTCCTGCATTGAGGAACCGGCGGTAGACTACTACGAAACCATGGAAGATCCATTTCATTGTCATGACTCATTGCTATACCACTCACTAGACGGTCTGCCCTGAATCGATCCCTTCCTGAAAAAACGAAAGCAGACTTGACAGACAAAACTTCTTCATCACATGCCTCCGACAAAATGCTGAACAGGAAACCAAGGTTCTGCATCTCCTCTGAGTGTGGTCAGAGGTGCCGCTGCCTTCGGAGTTTTGCGGGTAATGCCTTATTCTAGGCTGAAAAGCAACCAAGCCTGGGGCCTTTTCCAGTCTCTTTGCTGCGCCAAAGCCAGGAACTCTGTCTGAGAAGGATGGCTTGGAAGCAGGTGGGAATCTGTGGCAGGTCCCTGGGCCATTTCCCGGCCCTTGGGGACCTCCAGAGGCCACAAAGACCACCAAACGCGACTAGCTCTTCACAACAAAAACAAAAAGATGCAAAGAGCCTTTTGGAAAGCGAATACATCTCTCTCTGTCTCGAGTGCATCCGCACTGTAGAAATAATGCAGTTCGAGACTAGTGCTGTAGTGGGGTGTACGGTTTTACAAGGTCTTTGGTCTACTCTGCCCAAAAGTGATGGTGCCTCACTATCTATGAATTCAAGGATTCTGTAAGATGGAGGCATGGCAGTGAATAGCAATATCAAACTGCATTATTTCCACAGCGTAGCTGCACCCCGAGATGAATGGTTTCCGAGCGCATTTGACTAGCATGCCTCGATTATTGCTAGATGTTCATGTCACGCTACATCCCTGCATTTGCTTTATTGTGCCAGTGATTACTTTCTCCTTTTTAAAATGTGTATTTTTAAAGGATGCGCACTAAGGGAGCCTGGTGGCAGCTGCGATTTACCTTGCTTGTTGTGGCTGGGAACACACGCCACAACAGAGCAGAAACCCCTCTTTCCCAGCTCTAGCTTTGTTGCACTATTTACTACAGACGTAATGCTGCGACCTGACCAGACGTTTGTGCTTTTCCATCCTCTCAGTGCTGATGCTGTTTAAAAAAAACCCTTCCAGCTACACAAAAGAGGGAAAGAAGGTCTGGGCATTACAGTCAAAAAGACAGTAAAAAAAGGAACTCCTAAGTTGGAGGTTTTGTTCATTGACGTATGCATATGTTATTGCTAGGAAAATCCAACTTGCAACTCTGAGATCAACATGGGTGACCAACAACATCAGTCCAGTGGTCCAACTCTATGAACCCTGTTGCAGGTACAATATTGCTTACACTTGAACCCGCTGCCAGTTGCAGGAAGCAAAGCAGTCTCCATCACCATTCATTTTTCCTCTGGATCTTACCAGTTTCGCTGTCCATCTGAGTGCTGCAGCACCCGGTGTCCAAACTGGGGGGACATTGATGGAGAAACCCATCTCCTCCTGGTATCAACGTTGAAACCTCTCAAGGGCTGGAGAGCTGAAACGGAAAAACCCGGCAGGGTCAACTGCCAGCTCTGCTGGATGGGGATGATGGGCACTGCGGTCCAAGACCTCTGTCGATTTGAGGGAAGGTTTATCTAAAACTGCTGCTCACTTTCCGTGGTTTGTCTGCCATGGTTTTCCACCCTGGGATTTGCAGATGTATGAAGTACAGAGACTTCCCTGCCGGAGAGCTCTAGTTCCTTCCCAAACTACAAACCCTACAGGACGCAACCACGGCAATGAAAGGAGCACCAGGGTGCTATCTATCACTGCACAGTATGCAAAGAGACCCTGATCTAAGATCAGCAGTTGTTCCTGCAACATGGAGCACAACTCTGTTCAGCATTATTTTTATCATTTAGTCGGTGCACTAAACATAACTTTCCATCATTATTATTATTATTATAAACCACTACATAACACTATCTCTCAGAGGAACATCAATCTGAACGCAGACTGTTTTTCACAGACATCCCTTTCCTTTTGAAAACATCATAAGACATTTTCCTTTTAGAGGAAAAAACGTTGAGGCATACCTGTCTGATCTTGGAGGATCTCTCAGAGTCCATGCCAATCTTAATCTGGCTAGTTTAGTCCTGTTTCTGAATAAAGGGGCTGAAGCAAAAGAGATGATAGGTAATGTAGTTAACCAGTGCTACCTGCTGACCTGAGAAGCTGCACTGGTTGGATTTTCCTCTTTTCCACAACGTTTAAAGAAACAAAGAGTCCTCGTTTTTGTGGGATCATGGCGACAAGAGAACCAGGGATTTAAAGCCCGTTTTCTCTTGCGCAAATCTGCCCCACCAATTTTAGGAGTTGCTGCTAGCAACCTGTGTTTAAGTTCATATATCTATTAAAGTCACCATTTCACTATATGAAAAAAAAAATCCTCCTCAAAGTTGCTTCCCTAGATGATAAACTTATTTGGGGGAAAAAGCTTTTCTCTTGGGCTTTAATTTAGCGCCAATTTATCGTTTAAAAACCACTCCCAGCTATGCTTGGCTTGAAAATGCTTCAGAAGTGCAAAAGAATTAAGATCTAATGGCATCATCCTTTAACGTGAAGGAATCCTCATTGAGTCCAAAGAGATCTACAGTACTCCTAGCAAAATGTGTATAGGATTGCAGCCTCAGACGTCTACAATAGGAGTGGAAGACTTAGATCTCCAGAGGTTGTTCTGCAACGTCTGCACTACTGGCAATATTGGCTAAGGCTGCTGGGACTTGCAGTCCAAAAACATTTGGAGGGTGATAGGATCTCTACCGTGGCCTACAAAATCATCCTGGTCCACAGATATTGCAGAAGCAATGAGGAATTTTAACAAAGATGAGAGTGAAGAAGAAATAACTTCTCATCAAATGAAAAAGGAAATCCACTTACCGAGAAACAAGAGGAGGAACCGAAGAGACCCCATCAAATCCCTGGTAGCACAACAGAACAGCAAAAACATATATATGTATCTTTCAACTGTTTAGATGGCTGAGCATCAACTGTTTCCGTGGTGCGGACGTGGAGCCTCTCTAGAAGAACTTCTCCCTTGATGCTGCTGTGGCAGAAACACACAGTTTGAGACCAAAGTTGTTGTGGGTTTCCTCGCTTGAGTTTCAAGATGTGGTCAGACACCTGAAGGATGAAGCAGAGGAGGCGCAGGCCTGTGCTGAAAGCCCCTCTGAGCAAACCGCCTTGCAGGGAGGGTTGCCAGGGCAGGACTAACTCAGGCCTTGGGATTTCTGGGCCAAACCCTGAGAGAGATGGGGATGACCCCTGGTCTGGTGATGTGACAAGGGAGATCCCCTTGCGGTGTCATAAAGTGTGACACATGGAGCGAAACCCACAGTGACACAGAGTGCACCATTCAGACCCAAAACCCCAGATCTGACACATAAAGAACACACACGTTTCTTAAGACAACAGTCTCGCCCTGAGATTCCAGCCTTTCCTCCCTGAGGACAGAAAAAGAGGCTCCAGACCCTGAGACTCAAGTCACCAATCCATCCCCAACTTGGCAGGAACTGTCCAGATTAATCCTTTTATTCATCTCTTTTTCAAATGTCCCAGGACTCTTTCACACGGGAGGAATTTCTCCCTAACTTCGAATGGAGCCAATGCGAATTCCTGTAAATTCGCTTGTTTAGCGAATTTACAGGAATCCCCATTGCATTCGGAGTAACGCTTCATTTCCCAAAAAATGACCCTTCCTTGCCCGAAATTGCGTGCGAAGCTTTAATTCGCAATAACGTGAAACCCATGATTGCATTCGGAGTGACTTCCCTTTTGCCCGAAATTGCATGCGAAGCTCTAATTCGCAATAACGTCAAACCCTACGATTGCGTTCGGATTGACCCTAGATTATCCTTCCAATTCCCGACATCTGAAAGAGTCCCCAGTTTCTCTCTCTCCTCTTCCCATTTTTCCCTCACCTTCCTTCAACTGCTGCAGACTCTCCCTAGCTTGTCTCTTCTTCCTTATTTTGCCATCTTGACCATGCTCCAGTGTTGCCTGGACACAGGTCTCCCTGCTTTCATTGGTGAAATGTTGGGGGAGTATGGAAGGATGTGTGGTGCCCCTTTTCAAATGAATGTATTGTACTCAGTACATCCTGTATGTTATATCAGACCACCTCAATCTCTCCAAATCCAGTGCAATTCCAATGAAAAAAATAAATAAATAAAATTCCAGGTTCCCATCAGAGTGCATTTTCTGTTCACCTCTGGTTTTTTTAAAGACAAACCTGTGCTCCCTCTGAGGCTCCTCTGAGGAACTGTGGGACGCGGAAGGACAGAGAGATGGAGCTGGTGAGAGCAGCCTACTTGACCTGGCTTGCCGGCAGCCTTTGGACCTTGCAGCCAGCACAACAACACCTGTATCCCTTCCCAGGCTTCCCTGAGGAACTCTGGGATATTGTATTGTGTGCACATGTTAATGTATTAGGTGTTTATTTTATTATTCTATTGATTGCACTGTGTGTATTTCATTTGTTGTAATCCCTTTAAATTATTCTGTACACCGCTTTGATCTAATTGGAAAGGAGGTATATAAATAAAATTTATTATTATTATTATTATTATTATTATTATTATTAAACCATTCTAAACTTCTTTTCCAAAATGTAATGAAAATCTATCCAATGTTTTTATGTGATGCACTAACAAACAAAGCAAGCAAAGAGAGAGAGACAGAAGTTTGGTTTTATTTGTAAAGCACACTTTCACAGATACAATTGCCTCCTGCAATCTCACAGGAATGTACCTCTTCATCACCTTTATATTCCCAAAAACCCTTAAGAAGCAGGTGAGATTGAGAAAGACAATAAGGATCACAAAAGCTACCCATTTGGCCGCTGGAAATGAGGAAGGATTTTGTTCATTTGCAAAGCATTTGCCAGCATCTGCAAATTTCTCATCATTCAAATCACTGGTTCATATTAAAGTCGCTTCAATAATTTGACTTGGACTTGCCTCGGCGCGTTGACTCGACTTTCAAGTTGTATGTTTTTAGCTGTCCTAACATCATCCAGAAATGTTATGGAATGGAAAAAAGGGTTTTCCTCCTTTGAACAATGCTTCCATCTCACTGCTTTTTCCCTACTGGTCACACAACAGATGCAGGATTTTACATTGGCCATACCCTACGTCTCGCCTGCTGCTTCTAGGGAAATCTTTCCTATCTTGCAGAATGACAAATCCCACAATTTGTAGCTCTGCACTCCTCTGGTGTGTGCCGGGGACAGGTGGGCTGAGTAGACCTCATTTTTCTAAAAGGCAATTTTAACAAATTCCCTACAATCATTGGACTTTCTTTTGCCTATCTCTGCATATGTCTTCTTTCTGCTAAAGTTGGCTCCTAGACTTGAGACTCAACTCGAAAGTCTCTTGCAAAGACTTGAGACTTGATCGGAGACCTGGAATAAAACACTTGAATACATCATGGCAGGGGAGCAAGCAACATTTTCAGATTCTCATACTCTGAAATAAAAGACTAAATGCTTGAAATAATTTTGCACCAGACACTGTTTTCACTGAATGTAATGCTCTTCAAAGCTAATCTCTTCTCTAAGAGGTACTCTGCACAGTCCTATCACAGACAGCATCTTCACAGTTATTTTTTTTTTTCCTGTTGTGGTTGGATCATTGCTCCGTGGGAAGTCAAACCACGTCGCCGAAAAGGGTGGCCATACTGTCATCCTGTTAGTCAGCGTCATGCCTTCCTTGTGGTCTCAGTGGCTAATAGCGTGCAACGGCATCTGCTCCTCCACCTCCTCTGGTGTGGCGAGATGCGTCTCGGTCAGATTGGACACCCAACTCCAGATGCTCTCCTCTGGAACAGGAGACACAAAATGGATGGCATCACACAAGAAAAAGACCATCCTGGGCCAAAGCAGCAAGACAGGGAGAAGGGGTGATCCTAGCAGAGAAGCTTTGGTGAGCATGCATCTTGTCTATGCAAACAACCATGAGCATCAGAACCTTAGTCTTCCATAGCTTAGTAGTAAATACTCAGACATCCATGACATAGTAGTTTGAGAGCTGGACTACGGCTCTATAGACCAGAGTTTGATTCCTTGCTTGGCCATGAAACCCACTTGGGCAGGTCTCACAGTCTCAGCCTTAGGGGAAGGCAGTGGCAAACCTCCTCTGAACAAATCTCGCCAAGAAAATGTCAAGTCGAAAATAAAGCACACAGCACAACAGCAAGCATGGCAAAAGTGTGTAGAATGCTGCCCTCTAATGGAACCTTCCTTTAGTTGCAATAATATCCACCCTTGCAGTAGCTAAATAGTTCAGTTCAGACTTTAGAAAGACAGAAGAAAGGATGTTATCAGACGACGGAAACTGGAAGTATAATCTAATGGTAATCCGAATGCAATCATGGGGTTTCACGTTATTATGAATTAAAGTATCTTATGCAATTTGGGGCAAAAGGGAAGTTATTCTGAATGCATTCTGAACACAATTAGAATTCACATAAATTCGCTAAACTAGCGAATCTACATGAATTCGAATTGGCTCCATTCGAAATAGAGAGAAATTCCTCCCGTCTGATAAACTCCTAAGCACCCGAAGGAAAGGAGCAGACAAAGGGACTAAGGCCACATGCAGAATTAATACATTGACGCTGCTTTATCTCCCATGGCCCCATTGCATGGAACCCTAGGATCTGAAGTTTGTTGTGGTCCCAGAGCCACTTTGACACAGAAGGCTAAATATCTCACTGAACAATAAATCTCTCTTTCAGATCATTAACCACTCTGAATAAGAAGACTAGGAAGAACCATTTTGCATACTTTTTTCACTTGGAAACCCAGAATCCAACGGGTCTTCCTTCAGGACTCCCAGCTCTCTCTTCCAGTCAGCCCAATTCAGCTCCTCCACTCTAGAACACAGAAACAAGCGTTTACAGCAAACTGTCTGAATTCTGCCACTCAGCTGCAGGTTAACAGAAATGAAGCCTAGACAGCAATCCTAGACCTGGACTAAAACTCCCATCATCCTTGATCACTGGTCATGTTCCCTGGGGCTTCTGGGAGTTGATTTCCAAAACATCTGGAGGGGCAAATTGTCTACTCCTCCTCAACACATGCTTACCGGGGAGGTACATCTACTGAAGGCAGTCAAGACTTACTTCTAAGCAGAATTTACAGTGTGTTCGCACTGGAATAATAGCAGATGTGTGTGGTGTGTGAAATTGCTGTTTTAACTGGATAATAGGATTGTTTTTAAACTGCTTTTTAGGGGGTTTTAAAAGAATGCTTTAATTACCAGTAATTTAAAAATGTTTTCATCTTGCATTGTTTTAACCAGTCTTTATATTCATTTATGTTCATTGTCTCGGGAGCACTTGTGGGTGGGCAAGGGATACAGAAATACTTTAAATAAAGTTATTAAGTAAAACCCACCGTGGATTTAAATGGACCATATTTACATTGGCACTACCAGAAGCGAAAGAGTTTAACTCACCGGAAACACCATCTCTCATCTTTTTTCCCTTCCAAGCCAACAGAGAGAAGGCACCCGGCTCTCGGTGGCTTCTTCCAGCACCAGAACCAGTTTTTCTCTATCTCCAGAATAGCAATTGCTCTCTGCAAAGACAAGAGAAGAAAGCAAAATATAGACATCTGATCCTCCAGAATTTCAGAGGTGAAAAGTGGGACATGTGCAGCCAAGGAACATCACAGGGTGGCCAAGATGGTGACGGTATTAGATCGACTGCTTTCTTTTAGCCCATCTAATTGATAATTCGAATGCCAGCTTGGCACTCTCTCAGCCTGAGAGGATGGCAATGGTAACCCCCCTCTGAAGAAACCTGCCAAGAAAACCCCATGTGTGGGTTGCCATAAGTCGGATACGACTTGAAGGCACACAACGACAACAACAAGATGCATCCTCAGTACTGGGTGGATTGCGGGATGGGAAAAGTAAAGCCAAGACATTCATGAGTATTTGGGTTCATAATGAAAATATTTTGAATATTATGGCTCTGGGATCCTGGGGCTGTAAAATGAGTTTGGCCCACAGGCCCTACATTTCCCAGTCCCGTGCTTAGGGTGTGCTCAGCCGATGGGTTAATCCAGACTCACCTGGAGCTTCCAGACACTTTGGCTGTCTCCAGAGACATTGGTGACCGTCTCGCTCATCAAGGCGATCAGCATGTTGAGCAGGAGGATGTACGTCAAAACGACAAAGAGGAGGAGCAGCAGCATCACAAAGTACTTGAACTTGACGTTCTCGTGGAACTCCAGCTCTCCCATCCCAATTGTGAATTTGAAGAGCTCCAAGGAGGTCTTTAGCAGCCCCGTGTACCTAACCTGGCCTTCGCTGGTGTCGTCGACAGGGAGAGAACTATTTTGGGCCGACTGGGGAGACGTCCCAGTGAGGATGACAAGGGCTGCAAGGAGAAAAGAAGACTTGTGCAAGGAAGTACCAAGAAGAAGACCACACTAGAGGTGGATCAATTCAGTTAAAGAAAGCATGATCCTGAGTTTGCAAGACCTGAGCAGGGCAGGTGCTCTTGGAGGAAGTCTCACATTTATGAGCTGAAGTCAACTTGATGGCCAATAACAACAAACAATGGATGATGATGATGATGATGATAATAATAATAATAATAATAACTTTGATGCTGTGGGATGATGCTGTGGGACCCTCCCTGCTAAAATGACTAGTAACTCACCTGTTGAAAAGCCAAAAAGGAAAATGACATAAACCATGAGGAAATGTAGAAGATCCCTGAGGATAGCCTGGAATAGAGAGCAGAATCAGGTATACCTCAATGAAGCCTCTGGCTATAAATTTTCTTTTTTTACATTTTTTTAAAAAAAATCTTCATTTCTTTGCATTTCTATAGCACTTGGCAATTCTTTTTCAACATTAAATTCTATGCAGTCAGCTAGCCAAAATGAAGGTGTGGGACTTGCATGACAGACAAGCAATGGCCTCACTGCACAAATTATTATTTAAAAGAGGACATCAATGTTTAAATAGAAGATGTCATGGACACCTAATGATGAAATTTCTCTGTAAACTAGGTTTGAATTAATTCATCAGAAAGGGGGAAAACAGACAAAAGTGGGCTGTCTGGTGGGAAAGAATTCTCTATGGTCAGAAGTGCATGCTTTTGGAAATTAAGTATTAAATAACCAACCTTCTGTATCATAACAATATAGATCCCCGTCTGCTGGAAACCTCGCGTATAATACAGCATGTTCACCCAGCCCAACAGCAAAGAGAAAACCATCAAAGGGATGTATTCTTCCAATCCTGCTAAATATGTTATTGCTGAAAGGAGCAGGGCGAGTGCTTGCACCAACCTGAAATAGCAAGAAGGGAACACATTCTGCTCAGAATGTGCAGAGCTTAGAAAAACTGTGTGTGTTTTTTTAAAAATAACTTCTAGATTTCTGGGAGTTGTAGCCAAAACAAAAGCCAGGGATGAGCCATGTTAGCGGCTCTGGACACCACAACAAACTATTATTACAACAAGCTAGACTTGGTAAGCCATCAGCAAACCATGGGTTCAGACTGTGGTCTGTGGCTGGCTAAGAAGCCATGGATTATTCGCAGAGCCAGATTTCAACAAACCACCCCAGGGTTTTGCCATAAGATGTGAACACAACCAGAGAGTGTTCCAGATTTAATAACTATGTGTGAATACCCTTGTCTCTTCCCCAGTAATAATAATGATAATGATGATAACAGTACAGACACACATGGCCTGTTCAACTCACAGAAAAATGTCAATGCAGCCATCCATGAGCAGGCTTTTCCATAACAGGCGCCTTCTCCACAGGTAAAGAGTCTAGAAGGGAATGTATAGGGATGCTGTTAGAACAGCAAGTTAAACCCAACAAGGTGATGGAGAAACAGATGCTTGAGCTGGACAGAGGTGACCTTCTTGGGTTATTTCCCCCTGCTTTTAAAAATTACTTATCATCTGGAGGGTCAAAAAGGGTGAGGATCACATCAAACACATGCTAAGGTAAAAAGGAAAAAAACGTAGGTACCATATAGCTATCCTGTACCTGAGCTGATAAGAGGTAAATGCCTCCAAGGAGAACAACCAACAGTCCAAGGTGCCACCAGATATCACCGGCATGCCGTGTCACTGGAAACGGCGGCTGCAAAAAGACAAAGATTGTGTGTGCATCCACACTGTGGAATTAAAGCAGCTTTTCATTGCCATGGCTCCATCCTCCAGAATCCTGGGATTTGTTGTTTGGCGAGGCACCAGCACCCTTTGACAGACCAAGCTGAATAACTCACCAAACTACAAATCCTGGTGGGAAGAGAGCCAGGGTGATATATAGTGGTTTTAGGGTTGGACTAAGACTCTGGAGATCAGGGTTCAAATCCCTGCTCAGCCATGGAAACCCACTGGGTTATTTTAGGCAACTCACACTTTTTCAGCCCCGTAAAACAACTGTTACCTTCCCATCCAGAGGCCGATGGTAAGCAACAGCGGAAAAGACAGCCATGAACATCATATAGGAGAAAAAACTAAGGTAAAACCTCCAGCTAGCAAAAGAATCCCATTTGTGCTGGAGCAGCCTGTTCACAGGTTCCAGGACCACCATTTTGTACCGATTCTGCACGTCAGAAAACGAGACAGAAAAAAGATCCATTCAAACATATTCAGGGTACATTTTTCTGAGCGCATGCATCTAAAAGTCAGCCAGGTACGCACAAATTTATTATGGCCATAAAAATCAGTATTAGCCAAAATTAAGGGGAAAACCAAAAGGTCCCTGCAAATGCATTTGAGTGGTTCAGAGCATTGGAAATTAGTTTGGTGGAACTGCAACAGCTATTATCCTCTAGGACAACAGAGAACCACAGTACTGTAGTAGTTTAGAGATCTCCTTGTCACAATGCAAAAATATTTTAGAGCATCTGGGGCTTGAGTGGGTCTTTAGAAGCCATTAACTTACAAATGAAAGTGTCATTAAGAGTCATTAGCTTTACAAAGACTTGCTCCTTGTGGAGATGAAAAGTGCTAGAATTTGATGGTGAATATGCAGAATGATGCAACTTTTAAAAAATTCTTAATTTAGGGTCATAACTATAAAGCCTGTTCTGATGAGGCCCTGCAAAATTTTCTGCTACAATATTGGAAATATAACGGTGACTAAATATATGTATTTTAAAGGAGGAGCGTCCCAAGCTCTTCACTCACAGGCGTGTCGCTGCTATAGGCGAGGATTTCTAGCACAGAATTTTCTTCAAAGCTATCAATGGAAGACAAATCGTAAAGGGAAATTTGGACTGGGCCGTAGGTCCATTCGGTGAATTTGCGGGAAAGGTGGCGGTATTCAGGGTCTTGGATCTCCCGCTGAAGAATGTGCTTGAAGATCTAAGAAGACAAAACAAAGATGGCATGTATGTTATTCTGAGATAATGCAGTGTAGGTTGTAAATAGCCAGTGTGATGTAGCGGTTTGATGGTTGGACTAGGACTCTGGGAGACCAGGGTTCGAATTCTCACTCAGCCACGGAAACCCACTGAACATCCTTGGCCAAATCATCCACTCTCGGCCTCAGAGACGGCAAAGGCAAACCCAGTTCTCACTCCTAACGCTTTACTCCTAGCAAATGCTCCTGCTCCGACCCAAAAGCAACAGCAGAAGAAGTAATGTGGTGATGCCCAGGGCAGCTTTACCTCAACTTTGCCAGTCTTGACTGCCAGTTTCAAAGGGGTTAGCCCCTGCCTGTTGACAATTTCCTCCAGTTTCCACGTGGGGTTGATCCGGGCACCTTCCATCAAAATCTCATCGTACATCCTGACCACCATCTCCGTGTTCTTCTCTGTGTCGTTGGCCACCATCACCAAGGCGTGCAAAACCGTGTTGCCTAGAGAATCTTGTTCGGTCAGCCTGGCCTTTTGGTGAGAGTTATGCAGGAGGTATTGGATCACATCCAGCTGGTTGGTGCAAGCTGCTAAAGAAAGCGGGAGCTCACCTGGATGGGAAGGAGAGAAAGAGGGTTCAAGAGAGGGAAGATCCTAATCCTAACTCTAACCCTTCACTTTTCTTTTTGTATGGTTCCTTAGAATATAAACTGTGGAACCTCAATAAGCATCTCCAGTTTTTGGGTAAAGGAGAAGGATAAAAAATGCAAGCATCGTGGCCATAGTCAGCTATTATAATTTCAGGATCTCACACTTGTCAAGGCAGCATACCAAAGTAGAAACAGGCTCCTTTCTTCTTCTGGTGGAAGAACTTGCCACAGGCTTTAGCATGGACATCAGCACCGTTTGCCACCAGCAGCTTGACTAAATCAAGGTTCCTCTTCTCAATGGCAATGTGGAGAGGCGTGTGGCCTGGAAGAAGAGAAAACTGGCACGTGACACCCTTTACTGTGGTTTACGGGCATATTGACAGGAAAATCCAGCTTACTTTTGGGTGACACCAATCCACACCAACCCTGGGCTTATCTACACACACCAAAATGAGTAGAGGAGAATAGACATTAGCCCTCAAGGATAAAACTTGAATATGCTGGGAGTGATTCTTTGCCATTTTTGCAAGTATATCTCCAACAAACCCAAGTATATCTCTCCACGCACCCATGAAAGAGACTGCTGTCACACTGCTGTCACACACTCTTACCTTTGTAGTAGCTGTCACTGCAAGCGGTGTTGATCAGTGGTCTCGGGTTCTCTGTCTCCCTGTCGATCTTCAACAGCAAAGGGATGGTGGGGTTGGTCCCATCTTTTAAATTCAGCAGGGCCTTCATTAAGCAGGTCTTGCCTGTTCTTCCATCTGGAAGGAAAGGGTTCAAGGAAAGCTGTAGCATTACCTACACGACTGCCTTCTGCTGTGCCAGAGATGGAGCAAGACATTTGGCCACCTAAAGTCCCACTCTCCCAACTGAAGGCACATAGTACTCAAAGCAGTGTCAACCACAAGGCTGGTTAGCAATAATAATACAAACACAACAAATGCTAAGAACACCCAGAGAGAGAACTGTAAATAGCCTAACAGTCTTCTCTTGGTTCTAATCTGCAGTGTGAAAATAATGCAGTTTGACACTGCTTCAACTACCATGGCTCAGTACTATAGAATCTTTGGGGCACCATAGCTTTCTTGACAGAGAAAGCAAAATAGCTCAGAAAATTCCAAATTTCCAGAATTTCATAGCATTGAGCCATGGCAGTTAAAACAGCATCAAATGGCATTATTTCTGTTGCACAAATTAGACCTTGGTCCCATCACTATCACAGGTATGTTTAGTGAGGACAAGGTGAGGACAAGGAATATCTGCAGCCCCATCTAGTTCAATAAATATCCCCATTGAGAAAGGAAGAACTCACCGGTGTATTCAGAATTAGTGAGAAATTTGCAGGTTTTTTGCAAATATTCCTTCAGGCCTTCCAACTCCTCGGGACTTCCTCTGACAATGGCACCAAAGAGACGGTCTCGGTCAAAGCGGTTTGGATCCTTTGGGCTGGGGAAGAGACCCAAAATGAGCCATATCCCAAACCATCCCTTCTCTAGTTTAATGTCTTAACAGACATTTCAAATGCTTGTAAGGTTACGGAGAGTCTACTTCAATTTTTACAATACTCTTTGAAATGTTTTATTTGCATCTCTTTTAAAATTTCTCTTAAAAAAAAACACAAGTTATAAACCAGTTAAAACCAGCATTCAAAGACGCTTAAAACATAGTCAAATAAAAACACTACCCCCCATTAAAAGCCTTATCTGCTGCAACACCCTAAAAACCAAAAGCATCCTTAAATAAAAAGGGTTATATCTACATTGCAGAAATAATAAAGTTTGACACCTCTTTTAACTGCCATGCTGAATGCTATTGAATACTGGGAAGTGAGAAATTTAGCCCTCTGTCAGAGCGCTCTGGTGCTGCGGCAAACTACAAATGCTAGGATTCCATAGGATGGAGCCATGGCAATTAGAGTGGTCTCAAACTGCATTAATTCTGCAGTGTGGCAACAGCCAAGGTCTTTGGCAGAAAGACAACAGGGATGAGGCCTATCGAACCTCCCAGGGAAGGGAGTTCCACAATTTGGGACCAAGAAGGCTTTGTCTTCCATGTCCTGGGAGGGTGGCAGGGCTGAAAGAAAGCCACCCCCTGAAGATCTCAAAGTTTAAACCAGCTCCTTACTTCACAAGTCCTGGTCGATAATTGAGGTTCACTTTGATCCTTGGGGAAGCAGGGGTCTCCTTCTGGAATGGAGTCTCCAGCGGCCGGGGGGCTTCGTCCGACTCACCAGCCCACTTCTCAGCAGCCTCAGCAGTGCCATCATCCGTCTCTAACATCAGCGGGTTAGCCTGCATCTTCGAGTTAAAGATCCTGGCAAGGAAACAGAACAAATTAGAAACAAACTATGACAAATGGAGGCAACATTTGTTTGTACTTCGCATATGTGTGTTTCATTCATGTCCTGCCTTGTCCCACTGTCCAGGCTTTATCCTCACAGTAGACTTTAACTGCCATGGCTTCATGTGATGCAATTCTGGAATTTGTAGTTTGTTGAGTCACCAGGGCTCTCTGACAGGGAAGGCTAACTATCTCACAATACTACAAATCCCATGGCACTTCAAGAGGAGGTATTCAATAGTGGGGACTGGGGGGCCTATTGAATACCTCCTTTACAGTTCAGGCTAAAGCCTGGAGCAGAATCATCGCCTTGTTGATATGAACTGCCATTCTCTCTCAATCTGACCTACCTCACAGTGTTATAGTTAGAATTCAAAGATATAGCTGTATTAATCTGTAATATCAGTACATAGAGAGATCTCGCAGCACCTTTGAGACTAACTGGAAGAAGGAAGTTGGCAGCATGAGCTTTCGTAGACTTAAATCTACCTCCTCAGACGCATTTATTGACTATTTATTTGGAGAATATAAAGGACAGCTGTCAAGTTTAAAATATTTCCAGGGTGGGTGGTGACAGTTAGTTTCTACTGCATTCGGAATGCATTCAGAATGACTTCCCATTACCCGAAAATGACCCCTCCATTGCCCAAAATTGTATGAGATGCTTTAATTCACAATAACGTGAAACCCCATGATTGCGTTCAGATTGCCATTGGATTATACTTCCAATTTCTGACGTCTGATAAGGTCCTTAGAGAAAAGGTACCGTCTTGAAGCAGCTAATAAATAAACCAGGAAGCCCACTCTCAGCTAACTGTCGCCATCCATGAAGTCACCCAGGAAATATTTTAAGCTTGATGGCTAAGCAGTACATTCTCCCAATAAATGTTCAATAAATCAACTTTATTCCCTTGTACATCCCTATTCCATTGTCTGGCCTCTCCCTGTCCACACTGGATCCTCCCTGCCTGCCATACATACAGTACCAGCCCCGGAGCAAATAAACCCTTAGGTTGAAAACACATACTTTGCAACCTGGATCCATCAGCCTAATATCAAGGAGTTGGGTATAAATTCGTCCCTCAATCTGGGTGTGGTATGGTCCAGTCGTCCTTCTTGTAGATAAAATCCGCTTGGAAGACTCTAGTTGTCTGATACAGCCAGCATCATACAGAGAGAGAGGATGAGAAATAAAGCAAAGGGGATGGAGCAGAAGATAAGCATCCAGTTAGCAGCGGCAACTAATGGAATTACATATATATGTGTGTGTGTGTGTGTGTGCGCGCGCGCACACACACTCACACACACACACACACTTCTTGTTGTGTAGCATCTGATTTATGGCAACCCTAAGGCAAGCCCATCACAGGGTTTTCTTGGCAAGACTTGTTCAGAAGGGGCCAGTGTTTCCCTCTGAAGCTGAGAGAATGTGACTTGCCCAAAGTCACCCAGTGCGTTTCCAAGGGATTTGAACCTTGGTCTCCAAAGTCATAATCCGATGCTCAGATTTTTAGTTTGAATTGAAGATGCTGGAACCCTATATATGCCTTGCTTCTGAGAAAGGTTTAGCATCGTGTGAATGGCAAACTATTTAAAATTCCCCAATGTTCAGTCATAAAACAAACTTGGTTTCATGCACAAAAACGATTTAAAATAGTGTATAATATTGCCTCCAGGCTATGTGTACAAGGTGTATACAAACCATAAATGAATTGTGTGTTTAGATTTGGGTCCCACCTCTAAGAGGTACATATAGGTATATGCATTATGTACATATATCCAAATATATCCAAAATCGAAAACACTTCTGGTTTGTTTAAGCATTAAGGGAAACTCAACATGTAATTATTTTTTTGTTATATTTATGGATTTTTTTATATTTAGTACTGCATGGTGGAGGCTGGCATGCTTTAAATATATAAAAAATATTACTACTGCTAGAGGTTTCCAAGGCAGGCCATGTATTTAATCTAGTCTTTCTTTTCTTTCTTTCTTTCATTCTTATTTGACTGTTAAAAAGATGTTCACAAAGACAAAAACGGCCCACTGTTGCCTTTCTCTGGCTTAAATAAACCTTCCTTCTTTCTTTTTAGCTGGGTTGAGAGAAGAAAGGAGAAAGGTATTTATGGCTGGTGATGCACTTACTTTACAACAGACTTGTCTTAAGTTAATGCAGAGGCCTCCGCTATTCAGCCAAGACAAAACCCATCAAACGGCAACAGCTTACAGAAGGAGCCAAAAAATATTAGACTTTGCCCCTTTCTTCTTATCTGAACCTTCCCCATGCATTTGAAACAGACAAAACAACCAACAACCACACCCGGCTTCCAAACCTGGATTCTGTCGAAACGAAAGCGGAATCCACAAAGCACCGATCCAATTCCAAAAAACGACCGACACAGATCCGGCAATGCGGACGTTGCAACTTCAGAAGAAGGGAGAGGAAAAAATGAAATAATAAAAATATATCAAAACCAAAAGAAGGGATTACACAGAGTTCTCGTGGGGAGAATTATATTTATATGAGAGCAGGCCCGATGGACGTCGCTGCTGGCCTTGTCCCACCCTTCGGAGACGGCAGAATATTGTTAACATCTGTCTGTTTTAACCTCTGCTTGGCTGAGATGGAGGAAATGTGATGCAACAAGACTTAGGCTTTTCTTTAAACATAACATTTCTTTCTCTCTCCTCCTCCTGCCTGTGGTTTTGCCCCATGTGTTTGTCACAAGTTGACAAGGAAAACTCAGAGTCAGGCGGAAAAAAAGGCCCCAGCCAAACAGAAATGCCCCTTGTCCAAACTGTTTGCTTAACATGACAAGTTTTGTTTCTCACCCTCCGACGCGCCGAGATAAAAGAGGAAACCCAGCAAAAAATTACAAAAACCCAAACCGCCATGTTGGCGAGCGGAGCATGGGGCATCAGATGAGCTTAAAAATGAGGTTTTTTTGAAACAAGAGGGAGGTTCTGTCTTGTATTTTTTTCTTTCTCCCTTGGGGGCTTTTCCCAGATAAAACCAGCATTTTATTAATGCTCCATGAATGCATTAGGCCCAAACACATATTGACTGGTTTATCTTCGGACGCAAGTTTCTAGTCCTCATCGGCATGGAAGCTTTGGCTGCATCTGCAGAATGAATGCAGTTTGACACTGCTTTGATGGTCTTGGTTTGTTGGTGCCACGACAAACTAAAAGTCCTAGGTTTCCATAGGATGGTTAAAGTGGCGTCAAACTGCATGATTTCTCCAGTGCAGATGCAGCCTTTGTCCAATGTGATTGTGCAAAGAGGAGATCAGAAAATAAATAAATTGTTTCTGAATCCAGACTCAGGGAAAGACTAGATGGAGTTTCATATAACATTTAAGTCACTTCTAGGATGGATGCTCTGGGAAATGGGAATAAAACAACATGCCTGGGGGATAAAGGGTGTACATCTGCACTGTACAAAAAATCCAGTTTGAAACTGCTTTAAGTGCTGCAACTCCCTCCTTGGGAATCCTGGGATTTGTAGTTTTGCAAGATCTTTAGCCTTCTCTGCTGAAAAGTTCTGGATTCCCCATCAAACTACAAATCCCAGGATTCTGTAGGACAAAGCCAGGGCATTTAAAGGGGCGTCCCTTAGTTTGGATAACAGACTGAGACTCATCCTCATAATCTAAATTGTGTTGGCATTATTTCGAATGATTCACATCTTTTGCGAATGGCGTCACAAATTCAGCTGCTTTTAAAGACCTTTTCTGATGACAAAAAAAAAACACACACACAATTGCAACACACTCATTTTCCTCTTCATTTAGAGACTGTTCAATATCATGAATAATGGCTTTCCCGGCCGTCGTCCTTTCCAAGATGTCCATTATCCCTTTCCTGGAAATGTCCAGAGCCGCCAATATTAATGGCTCCATCCACCTCACAGATGCAAATGGATGCCATAGCAATATTATCTAAACTGTTGTGATCCTCCCCTCCATTTCTTTTTGTGTTGGAGAAACACAAGATTATGACAAGAAATTAAAACAAATAAATGCACAAATGGGTTTTTTAATGGTTCTAGACCGTGACATGGCAGGGCCGGCTGGCATCATTTTGCTTTGTGAGATAAATCAGAATAAAGTCCAAAGTGTGTGGCTCCCAAAGGCTCTGAGGCTGCAATAAAGTACAGTTCCCAGGATTTCCTCGTGGTTAAAGCGGTCTCAAACGGAATTATTTCTGCAATGGGTGTTAACATTCTTGCAGTGTGTGGATATTGTGCTTTTGCAGCCATGACTCACAACAGAGGAGTCGTGCACAATGTTCAAACCCGCACTTGGGTTGGTTCATTTTGTGGCACAACAATGACACCTCCTGGTTAGAGGCAACAACACTGCTCCATTCACTACATAAAAGGATTTCGGTTGGCTCATAAAGGTATCGCTGATGGATCATTTTTTGTTTGCATTTGTTAAATGCATATTTAAAAGGAGCTTGCCCAAGTTCCATCAGGCTGCATCTGCACCGCAGAAATAATCCAAGTTGACCCCACTTTGGTCCAGAACACACTGCAGAAATCATCCAGTTTGAGGCCACTTTAACTGCCCTGGCTCCGGACTGGGGAATCCTGGGAATTGTATTTATTGTGGCACCAGAGCTCTCCAACAGAGAAGGCTCAATGTGTCACATAACCATATTTCCCAGAATGAACTGGATGGCTTTTGTGGTTCCTTCCAGGTCTAAGATTCTCCGACTCTTTGACTCCTAGATTCATAGGCTTGCATCCGTTCACAGTAACGTGTCAGTGTTTGGTACCAAACAACGTCTTGAACTACACCCAGTTGCAAAAAAGAATGACTGGCATCAAATTTCAACCTTTAAACAGTTGTTAATGGGAGGAGAGGACCAGGACTGATGTGGCAGCAAGAAACCAACCCTGAATGACTGGCCCTTGTGAGATTCTCAACCATCTCTTGACAACCACAAAAGGAATGAGTGTCAAACGTTCTCCCACCCCACCGGACCCGAAGGACCAGATTTCGAATCACCTTCTGGCTTGTCAAAGTGTCACCCAGACGTCTCGGTCCCCACCTAGTCCCTCGCGTGTTTTGCAAAGGATGCTGCCAGGGATTCTCGTGCGCCGCAGGAACACATTTTGACTCATCGGCCGCTCGCCGCTGAAGAGTGGAACATAAATCCTTCCCTGGACAGGGCTGGCATGATATGTTCCTCTCTACAGGCTAAAGGCATGCGGCCAAACATGGGGATTCATGGTAAACCCACGTGTTTGTGACCTTTGCTGGGATTAGGCCTTTTTCAATGAGGCTGAGGTTAGCAACTGAAGGGGAACCTAATCGCCCCTCCATCCCCTCGCAAGCCAAAAATACTCTTTTCCTGCCTCCTGTCACCATTTTGAGAAGGACAAGAAAGGAAAACAGAGGTACAGTGGGTCCTTGGTATCCGCTCAGGTTTGGTTCCAGGACCCCTCGCGGATACCAAAATCCATGGATGCTCAAATCCCATTAAATACAATGGCATTAAAAAAAATGAACATGCTTTTTAAAATCATTAAATCCTTAGTCACCACATAAGTCACTCTTCCTTTGAAACTCACAGTCATATATGATGGCAAGATCACGGTTTGTTTCTTAGAATTTATATTGTTAGAAAATATTTCCAAGCCGGGGACGCTTGAATCCATGGATAAGGAGGGATGGCTGTATTTGCAAATAGTACAGCATTTTGAGGTGCTTTCTGCGGTTTCGGTTACCTGAGGTCCAAACCATGGTCCAAAAGTAGTCCCCCCTTATCTACAATTTTGCTTTCTGCAGTTTCAGTTACCGGTGGTCAATCATGGTTGAAAAACATAACTATGCTTAAGGTTTGGCACTGTCTGTGCCAATATAGACCCTACTACGTTTAAGGTATAGGGTTTGGCACTGTCTGTGGGCCTTGGGGTGTATTCCCCCTTTGTATGTCCAAATCCAGGACCACGGAAAGCTCCCAGGGGGCTCAGCAGGCTATACCTCTCTCCTTATGATGGGTAAAGGTGGGATGTTGTTTGAGGTACCCCACAGGACTGTTGTGTCAGAAAAGATATAGCAGAGATTTGTGCTATTGGCAGCGGTTACCTCTATTTCTCTTTGGTCCAGTCTCACCTGGAGTCTTGTGTCTGCTTTTGGACGCAAAACTTTCGGAAGGTCTGGAAAGCCAGCCTTATGAGGAATGGCCAAGGGAGCTGGGGATGTTTAGCTTGGAGAAGAGACGACAATCCTGTAACACACAAGGCAACACCGCAGAAACAGAGTTGGAAGGGACCAAAGGACCACATCGTCCAGCCAGCTACCAATGCAAAATCCACTGCTGAACTATCCCTGAAAAGGTGGACTTGATCCCCTTCTCCACAGCCATTCGCTTCTCCTTTTGCATCATGTCTTTTTAGATTGACAAAGCTGTTGTGTTCCACATTTTGTGTCATGTCTTTTTTAGATTGCCTAATTAACCATTTGTAAGCCTTTGTGGCTGAAGAGTGGGGTATAAATACTCTGAATAAATAATAATAAATAAATCTAGCCTGTGTTTAAAGACTACCAACAAAGGAGAGTACACTGCCTTCTGAGGTAGGCTATTCCACCGCTCTTCTTTTCTCTCCAGTCCTCCTCCATCGTTGTCCAAATGCCAATGCTGCTAAAAACACACACCTTTGAACAAGACAGAGGACAAGGAGGGCAAGGAAGGCTCAGCAGGTGTAAAAAGCAACTGCTTTGTCCGAGGTTTTGTTAACTGAACTATGCTTGTACTGTATTAACTAACTGGCCGATCCTGAGAAATGGAACCTGCAATATAATTAGGTGCTTTTGTTTTCTTGTCAAGGTTCACCGATAAAAGGAAAGGGAAGGAAGGCAGCAAAGGGATATGACACAAGCGCTCCCTGCTTTTGGGATGCTCTTCAGGTGTCCTCCTCGACTCGTAATTGTGGTGACTCAGCCTCCTTTGCATGGATAATTGTCGATGGCAGCATCTTCCCCGACGGTGAGCAGGCCAGAAATTTGTGGTCGAGCGAGTTTGGTCTCTCCTCTCGTTGGCAGCCCCGTGGATCAGGTGTAACCCTCCGAAAGCCTGAGAGCATCTCCAAAGCTATACTTAGCCAGGGAAACTGCGCCCAAGTCGGGCGAGGGACACGACAGCAACAGCAGCAGCAGCGCCGAGCATTTCTGGGATTATTTTGAGCGACAAGGGATGGCGTATTTATTGGGTGGTTTCACACCTGTTCGGATGTTATGACAGCCTCCGCCGCAGCCAAAACTTGGGGATTTCGTCCTCCGTCGATGGGAGCTCTTTAACCCAGGTAGGCCTTTGCGAGGTAAACATAATCATTTTCAACATATTTGCTTTTATTCATTAGTAGCAAGAGATCTTTTACTGTCTTGTTTGTCTATCCTCTTTTTTCATTTTCTTAATTATCTCCTTTGTCTTCTTTCATTCATCTTCCCTTTTCTCTTCTCTAATTCATTACTAATTTCTTCTTTCTTTTCTTTATTTTCAACTTCTCTCATTTTCTTTTTCATCTTTTCTTTTCCTTTCTTATTTCTTCTTAACTCATTTGCGCTCTTTCTTTCTCCATCACTCACATATACACAGACACAGACACACACATACAACCTCCTACATTCATTTTAAGGGCCAGAAGTTACTGCTAATCTCCATCTCTGTCTCGGCTCAGTTTTACTTTTGTAATTCTGATGGTAGTGTCTCCAGCTAGACATCCCCAACAAGGAGTTTTCCAGCCTCTTTTTGGAGATGTCCAGAGAAAGAGACCCCACCACTTCTCTAGGCCATTGGTCCCATTACCAAACCGCTCTTACTATCGATGATTTCCTTCTAATGTGTAATGAAGATCTACCCTCCAATAACTTTAAACCTTTAGACCTGGTTCTGTTCTCGGTGGTAGCAGAAAACAAATCTACCCTCCTTCTCTGGGACAGCCCTTGAGATATTTCAAGAGCGCAAACATGCTTCCACTCCATCTTCTCTTCAACAAGCCCAGCTCCTTCAACTTTTTCTTATATGCTTTGTTCTCTATCCTCTTATTCTTGTTGCCCTTCTCTTCAATTTGTCTATGTCCTCCTTAAAAAGAAGCACCCAGAACTGCACGTTTGGATGAGACACGGCTAGCACAGAATATAATGGCATTATTCCTTCCCTTAACGTGGAAACTACTTTGAGACAATGTTTGAACGTTATGATTTTTTTAAAATTAGTTCTTAATTTTTCTATGCCACTTTAGTTGGTTCATTGGGATGTTCTTATTGGGCGACGGCGTGGATAAACGTTAATGAATGATAATTTCACAAAGGAGATTTTCGTTCTGATCTTAAGGGGAACATGAGGCCATTAGAGGTTTGGATGATGTTAGATGGGTTCAAAACAGGAAGAGAGAAGCTGCTGACACACACCAGGATTGCTTTATGAAAGCCAAAGTCAACTGTTGTTGTTGTGTGCTTTCAAGTCGTTTCCGACATATGGCTAACCTATTGTGGGGCTCTTTTGGCAAGATTTGTTGAGGTTTGCCATGGCCATCCCCTGAGGCTGAGAGTGTGTGACTTGCTGAGTGGGGTTCCATGGCTGAGTGGGGATTTGAACCCTGGTTTCCAGAGGCATAATCCTGTGCTTAAACCACTTTGCTACACTGGCTCTATATTAGTACTAACAGTCTTCTAAAAGTTCTGCTGTGTTTTTGAATGGTTTAACACTTGTGCTAGAAGAAAACTGAGGTATAAATGAAAGAAGTATATGAATACATTCCCATCAGTGCTAGCAAGCACAGTCCAGCATTGGTGGTCTCCCCTCCAAGTACTTACCAGGGCTGGCCCTTCTCAGCGTCCAAGATCGGACTGGATATGGTGCCTTTAGCATTTTTAGGCTTGAAGAGAAGCTTAGTTGTGAGGATTTCTGACATGAAAATTGGAGAGGGCTCCTGTCCCTTCAACCGTTGTGTAGAAGAAGGGATTTCAACGCTTGTTGCTTTGTCACACAACTAGGTAACAAGTGTCGCTTGCTCAAATTCCCTCTGGCAGCCCTCATAGCTGTGGAAGACGCCTTCAGTTCACTGGAAGAGAGGGGGAGCATCATTGTAAATAACAAATAGATCAATAAGGAAGTACTTCATGCATTTCATAACTAGTTGAATGTGTTGAGAAGTGCGAATGCCTGGAAGGAAGGAAGAGGGTTAGGCAAATTCACGCAGAAGAAGAGGCCTATTGGGGGCCATTGGCCATAAGCTGAATGGAGCTCCCATTTGCAAGAGCAGTCTACCCCTAACAGATATCACTTATTGAGAACAGATAACAGGAGCCTCTCTTTTCTTGACGTTGTTGTAGCTGTACACTTCTTAAGGGAAATAGCAGGATGCTTTCAGATTCAGAGTTGGGTCAGAAATTGATCACCACGGTAGAAATAATACAGTCTGGCACCACTTTAACTGCCTTTGCTCCATCCTACAGAACCCTGGGATTGGTAGTTTGTAAAGCAAATCAAAATAATCAGGAGGGAAATTACATAAAGCAACATGCAACGTCTCATTTTTCCCTCTTGAGTGTAAAAAAACAGAGAGAGAAAGAGAGAGAGAGAGATCATGTTGCAGCCTGAAGAGTGAGATATCGAAGGAGGATATGAGTATGACACAACCCAGCCAGAAAACCGTGCCAGGATCCTTGAGGCAAGACCCAAAGATTGCACACCCCACTCTCTTGCCCCACTCTTTGGGAGGAAAAGGGGGTGGCCTTTCATACGACTTCCCCCCAACCCTCACCTTTTGCTTAAGATCTCTGTGCAATTTGTGGGCAACATCTCGTTTCGCCCAAACACAACTTTGGAGCGTTGGCATTAGTTTGAAATCGGCAAAAGAAGGTTTCAAGGGAAGCACCAACAATGGTAGGTGTGCGAATGGGGAGGATGCCATTTGGAGGGAACGAGGGCAGAGCTTGGAAAGTAACTTCTTAGAAAGGAATTTGTTGTGTAACTCATTCTAAAACCACACGAGTAGCTTGGTGCTATTGAAAATTTACCAAAAATCCTACTAAAAAAATACTTACGTTGTGTGCCATGCAAAGCATGGCTTTTCTGTGAAAGAAAATCCCTTACAAAATAACAAAATGGCCTCTAATGCAGAGCAGGAAAAACCCCTCCAAATGCCAAGAAAGGAAAAAACAACAACAACAACAACAACAACAACAACGAAATAATGTTATATATCACATACAAGAGCAGTAACCAGAAATTATGTTATTTACAAAAGGAAAGGTAGTTATTCCCTAACTGCTCCCCAAAGTAACATATTCCAACATTATGTGTTAACATCATTTCAGTTACTTTTGAGATCTAGGTGGGACGGCGAGAGAGTAAGCCTCCTGAGTAAACCTCCTGGGTGGGATGGGAATATTGTAGTTAATAAACAAATACCAAGAAATAAAAGGGAAAGCTTTCATTTGTGGATGTAACAGAATGTGATTTTCTTGTAGCCCACAACAGTGGGCCAGGCAAGAAAAAAGAATGGGGATTGAATTGCTTGGAAAGTCCGAACCCAGCTTTCTGGTCCTTGTGGCAGAAAGGTGTGCTTTTTTTTTGGGTGGGGAAACAGTTTACAAAAGACCGGGGTTGCCAGCTTGGGATTCACTGGCATTTGTGAACGTGGTTTGGGTGAAAACCGATTACCGTCTGTGTTTGCAAATTGAGCAATGGCTGGAGGAGGAGACCTTGCAATTGCAAACTCAGGGCATCCTCTCTTTTCCTCCTGCCTCCTGTCCCCAAGTTCTCCGACTGAAATCTTCTCTCTTTTAGGACGATGATCAAGGACATCAAGGAGATGGTGCCCCTCATGGGCGGCAAGAAGTCAAACCCACCGGCAACTCCGCCAGGGATGCAGCAGGAGAAGAGGCCAGTCGAAAGCACACCCACCAAGAAAAGGTAGGCCGTGGGTGCATCAGTTATGTGCAGATAAACCACTTAGTAAAATTAGATGGGCCAAAAAAATAATACGGTTAGCATTGGGTTATCATTAGGTTGCAGGTATACCTCAGTCAATAAAGTAGGTAGCGTTCCTGGCTATCATTTCTTTAGCAGAAAATTTGGTCTGAAAGGCAGAAATAACATGGAAAGAACCGGGGTGGGTTCATGCACCACAAATAAATATGCTTCAGCGCACGTTCTCATCCAAAACTAATAATACGTTCCATGTTCGTGTGAAAACTAATAATATGTTCCATGTTCGTGTGAAATGAAACAACTGGGTCAGGGAAACCCTGCCTAGGTAGACAAAAAAGATGTTGAACGTTTGAATCAAAAACATTTCCGCCACCCTCTGCTTTTCTCATTATTTCTACTTTGGTGGCCAAACGTCTAAATTTATGCTTTTTAAAACATGTTGCTGGTTGTTGGTGAAGTAGTTTTATCTGCTTTCCCCCTTTTCTCTATCTTTGTTCCCGCATGCGCAGTGAAGGATTCTGGAAGCAGCTTTTGTTTCCTTTGCTTGCTGTAGGCAAACACACATGGCTACAGTTGGGTCAACTAGAGCAGAATCCTGCTCTTTTCCAGCTCAAGGTTTGTTGCATTGTTTAGTGTGGATGTGCTGTTGCAACGGTGGAAGCCTGTGCTTCTCCAGACCTCCTTTGCCATCCTCCCAATGTGGATGCTTCTAAAAAATTCTAACTAGACAGGAGAGAAGAAGGAAAGGCCAGGCAGCTATAGAAAGGCGCTTCTTTGGCTGCATCCACATTGCAGAAATAATCCGGTATGACACCCCTTAATTGGCTCAATGCTATGGATTTCTGGCAATGGTAGCTTTGTGGGACATTTAGCCTTTTCTGTCAGAGGCCTTGTTAACTGAGGTATGCCTGCATTGTCTTCTGGGACCAGCCTTCCCCTTCTTAAAGCCCTGCTGCTTTCCAGCAAAGAGAGAAGGAGAAGAATCCCATTTATCTAAGATCAAAAATCATAAATCACAGGGAGTTCCCTTTCTGACTCTCAACTGATGCTTCTAGGAATCCCAATCGGTACCATTTTGCAATTGAAGGGGGTATATGATAATACCAGGAGCATGGCTGTGCCTCTAACCTGCGAAGGGCCGTGTGTAAGCAGGGGATTCAGTCTCCTATTTATGCGTTGTGTAGTTTCACTCAAAGCAGGTAAAGGACTACAGTCCACTTCCTGCACACTTGCTGTCACTGCAAGGTCCAAGTTAAACAGTCTGCTGCTATTGACTAAGCAGTGATGCGCCTAACCGCATGGCCTTGGTGCAAATAGACCAGGATGGAAAGGTGTTCTTTGTCGCTCTTTATCTCAAAAGGCGCTATGTTTTTTCAGTGGAATTGGTTCCATGTATTCAGAAGGAACGCGGTCCACAGTGAGGAACCCCGCAACTCCCACCCAGGGGCAACTCCACCCCGGAAAGTTGGCGAACCAAGTAGTCTCATGGTAACTAGTCTTATTTATCCATCCTATATTGTAAACCACCCAGCTGTTGGAGCATGACATAGAGTTTTCATCCTGTTTTATCTTTTTTAAAAAACCCTGATCCAGTGAGGTAGGCTTGCCTGAGAGAGAAAGGAAGGGAGAAACTCAGCAAACCAAATGGACTCGAAGGCTGGGAAGCCAAGAAATAAATCCGCACTCAGCCTTGGGCACATCATGGTGGCAAACCCCCTCTGAATAAATCTTGCACAGAAAACCCCCTGATAGAGTCACCTTAGGGTTGTCACAACTCAGAAACAACTTGAAGGCATGAAACAACTAAGCATTCTCAGCCAGAGAGCTGTAATACCTTGGTTGTTGTTGTTGTTGTTTGCCATCAAGTGGGCTCTGATGTATGTCAACTCTATGAGAGACCTCCCAAAACCCTGCCTGCTCAGGTCTTGCAAACTCAGGGCAGCCCTGGCTTCCTTCCCTGAATCAATCCATCTGTAATGCAATCTCTCTCTTTTCCTGTTACCTCCTGCTTTTCCCAGCATCATTGCCTTTTCCAGTGAGTCACATCGTCCTATGATACATTCAAAGCATGACATCTTCCATTTAGTCATCTTTGCTTCTAGGGAGAATTCAATATAGTTGCCTTTGTAGTTGATTTATTCACAGGTTTGCCATTGTCTTCCTCTAAAGCTGAGAGAGCGGGACTTGTCCAAGGTCCCTCGCTGGGTTTCCATGGCCAGGCAGGGATTCGAACCCTGGTTTCCTGAGTCACAGTCCAACACTCAAACCATTACACCACACTGCTTCTGGCATAAAGTAACTTTTGATCTTCCTCATGTAGTTTTACTCTTCCAGCTCTTCCTCTTTCTCCTCTTGGTGAGCATACAGACTGGTAGTGCCTTTGCCACACTGACGCCTCCAGCGTTGGCACAAGAAGGCGGGCAGTTTGGGATAATGTTCCCAATCTTGGGATGGAGGAGGGTGTGGCAGCGCAACATTCCTCGGGCGTAAACTGCACCCAGAGCACGTTTAATTGCAAAAAGTGCAATCCCTCACTCCATTTAATTACACTTCTCGGCTCCTGGTCTTGTAGCTTTCCAACCTCTGGGAGATTTCTGAAGCCAGGCTTTCGCTGTTCCCGGACGGGATGTGCTGTTCATTTTCATCTAAAGAAGAATTTCACCCATCTCCTTTGGACGGCCCAAGTTTTATTAATGGACTCCTCCAAAGGTGTGTCCTCTGTTGTCCTTGGATGATTTGACCTGCGGAAAGAAGGCCTTCCAAAGCCCATCCTTGAAAGACAAGGCATTTTGGCAACACAACCCAGAGTGCAGGGTGTGTTGCGTTAAAGGAGGAGGCGGCATCTCCTCCAACATTTCAACTGGGAAACCCAGTCCAGCTATATCAGAGTGGAGAATGGCACAAACAACCCGCTGCGGCCTTTCCTCCTCATTCTTAACTTTGGCCACCTTGACCACATGCTTGGAGGTTACCTGGCCGCACGCATCCCAGTTATTCCTCTGTGAAATGTCGGAGAGAATATGGAGTAAGGAATGCTCTCTGAGAACTGTGGCCCCGAACAGTTTTCTTCCCACGCTCTGACCAGTTCCTTTTTGTGCCAGGGGCAGACCAGGATACAAATTCCCATTGCAAATGCAACAAAAGCAGAGAATACACAGGGCCTCTTTTTCCTATCTTGCTCTGCCATTCTTTTGCCCTTGAAATGGGTCCTCACATAAATCCAAGACTTTATTCCACCCCACTTCCTTGGGGGTGTTGGCTTTTGAAAAGTTGCCACATGTGGCTCTTTTTGGCTTCTTCTGGCAGGATGCTTTGGTCCGTTTTGTCCTTTTTCCATCCCTTTCCATCCCCTTTTTCTACAGACAGACTCGCTTTTGTGTTTGCTGGGTAGCAAAGAGAAGTGTCTCACGCTGCTGCTGCTGCTGCTGGGGAAATCCTGAGCATGGGAATGGAAGAGTTTCCCTCCCTTTTCAATGGGTTCAAAACAAGTCTGGGAAGAAGCCATTTCATTATCTCTCTCTCTGCTCCAAGTGACACTTTCATAGCTGAGCTCACAAAGGTTCCCATTTTTTGAACTACACATCTCAAAAGTCAGAGCCAGCATGGTGTAGTAGTTTGAGCACGGGACTACGATGATGGAAACCAGGGTCCAAATCCCTGCTTGGCCATAGAAACCCACTGGGAGGCTTTGGGCAAGTCACACTCTCTCAGCCTCAGAGGAACGCTATAGCAAACCCCCTCTGAATAAATGCTCCCAAGAAAACCCTGTGATGGTTGCTTTAAGGTCACTAGAAATCAGAAATCACTTGAAAGTACACAACAAACAGCTCCCAGAATCCCCGTCCAGTGTTATACTGAGTGTTATAATCTTTTTTAAGATTCTCCAAATATGATTCATAGTCCTAAGCAGTTTATTTTTAAACCATGTTTCTGAAGAGTGCTGTACGCTCAAAGCGGGTTTGCTGAGAAAACAACTATTTAGATTAGAGCCACAGCCTTCTAGGCATCTGCCTAAAAGCAAGGAGGCTAGGTTAAAGGCTTCTTTAACCTAAAGTGCGAAGGATCTGGGAATCTTTAGCTAGGATTTATGCCTTAATTTCCAAACTAGAAGACGTCTTCTCTCTTTCTCTCTGTGTGTGTTTGAATGACAATCTGGGAACAATTGTGGTTGGCATACAATGCACAACATTTATTAACGTTCACTAGGGGCCACTGTCCCTCGATCTCAGGTTTTGGGCCTAGAAACCTCAGGGCCTGGGATGATCCCGAACACGCAACCCTGCTGATCATTCCAGTAAGTGAATACTTGTGTGGGCATCTTCAAGTCTCCTGTTGGCTTATGGAGACCCCATGAATCTCATAGGCAAGAAGTTCTCAGAGGTGGTTTCGCTAGTTCCTTTCTCTGAAATATGGCCTCTAGATAATGGTCTTCATGGGTAGCTGCCCATCCAAGTATTAACCAGGGTTTATCCTGCTTAGCTTCCAAGGTCAGATGGCATCACATGCCTTTAGGGTATTTAGGCTTTCTTAAGTGAGTACTTAGTGTTGGTATATTTTTGGCTTATTTAAATGACGTTTTCGTTCATTGTTGTAGTTGTTTTCCTCCTGCTGTGCTTTCTGCTGGAGTGTTTTTAATTTTATATATATATATATATTGCTATTTTAAATTTTTTGTTGTGTTTCTTACGTTGTTGTCAGCTGCCTTGTGCTATATTCTTATTTTTAGGAAAGCGGTATCATTAGGTGGGTTTAAAATCATTCCAAGAAAGGGTAAATTATAAATGGTTTCAGCTGTTATTTTCTGTTAAAGGATGCTGGGAGGCCCCTTGAGTACCACACTGGGGGAAAGGCAGCATTTAAATTAAATTAAACCAATTAAATATAATGAATACATACATAAATAAAATGTGTGCATTTCAAGCAAGACGTTAAGGCAACCCATCTGATGCTCTCCCCATCTCATCCGAAATTGCCACAACAACCCTGTGAGGTCGGGGGGGCTTGCAAGTGGGTCGCCACCGTCTTACCTTAGCTATGGAAACCCACCGTCAAGTCACACTCTCTCAGCTTCAATGAAGGCGGTGGCAAATCTCTGGAGTCAACTTGTAGGCACTAAACAAGAACAAAAGAGAAATAGTCAGAAAACCCCTCGGTCCCCGATCACGGCCCATAAGTTAAGTGATGTTCTGGCCAGCTCTAAACTTTCAAATGTGTTTCTATTTTTACAAGCCAGATTCAAAAACCCCTTCTCCTTTTTCCCTCCTCTTCTCCTCCTCCTCTCTTGATACACCCAATTCAGGCAGACCATGGGGGTCCTCCCCTACCTGGCCAGGTAGGTGCGACCCGTCTTCCAAAATGACTTTTGTTTTGCTTCTCACAAATGAACGGTAGAAGTTTTGTTTTGTGCCTGTGTCTGTTTTTCTCTCTCAACCCCTTTCTTTAATAGAAAGGCACCTGTGTGGGGTAAGCAGGATCTTATAATTTACAGGATTTATATCTTGCTTTTCTTCCCAAATGGGATTCTTCTTTTTCCGGGCATTATTTTTGGATTGTGACATCCCCCTCCAAAAGAGTCCCCGAGGCAGAAAACTGACTTACAAACCTAGTAGACTTGGATCAATGGGCGTTAATGCTTCATCAACCACAGATACTTAATCAACCACGGATATTCAGTACTCTAATACTCAATACTCTAATACTTATTGGTACTCGAATATTCATAAATAGTCGACAGCCAGCTGTGAAAAGGACATTAAGAGGAACCCAACTGGGTCGCATTCAAAGCTGATCCAGACCAAAGCCTAGAAATGGGACTTTAGTTTTGCAAATACAGCTTCCTAGAATCCTCCAGCCACAGGGGCCCCAGAGGATTTGGGGTGTTGTAGTCCAAAAAAAATTCAATTTCACATGGCTCTGGTCTTGTTGAGCATTATGGATCTCGCAGCGCTCCCCATGAAACTCGCTGGGTGACCTTGCTCAGGTCTCGTTCTCTCTCAGGCTAACCTACCTTGCAGGCTTGTTGTGATGATAAAGTGTGGGGAGGAAGAGGAGAGCCCTATGTGTTCCCTTGGAGGACAGGAAGAAGGTGAATAACCAAAGTGATAAAACAGTCCAGACTTTTGCTATCACAGGTAGATTGCACCTATCAAGGGAGGGTTTTTTTTTTGTATAGGAGGTTACAATTTCTAATTTTGTGGACTCCAACTTGCAGCATCCTCAGCCCACCTTGGGGAGGATTCTGGGAGTTGCAGCCCAGAAACGAGCCTTTCTAACCTCTTCCATCAGGTGCCAGCGTGGGCACAGCAGGATGACCCCATCCCAGGCGCAAAAATGCACAGGGAGGCCATCGATGCTCCAATAGCTGTTCAATATTTTTGCTCCCCGACTAATCACGGCTTCAACCCAATGTATTCAACAGTTCCCACTTTTTTCTCGAGATTGAAGCCTTCGACAACAGCAATGTGGAGCCGAGCCGGACCTCGCCGCCCGTCTTCTCCAAGCCCATGGACTCCAACATCCGCCAGTGGTATGTACCCTCTCCTTGCGTTGCCAAGAACAGGCTTGGTTCACATTGAACGTTCAACCCCTTGTCACCAGGCAGGTGGGTTCTAGCATACTTATCACAGACATTTCACAGATAAAAACCAGCATATGTGTAGCCAGATGGCAAAAATTATTAATGAGGAAGAACCTACACTCTTGGAGATGTTGCAGTTGTTTGTTTCGGCCCTAAGGCTTCAGGGAAGGGCATGCTTCCTCTCTTTTTTCCCCCCATTGTTGGGTTCACTATCCTCAAACTACTTTTGAACTCAAGATTTCAACCACTGGAGTAAATGGGGAACAAAGGAGGGAAACGGGAAGAGGAGAGAGAAACCGGGACATTGTAAAAGCAGCTATTTACAACGAATAAATCCCATGAATAACTGTATTTTCCAGCACGTCTGCCAATTGCGAAGATATGGATTCTCCACAGTCTCTCCAGGATGACATGACTGAATATACCCCAAATGCAGAGAGCTATTGGTAAGTAAGGGTCTACCTCTGTTAACAAAGCAGACATGTTTCTGACTATAACTTCTTTAACAAAAACCTTGCTAGAAATAACACGGAGAAAAAATAGGGATAGTTCTCTACACCTATGGCTTGGGTGGTGTCAAAAAGATTTTGGGGAGAAAGGAACTTCTTTGTCAAAGGTTTTGTTAAGTGAGGTATGCCTATAGACACGAGAAACCATTCTGAACTCTACTTTTCTATAAATTAAACATTTATACATTAAACATGATTTACTAATATGCTTGCCTTCTCCTTTTCATGCATTCCCCTGACATGGGCCCTTTCACACTATACAATGTTAGCACTACAATTTCATTTTAACTGCAGCCTATGGAATCCTGGGATCTGTAGTTTGGTGAGACGCTAGAGCGCTCTGAATGTCCCTCCCTGAACTGTAAATCCCAGATTTCCACATGGCACTTAAAGTGGAATCGTGGTGCTAGAGTTGTGTAGTGTGAAAGGGCCCCAGGTCTCCAAAATAAAGTCTCTAGGTATTTTGGTGTGATTTTGCAGAAATAGGTTGCTAGTTAATAAATTCTATAATGCACTTGAATGAGAGAGAGAAAGGGTTGAGACTTCACTACATTTTGACACCAACCCACAAAAAATCTGGAAAGATGGCTAGATGTTTTGACTGTGGAGTCGGCAGTTGTACAAGATCATAGGATGGCAATTCTACCAGAAATTACCAATACTTGCCTACCTTAAGTCTCCATCTTTGGGTATCAATATAACATCAGGTTTCATGGCAACAGCTCTGAGCCAAACAGTTGCATTTTGTTGCTTCTTTCCGCACCCTTAAAAAAAACAAAAAAACCACAGCCTGATGAAGATTTCTGTACAACCCAAAAGCTTGCATGTCGTTAATTGCATACTATTGTGAAGTATATCTGGACGTAATGGTGTTTTCTACTGATGGATTAACATAAATTGTGGCTGGAGAGGTTCCCTTTCTGCCTACACTATCACTGTCTTTTCCTCCAGCACAAACTCTTCCCAGTGTGCGCGGCAAAGCAACCGCCGGAAAAAACTCAAAAAGTATCTGTTCCGGGCGGTGTCCGAAGGCAATGTGGAAGAACTCCAGGGCCTTCTCGAAGAACTGAGGGAACGGTCACACGCCTGCAGGAACCTGACGGTCCAAGGTGGGTCGAAGTTTGGCACAGTGGCGGCTCTGGGGTCCATACCAGGCCCTTTAGTCTGAACCATAAGGGGTTTGTCCAAGGGGCTGGAACTATTTAGAGGATCCTAGGACCAATCTCTAGCACTTTATATTTGATAATGAGAAACATCCTCCTCTGTTTGAGCTCTTGGAGCGGAGGTTATTTCTGGTCGCAGACAATAGTACTGGACTAGAGGCCTACTATAAGGCAACTTCTTACAGTCTTAAACCCAGTTGTATCTGGCTACCTTATGTAACCAGGGGAGATAAACATAGCTGAGAATGAGAGCAATGTTTCCTGTCTCATTCATGTGGGCAATGTATTAGGACCTCAGCATCCTATTCATCGTGTGATCTCTGTTTGATGGGATCACCCATATGAATGAGAGAGCTGTCCCAACGGAAGGAGACAGTAAGACAGAGCAATGAGACAGAGGACATATTGTCTGATACTCTCCAAATCATTTTTAAAATGTAACTTTGGGACACTTTGGGGGAAACCTTCTGAGAGTCTGTCTAGCACAAGGGAGTTTTGTATACAAACACTCTTTTCTAATATACCCCCGTTCTTTTCCTTTGTTTTGTTCTGTTTCCGACAGAGTATCTGATGAAAAAAATGACCTCTTCCGACACCGGCAAGACCTGCCTGATGAAAGCCTTGTTAAACATCAATCAGAACACGAAGGAAATCGTGAATATGCTACTCTCATTTGCAGAAGAAAATCTTATCTTAGAAAGACTTATTAATGCAGCTTACACCGAGGAGGCATACAAAGGTATCCGTTAAAGCGTCAAGGACATTTGGATGACTATAGCAATACAGGTGGCTCTCCGCATTTGTGGCTTTTGACTTTTGCAGGTTTGATTATTGGAAGATTTGATTAATATGTTCTCTCTAGGAATCTCTAGGCCCTCTCCAGTGTGACTCTGCCAGAAGTTATCCATTGAGTCACACTGGAGAACCCTTTTCTAGGCATGTGTGGGTCTTCCGGTGTGATTCAATGGTCTACTGCTAGATGTTGACATAGAGTTGTGCTGGAGGGCCTAGAGATTCCTAGAAAAGAATTCTCTCGGGTTAAAAAAGAATAGCGTGGAAAGCCCAACGCACTTATTTGCCTACAATAGCATGAGGTTAGCCTGCAACCTTCATTATTCCTCACCATTGTCTATGCTGGCTAGCTAGTCAAAGTTGTAGTGCAACAAGATCTGGGAGGCTATATACTCCCAAACCCATGGTTTGTTTCTAAACTAGAAGGACAAAATAATTGCTGAAGGTCTAGCAAACACAAGACTAAATAGCTGAGGACAGCGATAGTGCAATTTCAGCACACTTCAACTTGTCAAAGGGTTTTGGCTGAAGCTTTGTCACCAAAAGACGATTTTCTTCAAAGGTGCAAATTGCCTTCATTAGACAAGCCCCACGCCCTGCTCTTATTTATTAAGTGTTCAAAAGAAAGCCACGTTTTTCATCATGTGAGTTTTGGTATTGTGTTTGCTTGGTGCGCTGAGATAATTGTGTTGCTCTCACCTGCAGGGCAGACGGCTTTGAACATCGCCATTGAGAGGCGGCAGTACGACATCACCCAGGTCCTGATCGAGAAAGGCGCAGACGTCAACGCGCGCGCGCAGGGCGTCTTCTTCAATCCGAAGCACAAATACGAAGGGTTTTATTTTGGTAAGGGAAGCCAGGGGTCCAAGCGATGCTCTGGTGCTGTGGGAGCAAAGCGGTTGCAGGAGAGAGAAGAAGGTGACCTTAAACAGAGGCAGCCAAATGCAATCATGGGCAACACTTCTGAACAAAGCTTGGAAGAGATACCTGTTTTTTTGGAGCTACAACTTCCAGCTTCACTCAAAAGATCTTTGTCGGGGGTTCAGACTTATTTGGTGGGGACAGTGTCCTTATTTTACACCCCATTATAAACACACACCCACACCCCAGTTACAGTTATGTTGCTCCCCCTCTAAAATCTGCCATTTTGACCCCATTCCTCAGGTGAGACCCCGTTGGCATTAGCCGCTTGCACCAACCAGCCTGACATCGTCCAGCTGCTGATGGAGAACAGTAAGACGGACATCATGTCCCAGGATTCCAGAGGAAACAACATCTTGCATGCCTTGGTGACGGTAGCGGAAGACTTCAAGACGCAAAACGATTTTGTGAGACGGATGTACGACGCCATCCTCCTGAAAAGCAGGAGTCGGGATTTGGAGATGATGAAAAACAAGGACGGTTTGACACCTGTCCAGCTGGCTGCAAAAACCGGGAAGTTAGAGGTAAGCCTCAAAAAGGCTGAAAGAGGGAGACAGAGTTTGCTGGTTGACTAGCTGCTGAGGCTAGGAAAGTTACTTTTTTGGACAACACGTCCCATAATAGCCATTAGTCATGCTGGCATGGTTTCTTGTTAGTATTGAACTACTTTCTTTCTACTCCTCAGCCAAAAAAAAAGGCATGGCCAAGAAGGGGTATGGAAAGACTATCTGAAAACATTCAGAAAATAGTTGAAAAGACATGTTTCTCACGTCTCAAGAGATTCTTAAGGGGAAGAATCCTGGGCTCTCGTATTTCAGGACTTATCGTACGCAAAATTCACCTGTAGAAATCTAGCACTCTGTTAGGGTGGGAAGTTTAAAAACAGCAACTAAACCAAGCTGCCTGGTATCACATAGAGCCAAGGATGGCCCAATTGTTTGAACAAATGGGGCCTTGATGCCTACCTGGCTTCCAACACCCCTTTTAACCAGCAGGGGGCACACAAGGTACGCTGAAATCTTGCAAAAAGGAGGTTGATGGAGCAAACTAGATGTCCCTGCATCCAACTCTGGCACCCCACCTTCCGCCTCACCGAGCATCGGCCTCCACAGCTTGCATCACTGGGGCTGGATATTAGGGAGCAGGGAATGTTTAGCCTGGAGAAGAGACGGTTAAGAGAGGATATGATAATGGCCCTGTTTAAGCATTTGAAGGGGTGTCACGTTGAGGATGGAGCAAGCTTGTTTTCTGCTCCTCCAGAGACTTGGACACTGAGTGATGGATGTAAACTATGGGAAAAGAGAGTCCACCTCAACGTTAGGGAGAACTTCTTGACAGTAAGAGCTGTTCAACAGTGGAATATGCTTCCTTGGAGTGCGATGGAGTCTCTCTCTTTGGAGGTCTTTAAGCAGAAGCTGGATGGCCATCTGTTGGGTATGCTTTGATTGAGAGTTCCTGCATGGCAGAATGGGGTTGGACTGGATGGCCTCTTGGGGTCTCTTCCAACTCTATGATTCTCCGATTACTCTTCTCCTCCTTGGTGCCTTGGAAAGCTATCCACTTGTTTTTAAAAAGCCGATTTTTAAACTGCTCAATGCTCTCTGTTTTGGTCCTTTAGATCCTGAGGTACATCCTCAGCCGAGAAATCAAAGAAAAGCCCATCAGGAGCCTTTCCCGGAAATTCACCGACTGGGCATATGGCCCCGTGCAGTCTAACCTTTACGATCTGACAGAACTGGATACCACCTCCGAAAATTCATTGCTGGATATCATTGTCTATAATACCAATATTGGGGTAAGTCCATCTCCTAAAATTCATGCAGAATGTGTTGGATGATGTGTTTCAATAAACCAGTTCTGGCACTTTTCATCTTCACCAGGAACAGGCCTTCTGTAAAGTTAACAACTCTTGGTTGACTGTTAAAGACCAAACTACTCCAAAACATTTTGATATTATAGTTTACAACAGGTCTCCCCCCCCCTTGCAAAAATCCATTGCCATCCCTGTTCATCCAAAAACCCCAATATCTGACCCGTGAAGTCTGGCTCCTGGAGGGATCTTTAAAAGCAATGGTCTTGCTGTAGGAATACATTCTTGTCTGCTGCAGGAGATCATAAATCTGAGGCTCTTTTTTGTTTGGATTTATATACCTCTGAACATTCATTGGTGAGCACCATTAATTGTATGGAGATTAACAGATCTTGAAAAATCAATGATTGATGCAGCCACCGAGAGCTATTTGCTGTAATGCATCTAAATCACCTGAATGTTATTGGTCATCCCAACTCAAGTTAGATCCATTGAGTTCATCCTCGATGGGTCGACACTTAAGTAAAGCCTATTGCTTCAGTTGGTCTGCTCTAGTTGGGATTAACCATAGGATTGGAGCATGGAAGGAGATGGAAGGAAGAAGGAAGGAGGAGATGGAAGAGAAGGTAGGAGAAGATGAAGAAGGAAAGAGAAAGAAGAATGAAGATGGAGGAGAAAGATAAACAAGGCAAAGGAGGGAGGAGGAGAAAAAACCAAGGGAAGAGGGAGAAGGAAGAGGGGAGAAGTTTCTTGGAACCTCTTTCTTCAAAATAAGAACGAAAGATATAATAATGACCATAATGAACTATTCGTCCTCTCCATTAATCATCTAGAGCTCTAGTTGATGAATCTATCAATTAGAGCTTATAGGCCTCCTCAGTGTAACAACCCACCAAAATGGAGTCCTTGCGAAAAGCCAAGCTTGGAGCTTGACTTTCCCATGTCCAAGTATGATCAATTATGATATTTTATTTCTATTGGGTAGCTGTTTATCCCAAGCTGACCTGTCTTCTCGCCACTGCAGAATCGCCACGAAATGTTGGCTTTAGAGCCGCTGAATTCTTTGCTCCGGATGAAGTGGAAGAGATTTGCCAGGCACATGTTTTTCCTGTCGTGTTGCTTTTACTTCGTTTACAACGTCATACTGACGTTGATCTCCTATTACCGGCCTCACGCAGATATGGTAAGGGGCCTCTTAACAATTTCTTGCTTTAAGAAAAATTAACTGGAGTGGGGAGTTTTGAGTGAGGACTAAAGCCTGAGCATTATGAGTATTAATTAATCTGTTTATTTACTGTTAACCCCGTTGCCTGATGAAGAAGCCAGTGGAGCTTTGAAACCTTGCATCATGAGTTCTGTGCATTTTGGTTGGTCTCATAAAGGTATTTTGTGGATATGGATTTCTTGTCTTTAACACCGAGGTGAAAGGCAGGTGCCACAGCAACAGACTAATATATGTGAGGGAGCAATTAATTTCAGTTTATTTTTGAAGAATTTATCGAACTTTGCCAACTTCTTTATGGGCAGGACAGGAAGAAACTGACAGATGTTCTCATTCCTAGCAATGTGCCAAATTTAGGGTCTGCGTTTGGAAGTTTGGAAGGGAGGGTTGAGGATTTAGATCCTTTGAGTGAAGAAGCTCATTTAGTTATTTAAAAATTAATTAACGTAGATCCCACTTTCCTCCTGACATGGAACACAACAGTGGCTTCCAACTCTGACGAAAACAAAGTACCGTACCCTGTTGTAGAAAACTTTTTAAAAATTCAACATGTTGTCCTAATAAATCATTATAGCCAAAGGTTATCCTATTAAAGCACCTAAAGAGTACAGTGCTGGCACAATGCAGTCTTTTGAGAGGAATCCCAAACTCGCTTGGGAGAAATCAGCTTTGAAAGCAAGGGATTTCAATAAATAGCAGGGAAGCAATATTTTTTCCGAAGAGTAACAACCTTCTTCCTGCGTTCCTCTTCTCCATCTTTCTCCTCATTTCCACAGCCTCCTCCTTATCCTCTAGCAATGACCGACAACCTTGGATGGCTGCAGTTGACAGGCCAAGCCATCGTGATGCTGGGGGCCATATTTATTGCCATCAAAGAGGTGAGAGAAACAGATAATCCATATTCTGTTCAGCCTGACCTTTTT
The DNA here is from genome assembly GCA_034509955.1 of Urosaurus nigricauda. Taxonomy (NCBI): domain Eukaryota; kingdom Metazoa; phylum Chordata; class Lepidosauria; order Squamata; family Phrynosomatidae; genus Urosaurus; species Urosaurus nigricauda. The sequence goes on from JAOEGL010000010.1 coordinate 20,556,044, forward strand.
GGCACCTGGGTTCACAGTCTTTGTTGCTACTTCTGGCATGTGTCATGTGTTTGTCTTCATCCGGTCTCCCTCTGTTTGTACCTGCAGAGCGTCGCCATCTTCTTGCTCAGGCCTTCGGACCTCCAGTCGATTCTCTCAGATGCCTGGTTCCATTTTGCGTTGTAAGTTGCACGAAGCAAACGCTTACACGTTTTTGAAATATCGGGCTGAGAGACTCCCCCTCGGCTCCAGGCTTTTAAAAGAAACCTGAGTTAAGTAAAACAACCAAAACCGTGGCTCACTTTTCGATTTCCTCATAGAGATTTCTCTTTTCTGTTGCAATCGACAGTTTTATCCAAGCGGTGCTGGTGATCTTCTCGGTCTGCTTGTACCTGCTTTCCTACAAGGAGCACCTGGTCTCCCTTGTCTTGGCCATGTCCTTAGGGTGGGCCAACATGCTCTACTTCACCCGGGGTTTGCAGTCCATGGGGATCTACAGCGTCATGATCCAGCAGGTAAGTTACCTTTCCTCTAAACTGCTTTCGCTGTTTCCGTGGGAGAACTGACGTTTACGTAGAAGTATTTGGTACCTATATTAAGCAGAGTGCAGTATGGGTTTTTGTGGTAGAAACACGAGTCATTGCTCAGAATGCATCAGAATGAGCTATCTATGTTTTCAGCTGTTGCAAGATACCTTGGGTCCCAGACGAGGAAAGCAGGGTGGTGATGGTGAATTATGAGGAATTACTTTCAGTACGGTAATGCCTCTTAGGAAGCATCTGATGATGATGATGATGGCCAGCATATGTAACCTGTGGCTCTCACCTTGCCCACCCTGGTCTTAACTACTCTTTCCTCCTTTTTAGGTCATCTTGAATGACGTTATCAAGTTCATCGCGGTGTATATTGTCTTCCTCCTTGGATTTGGCGTAGGTAAACACACTTTGCTGGCTTATGTGGGTGGTGGTTGGAGTTGTAAAAACACGTTGCCTAGTTAAAATGACACAGCTTCTAATGCTTGCTTGATGAAGACTAAAGCACTTGTAGGCTTGTCAACGTAAACATGATGCATTTACCTTGAAAGGCCTGCTGGAAATATAGTCCAGGCAGGATAAAATCAAGGTGGGGAAAGATTTATGGACTCTAGTGGGCCACAAGCCATGCCACTGTGTTAGGCCATTTATTTAGGTCCTAATTCATGGAAGACCGTGGTATCCCATGGCACCCGTAGTAATACCAAAAAACATAGATTTGGCAATCTTTTGAATTTCAACACAAGGACCCTTTTCTGACCACTGCCTGCTGAAGTGTTTTGTGAAATGTGTAGTGTTGCATCCTCTTATACTAAGTCTTATCCAGCTCCCAAGACAGAATTTCAATCAAAGTTGTACCTCCTGGTTCTCTAATGGAAACAACTCTCTCAAAAACGAGAAGTAAATGTTGCATCCAACTGATTGGAGAGATGGGTGAACTTTATCTCTCCCAGAGACACCGGTTCTGCTTTAAACCGCTTCGGCAACAGCATTCTCGGCATTTTTTAACCTAGCTCTGAACCTTGGCAGCGCCTAAGGATAAGCATTGCAGGTTTTTGGGAAGCTTGGCAGCTATGATAGAACTTACTGAGAAGCCTTCAGGGAGGAGCAACCCCTGAGATTTTGCTGCCTGAGGCAAAAGACAAGATGGCACCTCCATTAAGCAACCTAGGAATTACATGGTAGTGCTGGGGTTAGCATCTTCCACTGCGACTAAGGGCAGCAGAAAAGTGTTGAGCAGTGATTCCCAAGCTTTGGTCCTTCAGTGTTTTGGACTTCAGCTCCCAGAATTCCTGACAGTTGGCCAAGCTGTTTGGGGCTTCTGGGAGTTAGTCCAAAATACCTGGAGGACCAAAGTTTGGAAGCCACTGCTGTAGAAGGTACAAAAAGGGGCAAATGGTACGCTCAGCGGCAAGACAGGGGAAGGGAGCTCAGAAGGAACCTTTGGAGGGCCACACTTTGCCCAATGGTAAGGCCAAGCTGGCTTCCAGGGAAGTATATCACTATAGTCTTCAAATGTTGGCTATATTATTAGACTCAAAATCTAACCTTTTATCTCTCTGTCTGTCTGTCTTTTAAACCCAGCCCTGGCTGCGCTGATCGACGAGTGTCCTGAAGACAGCAAATGCAGCAACTACAGCACTTTGGGGAGTGTGGAGATTGAGCTCTTCCGCTTGACCTTAGGCCTGGGCGACATGGACATCCACGAAAACGCCAAGTACCCCATTCTCTTCCTGCTCCTCCTTATCTCTTATGTCGTCTTGACCTTTGTGCTGCTCCTGAACATGTTGATTGCTTTGATGGGAGAGACGGTGGAGGACATCTCCAAGGAGAGCGAACACATCTGGAGGCTGCAGGTAGGTTTTGAGATTTAGCACAAAAGGTGGGCAACTGCGGAAGACTAAAAAGCCTTATTATGAGTAGCACCCCCCCCCCCCAGTAAATATCAAAATGTATATGGCAGATATCAAAAAAGAGAGATGTATTAATCCAGACTCAGGCCTTTGAGAACCTTATTCTTAAAAAAACCCGGTGTAGCTAGCCATGTTAGTGCTGAATTAGCCAAACTGACAGAATTCCCTGGCCCTGCTTCTTGGTGATGGGAAGGAAATATGAAGCAATGAATGGTTCTTAGTTTACATCCTCTCATTTTATATCCTTTTGCCTCCTAAATAGATAGCTAAATGCACCCATTTGATTAAAGGCTGGTAATTGTCGACTCTTTTGGTAGGGAAGCGAATGGGGGAAACACCTTCTTTTTAATGGTTATCCATTGGTCTTCCTTTCGCCACTAGAGAGCCAGGACCATTGTGGAAACAGAAAAACTTTTGCCCAAATTCGTGCGGAAGAAATTCCAACTCGGGGAATGGTGCAAAGTGGCTGACAATGATACTCGGCTCTGTTTAAGGTAAGAATAAAACACGTGGACTCAGATGAAACTGTGCCGTTGTGATACATGTTCTTAGGCTAACCCTAGAGCTTGTTGGCCAGAACGTGGCCTATTTATATTTTAGTGATATTACCCTCGTTCAACATTTAAAATGAGTAGGTAGGAATGTTTTGCAAATGTAAATGTTTGGCGTTCTGTGGGGTAGAGGGATTCAAATGTTTCCATCTCGACAAATCTGAATTCTTGAGAGAACCATTGAAATGCACTGAGTCTTGTTTTTAAAAATTGAAGCGACCAGTGGACCGTACACTTAAGTTCAGAGACTAAGCAGCACACTACATTTTTTCGCATGCTCATAAAACATACACCAGCGTTGAATGAACACTAGGTTGTGGTTAACAAACTAACATATATTAAGTGTGAACAGGGTAGATAAGGCACAATAATGACAAAGTCTCTATACTTGTAAATAGGATAAATGAAGTGAAGTGGACAGAATGGAAAACACATGTTTCGTTTATCAATGAAGATCCAGGGCCAACAGGTAATATTAACATCGTATTTTGAGTAATATACTGTAATTAGACTGCTTTTTACTTTGTTTTCTTTTTTACTCAATAATTTATTACTTTACCTATAAGTTTTATCTCAGAAATCACCTTAATGAGTTCAGGTTTCCTGCCAATCTGTTGTCTTTTACTGCATGCCTTTTGTAATTCTCTAATTTTGTATGGCATATCTTTTTCAGGTACTTCACCTCCTTACACTTCTCCTTAGCATACCCCTTTTGGAAAAGCTCTGCCAGCTGTGCACTCAAGACTTCCCTTTAGCTTTCTTTTAACCAGACAGATTTACTCACAATATCCTACCTTTGCCACCAATTGTGGGGTAGTCCACCAATGACACTAAACGTGGAACCCCTTTTCCAGGTTGGTCTTTCTCTTACCAGCCACATCCAATTCTTGAGCAAAACCCCTGCATTTCATCTTTTTTTCTTGTTTGCAAGGTAGCTGCATAGTGACAGAAACACCATCGTCCGTATAATTCAGGCAACTTGGAGACCCATATGCACACTCCCATGTCACAGATAGACAAGAACCTTAAATAGCTGAGTGAGATGTATGTGTGTTTTTAAGGGATAATTTTAAACAGAAAAGCAAAAGATCTTAATGCACTGAAAATCTATTTCCCCTGTTTTCTCTCAGATTACAACAGAATACAAGACACATCAAGGAGTAACAGCAAAACCACCCTGAATACCTATGAAGAAGTTTATGACTTGCCGGAAACTTCGGTGTAACAGTGGCACGCTTGATCCTAAAAGCCTGTTGGCATCACGATAGGAGTGTGACAGAGAGGAAGATATTCTGCTGCCTCCGCCACTGGGTTCACAGTCCAGCTTTTGTTTCCTGAGCTTGGCCAGTTCTGGAGTTTAAGCAAAGTGGAGTCACATCATCAGCCCAGTTTTTTTGGTGGTCCATGAGCTAAGAATTGTTGGGTCTTTGGAAGCCCGCTGGTAATAAATTCCCTGGACTTGGGGATATTTAAACTTTTCCACAGGAAGCCTCAACATTGCTTTTGGGCTTTGATATGCTGGATAGCTAGAAACGACTTTGAAACGGAGAGGCCCTTCTCCGCCTTGCAAGAGATGACCCTCAGTTTTTATCATTAAGAGCTGGTTGTTGCAGTTCTGCTTTCAAAATGTGCAAAGAAAACTTTATGTCTAAATATTTTTTTTTTTTTTAAAAACCTGGTCCACATATGTTTGGCAAGGTGAGATTAAATCCTTCCCTTTCCTGGTTGGGAGAATGGACCGCTTTTAAAACATGTTT